>OZ023186.1:19479421-20079421 GCA_963995505.1 Hypericum androsaemum
TGTCTCTTGTGTGCCACGCCCTGTTCGAGCTAACACAAGTGCACTCTCCTATGCTGAAGACGTGCAAGCCATCCTAGAAGCTGTGAAGAAGAGACTTAGCACACTGTATGCTAAGGAGAAAGAGCGAGTGGATGCAAAGCGAAAGGTGCAAATATTTCAACCCGGAGAACAGGTTATGGTGCACTTTCGCAAAGAGCGCATGCCCACATGCTGGGGAGGCAAGCTTCAGGCAAGAAGGTTTGGCCCATACAAGGTGCTAAGGCGTGTCAACGACAATGCATATGTGATTGACCTACCGGAAGATCTAGGCGTATCAAGGACATTCAACGTAGCTGATCTCTCGCCATATTTCAACCCCCTTTCGTTACCAAGCCGTTTAGCTGCTCGAGACTAGCATGCTCTTAAGGAGGGGAGGATGCCGTAGGACGAATCACAATAAGCAAGAACTCCCTCGGCCAGCCTGTTTGTGCATTGGACGTGTGCATGGCGAGCATGGATTTTGTGTTTTCAATTATTGCAATCTCTGTCCAGAACATGTTTAAATTTCGTGTTTAATTTCGTGGCTGTAATAAGGCAAATTAAATGCCAATTAGTGGAGGTTAAAGAGGAGGTTACGGACAGGAGGAGTGTGAGAAGGCTCGCCATAACTCCCACCTTAACTCCCGCCTTCTATTTGTATCTTGCGAAGGGAAATAATGGACAGACAATTTTTATCCAAAAACAAACACGAGTAAGTGAATTGAGAGCGCTGTGTGCGTGAGAGAGGTCTACCTTGGCCATTGGTTGGCTGCTTGTGGACTCAAGCACACCTTCCATCTTGTTTCGGAAGATTCAAGTGGAAGTGTCTATTATTTTATTTCACGCTTCCATTGTGCTACATCATGTGTTATAATCAATAACGGCTATGGGATCAACATGATCCGATGATACCGTGTTAGAATCTCTGTACCTAACCAATAATCTTAAAACAATGGGTATGTGAGTTTTTCACACTTATAGACAACGAAATTGAAGTAACTCTTGTACGATTTCTCTTGGCAGGTTCTTCCAATATAACGTAATGTACAGAGCTCAGAGCGTGTGGTGATGCTTCCTCGGCGAAAATCGGTACACGATTAGTGTACTTATGTATCCATGTATATGTTCTTTAACTTCTCCGTCGTGTATTTCTTCGAATCCTTTTGGAAAACATATTTTAACTGAGCGACTGAGTTCATCCCAATTCTGGGATCCTTGAATCGCCATAAGCAAAATATATAGTTTAAATCTGTTGAATCTCCCCCTCCGCTACTTATTTGCAATGTTTATATAAACAACTCGGAAAGCGACTTGCATTGCTTTTATGGTCCAACTGATCCGATTTGGACCAAAGTTTTTTAATTCTTTCAAAACTCTTATCAATCATTTTTTTTGAATAAATATTGATCAATCAAATTTGTACTGACGTGTCCATTTGGATTGAATATCGATCCAACTATTTTCTGGATTTCGAGGTTGACCCAGCCCGCTCTCTATCTTGGGAGGCAGTCCCACTACAATGCTTCTCAGCTGTTAAGGACCGTAGAATTGTTTGACTAGTGGCCGAAGATAGCAGGATTTCGCTGTCGATTTCCCAACGGCTATCTGACGTGTACATGATGAAGTTCCAATTTAAATGTGCATTTGGACCCAAAATGATTGGACGGACTCTCTCTCCTTCGTAGCCCAGTTCACATTTTTGACTTTATTATTATATAATAATATATGTTTACACACTGACATATTCTTGGCCTTTGCGTTCTGCCGGTGCTGAATTCTATGGCAGCCAAATCTATCCCACGTGCCCCACGGCCACCCAACCAGTTAAATATTTTCCAATTGCCAACCATCATCGACACGATGCAGAGTCGACAATCTCGTGGAATTTGGAGCCGACTACCTCATTGTTTTCAATAGTCTCGATATCTTTTACATTTTTAATATCTGAATTTAAGATGAAATCCACTTTAAAATTGTCCATCGGACAACCACACGTCACTTGGAGTAACTCCCCATTGATCAACTACCTCATTCACTTTATGTTGTAGTTTCACCGAACATAAGCATAGCTCATGATACAGCTCTTTGGTGGTAACTATGATGAGATATCATGCAAGCCCGAATGGGTTATTTTCTTACCCCACAGAACGGTTCGAATGAGTATAGTTGGCATAATTAGAGTACTTTTAAAATTGACCGGGTCCAAATGAGCGTATTTTAAGTGCGCCAATTTCAATAAAAACTGCACTCATTTTATATAATATTGTACCAATTTGGACCTGTTTCGGATAAACACAAAATCATTCCTTCTACGTTATAACAAATTTTCATATTGTTTTTTATTACATACGAGTCGTTTATATAACGAGAAATACTGCAGACTTAGTTGCTGTACCATAAGTTCTCACGCAGTTTTGACTTTGAATGCCATTAAGAATTTCTTTTGAGACGGCTAATAACTCTAGGTAGAATTCAAGTCCTTTCAATTAAGCTATAATAATTCTTTCACTAATTAGATCTAAATATATGTTAGATTATAGAATGCACATCATCTTACCCACTAATAAACCACATATTTACAAATCATCCTTGAAATTACCTTTGTCGTTGCCCACTCACTATTGAGGTGATATTCATATATGACCAGATCCCCTATGGAAGTGACCATGTTTGTACCAATTGGGATCCGAGTTGATGAAGACCCTCTCGTGATGATATGTTGTTAATCTGTGTCGATATGAATGCTAATTAAGATAATGACGTACCCCTAACTACCATTACGAGAATAAATCGTCCGATTTCAAAGACTAATCTCACTTAACAAAAATATTGGGTAAAACAAGTTATTTATTGGGAAAAGTCCACTTTAGTACTCTGTAGTATCGCCCAAAATTACTTTAGTACCCTGTGGTAAAAAATTGACCAATCGAGTCATACTTATTCCAATTAACATCAAAAAGGTCCTCGGGCAGCTGCCCGGAGTTGCCCGGACCAGCCCGAACGCTGCCCCGGACTACGTGGCCAGCCACGTCACCAAAACTTGATGACGTGGCGCCACGTGGAGGAGGAGGAGGAGGAAGAGGAGGATAAGAGGAGGAGGAGGAGGAGGAGGCGGAGGAGGAGGAGGAGGAGGAGAAGGACGAAGTGGAGGAGGAGGAGGAGGAGGAGGAGGAGGAGGAGGCGGAGGAGGAGGAGGAGGAGGACGAAGTAGAGGAGGAGGAGGAGGACGAGGAGGAGGAGGACGAAGTGGAGGAGGAGGAGGAGGAGGAGGAGGACGAGGCGGAGGAGGAGGAGGACGAGGCGGAGGAGGAGGACGAAGTGGAGGAGGAGGAGGAGGAGGAGGCGGAGGAGGAGAGGAAGAGAGGGAAGAAGATGGTTGTCCACGTGGCGCCACGTCATCAAGTTTTGGTGACATGGCTGGCCACATAGTCCGGGCAGCGTTCAGGCTGGTCCAGACAGCTCCGGGCAGCTGCCCGAGGACCTTTTTGATGTTAATTAGAATAAGTATGACTCGATTGGTCAGTTTTTTACCACAGGGTACTAAAAAGATTTTGGGCGATACCACAGAGTACTAAAGTGGACTTTTCCCTTATTTATTTCTTAAAAAAGCAATGTCCCGTTAAATTTTAGAAAAAGACTAAAAAAAATAAAGAGGCCCACATCCGAATCTTTAACACCCCACGTGGTGGCCCCATTGATATGAGGAAGGAGTCATCATAACCGTTGCAAAAAGCCCAATTCATTCTCAAATTCCTTTTTCTTTTAACTTTATTAGTCCCATCACCCACGCTCCCATGTCTCTCTCTCCCCCCTTACCGTTACTACCCCATTTTCCCACCCCCTCAAAGAAAATGATTCCCTCCACTAACTAATTTTTAACTTTGGGAAAAGTCCACTTTAGTACCTTGTAGTATCCCCCAAAATTACTTTAGTACCTTGTAGTAAAAAATCGATCAATCGAGTCATACTTATTCTAATTAACATCAAAAAGGTCCTCGGGCAGCTGCCGGACCTGCCCGAACCTACCCGAACCCTGCCCGAACTACGTGGCGCCACGTGGACATCCAACTCCTTCCCTCCTCCTCCTCCTCCTCCTCCTCCTCCTCCTCTCCGCGTCCTCCTCCTCCTCCTCTGCGTCCTCCTCCTCCTCCTCCTCCTCCGCATCCTCCTCCTCCTCCGCGTCCTCCTCCACCTCTCCGCGTCCTCCTCCTCCTCCTCCGCGTCCTCCTCCTCCTCCTCTCTGCGTTCTCCTCCTCCTCCGCGTCCTCCTCCTCCTCCTCTGCGTCCTCCTCCTTCTCCTCCCCCTCCACCTCCTCCTCCTCCGCGTCCTCCTCCTCCTCCGCGTCCTCCTCCACCTCTCCGCATCCTCCTCCTCCTCCTCCTCCGCGTCCTCCTCCTCCTCCTCCATCAAAATTTGGAGACGTGGCTGGCCACGTAGTTCGGGCAGGGTTCGGGTAGGTTTGGGCAGCTGCCCGAGGACCTTTTTGATGTTAATTAGAATAAGTATGACTCGATTGATCAGTTTTTTACCACAGGGTACTAAAGTAATTTTGGGCGATAGTACAGGGTACTAAAATAAACTTTTTCCTTTAACTTTTGGGTTCAGATAAGCCCGACCACGGTTCAAATAAAATCATCCAACCGGTGATTTTGAAATTTAATCATGGCCAAAGTTCTTTGAACTATCCCGAAATTTTCATGAAAAATATTGGTTATGATTTTGATTTTTAGGAAATTGTCTTAACCATGAAAATATAGAATCATGAAATTAGATCAGATTTTGATTTTTTTTTTTGAAACTACTACGTACAATTTTTTTATTTTTCCAAAAAATTGAACCACATGTTCAACCCTAATATGTGTTTCCATAAATTGTCCTGGAACCTCGTAGGGAGGTTACGGTTCAGGTTCTGTATTTCTAATAGTGGAACTACCGACATCAGAATCGTAACTAAGGATTTCGGAACCATGACCAAGTCAAATTTCATATAAAAATAAGGGTAAATTACCCTCACATCCCTGTACTTTGGTCAGCCTCCCTCTAGGGTCCCTGGATTTTGGAAAATGATTGTCCCGTCCCTAAGTTTTGATGATAATAGACTCTCGGGTCCCTGGAACCGGAATATTCCATATTCTCCGGTGAACCCCCACCTGAAATGACCAAAATACCCTCCCTTGTTAAATTTTACTCCATCTTTAACCTTAAACAAAAAAAATTATCTTTCACCTTTAAACACCATTTTCAACCTTCAATCTTGTAATATCAAGAACCAAACACTAATAATACAGCATCACGAACACCATCTCCGTCTTTTTAGTTCCGGCCAGGTTCAATTCTACCAGAGGGATAGTGAACAAATGATGGTGGACGAAGCTCGTTCCACCTTCCCCAAAGTCGACATTCCATTCTTCCCTTCCATTGTTTTTAATTAGAGCAATTAGGATTTTCAATTAGAAGTGAGAAACTCTAATTAGGATTTTCAATTCGAGCAATTAAGGTGAATCCACATCTGGGTTACAATTCGTCGATCTGGGTTATTCGTCGCTAGCGTCGGAGTCGCCATGGGTGATGGGTGTTCGTCGATCTGGGTTGTGCGTACTGTCAGTGTCTACGAGATACCGATGGCCACAGGACCCATACCCTCTCTACCGCGTCGGCGTGCTATCAGTGTCCCTTGGCATCGGCCTTTTGTCAGTGCCCCTCGGCGGCGACCCCACGCGCTACTTCAATGACGACATCACAATCGGGTGGCTCCACGCGGTTAGGGCCGGCATCGTGGTGGTCGGCGGGGAACTCTTTCCTCGAAAAAAGCTTCACTTGGTCGCCTCCTCCGTCTCTAACAAGCTTCGCCCCAGCCCAGGAGCCCATCCTCTCCCTCCTCCATGGCACCGACACCTTCATCTTCTTAACGAGTCGGGGTACGGGTTTTTGGTCAGAGTACGGGTCGGGTTTGTGTGGAGGAGGATATGGGTTGATTTTTTTGTCTCTAGGTTGATTTTGATTTCTGTGAGTTGAAGAAGATGAAGAGGATGAGAAGGAGGGTTTAAAAAAAAATTAAGTGTGAGGGGTAGTTTTATCTTTTTAAGTAGGGGTTCGCCGGAGAATATGGAATATTCTGGTTCCAGGGACCCGAGAGTCTATTATCATCAAAACTTAGGGACGGGACAATCATTTTCCAAAATCCAGGGACCCTAGGGGGAGGCTGACCAAAGTACAGGGATGTGAGAGTAATTTTCCCTAAAAATAATCTTCGTAATATTTTTAGGGCAAATTACCCTCTAGTCCCTGATCTATGGTGACCCTCCCCCTAGGGTCCCTGACTTTTAGAAAATGATTGTCCCGTCCCTAAGTTTTGATGATAATAGACTCCCGGGTCTTTTTAGCCGGAATATTCATTTTTCTCCGGTGAACTCCCACTTGAAATGACCAAAATGCCTTCTCACTTAAAAACCAAAAAATCTTCTTCCCTACTAAAAAAAATCCCTCTCTTCTTCCTAACCTTCAACCAAGACGCTAAACCTAAATTCAAACATTTTTAATGAAAATTAAAATAATCGAAACTAAGATCTTAAGAAAATAATCAAAATCCAGAAGCTTGGATTAAACAATTGAAATCCAAATACAAGAAATTGATTAAATCCAATCGAAACATTCCCCTCAAAGCTCTCAAAATGACATCCCCTTCGACGCAAATCCAAACTCGTCACTGTCGTCTCTCTTCAACGCAAGCCCGTCGCTGCCGTCTCGAAGTCAAAACCAAATATCTGCTCCTCATATCCTCGACTGTCGCCTCTTTTTCTCCGAGAGGACGAGGGAGCTGAATGACGAAGACCAACACACGACGGTGAGCAACACGCTGAGCATGGCGACCTGACGCTCTTCGATGTCGCCGAAGACCTTAAATTTTGCGTCGTCGAGGCTGGGGAACGGTGAGCTAAAGAGCCGACTACCTCCTTTTCGGATCTGGGTTCTGGCGAGCTGTTGGACGTTGTTCTGGTTCTCATCGTGTACGAAATCTATTTTCCCTCTTTCCGAATTAGGATTTCTTCTCCGAAGCTCACCATCTTCTGCTCCAAGGATGTAGGTGGATCTTCTTTGGTTTCTATTGGAATTGGAGTTCGTCCAGTGCCTTGCCAACCCCACCTACATCATTTGGAAATTGTTAATTTTTTGAGGGGAAAAATGCAGATTTGGCTCATAATCGGTATTTCAAGGATGAAGTGTTCATTAAGTTCATCATGTGAGCTCACTTTATTGATGTCACGATCTTCGTTCTTGATTTTTTAGCTGTTTTGTTTAATTTTGATTTATTTGGGTTTGACTTTTGATTGAGAGTGGGAAGTAGAAGAAATTGGGGAAGAAGGTGAAGGGAGAAAGATATTTTTTTGTTTTTTAGTGAGAGGGCATTTTAGTCATTTCAAGTACGGTATCACCAGAGAATATGGAATATTCCGGCTCCAGGGACCCGATAGTCTATTATCATCAAAACTTAGGGACGGGATAATCTTTTTCCAAAAGTCAGGGATCCTAAAGGGAGGGTGACCAAAGGCCAGGGACTTGAGAATAATTTGCCTTTTTATGGGCAAATTACCCTCACATCCCTGAGGTTTGGTCACCCTCCCCCTAGGGTCCCTGACTTTTGGAAAATGATTGTCCCGTCCCTAAGTTTTGACAATAATAGACTCTTGGGTCCCTGGCTGACGTCATCGGCTCTTTTTTTCATTTTTGGCCATGGAAATGACCAAAATACCCTTTTAAAAAATGTTAAAAGACGGGAGGCCGTACGGCCCGGTGACCCAAGCTACGAACTTAAGGAGATGCTAAGATGGAGAAGATCATTTGGATTTTTTTATTCCGTAGGAGGGGGCGTCGAATTGAAATTGGGGGGCGGGAGCGGGAGGGGGGGTGGGTGGGGGAGCAGGAGGGAGAGGGGGGGGGACCCGAGAGTCGATTTGTTTAAGGGTATTTTGGTCATTTCCATGGCCAAAAATGAAAAAAAAGAGTCAATGACGTCAGCCGGGGACCCGAGAGTCTATTATCATCAAAACTTAGGGACGGGACAATCATTTTTCAAAAGTCAGGGACCCTATGGGAAGGATGACCAAATCTCAGGGATATGAGGATAATTTGCCTTTTTTTATTCGTAAGATTTCACCGTAAAAACTTTTAATAGTCTTTGAAAAAAAGGCACCTGGAGGAATCTTTCTTCTCTTCCCTCCCTCCTTATAGTACTCCCTCCACCATTTTAACTACCTTAAACCCTTCAAGAAAATAAAAAATGGCGCCTTCAAGAACCCATCTTCTCCTACTCTATTTCTTTCTTCTTCTTCTTCTTCTTCTTCGTCCCGTTGTGGTACTCTCTTCCACCAACGTGAGCTTCGACTTCCCGTCCCTAACCTTCCGGAACCTCACCCTCCTTGGCGACGCGTACATCCGAAACGGTGTCGTCGGGCTCACCCGCGAGACCCCCGTCCCGTCCGCCTCCTCCGGCACCGTCACCTACAACACTCCGGTCCCCTTCTTCGACCCGAGTTCGAACACCACCCCGTCCTTCTCCACCCGCTTCACATTCTCCGTATCCAACCCGAATCCTTCCTCGTCCTCGTCCTCGTACGGGGACGGGCTCTCCTTCTTCCTCTCCCAGGACCCGCTCATCCTCGGGAGCCCCGGCGGGTACTTGGGTCTGGTCAACTCAACCCAGTTGACCAAGAACAAGTTCGTGGCCGTCGAGTTCGATACCCGGATAGACCCCCTCTTCGACGACCCGAACGAGAACCACATTGGCCTCGACATCGACAGCCTCACCTCGGTGGAGACCGTTGACTTGGGGGCACAGGGGATTGACCTCAAGAGCGGGAATTGGATCACTTGTTGGATTGATTACAAGAACGAGATCAAGGTAATGGACGTGTTCTTGAGCTACTCTGTGTTGAAGCCCTCTGTTCCTCTGTTGGTTGTTGATGTCGATCTGTCTCGGTACGCTAAGGAGGTTATGTTTGTCGGCTTCTCGGGGTCTAGTGAAGGGAGTACGGAGCTTCACTTGGTGTCCAATTGGAGCTTTAGTACTTTCGGGTTTGTTGGTCCTTTGAGGCCTAACAATGCGAGCTCTCGGCCTCCGCATAATGTCTCGGACAGCTCTGTGATCAATCCTCCGGTGGTTTCGGTGAAGAATGGTACCCGGAAGGGTCACCATAAGCTCGGTTTGGGTCTCGGGGTTGCCGGGCCGGCCTTCTTTTGTTGTTTCTTGGTGGTGTTTGGCTACTTCTCGGCCCGGAAGATGGGGGAGGTGAAGAGGAGGGCTAAGAGCTTGAAGACGGAGTATTTGGTTTCTACTCCGAGAGAGTTTGGTTACAGAGAGCTGAGCTTGGCAACTAGAGGGTTCCATGGGAGTAGGATTATAGGGAAGGGTGCGTTTGGGAATGTGTATAAGGCCCTCCTTGTGTCCTCTGGGACGATCGCGGCTGTGAAGAGGTCGAAGCACTCGCACGAGGGGCGGACCGAGTTTCTTGCCGAGCTGTCGATCATAGCCAGCCTGAGGCACAAGAACTTGGTCCAGCTGATGGGGTGGTGCGTCGAGAAGGACGAGCTTCTGCTTGTGTACGAGTTTATGCCTTACGGAAGTCTTGACAAGATGCTGTACCAAGACCAGCTGATAAATTGGCCTCAGAGGATGAACATTGTGGTCGGCCTGGCCTCTGTACTGAGCTACCTCCACCAGGAATGCGAGCAGCAGGTGATCCACCGCGACATCAAGACGAGCAACGTGATGCTGGATGGGAACTTCAATGCCAGGCTTGGCGATTTCGGGCTGGCGAGGCTGATGGACCACGACAAGAGCCCTGTCTCGACCCTTACCGCTGGGACCATGGGGTACTTGGCCCCCGAGTACCTGCAATGCGGGAAGGCTACCGAGAAGACCGACGTTTACAGCTTCGGCGTGGTGGTGCTTGAGGTCGCCTGTGGCAGGAGGCCTATATTTGAGAGGGACATCAGCACCCAGAAGATGGTGAACTTGGTGGATTGGGTGTGGTCTCTGTATGGGGAAGGAAGGCTGCTCGAAGCAGCAGCCGATAAGCGGTTGAATGGCGAATACGAGGAGGAGGAGATGTTGAAGCTGCTGGTCGTCGGATTGAGCTGTGTCACACCAGATAGCAATGAGAGGCCCACCATGAGGAGGGTACTTCAGATTCTCAACGGAGAGGCTGAGCCTATCCTTGTGCCCAAGATGAAACCAAGCCTCACATTCTCTTGTGGGCTGGCTCTGACTGTTGAGGACATTATGTCTGATTGTGAATAGAGAGCTGTTACAACAAATCACAGTTTGAATCATTTCTGTTGATAGAAAATAGAAAAATTCTTTTGTTGAACAAAATATTAATTGACTACTTTCTTTTGGTTGTTGGGTAATTAGAGTTGGTTTGGCCTAGTTCAAGTGTGTTCTATTGAACTGCATGGCCTCTTCTTTATTATGTTGTTGACCACTAATATTGATAATTGGTTATAGCTTGTCAAACTAGAGAATAATCTAATAATTGGTTATAGCTTTACAGTTTGAGTTTAACAATGTTAAATGATGGACATTTTTGTTAATATTTGAGATTTTACTCATCTTAAAATTAGATTAATTCCTGAATGTTCGAGAATTATAATTTTATCTAAATGAACCCAAAATATGTTTTGCCGAGAGAGATTAGTTCAATTGAGTGCACTTTGGTGGGTGGGTGTTGGATTCGCTGGTACAAAACGTATGAGTATTTAACTTTTGTTATTCCCAAACAAACAAATTATTATAATTTCAGAAAAATCCAAAACAAAAAATAAAAATAAAAGCTTTATCGCAACTTTGAGTTTTGAAATTTGAAAGCAGAAATTTCATCATTTGGGATTTTATTCGTTTCAAACTAAATTAATATTAGGAGATAATTTTGACAGAAGAAAATTAATCCATAACGTATGAGTATTTTTTGGATAAGTTCATTTTAGTACTCTGTAGTTTTACCCGTTTTGTCTGGAGTACCATGTGGTTTCAAATTAGTATTCTAGTATCATGTGGTTGACCACCAATTATCCGGGCAGGTCCAGGGCAGCTAGCTACCCGTCCAAACCTGCCCGAAACGATGTCATTTTGAGACAACGTGGAAGACACGTGGCTATGAGTTGGCAAGGTAAAAATTTCTAAAATGGTCCTAATTTTTTATAACTTTTCAAAATAACCTCCCCCTTCCTCAACGAGAGAGATGGACGAGGCAAGAACGTTTAGAGATGAACGCCGGGGTTAATTAAAAATTTCCATTAAAATCTTGGAGAGGTAGAGGGTTTCACTCCTTCTTCCTGTTCCCATTAAAATCAAGTAACACCCACAAATCCCACCCTCCAACTTCGCCGTCGCCGTCGTTGAACTTGATGGTCGAAGGGCACCAGCGTAAACAACGTTTCTCGTGACGAACCTATAAAACTTTGGACACCAACATAACTGGTTCAATTATCTTAATAATGGTTCTCGACGATGGCAAATTTGGAGGACAAAACGACGACGACGACGACGACGGGCAGCCAACCCCCTCCAGCTGCGACGAGACCGAGGCAAGCTCGCCCTTGAGCCTCCTTCCCCACAACGGCGAGCCCGAAAAACCCCCTAGCCCATCGTCGAGCTCCAGCAAAACCCAACAGTGGCATCTCCGACCAGTAGTGGCGTATGTGGCATCCCCGGAACGATGAGCCCACAACCCCCCTTTCCTAGAGAAGCGGGTGAAACTATATGGTACTAAAATGAACTTATCCTCTCTTTTTTTGGTGTCTCCCACTACAAAACGTAGGAGCATAAAAAACGTATGAGCATTTTTTATACTATTGTATCTGGATATTATCAGAATGATTAATTTAGAGCTGTTCATAACACGTACAAAGTATTTAACTTTTGTTATTTCCAAACAAATAAAATTTAATTTCAGAAAAACTCAAAATAAAAATAAAAGCTTTATAGTAGTTACTGTAGTTGGTACCGCTCGCTTCCTATAAATACAAATGCAATACTTGTTAATTTTGGAGTTTTCTAACAAATATTAATTTTGAGGTTATTTTTTATAACAAATATCTAATATTATTATATTTTTAATAACTTAAATTCTGTAATTTAATAGTTAAATAATAATAATTTTCTTATTTAATAATTAAGTTTTGTTATTCCCAGACAAATAAATTAAAAATTCAGGAAAACCCAAAACAAGTAAAATAAAATAAAATCTTTATTAGTATTATAAATTCGGAACCCAACTATCCTATGTTAAGATTAACTTAATTTTATTTTCAAAATTATCCTGGACTCGTATAAATATCACGAGTCCGAGCTTTTCTTCCAAGTTTCCCCCTTCCTTCCCTCCTTCCACTTCCCCTCACCCCACCTAAAATCGATTCCAGAAAAACCCTAACCGCAATCCAATCCCTGAGCGGAGCTCCTACTCTCCGGCCCAATCGTGCGGCGCCGGCACGCAGTTGGGGATCCGATCATCTTGAATAGTGCGTCCCTATAAACCCTATCACCGGCATTCGCTTCCGGGGACTTCAGTTACGCGCTCGAGACCGGGAAGCGAGCCTGATCTTTTCCGGCCAATGCTGTCGTAGGATCGAAGCGGCGAACGATGAAGCAGAAGAAGCGGAGGTCCTTGGAAGTGGTCAGTTCTCTTTGGACTGACTGCCACTGGCTTGGTGCTTGAATTCTAACAATGTGTAGTTAGTTTAGTAGGTGTTCGTTTTCCCCGGTTTGAATTGTATGTTTTATTTAATCTGTTAAATAACTTCATTCATCAAATATTACTTAATTCGGTGTTAATTCGAAAACAAATGGATCTTGGTACCCACGTTTTCTGTGTTCTTTTCTTTTGCTATTTCCTTTCACCTAATTTCATGTAAATACACACTCGTGTCCTTTTCACAGCCTCCCAATATTAAGTGCCTCATCGATAGAGTAACTGCTACTCCACTCGAGAAGATTGAAGAACCCCTTAGAAATTTTATTTGGGAGTTTGACAAGGTAATTCTTCTAGTCTATATTTACGAATTATGATTGACTAATTCATTTTCCTGATTTATTAACATGTATTGTTCCTGGTGCAGGGAGATTTTCATCACTGGGTTGATTTGTTTAATCATTTTGATTCATTTTTCGAGAAGCATGTTCAACCAAGAAAAGATCTCCAGCTTGAAGACAACTTCTTGGATGCTGACCCCCCCTTTCCTAGAGAAGCGGTTCTTCAGATTCTTCGAGTGATCAGAATCATATCAGAGAATTGCACGAACAAACATTTATATACTTCTTGCGAGGTAAAATTCTCCTAGCGCAGTTATCTGCTTCTGTTAATAGGAATTGGTGGAACAACTCCTCTTTTATTTGGTTGTTTTATGGCATTACTTGTGTTTTGCTTTGTACCCTGAATTTTATGTCTCTCTGTAATGCAGCAACATCTCTCATATCTTCTCGCTTCCACCGATCCTGATGTGATTGAGGCTTGCCTTCAAACATTGGCTGCTTTTTTGAAGAGAACTATCGGAAAATATTCAATTCGAGATGCTTCTCTAAGTTCCAAGTTGTTTGCCTTTGCTCAAGGCTGGGGTGGAAAGGAAGAGGGTCTGGGGCTGATTGCCAGTTCTGTACAAAGTGGATCTGATCCTGTTGCCCATGGGTTGGGTTGCACGCTTCATTTCGAGTTCTATGCAGTAAATGATTCCTCAGATGATTCCTCTGTTATAGATCATGCCAGACAAGGCTTACAAATCATTCATCTGTCTGATGTTAATAGCTGTCCAGATACAGACTTCGAGCTCTTAAATAAGCTAGTCACGCAGCATAAAGTACCACCTAGTCTGCGATTTTCTTTGCTGACCAGGCTGCGATTTTCCAGAGCTTTTGGTTCTTTAACTTGTAGGCAGCAATACACTTGCATTCGTCTATATGCTTTCATTGTTCTTGTCCAGGCAAGCAATGAGGCTGATGACTTGATTTCGTTCTTTCATTCAGAGCCAGAATTTGTGAATGAATTAGTTTCTCTGTTGAGCTACGAAGATGCCGTTCCCGAGAAAATCAGGATTTTGTGCCTGCTATCGCTAGGGGCTTTTTCTCAGGAGCGGACTCGCCAGCCTACGGTATTGGCAGCAGTTACATCTGGTGGACACCGTGGAATTCTTTCCAGCCTTATGCAAAAGTCCATTGATTCTGTTCTCTGCGATTGTTCTAAGTGGTCCGTTGTCTTTGCTGAGGCACTCCTGTCTCTTGTTACAGTTTTGGTTTCATCATCAGCAGGTTGCTTAGCAATGCGCGAGGCTGGCTTCATTCCCAGTCTCCTACCTCTTCTCAAGGACACAAATCCACAACACTTGCATCTGGTTGGTACAGCTGTACATATTTTAGAAGCTTTTATGGATTACAGTAATCCAGCTGCTCTGCTGTTCCAGGAGTTGGGTGGTCTTGAGGATGCCATCTGTAGGCTGAACATTGAAGTGTCTTGTGTAGCAAACTGCTCAAGGCAACAAGATGAAGATCCAAATATTGAGGGGGGAATGCAGATTACTGAAGGAGCTTCCTCTGATCTAGATATGCGTCCTCTTTATTCTGACGCGCTGGTTTCATATCACCGCCATTTGCTAATGAAAGCATTATTACGTGCTATTTCTCTTGCAACATATGCCCCTGGGAACACTTCTCGCATTTGTGAATCCGAGGAGAGTGTGTTGCCTGAATGCTTGAGTACAATTTTTATAAGGGCAAAGGATTTTGGTGGTGGAGTGTTTTCACTTGCAGCCACTGTCATGAGTGATCTGATTCACAAAGATCCTACATGCTATGCGGTATTAGATAAAGTTGGTCTGCCTGCTGCATTTCTTGATGCTATTATGGATGGCGTTGTTTGCTCTGCAGAAGCAATAATGAGTATACCTCAATGCTTAGATGCTTTGTGTCTTAACAATAATGGCCTTCAAGCTGTTAAAGATCGAAATGCTTTAAGGTGCTTTGTAAAGATATTCACATCAAAAGCATATTTGCGTGCTCTCTCTGGGGAAGTTACAGGCTCTTTATCTAATGGGTTGGATGAACTCATGCGTCATGCTTCCTCATTGCGTGGGCTTGGAGTTGATGTTCTGATTGAAATTTTGAATTGCATTGCAAAAGTTGGGTCTGGTGTGGATCCGTCCTGCTCATCTACCGATATTCCGTGTTGCTCTATCCCTGTCCCAATGGAGACCGATGTTGAAGAAAAAAGTTTGGTTTCATCCAGCAATGGTGTATCAAAAATGAAATGCGTGGAGCAGACCGTGGAGCAGGATTCTGATTCTCTCATGGAAAATGTTGATTCCGTCTTTCCCGACTTTGCAAGCAATGTTGCTCGTCTTCTCGAGACAATTCTTCAGAATGCTGACACATGCCGTATTTTTATTGAGAAGAAGGGTGTTGAGGCTGTTATGCAGCTGTTTACTTTGCCTTCGATGCCCCTTTCGGTACAAGTTGGACAGAGTATCTTTGTTGCCTTCAAGAACTTCTCTCCACAACATTCTGCTTCTTTGGCTCGGACCATGTGTTCATTTATGAGAGAGCACGTGCAATTAACTAATAGCCTTTTAGCATCAACAGGGGGCACCCAACTTGTATCCCTTGAATCTGGTGAGCAGATGAAGTTTCTGAGATGTCTGTCTGGCCTTGATGGCATATTGTCTGTCTCCATTTTTGTGTTAAAGGGGACTACAACTGTTATTTCAGAATTGAGTTCTGCGGATGCTGATGTCTTGAAGGATCTGGGAAGGACTTATAGGGAAATCATTTGGCAAGTGTCCCTGTGTAGTGACTCCAAGGTGGATGAAAACCGGCATTCTGAACGTGAAAATGAGCTTGCAGATGGAAATTCATCTAGCTCTGCTGGAAGAGAGAGTGACGATGATGTAAATACACCCGCTGGTACATATATGAACAACCCCGCTTCTACAAGAAATGGCTCTCGGCCCCTTCGGGGTGAAGATCGAGATTTCATTTCAGTACTTCGTTCGGGAGAAGGTTTTCACCGCCGTTGTCGACATGGGTTGACACGCATTCGAAATGGGAGGGCTGGTAGACACTTGGATGCTTTAAACATTGACCCGGAAGTCCATATGAATGTTATAGAGGCATCTCAACCTGATATGATGAAGAAAAGTCCTGATGTTCTTGTCTTGGAAACCCTAAGCAGGCTGGCTTCCACCATGAGTATCTTCTTTACGTCTATTGTCAAGGCTTTTACATCACCAAATCGCAGAAGAGCTGATATGAGTTCTCTGAGTTCTGCTTCAAAAACACTTGGCACTACCTTGGGAAAAGTATTTCTCGAGGCTCTCAGCTTTTCTGGATATTGTACATCTGGGCTTGCTATGTCACCATCCGTTAAATGCCGATATCTTGGAAAGGTTGTGGATGACATGGGAGCACTAATATATGATAGCAGGCGACGGTCATGCTATGCAGTTATGATCAACAGCTTTTATGTGCATGAAACCTTTAAGGAATTGCTCAGTACATTTGAGGCTACCAGTCAGCTGTTGTGGACACCTCCTTACTTGGTGACTCCAGGTGTTGATAATGAAAAGGAAGATGGAGGGCATAATTTGTCACCTAGTTCGTGGCTGCTTGAGACACTGAAATGCTACTGTCGTGTGCTCGAGTATTTTGTTAATTCGTCATTGCTTTTATCTCCTACCTCCACATCTCAGGCTCAACTTCTTGTTCAACCTGATGCAATTGGTCTGTCAATTGGTTTGCTTCCGGTTCCAAGAAACCCAGAAGCTTTTGTTAGAATTCTCCAAGCGCAGGTTCTTGATGTGATACTACCTGTCTGGAACCATCAAATGTTCCCCAACTGTTGTCCTGGTTTTGTTGCTTCCATTGTTTCTCTTGTCAGGCATATATATTCTGGTGTTGGAGACATCAAAAGGAATCATAACAGAGTGATAGGCAGTGCAAATCAAAGATTTGTACCCTCAGCACTTGATGAATCTGTTATTGCAACTATTGTTGAGATGGGTTTTACAAGGGCAAGAGCAGAGGAAGCATTAAGGCGTGTTGAAACAAACAGTGTTGAAATGGCTATGGAGTGGTTATTTAGTCATCCTGAAGATCCTGTGCAAGAGGATGATGAGCTGGCACGTGCACTTGCTTTGTCGCTGGGAAGCCCAGCAGAAGGATCTAAAGTTGATAATAATGACAAGCCGGTAGATATTACAGTGGAGGAGGGACAGTTAAAGGCACCTCCAGTTGATGATATTCTTGCTGCATCTTTGAAATTATTTCAAAGTGGTGGCATTGCGGCATTCTCTTTGGCAGATTTGCTTGTGACCCTTTGCAATCGAAGTAAAGGAGAAGACCGTGTGAAGGTGGCTACTTATCTCATTCGGCAGCTAAAGCTCTGTCCATTGGAGTTCTCAACAGATTGCACTTCTCTGTCCATGCTATCGCATGCTTTGGCATTGCTTCTTTACGAGGATGAGACCGTACGTTGTACAGCTTCTCAGAAGGGAATGATACCTGTTGTTCTACACATCTTGATGAATTTTATGGAAAGAAATGAAATTCAGGGTGAAATCTTTGCCCCTAAATGCATCAGTTCTTTACTTCTTATATTGGATAACATGCTGCAGTCCAGGCCCAGAATTGCTTCTGAAGCTGTAGAAGGAACTCAGACAAGTTCCCTGCCTGATTCATCTGCTCAAGTACCAGTTCCGGATGAGAGGTTGGGTTTAAATAAACTTGAGAAGGAATCTGGTGCAGCAGTTGACAAAATTATGGGGAAGTCTACTGGCTATCTTACATTGGAGGAAAGCCAGAAGGTTCTTTTAGTTGCTTGCGGATTGATGAAACATCGTATACCGCCCATGGTCATGCAGGCTGTTCTGCAGTTGTGTGCACGCTTGACAAAAACTCATTCTTTAGCATTGCAGTTCCTTGACAATGGTGGTCTTGTTGCTCTTTTTAGTCTTCCGAGAAGTTGCTTTTTCCCTGGATATGACACTGTTGCATCATCTATCGTTGGGCATCTCCTTGAAGACCCTCAAACTTTACAAACGGCTATGGAGTTGGAAATTCGGCAAACCTTGGGTGGAAACAGGAATTCTGGTCGCATTTCTCCACGTGCTTTTTTGACATCTATGGCACCTGTTGTCTGTCGGGATCCCTCAGTGTTTATGAAAGCTGTAACTGCTGTTTGCCACCTAGAATCATCTGGTGGCAGGAACTATGTTGTTTTATCAAAGGAAAAGGACAAGGACAAAGAAAAATCAAAAGCAGCTGTTGAAGATTCCATCAAGATCTCTGAGAACAAGGTGAATGATAGTGTGGAGAAATGCACCAAGGGCCACAAAAAGGTTCCTGCAAATCTTGCCCAAGTAATTGACCAACTTCTTGACATTGTTCTGAGATACTGTTCGGAGAAAAGCAGGGAAGTGGTTGAGGTTGGTGTGACGTCGATGGAAGTTGATGAACCTACTAAAGCAAAAGGCAAATCTATAGTTGGTGGCTCTAGCAAAATGGAGTCTGAATCTGAAAGATCTGCAGGACTTGCAAAAGTTACTTTTGTTCTTAAATTGCTAAGTGATATTATCCTTATGTATGGGCCTGCTGTTGGGTTAATACTGAGACGGGATATGGAGTTGTACCAACTACGAGGTTCCAATCCTGCTACTCGTGCCGGGGATGGTGGCTTCCTTCATCATTTGTTGCATCAGCTTTTGCCAATATCTAGTGACAAATCTGCTGGCCCTGATGACTGGAGGAATAAATTATCTGAAAAGGCTTCTTGGTTCCTGGTGGTTCTCTGCAGTCGATCTGGTGAAGGGCGCAGGCGGTTGGTTGCTGAACTTGTAAAAGCTATGTCGGTATTTTCAAATATGGAGAGCAATTCAGCTAATAAGATTCTATTGCCTGATAAAAAGGTTTTTGCTTTTGCTGATTTGGTGTTTTCCCTTCTTTCAAAAAATGCATCATCTAGCAACTTGCCTGGATCTGGATTTTCCCCTGAAATGGCTAAAAACATGATAGATGGGGGAATGGTGCAGTGTCTAACTGGTCTTCTTCAAGTGATCGATTTGGACCATCCTGATGCCCCCAAAATTGCTAATCTTTTAGTCAAAGCACTGGAGAGCTTGACTAGGGCTGTGAACAATGCTGATCAGGTACTCAAATCAGAGGGTCTCAACAAGAGAAAATGTATTGGTTCTAATGGAAGACTTCATGATCATACGACTGTAGCTGCTATTGAGACAGCAGTGGCAACTCAGAATAGTAGTGGCACACAGGAAGGTGGTGATGGTGAGGAGACTGTACACCAGCAAGGAAATACTTCATTTTTGGGTAACAATGAGGCAAATCAGTCCACAGAACAAGATATGAGGATAGAAGTGGAAGAAACAACAGAAACCAACCAAGAGATGGAGATGGGTGCAAATTCAATGCATGAAGAAGTGGAAGGTGGTGTCCTACATAATGCTGACCAAATTGAGATGACTTTTCAGGTTGAGAACAGAGCGGATGGTGACATGGGTGATGAGGATGATGATATGGGTGAGGATGATGAGGATGATGACGAAGAGGATGATGATATTGGCGACGAAGGCGGTGGCATGATGTCCCTTGCTGATACTGATCTCGAGGACCATGATGATCCAGGGTTGGGAGATGGCTACAATGATGACATTGTTGATGAGGATGATGAAGAATTCCATGAAAACCGTGTGTCTGAGGTAAGGTGGAGGCAAGCCCTTGATGGGCTAGATCGTCTGCAGGTTCTTGGTCATCCTGGAGCTGCAAACGCTCTCCTTGATGTAGGAGCTGAGCCATTTGAAGGGGTGAATGTAGATGACCTGTTGGGTCTGCGCAGGCCCTTGGGGTCTGACCGTCAGCGTCAGAGTAGTAGATCATCATTTGAGCGGTCTCTCGCTGAAGTGAATGGATTTCAACATCGCCTTCTTTTGAGACCTTCACATCCAGTTGATGATGTTTCTTTATGGTCATCAGGTGGTCAGTCACCGAGAGATTTGGAATCCTCATCAAGTGGGACCTTGGATGTTGCTCATTTTTACATGTTTGATGCCCCTGTTCTTCCATTTGACCACATATCGACTACTCTGGTCACCAATCGTTTGGGTCCTGCAGCAGCACCGTCCTTGATTGATTATTCTCTGGGTTTGGATTCATTGCAAATACAGGGGCGAAGAGGGCAGGGCGATAGTAGGTGGACTGATGATGGGCAAGCACAAGCAAGTTCTCGAGCTGCGGTGGTTGCACAGATGTTAGAGGAGCAGTTCCTTTGTGAAATGCACAGTATTTCTCCTCCCAGTGATGCTGGAAGGCAGTCCCATAATGCAGAATTTCAGGAGAATCAACCACCTGTGGAACCTTTATCTACAAATGGCCAATTAGTGATGGAAGACAATAATAGAAGCAGTCAACAGACTGAAGTTCCGCAAGAAAATGGAGAAGAAGTTACTTGTGATCAGCTCAATATATCGATTGTAAGTGTCCCCCACCAAGAGCACCTCGATTCTGGGATTGTGCAAGAAGCTGCCTGGGAGAGAAGTCGAGACAATGAAGCGATGGTAGTTCAACCAATATCTCTGAACAACTCACCAGGCGGAGATGAGCGCACAGAGATGGGAGGTAATGATGGCATTGCGTACGAAGTAAGTGGAATATTGCCAGGAACAGTCAACTCATCATCAGAAAATCTTGTTGCTGTATCCCCTGAAGGATTAAATGAAACGCCTCCTAGTCTTCCTGATCTGGCTGTCGAGGCTCTTGGTTCTGATAGGTCTTCTAGGGCAGATGGCCAGATTTTGTCTAGTAATCACATGTTGGTAAACTCTGACGCAGAGATCACTAATCTTGATCTTGAGAATGCTGACATGGATATGGGTGCTGCCATGGTGGAAGGAAATCAATCTCAGCAATTCATACCTTGTCCTGACCATTGCGCGGATGAACCCTCGTCCAGACAAGAAACAGTGGTCCCTCAAGATGATACTCAGGTTGTCCATGGTACTGTGAACAATGAAGCTCCAGGTGCAAATGCCATTGACCCAACCTTCTTGGAAGCGCTTCCTGAAGATTTAAGGGCAGAGGTCCTGGCTTCTCAGCAAGTTCAGTCAGTACAACCTCCAACCTATGTTCCACCTTCTGTTGATGACATAGATCCAGAGTTTTTGGCTGCCCTTCCCCCAGATATACAAGCAGAGGTATTGGCACAACAGAGAGCACAAAGGATTGCAGAGCAAAATGAAGGACAGCCTGTAGACATGGATAATGCTTCCATTATTGCTACTTTTCCTGCTGAACTCCGTGAAGAGGTATGCATTTAATATCCTTTTCTGTGCTCTTTGGCCATTAGCAGTATTACTTGACATGTTTGTTGCTTTTGTTTATAGGTGCTTTTGACTTCTTCTGAGGCCGTCATATCAGCATTGCCTTCTCCATTGCTAGCCGAAGCTCAGATGCTCAGGGATCGATCAATGAGTCATTATCATGCTCGGAGCCTGTTTAGAAGCAGCCATCGTCTAACTAGTCGTAGGAACGGCTTGGGATTTGATCGGCAAACTGTTATGGACAGGGGTGTTGGAGTTGCAATTGGGCGTAGGGCAGCTACTGCTGTTGCTGATGGTATGAAGGTCAAGGAAATTGAAGGT
This sequence comes from Hypericum androsaemum, assembly GCA_963995505.1. Classification (NCBI taxonomy): domain Eukaryota; kingdom Viridiplantae; phylum Streptophyta; class Magnoliopsida; order Malpighiales; family Hypericaceae; genus Hypericum; species Hypericum androsaemum. The sequence goes on from OZ023186.1 coordinate 19,501,128, forward strand.
GATCCGCTACTAGATGACAATGAATTGCGGGCCTTGATCCGTCTCCTACGGGTAGCACAGGTAAACTGTGACTGTCTGTTTGTTCAGAGAAATATTTCCTGTGTGCTGATTTTAGCGCATTTTTGATCCCGTGTGTTTTTCCTCTCTGTGGTAAAATGTGGCGTATCATGAGCCAGTGTCAGCTATTCCTGTTTTTGAAATGATTGTATTTATATTGTGGTCGAATTGCGTATTTTATGATAGTCACGCAGATGTAGTTGTTTGAGAATATAGGCAGATAAAAGAAGGTAAATGAAAAGAAACATTATAGTTTTTAGCTTTGTTGCATAGGTGATGTGAGGACCCAGCTTGAACAGATGTGAATGTCTGAAGTGAGAGAAGGTCCAATACTTGGATAAAAAGTTAGGTGATTGGAATTTTGGATGTCGGATGATAAGTATAAATTGTACTGGTTACGAGTCTCAGATTTATTGTACTGTCTCCTACAGCATGTTGGTGCAGATTTTAACATCTTTTCTTGTTTCTGTTTGTCTTAGCCCCTTGGCAAAGGTCTTCTCCAACGGCTACTCTTAAACCTTTGTGCGCATAGTGTCACCAGGGTGACATTGGTTAGACTTTTGCTTGATATGATTAAACCTGAGGCTCAAGGTTCTGCCTGTGAGTTGGCAATTATCAACCCCCAGAGGCTATATGGTTGTCAGTCAAACGTTGTCTATGGTCGATCTCAATTTTTGCATGGTAGCTGCTGAGGCCTTTTCTGATATTGTTACTTTTTTTTTCCGTAATCAATTTGTTAATGTTTGATGTTGTTTCCCACAGGTTTGCCGCCTCTGGTGTTGCGTCGAATTTTTGAAATCCTGACTTATCTATCTACAAATCATTCATCTATTGCACATATGTTATTCTACTTAGATCCATCAGATGTTCCAGGACCATCTGCTGTGGAAAACTTTGAAGCTAAACCAGATAAGGGGAAGGGTAAAATTGATGATGGAAGTGATTTTGTAAAACCCTTGGAAGATGTAGCTGATGTTCCTTTGGTACTGTTCCTGAGGCTCTTAAACCGTCCACTTTTTCTTTCCAGCATTGTGCATCTTGAGCAGGTATAGTTTTCTTAGTTGGATTTAGAAGCTCTACAACGTTTCTTTCCCACTGTGCTGCTTCTACATGATGATTTTGGCCTCTCTGTTCTTGTTTGTTGTAGCACCCTTTTAGTTCATGCTTTCTGCTTGTGTTTTATGTGGCTCACTCTTAGGTTATGGGGTTGCTCCAAGTGATAGTTTATGCTGCATCATCAAAATTAGAGTGCCGGTTACGATCTGGACAGGAAGCTCTGGATTCGCAGAAGCCATCAGTCAATGAATCCTCTGGCAATGTTCAAGAAAATCCAGAATCATCGAGACCAGAATCCAGTCAAGATGAAAAGGCTGCCAATATTGAATCAAGCACTTCAGAAGGAAAGAGAAGTGCCGATGTTTCAGATGAGAAGAGGAGTGCTGACATTTTAAGTATTTTCCTGAAACTGCCACAATGCGATTTGCACAATCTGTGTAGTCTTCTTGGTCATGAGGGGTAATGCGCAGAGCACCATTTTTTTCCGAATATCTCAACTGTCTTATATTTGAATTAGCTTGTTTCTAGCTGTTGTTCATCTTCACTTGGCAATGACGGTGTTCATGTCATTGATAACCTTTTTGCAGCTCCTTTCTCTTTTTTGATCGGTGGATTTCTCTTTTAATTGTTTCAGACTCTCTGAGAAAGTCTACATGCTAGCTGGTGAAGTACTTAAGAAATTGGCTGCAGTTGCTGGGGCCCATCGTAGGTTCTTTGCTTCAGAGCTTTCAGAACTAGCTCTTAGTCTGAGCAGTTCATCTGTTGCTGAGCTTGTTACTCTCAGAAACACAAACATGTTGGGCCTTAGTGCTGCTTCTATGGCTGGTGCTGCAACCTTGCGTGTTTTACAGACACTTAGCTCCCTGAATTTGGAGAATTCAAGTGAGAACATGGACCTTGGTAGTGACACTGAGCAGGATCAGACAGTCATTCAGAATTTAAACAATGCACTTGATCCACTTTGGCGAGAATTAAGCGAATGTATAAGTGTCGCAGAGACACAACTTGGTCAGAGCTCTTCTACTCCAATTACGGAAAATGTAGATATTGGAGAGCATTTACAAGGAACAACTTCTCTGCCTCCTGTTCCACCGGGAACCCAGAGGCTTCTACCTTTTATTGAGGCTTTTTTTGTCTTGTGTGAGAAGCTTCAGGCAAACAATTCCTTGTTACAGCAAGATAATGCAAATGTTACGGCAAGGGAAGTCAAAGAATCTGCCGGGTGTTCTGCTTCCTCAACCTTGGCATGTGGCCTAGATCCTCACAGAAAGCTTGATGGTTCTATTACATTTACCAGGTTTGCTGAGAAACATCGCCGACTTCTGAATACCTTTGTTAGACAGAATCCCAGCCTGCTGGAGAAATCGCTATCCATGATGCTGAAAGCACCAAGACTGATTGATTTTGATAACAAGAGAGCATATTTCCGCTCAAGAATTAGGCTACAGCATGAACATCGCCTGTCTGGTCCTCTACGGATAAGTGTTCGGCGAGCATATATTCTGGAGGATTCTTACAATCAGTTGAGAATGCGTTCCAGTCAGGATCTCAGGGGACGATTGAACGTGCAGTTCCAAGGAGAAGAAGGCATTGATGCTGGAGGACTCACTAGAGAGTGGTATCTATTACTGTCGAGGGTTATATTTGACAAGATGGCGTTGCTCTTCACTACTGTGGGAAACAATTCGACTTTCCAACCAAACCCAAACTCTGTTTATCAAACTGAACATCTGTCATATTTCAAGTTTGTCGGCCGACTGGTAAATCTTTGAAACAATGATTGCATTTTGAATTCTCATATTGCGAGGCATTTTTCCCTTGTTTCTAGCCTAATATTTTTTTTGTCATATCTGTTGCAGGTCGCTAAAGCGTTGTTTGATGGACAACTTTTAGATGTTTACTTTACACGGTCTTTCTACAAGCACATACTTGGCGTAAAGGTGACTTACCATGATATAGAAGCAGTCGATCCAGATTACTACAAAAACTTGAAGTGGTTGTTGGAGGTTAGCAAGTTAATTGATGCCTTTTCCCTGTTCTCCGTGTGTTTGCCTTGTTGCATGATAGAGATCCTTTCATGTAATTGACTAAATTTTCCTTTTTGTATTCTTCTACAGAACGATGTGAATGATATACTTGACTTGACGTTCAGCATGGATCCTGATGAGGAAAAGCAAATCCTTTACGAGAAAACTGAGGTACTAGCACAGTAGCTTAGATGCCGGATGTCATGGCAATTCTGGAATTAATGATTTTCCCACCCTCCATTCCTTCTTTTGCCACATATAAATTGGCCATTCCTTTTTTTCATTCTTGGGTGGCTTTAATCTGTTGTGTTTTCTGAATAGGTTACGGACTACGAGCTTAAACCTGGTGGGAGAAATATTAGGGTTACAGAAGAAACGAAGCACGAGTATGTGGACCTTGTTGCTGATCACATTCTGACGAATGCTATTCGTCCTCAGATCAACTCCTTCATGGAAGGCTTCAATGAGATGGTCCCACGTGAACTGATTTCCATTTTCAATGATAAAGAGCTTGAACTATTGATTAGTGGACTTCCTGAAATTGACTGTAAGTTGCTTGCTACCATTTGGCAGTGGCCTTGTTTTGTTGTTGCTGTAGATTTTGCTCATCTTTTTCTGTTGTCATGTGCTCACAGTGGATGATCTCAAGGCAAACACCGAGTACAGTGGCTATATTGTTGCATCCAGCGTTGTTCAGTGGTTCTGGGAGGTGGTTAAAGATTTTAACAAGGAAGACCGGGCACGGCTGCTACAGTTTGTCACGGGAACATCCAAGGTACTCTTGCTGTTGGTGTGCATCAAACGCTTTGCTGCTCAAATAAATCAATAGATGCTCCTCTCTTGCTATCAATCGTATGTGATTTACGCATGTTGAATATGGACTTCGATTTCTGCTGTGTTTTCCTTCAGGTTCCGTTGGAAGGTTTTAAAGCATTGCAAGGTATCTCAGGGCCCCAAAGGTTTCAAATTCACAAGGCATATGGAGCTTCCGAGCGGCTGCCATCAGCTCACACCTGGTGAGTTAGGATTAAACTCTTCATTATGTTATCGTTTATTGTCTTTCATGTTTTAATCAGCTGAAAGTATGACGGAGACCGTTGTAGTTACTGTATTATTCTCTTTGCAGCTTTAATCAACTGGACCTGCCAGAATATATCTCCAAGGAACAGCTTCAGGAACGCTTGCTACTTGCCATACATGAAGCCAGCGAAGGTTTTGGTTTCGGTTAAAATTAGATGGCCATCTTCGCCATCCTTGAACAGCAATACCTCCCCCTACTGGAGCTGAGGTCTCGATGTACATACATGTCAGTACTCGTTAGTTTCCCCCTAAATCCTTTTTCGTATTTATACGCATGAAACCGGAGCTCAATTGTTTGTTCGGAATCGATTGCAGATCAGAATACGCGGTAGCAGTGCACTAGTACAGCAAGGAACAATTGCAGGCCCCGGATGATCCTGCTACTTTAGGTAGGTAGGTAGAAGGTTAGAGAAATAATAATTACATAGGAGCAAGGGTGGGAAAAGGCCCGAGGAATTTGTACATCATTTTTGGGGTTTTGACGTGACATCAATCTTAGAATGGCCAGTAAATGCTAATGTACGACATTCTCGATTAATTTTAGTTATAATTCTCTCAACTTATGTTGTTCCTTGGCCGAGTTTCGTCGGTTACTTGTTACAACTTGAATAAGCCAAAAAGTTATTCAGCTGTTTTTGTGGTCTCTGCCTGCCAATCTCTTCCTCAATGTAAATGGCTATTGGACGTGGCGAGTTTTCCCGATTTCTAAGGTTTAGGAATCGATCGGGGAGGGTGAAAGGGAGGAGGAGGATGAGGATGAGAGGAGATCTGGGTTTATTATTATTATTATTATTATTATTGGGAGTTTTGTTTTTCTTGTTTGGAAGCCAAGGAGAGCTCAGCGGAAGAGAAGGTAAGGATGAATGGGCTTAAGTAAGATGACAAAAGCCCCAACACTTTCTTCTTGGCATAATAAGTTGTCGCCTTACTAAGTTTCCGACCCGTCGTTTGCGTCACCCGCGTCCTCGTCCAAGACAGTCCTGTCGTTTGCTCAAATTATCGTCATTCGTGTGCCTCGCTTCAACATCTCCAACATTCTGCATCCCAGGAGAACAAGTCCCACCTGTGACCAATCAACCACCTTCCCCGATATCATCCATGGACATGGATACTTCCACCAAAACGCCACCGGCCAAACCTCCAGACCCGATAACAATCTCCTTTCGAGACAAACTCGCTGCCTCTGCTTCACCACCACCAAGCCTCAACCCCGACCGAGACCTAATCCAGGAGGGGCCTAGTGAAGCTACAACTGGCTGCCGGCTCTTCAACACCAGCAAGAGCCCTGTTCCACCCATCGGTTATGACTGAACTCACCACAAAATGGACTAACTGCGTAGTGGTGAAAATTCTCTTGACTTTCCCGACCAGGATCACCGGACTTGCGTTCTATTTCTATGAGGCTCCGGCACTCAAAGCTATAGCCAGAACCATTATTGGGGAACCAGTCCGCATAGACGCCAACACCCTCTCTGTCCAACGAGGCAGGTACGCACGTGTGTACATTCACTCAACCTCGACGACCCTCTGCCCGGTGTGATCTATGTCAATGACTTCCGTCTTCAAGTCGAATACGAGGGTCTGTATGTGGTCGCTACGGCCATCAAGCGGAAAAGTGCCCATTCATGACCCTCCCCGTTACTAATCCGGCGACCAGAAACCATCAGAAGGAAATGTGCCCGACCACCCCCAACTCCAGCGAAGTCATGTCGCCCAGCGGCTGTTGACCAGCCTTTTTCCCTTCCTAGCTCTTCTCTCTCGTTCCCATGTCGCCCCATTTTCAGCTGTCTCTTCCTCCTCTGATGTTAACTTTGTCGCTTCTACTTTTACAGGTTTCTCTAAGGAGGCCCATGTCCAACAAGTTAATGGAAAAGCCCAACAAACTAGTGGTAAAAGGGAAGGGGAAAGCAGGCTTACCAAAAGTTAATGTGAAGCGGGCCCAAGCTCCGAAAGCCCAGGCTGAAGAAAATCATTCGGATGATGTAGACTCTCAGAAGAAGGTGAAGAAGCGCTCCCGGGCCACAAGAAATGCAGGCCCAAAACCCATGGGCGGCCCCTCTTCTCCGGCCCAAGGAAAAGCCAGGGGCAAAGCCCAGCGTGACTCTTCCTTGGAGTTGCCCAGTCCGGCCCGTTACCTAATTGACCCAGACATGCACCTGGGCCAAACGCAATCAGCCCAACCCAACAAAGAGGTCGAGGCCCTGGACATGGCTACCGCGGATCTGAACACTCCTCCGGCCCAAACTTAGTCCAACTCAGACCTCGCCTATTTTGCAAAAGGTATAAGGCTGGCTTCCAAAAGGCCAGATGATGACGAAAAGGCTGGCTTTCAATGGAAGAGGTAGACCGAGATGTGATGGACCAGCAGGGGCCCGAGGCTTGCCCGGAGTTCATGAGCTCTTGACTTTCCTGCTCCCACTGTTTGTTGCCCTTTCCTTACCTTATTTATCTATTCCTGTTCCCTATGTCTTCCCTGTCTATTTTATTTTGGAATTATTGCGGGGCTAGAAGTCCCCAATTTTTGCAGGCCACTAGGAGTTTGATTTGTCAACATAGCCCGACTATTATAGTTATCCTAGAGCCGCAGATTTCAGGGAGCAATGCTGATAGGGTTTGCCAACGCCTGGGCTTTTCGAATGTCGAACGTGTTGAAGCGTCCGGGCGTAGTGGGGCATCTGGCTCCTCTGGTCTGAACCCGCTATACAGCTCTCCGTCCTGGTGCGGGATAGCCAGTTTATCCAGGCTAGGGTCAGCCACCATCAGGGAACCTTTCAACTCACTCCTGTCTATGCTAGTCCCAGGCCTATGGAATGTCAAGGTATATGGAATCATCTTACTGCCCTCAGTGCCACCATTGATGGACCTTGGATTCTTGGAGGAGACTTCAACGATATCCGGTCCCTTAATGAGCGGCAAGGGGGCACGGGTGGCCTCTTGGACCAAAATTTGTATTTTGTGGAGCACATCGATACCTTAGGTTTCATTGATGTTGGTTTTTTGGGGCTGAGGTTCACTTGGGCTCGGGGCCGCGAGTGCTCCACCCATATCTCCAAGCGCCTTGATCGTGTTTTGAGTAATGGGGATTGAAGTATTGACTGGCCAGATGCGGTAGTCAGGCATCTGCCACGGGTGGCCTCTGACCACTCCCCGATCCTCCTCGAGCTTCAGCCAAGGGAGGGGGGGAGTAGGGACAAGAGGCCATTCCACTTTCAAGCTGCCTGGTTGCTCCATTTTGACTTCATGCCTTTCCTCGATACTCAGTGGTTGTGGCCCTCTTTGGCTAGTAGTGCATTAGAGTCCCTCACTCCGGCTTTACGTCAGTGGAATCGTGAAGTGTTTGGGCATATCCTCAGAGGTCACTCGCGGTTGGTGTCACACGTGGCCTGCTTCGCTTAGAGGATAAGCTTCATGCTGAGTTGGAAGGTATCTTTGATCAGGAGGTGCTCCTTTGGATGCAGAAATCTAGGAAATAGTGGATCACCGATGGGGACCGTAATTCCCGCTTCTTTCATACCTCGACTATTGTCCGACGGTATGGGAACCGGGTGTGTGGTCTCCTCTCCCCTGATGGTGAATGGATTTGGGATCAGGATTCTCTTAGCTTATTGGCTATTGATCACTTCCGGCACCTATACTCTGAGGAGGAGCCTTCCCGGCCAGAATTCCCCTTCTGAAACGGGTTCCGTGCCCTGGAAAATAGTATATTATCTGACCTTTGCTGCCCTGTTTCCCAGGTTGAGATCCGTGATAGTCTTTTTCAGATGGGACCGTATAAGGCCCCTGGTGAAGACGGTTACCAGGCCATCTTCTTTCAGAGATGCTGGGAGGTTGTTGGGCATCAGTGTGTGCTCAAGTCCAGGAGTTCTTTAGCAACGGTCGGCTGCCTCCTCACCTGAACACCACTTTGATCACTCTCCTTCCCAAGGTTTCTACGCCTGAGTCGTTAACCAAGTTCAGGCCCATTAGTCTTTGTAGTATTCTCTATAAGATCATTACAAAGATCTTGGTGGGCAGACTGAAGCCCCTCATAGATACCATGGTCAGCCCGACGCAGTCTAATTTTATCCCAGGCCGTTTCATGTCAGACAATATTGTTATTCTTAGGGAGATGGTTCATTCTATGACCCTAAAGAGGGGTGAGTCTGGTTGGATGGTTATTAAGCTAGATTTGGAGAAGGCTTATGACCATCTTAGCTGGGACTTTCTTCGGGAGACGCTTCGTTTGACCGACCTTTTCGAGACCTTCACCGACTGGATTATGGAGTGTGTTTTGACTTCTTCGATGAGAGTCCTTTAGAATGGGGGGAAGATCGATGCCTTCTTCCTGACCCGCGAGACTCGACAGGACGATCCTATTTCTCCTTACCTCTTTGTTCTCTGCATGGAGAGACTCTCGCATGCTATTGAATAGTTGGTGCAAGATGGTAGATGGGCCCCTGTCTGTTTGACGCGTCGGGCTCCCCCCTCTCCCAGCTGATGTTTGCCGATGATCTGATCCTCATTTGTGAGGCCTCTGTTTCCCAGGCTGAGGTGGTTCGTGACCTTCTGGATACTTTCTGTGGTTGCTTGGGACAACGTGTTAGTCTTTCCAAGTTTAAGGTCATGGTATCTCTGAACATCCACTCAGAGTTGGCTAGCCAGCTCAACGATGTGTTGGGTATTTCCTTGACTTCGGACTTGGACTAGTACTTGGGATCTCCTACCGACCTTAGACGGGACCGTCATCAATCTTACCATTATGTCCTTGAGAAGTTTTGTGGCAAGATGGCCGGATGGAAGGCTAGATCCTTGAGCAGGACAGATCGTCTGACGCTTGCTCGCTCGGTTCTTTCCTCTATTCCCTCCCATACAATGCAGACGGATTTGCTGCCTGCAGGTCTTTGTTAGGATATGGACTGTTGTATCCGTCAGTTCATTTGGGGCTCCCATCAGGATCACCAGCGAATCCATCTCGTCAATACAGATACTTTGTGCCTCGCCAAGGAGGCGGGTGGCCTTGGTCTCCGGCCGATGCGGAAGGTCAATATGGCTTCCTTTGTTAAGCTGCCCTGGAGATTTCTCCAATCTCAGAACCCCCTCTGGGCACGGGTTCAGATTGACAAGTATGGTACGGATGGCACTGACCTAAAACAGTTGAAGTCGAAGCGGGGTTCTTCTGCCACCTGACGAGCCATGGTAAAGACCCGTCCGGCCCTTGCCTACGGTCTCCGTCGAAACGTGGGTAATGGCCTTCTCACATCTTTTTGGGAAGACCCGTGGCTCTCTCCTTCCCCCCTGTGTAACCATCTCCTTAATGATCTCCCTGTGGAGGAAGCCGGGAAGAGGGTGGCAGAGTATTGGTCCCCTGGTGATGGTTGGGACATTTCTCATTTGGAGACCCTTCTACCGTCGCATATTATCGGCTCTCTGACTTTGACTCTTTTGCAGGTTTTACCAACTTGGACAGATTCATTATCCTAAAGTCTTACTCAGGATGGGTATTTTTTTACTCAGTCACTGTATAGGTTTTTGTGTATGGATGAGGAGATGTAGCATGCTGACCTTATCTGGTCTCAAATTTGGGTTCTACAGGTTCCAGAGAGGATTCAATTTTTCATATGGCTGTTCTGTCACTGCAGGTTGATGACGAATGCAGAGCGAACTCAGAGGAACCTCACTGAGGATGACACGTGCCCTAGATATGGCATTGAGTCTGAGTCTCTGATGTACATGTACAGAGATTGCAGGTTCTCCAGATTGATGTGGAGGTCCCTTCTGCCTCGTCCGCCACGGGGTTTCTACACGAAGATGGATCCCCATCGGTGGCTCTGGGCCAACATCTCTGACACCGCTATTCCCACGACTGGCCCACTGTGGGCTACGACTTTCGTGACTGCTGCTTGCTGGTGGCTCTAGAGATGGCAAAGTGATTCAGCTTTTTGTCCAGGACCACCTCGGGGCACCTCCCCCTCCCTCATTACTTCACAAGTACGGGAGTTTGCTCGTGTCCTCGCAGATCGGAATACTCCATTATCCCCCCCCCCCACCCACACCCCCAGATAGAGCTTCGATGGGCAACCCGGGTCCTGCTGGGGCTAGTGGTATCATCTATGACTGGGGTGGCATATGGTTATGCGATTTTGCTAAGGGCATTGGTAGTTGTACCTCCTTGGCTACGAAGATTTGGGCTCTGATCCTCGGGCTCGAGCTGGCGTGGGAGAGGGAGTTCAGGAAGGTGCTAGTGGAGTTGGACTCGTCTTTGGCCATCCTCTATGTTGGACGACCTGTGGACCGTGCCCACCCCCTTGTCACCCTCATTTCGAGGGCGAGAGAGCTCCTGGAACAGGACTGGGAGATTGACCTTCAACATATCTGGCGGGAGGGTAACCGGGTGGCGGATGGTCTTTCAAAGTTTGCTCTTGAGATTTCCTTTGAGTATGTTGTCTTTGATACTCCTCCAGAGTCTTGTATTGGCTTGTATTTGGATGACTTACGTGGAGTTTGTCTTCCTCGTTGCACTCATAGGTCTAGAGTAGTTGATGGCGTTGAGCCTAAGGGGGGACCCTCCTTCCCGAGTTGTATTGCCTAGTGACGGTGCAAGGCCAGGTTATGCGACACACCAAACGTCAAGGAGGACTTTCCTTCCCGAGGTACTCTTTCCCTATCACGAATTTTTTTCACTGGGTTTTCTCGTGATAAGGTTTTGACGAAGTCGGCGGTCGCAACCTCACAAGAGGCCAAGAGGGGGGCCTTGCATTTACTAGGTTGTAATTGGCCATTTTGCTTATACACTTACGGGTTTCTGCCCCTCCACTTCCACACAAAAAAAACATCTATTAGTGATGTGAGATTCAAGGGTAAAGTACTGTTTCAATGCGGGTAGTGCTAGAATTCTGTATCGAGTCAAAGGGTCTATTGAGTCAAGATATATAAGGTACGAGTCTAGGGTTTAGAACAGGGTGTGGATCTCATATATAATCTTGAGTTTAGGTTTGGTTCCTATATGCCGGTATCTTACTTTACCGCTCATAATTTGTCCGGACCAAAGAAACAAGGCTCAATGGGCTGTTATCTTTTCATGACGTGGGCCCATTCCAGGTTTATTTGTTGGGCTTGGTTCATTATATCCAACGAGGAAGCCCTTTCTAGGTCTAATTACAGAGGTGTAAAATCTGGAGACTGTTCGACTTTTTTTCCAAAATCACATATTTCTGATATTTATTGATGTGGACTAATTCAATTTTACAAGTAGAATTTCATACAATAGCACATTTTCCTCTAACATATTTCAACGCGATTACATTCTAATGATTGGTGTTTGGCGATTATTTCTACCCAAAGACAAGGTCTATCTTAAAAAATTATGGGGTTTGTTTGGTGTGCCCGAATAATTTAGAGCAACCATTATGAGACGTTGAGGGAATACAATATTTGGTGGGAGGATTGTCCATTAGAGAATCCCGGAATGTTCTGAAATTTGTTAATTGCTACGACTTTTGTCCCCTTTTTAAGTAATAAGTTTTTTAAAAAACCGAAAGAACCAGCGAGGTTATAACGGTCATGTGACAGGCATAACATAAGATTAGGTGTTAATATCTGTTTTCCACTATAGTCAAGATTTGTTGATATCGACGCCTATTTATAATAATTAGAACAAAGAGATTCAACCACGGAGGGAATTTTTTTTATACTCGTAGTTTTGCCGGTTATTAAAAATTTTAATTGGATAGAATCTGGATTAGTCGGTCTAACGAAAATTGGAATAACAAGTGGTATAAACCAAAAAAAATAAGGATAATTGCCCTCAGATCCTTTGCTTATGTCGTAATTAAGGTTAGGGTCCCTGCTATTCGAAATATTATTTTGGCGTCCCCGGTTTTTTAGGGTTCGATCTCATTGATTTTAGGATCCGGCACTTATTTTATGGGTTTCTTGATTTTGCTTCTAATTTTATATTTTTTGTTGTCTAGTTAGAGGTAGAAGAAGAGATGACATCATCAATTTTTTTGTCCTAAGGGTATTTTCGTCATTTCATTAACAAAAATGGAAAAAAGGAGTTGCTAACTTACGCCAGGGACCCGAAAGTATAATAAAATCAAACACGAGGGACGTCGGAGTATATTTTGCAAACAGGTAGGACTTTTGAGTATATTTAAGCAAACCCCAGGAACTTGAGAGTAATTTTTCCTATAACTTTTGTTAAATTTGTTGGTTAGAGTGGATTAAGAATTCAAATTAAAGTCTTACCCCAAGAAAAAAATGTTCAGTATATTCAATTTTCCAATAGATTGAGAAAAAAATCAATTAACATTTTTAAATTGTACCTTCGAGATGCCGGAAGTAACAAATTTCAACAAAGTAACCCCTACCATAGCTTAGTGATACCACACGTTGGGACTAGTGGGAAAGTAGTTAATAAAACATAAAACTGAGTAGATTTTCATCCTCTTATAAGGGGAATTTTATTGATATTTTAATATTTATGCATTATATCTAAAAGAAATGTAGAATTTTTTCGTACGACGGTGCGGGGTTGCATCTGCTCATCTCATTAATACTCCGCCGTGGTAAATTCTATTGAAAAAAATTGTGACGAAAAAAATGCCAACCTCGTAATTACATTGTTAATGGTTTTCGGACACTCGCTAAACTAACTAATTTAAATTCAAATTGGTTAAAATTTTACCTTGTAGCCGAACACCCGTGGGACCATATTTGGTACTGGAGTGACTTTTCCAGTACGGTCTTGGAGAGCGAAATATTTTATCATAACTGAGTGAACTATTTTATCACAACCGGGCGAACCATTTTATCCAACCCCTTTTATCTCGGTCAGAGTCTCGATTTTTTCGGGACGGTTCCATAAAACTATTTTATCATAACTGGGCGAACTATTCTATCATAACTTGTCAAACCTTCTATCATAACATGGCGAACCAATTTATCTCCCAGAACGGTTTTAGAATATTTTATACATCTAGTACCGAATCCACACCCAAACACCCACGATTACTTATCTTATCTGGTCTAGCTACGCATTTATTACACGATGACTAGGTGTCTTAATAATCATCTCTAAGTATTAAAAATTGTGTTCACCACTTGGGATAGCAAGCAACCTCTCACTCTCCAAGCAATAAACAACATTATGTACAAAAGAAAGGCATGTGAACACAGAGAAAGATTTTGAATACAAACAATATGCTCATACCCCTATAATTGACCCCTAATTGTCTCAATTTTAAAAAAAAATGGACGGCGTCCCTAGCATACCCGGAAAGAAAAAGGGGGAAAAGGTGATTGGAAAAAAATAGAAAATAGGAATGGCAACGGATAGATTAGATTCGGATCTGGACCCATAAGATACAAATCCAGATATTTTTTCTTTGAAGACCCAAAGGCCAAATCTTCGTGGGGTAAATCATATGCGGATCCTACCAATAGACCCATCGGAGATTTTATACGCAAATTTGTATAATATTTTAATTGTAACACCACAATTTCCACAAAATTCAAATATATATAATTTAGAATCAAATAGTATGTACCGAATTCAAACGAAATATAAATTCACGTAACCATTTAAAAAAAGGGAAGGAGATGGGATCTGAATATGGAAGAGGACGAGAGGATTCAAAGCAAACAAATTGTTTATGTGGATCAGACTTTAGAAAACTGTATGGATCTTAGTCCGAGTAAGTGGGTATAATCCAAGGCAGGATCCATCCAGATTCTGCACTCTTAACTCTATTTTCGAAGTAACGATATTAGTTGATTGAATTGATAACGAATTTTAATTTTTTTAATCAATAATTGAGCAATATTATTAAAAAATCACTCTATAATCAACGTCTAGCAATATCGCACCATGGATTATAAAGAGAAATATACCCTATTTTCAAAGTGGATCCAAATCCTAACGCAAAAGATTCTGTTAAATTATTGATCGGAGTTGGTCTAATTGATAAAAAAAAATTGAATTCATTAAAAAAAATTTTGAGTTTGAATCTCAAAAATATAAAAATTATTATCAGAAAAGACACGGCAAAAATTCAGTCAAAAATATATCATGGATCTGTATGGTTTCGTCCATGTCCGACCGTACAGTCTGGATTTATTTGCTCTCTGTCACACAATATCTAACTTTTTAAAGTGTCCCTAACAGAATATCTAGAGGGGTAGAAATAAAGCAACTCATTTATATGGATTGGCTGTCTTAATCATATATATATTTTTAATTTTATATCTAATCCAAAAATGTATGATAATATAAAAAACAAATTTATATTTTATAAACAAATTTATAATACTCGTAATTAACAATACAATGATAGGATCTAAAAAAACAAATACAATAATATAAAGTGAAAAAAAAAACTCTTAAGAAAATCTGGAAGGGAGGCCACTTTGATTTGTGTCCAGGCGTCACCTGTGAGCGAAGGGAAGAAAATGACACGCTTTTTGCGTAGAGCGTCTCCCGATGCCAATATCTCTCCCCTAATTCCCAAAAGTCTGTTTTAGATAAAGACGAAGTCGTACGGGATTTGATTTATTTAAGAAACAATAAGACTCTATTTATTTAAAAAAATTTGGGTTTAAATTATACATATCCGAAAATTTTATTAGCAGAGTTATCATCTAAAATATATTTTAATAGTGCTCGATTTTCGATACAAAACATTAATAAAAGTCTACTTTGGATGGATTCCATGATTTTCAAAGTTGTCATTAGAAGACATTTAATGGTGGCCCTACTACTGGAGGCATGTGAACTTTGCACAGCAAATTAACAACTTCAATTATTACCCCCTTTCTCCTAATTATTTTCTGCAGCATCTCGAAAGTCCATGGAGGAGCACTTAATTTTTAATTTGAGATTTGAAAAGAAACATAATGAACGAAAAACTGAGATATTTTAGATATGTGTCAATAATCCATTCCGCGACCCTTCCAATGTATCTACATCCGTTGGTATCCATCTCGAATTTGAGTTCTAATAAAATAGTTGAGTTAAAATTTGGTAAATATAGTTTTATCATCGTAGTAGTCTGATTTGGCTAAATTAGTCAACCTATTAGGTACTTATACACAAGTGGTTTTGACAAACAAAAATAACATGATAATTGCATAACTAATCAGAACAAACACACTATACGTAGTTGAATCAATTATAATCATCTACTAATAAAAAATAGATGGATCAATTAGCATCTTAAGTATGTGATTAATGCTTTGGCTTCTATGTCAAAGAAAGAGGCCGTGGCCCTAAAAAAAGGGAAAGATTGGTAATTATGGTCTCATCCATGGTGGGGTATTTTTGTGGTTAAATCAGGAAAAGTCGCGCCTATTCTTTTTTGCTTTTGGGCAAATGTCTTGATTGATTCAGCATCTGCATGTGCTC
This sequence comes from Hypericum androsaemum, assembly GCA_963995505.1. Classification (NCBI taxonomy): domain Eukaryota; kingdom Viridiplantae; phylum Streptophyta; class Magnoliopsida; order Malpighiales; family Hypericaceae; genus Hypericum; species Hypericum androsaemum. Next base: position 19,516,728 of record OZ023186.1, read on the forward strand.
ATCAGAACTTTTCCACAATCCACTTTTTCTTTCTCAGATTGAAGATGGACCTAAAAAGAGAGACAAAAATATCAGAGATGTGATATAATTGGGCCACTAGGAATCTAATGAAGGAATCGGGTATAATATATACATGTTTCTATTTAAAAAAAGGTATAATATATACATGTTTGTTGCACTCTTTTTTTTGGATATCCGGTATTTAGAGGTGAATAATGTCAGATTTTATTTAAAAAGTATTCAACTAGTGAAATACGCCGCATCAACTTCAGAGCATTAGTCGATCTAAGTTTTCCTAATCGTATTTTTATATTCGTAAAACTTAAATTTAATATTTTTAAAATAAATTTGAGTTTCTAATCAATTTGGTGTTGCACTCATTTTCTTTTGTCGGAGGGGGTTGGAAGAGAAAATGCCTTGCACCCTCTCGTGAATGAGTGCAGAAATATTATGGGACTTGTGAAGGTGATATTTTGTAACAGATAGTGTAAGAGGATAGTTGATAGGCTTGGCACTCTTGCTCTCGAGTTCCAGAAGGATCTGGATAACCCCCGAAGTGTTGTATTTTCCTCTTAGAAGGGGACTTAGTTTTAATTTTCCTCGCTGTAATTTCGATTTTAGTGAATGAAAGGGTGCAGAGCCCCCCCGGATCACCCACCATTATCACAGAAAAAAAAAACAAAGGAAAATTTTCTCAAATGTACGCGACTTCTTTTCAAATAGGAAATCATACTGAAAAAATACCGTAATTAACAAAATTGTATGGTCTCGAAAATTATCGTCGCTGAATAATACATGTTAATAAGTCACATTAACTTCAAAAACTATATAGAGAAAGCAACCTTAAGATTTAGAGAATCATCAATTAAATAAAAACCAACAATTTATTTGGGATCTTGGTTTAGAAAGAAAATAGATATGCTACATTGAATTTAATTTTTAATCATCTCTTTCATGTTCTGAGATCGACTGGGAATATTGGTCCACCGTCACAATTAATTATATGAATAGATATTTCGTGGAATATGGTGCGGACTTCAATTTTGCCAACTTTTTTTCCCCAATTTTGCTAACAGTCCTTAAAAATCCCAAATAATTGATAGGAGGAAAAGGAAAAGGAAAACGATTGGGAAAAGCAAAGACAGAATATATGCTGGAGCTGAACAGTTGTTTAACTAGTTTGGTGGGTCCTGAAATCTAAATGATAGATAACAATATATCACAAAGTTTGTCCGGTTAGCAATCGATAGGAATGAAGGAAGAAATTCCGGATTCATAGATTTGTTTATATATATAGAGATTTTTTGGGTAAATTATCTCCTAGTCCCTGGTATTTGGTCATCTTCTCTATCAGGTCCCTAAATTTTAAAAACTAATTTTATCATCCATGTCTTTGATTTTAGAAACTCTCAGGTCTCTGGTGCCAGAATATTCTATATTCTTGCCAGAATATATCATTTTCTCCAGCGAACCCCACTTTAAAAGACTAAAATGCCCCTCCCACTTAAAAAATAAAAAATCCTTCTTCGATTCAATCTTCGTTGGTCAGCAAAACCATCCAAAAAAAACAAAATATTGAATCGGTTCAATCTTCTTCAAAAATATTTTTTAACCCTCTGACCAGCAAAAATCAATAAGGGGTTCTCGAAGTTCACCGGCGTCGGCACCCAGAGGAGGAGGTTGCGTCGTTCCCCATGTATCGGAGAAGATGGAGTTGTCCGGCACTGACCCCTCGATCTTGTTGAACCCCAAGTCTGCCGCCACGAGCCGTTGTCCAAAGGTTTTTGAGAACCACAGATGGCCAAAGGTTTTGCCGCGGGGAACAACAGATGGCCGCGGGTCCTCCTCTTGGGGTCGTCGGTGATGGAGCTCCCACCTCCTCTTGGGGTCGCCTGCTTTCAGTATCCACCGCCTCGCCGGAGCCGGCAACTCGGATCAAGGGGGTCGTCGAGGGAAAAACTTGAACAAGGAGGGAGCTGTAGAAAGAGGATGAGACGGCATAGAGGAAGGAGAAGAGGCGGCGCGGTATGAGGTAGAGGAGGATGGTGGGTCCCACGTCAACGAGGAGACCGGCGGATCGAGGGGATCGTCGGACAAAGAGATTGATTTTTAAATTTTTTAAGTGGGAGGGGCAATTTAATCTTTTCATGTGGAGATTCGCCGGAGAATATGGCATATTTCAGCCCAGGGACCCAAGAGTTTCTAAAACCAAAGACGGGGATGGTAAAATCAGTTTTTTAAATGAAGGGACTCGAGGGGGAGGATGACCAAACACTAAGGACTAGGGGATAATTTACCTTTTTATGGAATGATGTAAACCTAGTTTATTTTAATTTAATTAAATTGTTCAAATCGTTAAATTATCTTTTTTTTTTAATATTAAATTATCATCCATAGTCCGAAGTAATATTTATGGCATCTACATTATGATTTTTTTTCTCAAGATGGATTATCGATTTCAAGGCGCCATCGTGAATGAGCTATATCTCATTTGTATTTAATATTTTTTTCACATTCATTCATATCTTGATGTAGATGTTATATAGTTTATTATTAAACAAATATATGTTAATCCTATGAAACCCTTACCTGATGTTTATGTACCTTTTGGTGTTACATAAAAAAAATTACACTTGATAGAAAAAAAATACATCTTGTCATGTTACAAATTTTGGTACAAAAATGCTATCACTTCAAATATGTCATATAAGATAGAAAATTCGTGTATTAACTAAAATTGAGATTCATAAACAAAGAGAAATTGGAATTTTGATTAAAGTAATTTAAACACAATAATTTTGAATACTTATACTTCACTCAAATGTTAAACAATTGGCCCCATATATATGAGATGATTTCAGCCGAAAAGAAAACAACGATGACCGCCAAGTAAATAAAGCTGCAAAATTGTGAAAATTACAAAACGGCCAAAAGACTCTTTTTCTTGGCGACTGGGCCAAATAGAGTTGAGAGATTTTTTTTTGGTTTATATCATTTGGTATTCGACTATAGGTCAATTAATTTATGTTTGAGTCGAGCATGATTTTTAAAAAGTGGCGAAACTCTTTCAACATATACATAACACTAGTGCGTTTTCAAAGACTTGAAGCCGATACCTGATTAAGCTAGAACAACGTGCTAATTAGTTGATCTAAGTGCTTGTCGATGTTAAAAAGATTATTTGGGTTTCAATGTCCCTACTACCGGTGACCATGGTTCTATACGAACATGAAGTTTCAGTAACCGGATCTGAAATTGTGGTCACGGTTCTAACAATCGTCCCAGAACTTTTTAAAAAGGTTTCAATTACAGTTTGTGATTTTTACGGAACTATAACCGGAGGTACAGTTCCAAAATGATAACCGACGTCTAGAACCACAGTCACCCCTCTATTATTAAAAAATTACATAATTTATTTTCAATTATCTTTTAATATCTATTAATTAATTGCTCTCTACAAATATTCAGAGAAATATGTCGACTTTGATTTTTTTGAGAAAGTATACATAATTTTTATGGAAAAATATTTAAAAATAAAATTTTGTAACCAAAGGTTCCAGAACCATAAATTCCCAGAAATTATTTTTTTGGAACCTTATAATCGACGATTCTGGAACCGTAACCAGAGATTCCGGAACCGTGGTGTCCCTACCTATAAAAGCCCACTTACCTGTCGTCTCATTGGTCCCCGCCATCTCCGAACAGCGTCAGTTTTTTTTTCGGTCATGACCAAACATCGTAATTTTAGTTATTTAGTACCTGTGCGTTCTTCCACTAACATAACGGCTACATCAATGTTTTTCCAAACTGTCTATATCTAAATATCCCTTGAATCGGTTGGACTAAATAGAATTTCATAAATAACCTAGATTTTAAATGTAGTTGTATTCTTATGAAATAAATTCCAAAATTTTTAACAATTTATAATTAGTATTTACCAATTAATCTACATGTTTAATAATAACAATCATTTTACATTGAACCGTTTGCTAAGAGTTATTAGATTAAAAAAATTAAAACAGGATTACGTGGTGGATTGTGGATGGGACCATTCCAAGGACTTAAAAAACAAATGTGAAGAACTTCTTTGGAAATAAAAATGTAATTGGAAATTTTAACTGTATCTAGAAGCAGTTACTAACGCCTTCAAATGCGTAAATTCTTATTTTTAAAAAAATGTGTAAATTAATATTAATTGAGTTACATTAACGATAATGCAAGTGTCATAAAATTTGGCAAAATCTTTTTAATAAAAATTGATCCGAATTAGGATTCAGATTAATTGAATCTGGATAAATCCGCTGGGTAAATATTTAATTAGGGGAACACCTACTCCCACAATCAGTAGCTCCCGGACAAAAGTTCCAAAACCCAATTCCATCTTCCAAATCTGCAGACCAGACACCACCACCATCCCCCCACCTCCCGAATATTCTCTCTCGACGGTCCTCTCCTTTCTTTAATTTATCTCATTAAATTATCCAATATATATTATATATATATATTTTTTCACTAATTTAAATTTGACAAATTTCTCCCAACATCAAAACTTAAATATTCAAAATTTTGCGGTTAAATTAGAAAGACATCGATAATCTAAGTACTTATTGGGAATATTTTTAATATCAATTATTACTGGATAATTGAATTTTTTTTGATAATTTTAAAACGTTTTTACTGCTTAATTACACTATTAATATACTGTGCACTTATACATAATTGACGATTTTATTATCGAGCAATAACATATAAATATATAAATATTACCAGCAACCCTACCATTTATTTATATTTATATTTAAGTTGCTTCCTCTCCGTTCCACTCGCAGCTTCTTCACTTTCCAAAACCAATCCCCCCACCCCAAAAAAAGAAAGAAAGAGAATCTTGGAGCTTGTGCTTCTCCCCCCAAGATTTACGTTTTTTTTGTGACTATTTTGTGCTAATGGGTAAAACTAAAGGCAAGTTCTTTTTAAACAGTTGTGTTTCTTTTTCGCTTTTTTCCTGTTTCCTTTCCCTTTTCATGGATTTGGAGGAGAATTAATTTTCGGTGGGATTTGTCTGTCTTTCTGGAGCTGTGTGCCAGCCAGTTTTTGGCTTCTTCTGGTTCAGTGGAACTTTTGTCCGGAAAGTGTGTTATATAGTGTGATCTGGGTCGGTGTGTTTTTGGATTCTGTCCGACTCTGTATGGTAAATTAAATTTCATTGCTTTCCTTGGAATCTCTGATCACACGGGGTTTAACAGTGGAAATGGGTTTTTGCTTATTTTAAGCTTTCTTGAAAGTAGTGTTATTTGAGCTCTAAGTGAAGTGAAAGTTGCCATCTTTGGAATACTTTGATCTTGGGGATTCTAAAGAGTTTTCTGCTTTTTGCTTGCTACCTTTGGACAAGTTGATCTATCTATCCAGAAAGGAGTAAGTTCTTACTTGAAGGTTTTTGTTTTTATGGGTTTTGTGGAATTGGAGGTTTTACTTCAATGTTGGCTAGTTCCCCATTTTGATTGCCTACTTGACTGACTTGTGTATCCTTGAAGTTTCCTGTTCCGATTTCTGGGTTTTAACTTTGATTATATGATTCCGATTTGTGGTGTTTGGAATGTATGTTCATTAGTTAAGGAGTGATGAATTTCATCAACTTGTTTACTGAAAGGATCTGTCATTTGCATGGCCAGGTTCATTCTCCAGAACTGCCATGGATTCCCCTCAATCCGTTGTGTCCCCGTTCAAGACCTCGATCATGATGGAGCCGGAAAAGCTCAGATCAGGCCACGCTGTCCAGGGATCTGATGGCCTTTTGAAGGTAATTGATTTCTCTAGAAACGAAGCCAATTCGGAGGCCTTCTTAGGTGTAATCGAAGTTTACATACACCACGCCAGAGACATCCAGAACATATGCATTTACCACAAGCAAGATGTGTATGCTAAGCTTTGCCTGACTAGTGACCCGGAGGAGACTGTTGCTACCAAGATCATCAATGGCGGTGGCAGGAACCCCGTGTTCAACGATAGCGTCCAGCTGAGTGTTAGGACGCTGGATTGTTCTCTGAAATGTGAGATATACATGATGAGCAGGGTGAAGAATTATCTTGAGGATCAGCTGTTGGGTTTTGCTTTGGTGCCTTTGTCGGAAGTAGTGATCCAGGAAGGGAGGTTGGAGAAAGAGTTCTCCCTTTCCTCCACTGATTTGTTCCATTCACCCGCCGGGTTTGTTCAGCTGTCTCTTTCCTACAATGGAGCATCCCCTGAAGTGTTGGCTCTTCCTAGTGCTGCACCAGCGAATGGTTGCATTCAGGATTCTGAGATTCAGGAATCAGTCCCTGGTGAATTCGACAAGATTGAATTCCCCGATCCGAACATGATGAATGAAACCCAAAAGATGGTTTCGGAGTATTTTGGTGTCACTAATTTGGATTCTGAAACCTGCGACAGCTTCGTGACATGCAATTCTGATGATCAGCTTGATTCAGAATTGGGTGTTCGCCTAGTGGAAAGTTTCTCAGCAGCTACTGTTGAGTCTGACCAGGCTCCTAAGGTTGATTCTCCCCCCAGCAGCGTCTCTACTAATGGAGTTTCCTATTCGTCTGCTGCTGCAACCTCGGAGTCCTCCGGTGCAGTTGCAGAATCAGCAAATCGGGAGAATGGCCCTCCACAAAAGGAGGAGAAGCATGCTGGTGTAGCAGATGGTGAGTGTAATTCATCTGGTGGGACGCCCAATAACGAGACCCTCGCGAAGCCGGTAATTACAGTCAACAAGGTGCCCGAGTCAAATGTCGTGCAGCAGGACATAGTGGACATGTACATGAAAAGCATGCAGCAATTCACGGAGTCGTTGGCGAAGATGAAGCTCCCTCTAGACATCGAACCCGGACCGGCCAGTTCAGGAAGTTCAAGCTCCGACCAGAAGCTGCAGACTGCGAAGAGCGCGAATTCCCGAGTCTTCTACGGTAGCAACGCATTCTTCTGAGGCTCCTCAGTCGTACTGGTATCAAGAGCTCGCAGGTGACTTCAGACTATTAGTGCAGGGACTAATTCTAGTAGAGCTACCTGTAATAATGTATCATGTAATCTGCAATTTCTTCTCTTTGCTGTGGTTGAGATGTTTAGTGGACCCGCCACTACTTAATGACCATGTATGTGTCCTTCGAGCTTTGCTATATAATTACAAGTTTCTGTTGGTATTTATTGGAATTCTCTTGCCAACAAGCATGGTATTGATAAGGAATTGTTCGAGTTTTTGGAAACGCAACTGTTAGACGTGGAGATGCCATGTATAGGAATTCAACTTACTAAGTAACTATCAGAAAACCGATCTTAATTATTTTTGCATAATGAGGCATAATCATGCTGGTTATGTCGGAGGCCCCACTCAAGTGATTTGGCAATCACCTATCAACCTCAACAAAGAGACTTCCCTGTTACCACCCCATCAATTTCGGCCTTGATTATGCTACTGTGCTCCTAATAGTACACAAGACTCTGAAGTGGTCGCAACACAAGTATCACTTGGAATTCGGGTTGAAGTCGGGTAGAATTCGGGTTGAAGTCGAGTAGAATTGTAACGAGGTGGCAAGAGTAGAAAAAAGAACTGAAAAACAACGGACATGTTTTGAACAAGTACAGTGAAAACATGAAGCTAGCAACTGCCATGTATTGTGTGTGGTACACTGCAAGGTTTCAAAGAGGTACTTCAAAGACTTCATTTGCTCTCATGCTCATGTGCCTCCTGCATATCCACGCTATCTGCCCGTCATCCCTGTATCTCATTCTCCATAATCCGAACTTCTCCGCGATGTCTTTCCCGCTCGCGCACCCGCGCTCTCTTAAGAAATCTATGATCCACTGCTGAGCTGCTTGGGCGTCTTGTTGGATGTTCCTCGAGCTCTCTCTGCTTCCCATAGCTGCAGCGCCTACTGCTCCAGCAGCAACTGCTCCTGCTGCTCCGTACGCTAGAGAAGAGCCGGCGAGGTGCGCGACTTCTCTGCTCAAATCCGGTATCATTTCTCCCATTCCAGCTGCCATGTGGGCGCCTATCTTGAGAGCAAAGGTTAACAGTTTCATGAACTTCTTCATGTAAGGAGCCAGGCACTTGACTGCCATGTTATCAACTTGCATCATCTCGCAGCCTATCTGGTCCTCCACGACGTGCATCTCCCCTCGATATTCGCATAACATGTGAAGCCGGAGAGCGTTCATGCCCGGGAGGACGTTGGTGATCAGTCTCCTCGAATAGTTTTCGGTTCTGACAAAGAAGAACATGTTTGGAACTTTCCTCTCTTCAACTTGGACGCTGTAGTTGACAAGGTAGTTCACTTTGCGATGAAGCTCCAAGAGGAGTCTATGTTCATAGTATCTCAGTCCTTGTATCTCCTGCTTTAGATCTCTTATCTCCTGCTCAATGATCTTCAGTCTCTGCAGCACTTGTTCGACACCCTTCGCAATGCCAGAGAAACTCGGATCAACTCTGTCAAGTTGATTACCAGCTTCATCGGTTCCATCCGGATCAGATTCAGGCGGGACATCCAACTCTGCAGCAAGGTTATACAAATCGTTGTACCTTCTATGCAGTACCTCGCGGAAGTCATCATCCGATAGCAGGTCTCGGGCAAGATCGAATCCTGGTCGCAGGACCGGTCTACCAGAGTCGAAAACTGGGCCCCAAGTGTGCTGATAATCATACATACTCTCTGCAGGAATAGACAGGAGCGCCTGTTTGAGCTGCTGCAGTGGCACGTGCTGCGTTTTCCTGTATCGTGGTGGCGTGAGGTTCTGCACACATTCCGGCCTCATGACATTTTCGGTCAGGGTGACACCATGGCAGAGGCTTTGAATTGCTGGAACAATGAGCTGCTGAATGAGTCTAAGTGTGTCTGTCAAGTTTTTGGTGGAGCAAGCAAGGACATCAATGTAATATCCGAGCTGCCCTCCAAGCTCTACCCTGATGTAGATACCATTTATGATTATTGAGATGAGGTACTTCTCCAGACTGTAAGTTGCTCCATTCTGATTCCTTAATGCCATCACTTTGTTGTGAAGATGAACCTGTGCTTGCAAGAAATTGAAATGTGTCAGGGTATTAACTATAACGGATATACGTGGTTCGACCAGAAGACCTCATTCCACGGGGCCGATACCATCATCACTATAATGTGAGAGAAAGAGTTAGTTACCTGCAGACGAGGAAAGAAGCCAGGTGTGAGGAACATATGGCTTGAATCGTCACATTCGAGATGCCGGCCTGCGTAGAGACAATCAAGTGTACTGAGCTGCCACCTTTGCGGCTTGCCTCGGCCTTCCTCAAGGATTGATGGTATCAAGAGAAGAGAATTGGGGTCCGAAGGGTCTTGTTCATAGCAGAGTTCAAGTTTCAGCATCATCCGGACAAGGTCGCTCGCATCCAAGTTGTCGAAGACTTTGGAATTCATTCCAGGAATCTGGCTTTGGAAGCTTCCTCTTAGTATCTTCTCCAGCTCCTTTCTGGTAAGAAATCCATTTTCTGCAGAGTTTAGTCTCCTGGCTTCTAGTTTTATCAGCTGGCCTAGCACTTCACTGCAGAACCATTCACAGTCCAATATTAGGAAGCCTAACTCATCAAAGTAGATCACCTCTCCCATCTGATGAAGGCAAAGAGCAGTAGCCTTCCTCCTCATTTCCATCTTCTCTTTGTTATCGCTTCTCGATCGAATTCGAAGTGGCGGAACCTTCACCTGGCAAAGCTCACCGAATTCTTTCCACCTCATTGCAGGCTTGTTGTAGTTCTGAGTCCTCCAGTCTGAGAGAACGTGAACCAGATCATTGCAGAGCTGGTAAACTCGCGGAACTCTTTGAAGGATCGTCTTGCTAGTTTTCCGGATATGATGGCCGAGTTTGCTCACCGACGAGGAGGACCGCCCGTCGATTGTGAATACAGTGGGATAGAAGTCAACAAAGCCTTGGAACTTGTCTCTCAGTCTCTGTATTGAATCAACTGAGAGCTGCAAGCTTTCGGACGGATGGTTGATCTTGTCGTAATGTGTTAGAACTATGGTTACATTTGGAAGCATGCATTGTTGCAGTGCTTTCTTTGAGTTTGAAACTACAAACCTGAGCCAGTAATGCAGGTCTTCCTCAACCTCTTCCGGTGTCTTCGGTTCCCGATTGCTCGGTTTTCTGTACAAGCTCGATACGACCAGGAAGAACGATGCACTTCCGTGCCCTGGAAACATGAGATCATGGAGAGAGAACAGCTCATGCTGGCCTCCAAGATTCCAAATGGATATCTCTGTGTCATCATCTTTGAAGGTCTTTATTCTCATACCAGATGTCCGAACTGCTTGCTCGACCGGGTTCACCAGAGTTCTCACTTGGTCCATGTAAGGCAGCTTTGAAGATGACAAGTTCTGGTAGATGGAATTACAAAGTGTGGTCTTACCTGCATATTCTTGCCCACAGATGAAGACCCTGCAGCTCTTCGGCTCGGTAAGCGCCATGTCCTTGAGCAGATCAGTGTTATCTGGTTCTTCTGCTTCAGCCTTTCCATTCTGCCCCAGTCTCTGGTAGATTGCATCAGCCATTCCGGAGCTATGCAACTCCGTTCTCGACAGATCGATGTCTTCAATCCAAGGATTCACCTGCAATGTCTCCATTATTGCCTTGAGAACCAACTCCCCTTGCACCCCTTTGCACCCCTCCAATGACAAGTACCTCAGACTTGCATTCTTCTCCAGGCTCCGGATGATTTTGACGAAATCGTCCGGTCTTAAGCTCCCATCGTCGAGCACTCCGAACTTGGTCACAGTCTCATTGGTGGTCAGCATCTGTATGATCGCGGCTAGACCGTCTCTTCCGATTCGAGTCCTCCTCCCACCAAGGGTCACAGACTTGAGTGTAATGTTTGCTTGGAGTTGCAAGGCAGAGAACCTGCTCAAAGGGCACAACAAATGCTCTACACCTATCCCATCGAACCAGTTTCCATCAAGATTCAAGCTTTCCAATGTCCTGTTCTTGAAGAGACCAGCTGCAACATACACAACTCCCTTGTTCTTTAAGCATGTCTTGGACAATCTTACCTCTCTGAGACAGTGATTCTGCTCCAACACCCACCTGAACTCCTTAGCCCACCTCGATTTTAACCGGATACCGGTCATGTCTAGCGATCTTACCGTCGTGTTGAGGCCTAGAGAACAGGCAACCCTGCAAGCTCCAGAAGGGTCTAGCCTGTAAATCCTGAGGGTGCTATTTTCAGGGACAAACTCCACCACCTTGGAACTTCTCTCCCCATTCTCTCCACTCCAAATGTGCACCTCCATTGCCCGGTTCCTGGCTAGGACAGCCGATATCAGCGCAGTTGCGGTGATACAATGCGAGTCGAAGATCGTCAGGAGCTTCAACGACGAATTCACTTCGATCATCTTAGCCAGCTCCTCTGCACCTCTAGACCCTATAGAGTCTTCCCATATCTGCAACTCCTCCAAGCTCTCATTCACCTTGAGAGCCTCGGCTACAAGTCCAGCCCCAAAGGAACCTATCCCGGACTCCGAAAACACGACTTCCCTGATCACTCCATCCCTTTTGATCACCTCACAGAGCTCAACCAAGCACTCCTTACCAAACCTGTTGCGACGGAACTCGAGTTGCTTGACACTCAAGCAATTCTGCAGCAGGATCCCAAGTAACAGGACTTGCTCGAATCCCCATTCGACACGGAGAAACTCCAAGTTCGACAGGGATGGCACCGCGCCTTTCGAGTTTGCCAGGTCTGATAGGACTTGGGAGAAGCAATGGAGGGTGTCCCTGGAGATGTATATGGTCATTGAGCTCTCTGTCTCTAGGTGGCATCCTGAAGCCATTGGAGGGAGCCATTGGAACGAAATGCTGCTGAGGGAGCTGAGGCTATGAGAGTTTATTGCTTGTAGAACCCATTGGAGGTCCTTAAAGTCGTCCTGGCTTGATGAAGCAGCTGCCATGGATTCTTGGCTCTATGCACCAAAAAGAATGGAAAACAACTTGAAACTAGCTTTTTATATGTTATTATAGACCGACGGACTAATTGAATTTCGAACCATATTAAAATATTTTTTTGCCAAATTTTAGTATTTCAAAGTTCCAACTTTAGATGACTCTTTTGGCAATTGTTGCTTGAAGTTCGACAAAGTTTGAACTTTAAAAAAGTTTGCGTGTATTTTTTTCAATTTATTACATGTTTCTATGAGAACAAAAAAGTGTCCACGTGTCGAATAATTGATAATTTTGAAAAAAAATAGTAGAGAGAAAAGGGAGGATAGGACATATTTCGCGTTCGCCCTTTTCTAAGACTTTCGGTGGGATCGCTTTAGGGGGGAGTTTCAAGAGCAAACGCATGCGTAACTTACGCGTTATGGATCTTCCATTTTGACTTTCTCTACACCATAGTCTCTAATTTAATTATAGAAAGAAACTTGCTCTATAATTTTTAATCACATTTTCGATTGGCTCGGTGCAAAAATATTTACTGTCTCTAGGCCCTCTACTAAAATAGTTACGGTACACTTTTTCACTAGCTGGTTGAAACTGGGGAGCAAGTGAAGAATCTCGAGTCCAATTAATTATCTCCGATGTGTTTTAGGACCTTAAAAATAGATGATATGTTTGTTGATCTTGCTTTTAGGCGAATTATCAACTTAAACAGCACGTTATTTCGTAGATTATAACTTAATTAGAAATCTCAAATATGAGTAGTGGAAAGAACACAACTCTAAGAAATGTTTGCACCGTATAATTCATAATATGAATTAGTATTGGTGGCATAAATGAAGTACAATTTTTTTTATCAAATCTTAACACAACAACATTTCTTGTGACTCCAATTTTTTAGAATTTTTTTTCTGAGTGGGGTTAAAATTTTCGATAATTACCGGAATCAGATTGTCAAAAAAAATATTCAATGTCTGAGGTCGGGGTAAAAAACGTGCAAAAATGTGCGCTTTCAAATGAAAAAAAAATGCATAAATCGGTGCGTTTTCTTGCTAACAATGCACTGTCTTGTGCGTTTTTTTGGCAAAAGTTGATACCTTCCCCCCACACATTAGACTTCTATTTTCGGTTCGGCTGAAATCAACTTGCAAAATAAAAAGATTCAATTCTTTATACGGGTAGTAATGATAGATTTGAGAGAAGATTTTGCACTTGACTCGATGAATGGGAAGCAAAGGATAAGATTTCTGTCTACTTTTATGACTTTTTGGGCTTACAGATAAGTTTTAATTCCCAAGCATTAAATAATTAAGAAGTGGAATCCAATGAAGTAGCAACAGGGAAAGAATATTAGGATCCACTGAAATAATTTGTTGGACCTAAAAAAAGTTGATATTCTTGGACCTCATATTCGTGGGCCCTATCTTCTGCAATTTTAAGCCCAAACCAGCAAGGATAATACCATCCAAGTTTTTATAGATTTCATTTGTTTGCAGCAAAATATTTTCCAAAATCTTGTAGTCTCGCCTCAACTTAATCCAATCTCCTGCTAAAGCACGATCGACCAAAATTGAGCAAATTGTGTGCTGTTGAAACTACCAAATATAAGTTTCAAAAAAAGAGACTACCTAATACAATACATATTTTTTCAGAAAATCTTAAATCTTGATCCCAACTTTCTCATAAAGTAATTTTTTTGAATAAATATCTATTAACATGCTATACGAATCTGAAATTATTTTAGGATAGTAGTTTGTGCTAAGCTTAGTAGTTAGATTATTTTTAAATCATATTTCATCTTCTGATCAAACGGTCCATATAATTATCGTCTTATTATAACAAAAATATCTCAATTCAGTGTAATATTTGAATACACTGGATGTAAAAAAATTGTAACTTGAAAATAGACAAAGAAATAATTGCAATTTATCAAAAATTTTACTTTTGAGATTCTAAAAAAATGATTTCATTTGAATTCAAGTAAAATAAATTTTTTTACTTGAATATATACAAAGTAAATTTTTTGGTGTACATATGTATCTAATGGAAAAAAACCCGATTTTATTTATTTCGAGCTAAAACACGTATACTTATTATGTGATAATCTTTCTAAATTGATATTTTTCTCCGATCCTAACAATATCACTTTAGATAAGTACATCGAGTTCGGTCAGACGACAAAGAACAACACAATTCTCTCAACCGACACGAGTGCATTCTAGTGATACTTTCAACACTTTTAATGGACATATCCATCATAAACATGGTCAAAGGATCTAACATGTTGCAAAAAAATGACCCAAAACGAGGCCAAAATACCTTCAATACAAGGCAAAAAGAGGAAGTGAATATGGACTCCAGATGCCAACAAGAGGGACTTGGATGGTGCGGACCACATGGTTATAGCATAACAAGCAAGCACAAATCAAATGAAAGCGATATGGATAAGGGACGATATGACCACACAAAGTCCTCAAGAGAATGGCAAACGAATCCCATGATAGATACAACCAAAAAAAGGCCTATAAATGCATCAATGTCATCATGCACACACTGGCAAAAAGTTCCAAGGTTCATTACATGGCATGGCGCCTCGTAACGAGTAAAACGTCACCAAGTATGCGTCGGATCAGTGAAGTCGCGTCGACGTGGACCACAGCACGAGAATCAGAGTACAGTAAGTGAAGGGAAATGAGAACGAACAATGCTGCGTGTAAGTTGCTGCAACTAAACTGTCAAATACAGGATGAACAAAGAGTATCTGGTGAATTATTTGCAAGGGATCATAAAACCGATCCCCCCCTAACATTTCGCGCTAGTAGATCAAACAGAATCTCACGTTACAATTGGGAGAGATAACTCTGGAGGTAAGAGGAAATACACTGACACCAACCAGCACCATTGCCAGACATTACACAAAGAAATAAGAAGAATAAAAGAGAGAAAAAAAATAACTATTACCGAAGAAATATCACTGGCGCGCCTCACCGACAATACATTTGTGGGAACCAATCTTCCAGTATATATCCCGCAATCTGATTTTACACCTCACTCAAATGCCAAGAAAGGAACCTACGGCTTTTGGCTAATTAAACGAAGAGAAGATTACTCTCAAAGCTTACACAAAATTCCTTGTAAACTGCTTTTCCTCTGAAGTCGTATACTCCAATGAAGAACCCTCGTTAGCCTATACGATTAATGTCCATAAACTGAATGTGATCAAGAGGTAAACTTACGAAATTCACAATCCTTCGCGTCTTTATCCAGATTCTTTCTACTACAATAGTATGGTGATAAGATCATATCTCCTATGTTGCAATCCCTGAGAAAACCCACACAAAAAAACGAGAATCAGCCTCAATTGTTACAATGAGAAGCATATACCGGTAAGAACTCAAGCAGCATACTGGCTAGCAGACAATAAGGCTGGGCAAGTTTACATTTAGGTGAAGAAATAGATAGAATCTACAGCCAGTATATGAACGTGGAGCAAGGGATGGAGACAAGAAAGAGAGAAACTCGTAAGACATCTATCCAATTAGACGGGAAAGATGAATATTACTACTTCTATATCCACAAAGTCATTTCAGGCATGATCAGACGACTTGTGGTAGCCGTCAAGACCATGAAGCACATGTTATAAGAAAAAAATGGAACAAGCAGCAAAACACGATCTAGGGAACTTTACAGAAAAAATGCAAAAGGCTACATACTGGATTATAAAAACAAAGATAGTACCAAAATCTTTTATGGTAAAGGTTTGGATGAATCACACATTTCTCAGGCAAGACTTTTTCGCTGGTCTCAAATACATATTGCTCCAATTGTTACTTTGATCTATAATGATGGAGCAGCATATGTTTTCTTCGGTATGGTGCACCAACATAAATAAGATTCATGAAGATGCTTAATGAAGTTGCAGATCGGTGCTACCTCTATTTGGTTGTCTACTTGTAACACCATAATTTCCAATATAACCCTCTGAGTTCTTAGCTGTAACATCTGAATCTACATTCCCAAGACCATAACCAAACGAACCAGAAGTATCCAGCTCAGGTGTAGAGGACCTCCAAGTCGGGTCACCGTAAACAGAACCACTGCGGTACATATCCCCATATGAACCCTCATAGCTACCAGCAGATGCGACAAAGGATGACGTAGGTGCTAGGTTGGTTCCATTGTTTCTACCATATCCTCCTCCTCCTCCCAAACCGTAGCTGTTGTCACCACTTCCATAGCTCATACTGGCATTGTTGTAACCAGTAGCAGTACCCCCACCTTGAGATGAAATAGGAGGCAGACCCCAATTTGCTCCACTATTTCCAAATGAAACACCATAACCTCCGGTTCCAGAACCAATAAAAGCACCAGGGCTGGTAGGATTAGCAGCAGTACCGAGGCCTCCATTTCCCCAGACATTCCTAGTAGTTGGACTGAGAACGGAATCATTTCTTGCATTTCCAGCATTATATCCTATTGGAGTGGTGTACCTTCCTGAATTTCCACTGTTATACGGATTCAACATCCGGCCATAGCCAGGATTACCTGCGAAGTTGGAGCCTCCTCCATAGCTTGGACTCAAGCCTGGGTCTAAGTTCATGCCCATTCCATAACCAGAACTCCCAAAAGGAGGAGAGGCACCTCGAGCACTGGCGAGAGGATTAAACCTTCCGTCCATTCTCATGCCAAAACCTCCGATAGAGCCTATATTGTATCCTTGAGCATATGCATTAAGGAAGTTGTTGGCCCTGGTCAAATTATAATTGTATCCTAAAAGAGGGCTTCGACTAGGACCTGGAGATAGCTCCTTTGGAACTGCCCTCTTGACCTCCACCATTTTACCATTGAGTTCATGAAATGTTTTATGAAGAACTCGGTCCACTGCTTCCTCTGAATCATAGGTGATAAAGCCAAAACCTCTAGGACGTTGGGTGTTATGATCATACATAACCACTACATCTGTAATATTACCATATTGCTCAAAGTGCTGCTTGAAGTCGCTCTCCGTGACTGTAGACGCCAGACCACCAACAAAAATCTTTTTGGTGCGTCCAGGACCAGGAGAACTGTGAAGGCTACTTGTATTTCTGTTCAAAATGTGCTGATCATCTCTAGGAACGGCTTTCTTTGCTTCAACCTGAAAATTGAGAACATTGGAAATAGGAATTAATGGCCCGTCAAAGCAATCACATTGTGTTCCCAGTTCAACGACAAGATACCTTCACTGCCTTTGTTATTTCCTTACACAAGTCAAACTTGAGCTTTTGATGTTACCAAGGAAAATGCAGGTTCATATTTTAATCCAGAGATGGCAATAGCATCCCCAACTTTGAAAACAAACTTCAGCATTAACCTATGAACTTTAACTTTCACCATCTTAAAGTTTCAGATAATTCAATGCATACAGTCCAATGTAAGACAAGAATAAACTCAATTGAAAATGATCATAGGAAATTCATGATCAGGGAACTCACGGTGCGACCATCAAGTATGTGCTTATCCATAATGACTCTCTCCGCAACAGCAGGATCCGTGAAGACCACGAAACCAAAGCCACGGGCACGGCCGGTAGTTCGATCTCTCATGATCACTGCCTCCACAACTTCCCCATACTTGCCAAAGTACTCCTTAAGACGTTCCTCATCAGTGTCCCATGAAATCCCACCGATGAAAAGCTTACCATGATCTGATTCCATCTTTCTCTACAATGACACATCAAAACAAATTGCCTTGTCAACCAACAGCTATCCAAAACCAACGACGCCCTCAACTGATCGGCAATCCATCGATGCAACTTAATCTGATACTAGCAATCCTTGACAAGTACTACGATGCCTCCAAGGCGTAAAAATCGAACCTTTACGAGATCGGAAACCTCAGAATTGGATCGAATTGCCAATGGAACCTTACCGGATATGATAAATTAGATAGATTCTGATTGATGCCTGACCAAGGAAGCAAAGTGGGTTCCAATCTGGGATCCTCTGATCCTTCCACCATCAATCAGAAACCAGTCCAGAGGACCTAATCATCGAACAAAAATCCATAATTGAGCCTAAAGATTGAAACTTTAATGAGGCCCAGATGAAGTTTAATAGAGATCAATACAAAACTTAGCTTAAAGGTGGAGAATTTACCATTGCGGGGAGGACCCAGATGGGAAAATCGGTAGAAACTAAGATCTGAGGAATGGAATTGAAACAGAGGAGGCGGTGCTCATGTTCTCTCTCTATCTTCTCTCTACAAAGGGAAGGTCCTTTTATCTCTGTTTCTATCTATATATCCATCAATCACTCTCTCTTTTTTATCTTTTCTTGGTTATTCCACTCCTCTTAATTAAATTAAAAGAAGTGGAATTTGTAGCTGAGAGGGAGAGAGAGGGAGAGAGAGAGAGGGAGAGAGAATATAATTAGAGGGTAGAGAAAGAAAGAGAGGTTGACAAAATCCTTCGATGTTTAAGAATATTTAGAAGATGATGATCCCTCCATTTCTTTCTTTTACACTACAAGGAAAAAAAAAGGCTAAGATATTCCCACCCATACATGTTTTTTGAAAATGGTTGACACCCAAGTTTTTTTTAGCTCTTTTTTGGTGTTGGGATGGATTTATAAATTAAACTTGTATTTACTAATATACAACCGATGAGTAAGATATTCTAATTTAATAAAGACGTATTATGTTTATGTCTTTGATAACATAACAATGTCAAATATTTGTTGTGAAAATTTTGTCACATTTTAAATATATCACATTACAATTTTTACATTTTTATATCAATGTTAAATGATTATTGTATATTCTGCTCGAACTCCAATAGGTAGTATTAGTAAAAAAAATTAAACTTGCATGACATTGCAATTTTTACATGCAATGCACCCTACACTTCACACTTGGCCTCTTGTTGTCACAATGCACCCTCATATTCCTTGCTTGTACTTTGTTCCTGTTGGAGCGGAAAATTAATTCTCGGATTTGTTTGACCATGCTCAGTAAAATAGACGTATCTTTCTACTCGTATATCCGATTGATACAATTCCAAAAGCAACAAAAAGATAAAATACAGATCTAGAATTTTCTAGTTTGTGACTTCTCCAAATTCGGCGCAGAAAGAGGTCAGACTTGGGTCGGAAGTTTCGGGAGTAGATTTTCTCCTTATTAGGCTGCGGATCTGCTGAACCTATTTTGGTAGAAATGCCGTAACTTTCTCCTCAAGTATTGGATTGATACGATTCCAAAAGTCACAGAAGGAGAAGACAGAGATCTATAACTTTGTTGTTTATGACTTTTCCAAATTCAGCATGAAAGATGGTCAAATATGGGTTGGAAGTTTCGGGCAGTTTAAGTTTTCCTTATTAGGCCGAGGCTATGTTAAGTTTTCTTGTTTGAAAACGGCCTAGGGTTTTTCTATGAGGCTGGGGCGAGCTTGTTCTATATAAGGAGAGCTAGGTACAGGCATGAAGAGGACACACAAACCAAACACCAAATTCTTAGCTTCTTAGCTTTTATCTTAGCTTTATCTTATGTAGTTTTGTAGCTTTTATCTTTATGTTTTTTCCTTCCCCTTCTCCCCCATATGTTCAATAAAGTTCTTAATCTTCTACCAATTCTTTTCTCTTCTATCTATTCTAATCTTTATCTTCTCTTCTCTTTTCTCATATTTCTTCTATTTCTCTCTTTCGTTTGAATCACTCTTGGGACGACCACTCCGGACCCGTTCTAAAGATCGTTTCTGACGTTCTACCATAATTTATTTGCAACAGTTTTTTGGCACGCTCGGTAGGACTAAGGAGGGCGTCTAAGAAGAGTGATTGTTGCATCAAAATACACGAGTTTCCACATACGGTTTCGAGTCCTTCCTCAAAAGGGACGAAACCGGTCAAAGGTTGTGCTGAAAGAAGACATCCAGCGAGGTTAGTTGACTTTGGAGGGTATTTCGGCCCTTTTTGGAGCCGAATTTGAAGAAGTTTTCTTCATCAAAAGTGAAGATCATTATTTTCTCTTTCTGTGGATATTAAAAACACCGAAATCTGAGTTTGTACCAGGATGATACGACCAAAACACTGAAGATTGATCGATCTGTATGATTGAGAAGTCCAGTTGGCTTTGGAGGACATTTTGGTCTTTTTTTCGGCCGAATTAGGAGACGGCTATTTCAAGAAAAGTTGAAGATCTATCTCTCAGCTTTCCAAGAAAATCAAGATCGCTTTAATCGGAGTTCAGACGGAAAAGATACAACCAAAATACCAAAGATTGGTCATTCTGTAGGCTGATTACGAATTTTCGATTTATCTTGTCAAATCATGATCAGTTATGAGGGATTTATGGGGAGCAATGACAATTATGAGAGATGGTATATTTCCATACAAATGAGAAAAATTGTGGAGTTAACAGAAAAAGTTAGTGCTCAACTCCTAGCAATGAGATACAAGCTCTTGAATTCAGGGACTACATCAGCAACTGAGGAAGCATCAAGTGGCGTATGCAAAGTTAAGGACCAAATAGTTTCTGAATCTCGCAATTTTGAGACAAGTATTGAGACGGTCGAACATGAATCGACCGAATATACACAATCTTCTTTCCTTATTGAAGAAGTCGAACAGACGACTAGTCCACAGTTGGCCGACACCACGGCCATCGAGCCTACAAGGCCCACGTTTGAGGAAAAGGA
The DNA here is from genome assembly GCA_963995505.1 of Hypericum androsaemum. Lineage (NCBI taxonomy): Eukaryota > Viridiplantae > Streptophyta > Magnoliopsida > Malpighiales > Hypericaceae > Hypericum > Hypericum androsaemum. The sequence goes on from OZ023186.1 coordinate 19,537,321, forward strand.
AGAGCCATGCCCGACACAAGTCTCATTGGCAACTAAGACAACCCTAAGTGTTGTATCAAATACAAAAGGCATTCTAGGGCCTCCGCCGGCTAAGAGAATCTTTAGGCCTTCACCAGCAAAGGGAATTTTAGGGCCACCGCCGAATCACCTGTTGCGGAGATCCGAGTTACCCTTTGTTCCACGAGTAGTGAGCCACCTTCGCTTGCCCAATTTTGTCCCAACTCAACGGAAAGACACAGGGGGCCAAGTCTACAGTCAGAATTCAATCTCACCCGGGGGGCATGAAGAGTGCTGCAACATTGTAGTCGAAGCTCCTACATCGGCCGAAATTATCCCAGCCAAAAGGCAAGACGTGCTCATGCCAAAGAAGGTGAAGGATGATAAAGTCAAGTGTTCAACTCCTCCTCAACCAAGCAAGAGTACTGTGAAGCAACAACCTAATAGGCCAGCTCAACCTCGGTCATCAAAGGTTTCAAATTACAGGGAATGTCCTCAAGTCACATGGTCAAAATCGGCCAGCAATAAAAAAAGGGCGTCTGAGTACGCATGGGTTAAGAGAGTCGTGGTCACTCGATTGACAACCGAGCAAGGAGTTCTCCAGAGAAAGAAACCCTTCAAGGTTTGGGTGCCTAAGGAAGAACTTTTGCGGTCTAAGAAACAACCATGTGAGACACGACCCACAAAGAGTGACTCACCTACAAGGTCTCCAAGTTATCACACGAAGCCCGTGCGAAAGGAGATGCCAAAAAAGCCAAACCCACACTCGGGGGGCAAGTGTCCGGAGTCTCATCGACCGACTCTCGCGAAGACTCAACGAAGAAGGTTGGAGCAAAAAATTCAAAAGCAAAGGAAAAAGCTTAGAGACCTTCAACAACAATTGTATGGTCATTTTGATGAAGGACATAGAGCTCCCACTCAACCATGTAGGCCTAAATCAAGTTTTTGCGAGAAAGCCGTGAGCACACGGATATCTCGAGATGAGTGATCAACTACACGCCTACAACGGCTAGGTCTCGATCGGTTTGATGGTACATTCTCCACAAATTTATGGTCTTGCCTTAGCCGGTTATTTTTTGAGTGGAGTTAATTTTCCGCGTGTTCAAAGATGGATACACGTCAACGCTTTTCCTAGCGTCAAAACATTGACGTGTGGGGGGCATTGTTGGAGCGGAAAATTAATTCTCGGATTTGTTTGACCATGCTCAGTAAAATAGACGTATCTTTCTACTCGTATATCCGATTGATACAATTCCAAAAGCAACAAAAAGATAAAATACAGATCTAGAATTTTCTAGTTTGTGACTTCTCCAAATTCGGTGCAGAAAGAGGTCAGACTTGGGTCGGAAGTTTCGGGAGTAGATTTTCTCCTTATTAGGCTGCGGATCTGCTGAACCTATTTTGGTAGAAATGCCGTAACTTTCTCCTCAAGTATTGGATTGATACGATTCCAAAAGTCACAGAAGGAGAAGACAGAGATCTATAACTTTGTTGTTTATGACTTTTCCAAATTCAGCATGAAAGATGGTCAAATATGGGTTGGAAGTTTCGGGCAGTTTAAGTTTTCCTTATTAGGCCGAGGCTATGTTAAGTTTTCTTGTTTGAAAACGGCCTAGGGTTTTTCTATGAGGCTGGGGCGAGCTTGTTCTATATAAGGAGAGCTAGGTACATGCATGAAGAGGACACACAAACCAAACACCAAATTCTTAGCTTCTTAGCTTTTATCTTAGCTTTATCTTATGTAGTTTTGTAGCTTTTATCTTTATGTTTTTTCCTTCCCCTTCTCCCCCATATGTTCAATAAAGTTCTTGCTCTTCTACCAATTCTTTTCTCTTCTATCTATTCTAATCTTTATCTTCTCTTCTCTTTTCTCATATTTCTTCTATTTCTCTCTTTCGTTTGAATCACTCTTGGGACGACCACTCCGGACCCGTTCTAAAGATCGTTTCTGACGTTCTACCATAATTTATTTGCAACAGTTCCAAATCTAGTAAAACTTTTTTCCTTTTTCAAGGCCAAAAAAGATCATAATTCAAAGAGAGCTCCTTGTTTGAGCATCTAATTATTATTAGCTCACAGAATAAGTAAAGAACACTTTATAGTCCAGATAGAACTATAGAATTAAAATATTGATTATGAGATTAATTGGGCCACATGATTTGACAGCAAATGGTATTTTTTTTCCTTATTTTCAGCAATTTTGGATTTTCCCCCCTTCAGTTTCTTGCTGTTACATCCCAACAAATATTATCTTTTTATTTTTGCTGAAACAACTGACATTATTTTGTAACTCGGTAGATAGTCAATGCAACTTCCTGTAGTCCAAGTCCTCCTTTTATGGCTTTCTTTCCATGACAACAGAATTTGACTTCTTCAATGTTTATGTTATGTCAAGAGTTGGAATTATTATCCTTGATATTACCAAAATGCAAAAAATTGATATAGAATAAATTCACAATTATTTGGACCAATTCTTACTGGTGTACAATTACTTTAACGAGCTAGAAATTATGCTTTCTTTTATAAAAGCTATCATGTATCATGTGATAGACAGCGAAGCTATTTGATATAATGTCAAAATTGAAGCATCCACTCTAATTAGGCCTCCGAATTCAATATATTTTCCAAGAAATAATTGTTAAAATATTTGGATAAAATCTCAAAGCAGGTTCACCTAAAATTAGTGTCCCGTCTTGGAATTGTTCAAATATATTTATGAATTAATATTGACATTGTTGCGGGGTAAATTAAGGAGTTGGTAACCTTGTTCATGATCCCTCTATAAAAGAAAAAGAAAAAGAAAAAGAAACGTAATTATTTCTTCCCTAAATGACAGGTAATACACAAAGGGCCAGACGGCGAAATCCACTTGCGAGAAGAACATTAGTCTAATGAGGGATACAATGTAAGCCAACTCAGAATAGCACAGTTTTCCCAACTTTTTTTTCTCTATCCAAATTATCGGTGGTAGATTTGGTCGGACTAAGCTAGTCCCCACCCATAGAGACTGAAGAGATATTAGTTTGCATATATAGTGATATTGGTTTGCATTTGTAATGATATTTGTTTGTCGTGATATTGGTTTGCATGTGAAACAATATTTTTAAAACCGATCTGGAAGACGACTCGAAATTCTTAAAATTTTCAGTTCACCCGGTCTGACCAGTCAGACCACCGGTTGGTCCGGTACTTCTATTTTATATTAATATAATTAAATAATATTTAATAAATTTAATTTAACATAAAAATAATAAAATATTAAATAAGTTCAAATATTTAGCAACTTTGTTATACAATTTATCCAAACAAAGTCCTCAAACATGAATTGAACAAGTCTAGAAGAACAAGAAGATGATTATACAAATTTTTAGGTTCGACATATTAGTCCAATTCGTTTAACTTAGTTAAAATATTATCAAGAATTATTAAAAAATAAATTTTTTGTGATCAAAAAGTGATGTACACTCTCCGAATGTGGAAGTTGAGATTTTATTTCTAAATTAAATCAGATAAAATAGAAAAAATAAATACTAAATTTTCTGATCCGAGCGAACCAGGTCACCCGAAAGTACCTGACCGGGCAGTCTGACCAGATTTTAGCCGGTCAAACCGAATTCTGAGTTTTAGGAAAATATCGACCCAAATTTAGTTCTGGGTAACAGTCTGACCGGTCGTCAGACCATAGTTTTTAAAACATTGATGTGAAGTGATATTGGTTTGCATGTCTACTCAGCACCTGGGGACAAGTTTTATTTAATCTCCACTTAATCCAACCACCAAATTATCCCATATTGTATACCAACTTAGCCGACTCATTCAGACCAGGTCACTATTATTACCAAATTTTAATAAAGTTATATACAAAATTTTGAGAACAACTCTACTAGTTTACATACAAACTTTGGAATTATTTTCCCAACTTTTTCCAAGTAAAAAATTGGAGAGTGCACATTATTACATGCGAAGAGCAATGGTTGGCTTGGTCCTCTTCATGGCCATGTTGGATTCGTTATACAACTGTAAACACCTTGGATTCAATACAATATCTACCAATCGGCGCTTAGAAAAAACAATGTCGAGTCTTCACAGGTAATAAAATAAATGGTTTTGGGTTGAATATTTATTAAACCGAGTAATTTATATTCGAATCAGATAAGACCTGTGAAATGTGACTAAGTTCTTTTAACAAGTATATAATATTCAGTTTTTTAATAACTTGAATTCGAAAACTTTTAATTAAATTAGAATAACTCTTTTACCGGTAGCAGTTGATAATAAAGAAAACGGGTTATCATGGGAACTTGTCTTTTGGAAACATTACTTTATTTGTTTGGTCTCCTGTCCCTCTACTCTCCTTCCAGACCAAATCCAAACGAATTGGTGTAGATTTTTGGTAGATTGATCTAGGGTAACAAAAGAACTGCATGGACCATCAATTCACCTGTTTTATTTTCACAAGCCAAATAAAGTATGTTTTTTCATGTACTTATATTGCTAATAATTTTTGTATAAATATATATTTAGTGGGTGAAAATTGAACTTTGTTTGAGACCAAACTAACAAATTCAGTAAAAATTTTGTAGCTATTCTGAAATAAGTTGAGGACGGGTCCACTAATCCTTGCGTAGCTCCGCCCCTGTGCGAACACAATAGCCATGAACTTAATACATATTGTGTTTAAAAAATTATACCAAAATTTTTTTAAAGATAATAAGTCTAATAACGAGTTGAATGACGGACTGCAACCAACCAACATCATGACTGGTCGTTTCTAAACTCGTAGATCGTAAATAATGTTAATAAAGAAAATTTACCAAAGAGTCACATTTTATTGTAATTAATATTCAAATCAGATTTTAATATATGGTTGATAGATGGTGACATTCTCAAAGATGGTAAAATGCAGTGGCTGAGAGAGGGCAAGTGAGAGGTCCCAACCATTAAAGTTTGCAAGTCGTGGTCAATTAGATCAAATGGAAGACATTTTCCCTATTTGCCAATGACTTGTGTTCTAAGCAAAGAGTTGGGGTTTGGAAGATCTTCCCAATCCATCACTTGCCATTATAATAGTTATTTGCATTTAATAAGCACTAAGCTGGTACATTTTGGTTTGTTGGAGATGGGATTTCTTTCTTCCTTGAGCTGATGGTAGTTTAGTTTCTAAGCTAAGTGTTGGGTTTCAGTTTGGCTTGGTGGCAAGTAAGGTTTTTTTAATATTTAGAGTCGAACACTATTGAGTTAATAGTTTTATTATAGGAGTGACTCTCCAATAGTATTTTTTACATTCGTGAGACTTGAACCCAAGATTTTCATAAATAAATCTAAATTCCTTACCATTTGGATCAAATTCCCGAAGATGACGAACATTGTCCTCATAGGGAAGCCAACTGTCCAATTAAAGGTCTTTAGATGCGTTAAAAGTTTGGTAGTGCGAGCTCCATGGTCTTGAGTCTGAGTAGATACTAATATATCAGATGGTTTCAATGTTTCTAATTCCCTTAAAAGTAATTCAAGCGTTATTTTTTTTTTCTTTCTGTCTTTTATAGTTGCTTATTGGGATAATGTGGGCTTTGGTCATTGAGTTGTATTGGGCCTCAATATGATATACACATACCAAGTGGGCCATCATATTCCCTGGCCCATATTATATGAAATTTTAAGCCCAAAATATGAGAGTAACGGTCAACAAGAAGATAGAAACTGTATCGTGCTTGTTTGAATAATGAAAAATTCTGCCTCCCCCGACTCTAATCTATATTAATCAGCAATATCCGAATATCAAATAATTTTGACGAAAAAAATAGTTCAGATTTTTTAAAACAAGCCCTATAAGATATACTTTTGATAGAACAAACATCACAAAAGAAATTCTTGTACAAAATATCCATAAGAGGGTCATAGAAAACAAGACTCCTACTTGAGGATATATTCAGCAGAAACATGGTCAAAGAATATAACATGTTGCGAATAATAAATCGAAAATGGAACCAATTGATCAGAAAAGCAAGGGAATATGGACTACAAATGCCAACAACAAGACTTGGGTGGTGAGGACCACATAGTTATAGCATCACAAGAAAGCAGAAATCAGATGAAATCTATGGATAAGGACGACAATGTGACCACGGAAGAGCATCGAAAAACCGCAACGAATAACAACCAACAATGTGAAGAATGTATCAATGTCCATCAGATGCAACACACACAGTGGCAAAGATGTTCAGGGTTCGAGCATGGTGCTACACAGCAGCGAGAACGAAAAACAGTTAAGTACTAGTCTGCTGCAGTTAAATGTAGTGTTGCAGCTGTGATTTACAGCAGGATGATGAAGGTTCAAATAAGCAGAGGGAAATTCACTTCAAGACTGAATAAATGGACAGGGAAATCAATCATCTGTTTCATCAACGAATAAACAAAACGAGGCAAAGTGGCTTCAACGAGCTGACATACAGAATGAACAAAGAATATTTGGTCAATTATTTCCAAGGGATCAAAAAACAGAATCCCTAGTAACATTTCACACTATTAGAAAAAACAGAATCTCAAGTTACAACTAACAGAGATAAATTGGAGGAAGACGAGAAAATATACCGGCGCTTTGCTCAGCATTCACAAAGAAATAAGAAGGAAAAAAAAACCCATCACCGATTCAATCTCATTGACGCGCCTCGCTGAAGGACAATACATGTTTGGGATCCAATCTTCCAGTATATATCCGCAATTTGATTTTACACCTCACATGCCAAGGAACCCAAGTCTTTTGGCTAAGTAATAGAAAAGAAGAATACCCTCAAACCTTACACAAAATCCCTTGTAAACTGGTTTTCCTCAGAAGCCGTATACTCCGACGAAGAACACTCGTTAGCACTATAATATTTTTATGCCCGTAAGCTGAATGTGATCAAAGAGGAAAACTTACGAAATTCACAATCCTTCGCCTCTTTATCCAGATCATTTCTACTATATAGTATGGTGATAAGATCATATTTCCTAGGTAGAAATTCCTGAGAAATAGAACGAATGGAAAAGAAATCAGCCTCAACAGTGACAATCAGCATAACATGTAGTTAGCAACTCAAGCACCAAACACTGAAACCGCTTGTAATTCGAAAATAAGATCAGCCAAGGTTACTTTTCAGCAAAGAGAAAAAAAAGTGCCTATGTGCATATCCGCCAACCCAAGCATGGAGCAAATGATGGAGAGACAAGGAAGGAGAGAGAATTGAAACATGTTTGTGCATTTGATATACGAACGAATGGATATTAGTTATACTACTTATGTAGACAAGGGTACAGAAAAAACTCGATGAATGGTGACATTTCAGGCATCACCAGACAACTTGCATTAACAGTCAAGACCATATGAAAAATGGAAAGTGCATCATAGCACGGTTTTGGGGATATTTCAGGTTGACGGAAATAGATGCATACTGGAATACAAAGATCAAAACCAAGTACCATGATCATCAGCACACAATGCGATAATATTTTATGGTAAAGCTTTGGACAAATCACGTCTTTGCAGTACAAGAAAAAAAAAAGAATCACATATTTCTTATGCGTGAAGCCTTTCATATGTTTCAACCAAATATTACTACCGCCGTTACTTCGATCTATAGGAGATGTGCAATGAAGGATTTATTGGGTGCCGTTTGTCCAAGACCGTCATTAATAAGATTTCTGAAAAAAGAAATAAGAAAAGCTGCAGAATAGGGTTACCTCTATTTGGTTGTCGACTGGCACTATAATTTCCAATATAACCCTCTGGACTCTTAGTAGTAACATCTGAAGCTACATTCCCAAGATCATAACCAAACGAACCAGATGTATCGAGCTCAGGCACAGCGGACGTCCAAGTTGAATCACCATAAACAGAACCACTGCGATACAAATCCCCATATGAACCCTTGTAGTTACCAGTCGATCCAACAAAGGATGATGTTGGTGCTACAGTAGTTCCACTGTTTCTACTAAAACCTCCCCCTCCCAAACCATAGCTGTTTTCGCCACTTCCATAGCTCATACTTCTGCTGTTATACCCAGTAGCGGTACCCCCAACTTGAGATGACATGGGAGAAGGACCCCAATTTCCTCCGTTGTTTCCAAACGAAACTCCAAAACTTCCAGTTCCAGAGCCCATAAAGGTACCATGGCTGTTAGGATTTGCAGCAGCAGTAAGGCCTCCGTTTCCCCAGACATTCCGAGTGCTTGGGCCAAGAAGAGAATCACTTCTTGCATTTCCAGCATTATATCCTATTGGAGTGGTATACCTGCTTGAATTCCCACTATAATAGGGGCTCAATATTCGGCCATAACCAGGACTACTTGCAAAGTTGGAGCCTCCTCCATAGGATGGACTCGGAACTGGGTCTATGTTCATGCCCATTCCATAACCGGAACTGCCAAAAGGAGGAAAAGCACTTCTTCCACTGGCAAGAGCATTAAACCTTCCATCCATCCTCACGCCAAAATTTCCAATGGAGTCTATATTATATCCTTGCGCATATGCATTAAGGAAGTTGTTGGCCCTGGTCAAATTGTAATTGTATCCTAATAGAGGGCTTCGGCTAGGACCTGGTGATAGCTCCTTCGGAACTGCTCTCTTGACCTCGACCATTTTACCATTAAGTTCATGAAATGTTTTATGAAGAACTTGGTCCACTGCTTCCTCTGAATCATAGGTGATAAAGCCAAAACCTCTTGGCCGTCGGGTATTATGATCATACATAACTACTACATCTGTAATACTACCATACTGCTCAAAGTACTTCTTAAAGTCGCTCTCCGTGACTGTAGATGCCAGACCACCAACAAAAATCTTTTTGGTGTGTCCAGGACCAGGAGAACCATGAATGCTACTGTTACTTCTGTTCAAAATGTGTTGATCATCTCTAGGAACTGCTTTCTTTGCTTCAACCTGAAATTGAAAATATACTAATTACTGCCTAGATGACACAGTCCAATCTTGTTCTCACTTGGACAACAAGGTACCATGTCAAGTACCGGGGCTATAATCAATGATCCATACACTAGTCAAATTTGACTTGATGTTTACCCACCAGAGAGAAAAGATATTTACTGAAGTAAAGCAAGGTCTTAGACCATCTCAGAGCAATAACGGAAACTAGAGTTTGGATATTCTGACTCATACGCGGTTAAATTACAAAACAATGATATCAAAATCCAATGTTATGCTACTTGGCAGAAAACATGTCTAATTTCCATTCCTATATGAGAAAATGAGGTTCAAATTATGATCCAGAGAAGGCAAATGGCATCCTTACCTTTGAGATTAGACTTGAGCATAATGTAAAAAACTTTCACCATCTTATAGTTTCAAACGACTCGATGTGTGTGAACTAATTTAGACAAGAGTAAACTCGGTTTAAAATGATCGGAAGGGAAATTCATGATGATCAGGCCACTAACCGTGCGGCCATCAATATTGTGCTTGTCCACGATGACCCTTTCAGCAACTGCAGGATCTGCAAAGACCACAAAACCAAAGCCACGGGCTCGGCCGGTGGTACGATCTCTCATGATCACCGCCTCGACCACTTCTCCATACTTGCCAAAGTACTCCGTAAGGCGTTCCTCGTCAGTGTCCCATGAAATCCCACCAATGAAGAGCTTACCAAGATCTGATTCCATCTTCCTCTACAACCACCCATCAAGAACAAATTGCCTCGTCAACCAACAGCATCAACCCAGAAAGCAAATGCCACCCTTAACAACGCATCGAAACACGACAATAATCCTAACAAGCAACTAATCAGCAACACCATCCAATGCAAAACCATCCAATCACACAACCCTGACATGTAAAGGTTGAATCTTTACGATCCTAACCTCAAAAACCCGGATCGAATTGGCAATGGAACAATCAAAGGAGAAAGAAACCGTACCAGAAACGAATCCGATCGGTGGCAAATTGAAAAAAAGGTAAAGTGGGTGGGTCTCAAATCCGACCTCGGATCATCTGATCCTTCCACTATCAATCAGAAACCAATCCAGGGGACCTGATCACAAACATTAAAACAGAAAGTTGGAAACTTTAAAGACGCCCAGATGGAGTTTCATGGAGATCAATGCCTGGGGAGGTTAAAGGCGGAGAATTTACCATTGTGGAGAGGACCCAGATGGGAAGAAGTCGGGCAAAAATCTGAAAAAAAAGATCTGAGGAATGTGAATTGTGTGTTTATATATATATATATATATATATATATATATATATATATATATATATATATATAATAATTAATGTAAAGGAAGAGGCCAATTTAAGTAATTGGAATTACTGTTCGAACCATTTTGTGTAATTAATTACTAACGACAATGTCGTTTCTTTTCTCCGCCTTCATGCCAGTTATATAATGGTCCAACAGTTGCGGTAATAATTTTTTTATTTATAAAAAAGTAGTTGTAATAATACATGGAACTGGAAGTTCGACTTTTCATGCAATCCATTATATAACTTCCGTGTTAATTGGTTTAACGAAATTTAACGAACCATTTTGGAAGTTGATCTCGTATCTAGACAATGTTATTTAACGAAATTTTATATTAACCAAAAATTGATTACCCGATTGCCTTTCCATAAAGATGTTGCATTCGTGCCTTCATGGTTGCTTAATCACTAATATATATACAAACATCTATATAAACTGATGTGTGGACCTCGTAATATATTTTGGGGTAAGTTCATTTTAGTACCTTGTAGTTTTAACTTTTTTGACTGGAGTACCATGTGGTTCTAAATTGGTATTTTAGTACTCTGTGGTTGACCACCAATTTTTCGGGCAGGTCCAGGGAAGCTGCTCGTCAAAATCCGCCCAAAACGACGTCGTTTTGAGACGACGTGGAAGACACGTGGCTAAATACTTTCTTAAGTTAAAGCTGACGTGGACCGTGAAAAATTAACTATTCAATCCATAATCACCAATCTTCCTCCATCTCTGTCCACTCATGTCTTCCACGTCATCTCAAAACGAAATCGTTTCGGGCGGGTTTGGACGGGCAGCCTTGGACCTGCCCGAAAAATTTGCGGTCCACCACAGGGTACTAAAATACCAATTTAGAACCACATGGTACTCCAGACAAAAAGGCTAAAACTACAGGGTACTAAAATGAACTTTCCCCTATATTTTGACAAGTGAGTGGATTGAAATATGACAAAAATTTTCCAATAATTTTTTAAAGATTTGATCTTTAAATTTAGTTAAGTTTTTGGTGGGTTTGGATTGGGTCCATTCCGAACCGTTTGAACTGAAGGGCACGCGGTGACTTTTTTGCAAAAAAGTTAAATACAGGAGCAAAAATGGAAAAAAAAATTGCGCTTGGCAGGAGATCACGATATGCCATTATCGATAACTGGGCATGCCATTATCGTAGCACGCAGGCCATTATTAATAATTAGACATACTAGTGTAGTAACGGGACATGCCATTGTTAGAGTCGGGACATGTCATTATTGATCTTTCAGTCCAAATGATCTGAAATGATCCCTTCATTCTGGACTCAATCCACAATCATTTTTGGTTTATACTACTTTGTATACTAAATCGATTAATCTAAGTTGATACGGTTAAAACTATTGAAATATGACTAATTCAGTAACTCGAACCCATTATCGATTGATTCAAGCGCAAGTTGGTCGGTCCTTTTGGACCTTTTCTATAAGCCCTAATCCCCAAATTCCCTCCTCTCCCGAATTTATCCAATTCGAAGATCGTCGGAGATCGCATCCTCTAGCTAGAGAGAGAGAGAGAGAGAGAGAGAGAGAGAGAGAGAGAGATGGATCCGGAGCAGACGTTTATAAGGGTGCAGGAGAGGTTCTCGCAGATGCTGACCCCGAAAGTTAGGGCTGCGTTGGAGTATATATTCCTCTTCATCGCCATCACCCTCTTCTGCATTCTCGTCGTAATGCACGCCAACTACGTCCAGCAGGTGGCATTTCTCTCTCTCTCTCTCTCTCTCTTAGGGTTAGGGTTAGGGTTTCGGTTTCGGGCGAAACCCAATCTGTTGTGTATTCTAGTGGAAATGTGCTGTAGACTTATCGTATGCTTATTTATTTTGGTATGTTGCAGCCCGGGTGCTCGAGGGAGTTTCCCGCAGTTGAATCGATGGGAGCGCAGCTTCTTCAGATTAAGGTGTGTGCGCATTTGCTTGTCATGTGTCGTATTTGACTAAGTAGGAACAAGAATGTCTATCTTGATTCCAGATTTTGGTCTTCGTTCTTTTCGTAACTTTCTTATTAGTTGATGGAGGGCGAAAAGAGAGTAATCTTTGTTTATAAGATCTTATCGCTCATTTCTGAAGTTTTGCTAATTCCCATTCGCAGTACATTTGATTCTCGAACAGCTTGCTGGGAGAACGCTTGAGGAGTTATTTTTTATTGATTAGAGTTTTGCTTTACGATTCCTCCTGTGGATTCTTTAATTTCTTGTTTGTCAAGTTTTCAGCTTTCCATCTTACTGCATATCTTTTTGGCCAACTGTACTAGTTAGCTGGGTCTTTGTTGCATGTTATATATCGGTAACAGAAGAAAATCACCACATGGAAGAACTGACTTCTCTAATTGGGGGTAGATCACCAGTGCAGGCTTGTGGTCGCAAAATGACACAGGATCAAGTTCTGCAGCTATCCCTCACATACAGGTTGTGGTTGAAAAGCTAGAACTGCCAAGCATCGAACTAGATGGATTTAAACTTTTGGCCGATAAGCTTTGGGGGAACTGGATTGGTTCAAATGCACGAAATGGAAAGCTGTCTCTGACGTTTTGGAAGTCTGATGCTGAGCTACCTGAACACCCACATGAAAGCTCTAGAACTGGTGAGATTGCAGTGCCCGTGTATGATGCAGTGCCTCCCAGTATGGATCAGCCTGAAAGTCGTAATGATGTCCCTGCATCTCCCAAGGAAAGATTGAGAGCAGCCTTTATATTTTTTGGACAAAAGTGGCACAGGCGTCTATCATTCATTTGGAAACATACTTTGCAAATAATCCATGCTTTTCAGAAACTATGGGTGAGTTGATTCACACTGGTGTTCGGTGCTAAGTATAGACCTAGTCTCTCTCTCTCTCCCTTTATTTTGTCGAGACAGTGTATTCATGGTACTTTTATCAGATTGTCTTATTGATTTCGTTGCATTGCATAACATGTAGGCTGTTCTCAATCCTAAAATAAATTTATTAGTGTCAGTTGCATATCTCATTGAAGTTAGGATTTGTCGACAAAAGATGAAAATGAATGGTTTTGTCCATGCTTTCAACCACCAGGAATGCCTTTTCCTCTTATAATTCTTTAGTCTTGATCACTTATGTTTGAATTTTCTGAATCTTTGTTTCCATCAAGTTGCTTCACTCCTTTCCTACAGCAAAATATTAGCTTTTCACTACCCTTTAGTTGAACATAAAATTTCAAGAATCCATGGGTCTTCAATTTATTTCTAGGAGCGGCATATTGGGTGAATTTATCATAGTTTTCAATGGATCTCTCTTTTCTTATGGTCAATTTTGAAAATTCCCTAATGCTGTCCTTGTGTGATTTTATATCTGGGAGCTTGAATTGAACACGTCTTTGCTTAATTTCAATGTTCAAATGCAGAATGTCACTGGCATAGACTTAAATCTAGATCTCAACAAGTGGTTGAGGATACTTTATCTCGACAGTCTTAACTCCTATGCAGGTAATAAACACTCTAAATTGCTTCATTTGGCAGTATGACATGGTTGCTTGCAATCAAGTTGGGACTCAAAATGAAGTTTTCGCCCTCTCATGCTTGCAACCTTCTTTTTTAGCTGTTTCGTATTTGTCAAATATATTCCATTTTGTTGCTGTTATATATGTAAACAGCTTCTGAGAGTTTGTTAACATGTGTAAGAACTTAATAGAGCAGAGTGGTTCTGTACTGTTTATGGTCTTGCGAAATTTATATAGCCAGTAAGAATTGGTGCTTCCATTTCAGTTCAATGGCTTGAGAAGAAGAGCAAGGCGTTTGAACCAACTTATATATACACTATGGAAAAGGTACACTTTTTTGTCGTCTTGTTTTCATTACATATTTTCTCCCCAAATCTTCAACTTACTATTTATCTCGGGAAAAAGAAAAATGAAGGGAGTCGTGCATATTTGCTACAGGTTGAATTTCTTTCTGATAGGTTTCAGATAAGGTTTAGTTAAAGAAATAGCTTCAATCTCTTTAGCCTGAGTGAACTGCATTTCCTATTGACAGGGATATTTTTTACTCCCCGAGGAAGCAAAATCTCGGCATAATATCAAGACCATCAATATAAGCATTTCAGCACGTCATCCTTGCTTTGGGAACAGGTTATTTGTTACACAACCATGATTCTCCTGGTTCCTTGGTTAATTAGCTTTTCAAAACATTTCCCATCTGTTTGGTTGGCCTTGTGTCATCTGGGTTTTCCTTTCCGAAAGGATAGGTGAACTGCACTGAAATACTGAAGTGGAAAAATATACTTGTTTTGGGAAAAGATGGAACACAATTTCCAAACCTGAAGGTCCATGAAGCTGTCTAGTTTCTGGTGTTTGACGGATGTGGGGATATTGTTCCGCGTTGCACTAATATAAAATGGTTTAGTATGTTTGGGAGGATCTTATATGCTATCTGGGTCATGAAGTTCTTAGGAGATCCACTGCTTGATAGAATAAGATTCTTGTGCTTGTAGCTGTTCCTAAATTGGAATTGCTTGTTCTTAGGTGGCAGCAACTTCTGATAAACAGAGTGGTTGGTTATGATACCATATTGATGAATAGTTTACTAACATCTCCTGGGAAAGGTAGGACCTATACATCACCATTTAATCTATTTTTCCTATTTATTCAAATGTTAATTCATCTTGACAGTTGACACTATCTGCTCCCAGTGATCCCAGACTGTGTGTTTTTTTTAACTTTTTGCATGAAGGAAGTTTCTTTTATCTCTCCATCAGTTCCCTTGATCATCATCTTAGATGCTTTCTTCGGTTCTTTTTAGTTGTGGTTAGGTGCATTTTTGTATTTGGAATACTTGTCAAGAAGTTTTATACTTTGTGTGAGTTTTTACTGTGTCATGATTTATGGTAAGATGGAGGAATGATAATATACTTATTTTGCTGATAGAGACAGTTCGTTTTATGATTATCCAGAAATAATGGTTTACTTGGTCTGCGCCAAGCATATGTTGAATTACTGTCTGTATATAACCAATAATGATCTTGTTGTGGTACAGTTGTAGGTGCCTTAAGTGAAAGAACATTGCACATGTACAAAATTGAACACTAATGATCTTTGGATTTGCACACACTTTGATTAGTTTATTTTTTCTTCATCATCTCCCATTTGGAATAAACTCTTTAGACCTGTCTGAATGAATCTGGGATGGCTGGAGAGGGGGTTTTCTGGATTTCATTTTACCAAGATTGACAATCCCCAGAGAAAGTTCTCTCAGTCTTCGGCTACCCTTTGCTTCATTGATGTAGATGGGCAAAGTGATTTCTTTTTGGTGAGTTTAGATTCACACTTTTGTGACTGACCTGCATCTGCTGAAATTCTTGCAGGTGGTCATCTTTATAATTTCCAGACGAGGGAGTTTTACAATCTTAGTTATGTGCAGCCACCACCTGAAGGTCCAGCTAAATTTGGAGGTTAGTGCCTTCCTTACATTTTGTTGTTTATGGTTGTTAATTGATGGTAAATTTTCATGTGTCATGAGAGTCGTACAAGTACTACGCTGAGTTTTTGATAGTGCTGATGCCTAGTTGTCGAAACTGTGGGACTTTGTCAGCTAAACGCCTTGACCTCAAAAGTATTGGTCTCTATACTATATTTATGTTTAGATGTTACTGGCTTACTGACATAGTTTTTATTTGGTCTCTTGTAGACTACCTTGTGACCAAGTGTGGCGTGCTTATGATGTCACTGTTCGTTTTCTTTACAACCACTATGTCAGTGTCTTTCACATTAAGAGAGACACAGACTCGCATGCTGAAATTTACCGGTAGTGATGGTCTTCTTTTCCCTCTCATGTTAGTACTTCTTCCGCATGGTACCTATACTGAATACTTCTCCAAACTTTTTCAGTGCAGCTTCAACACCATGCTCGTCATCGTTTGCCAACCTTTCAGCTCATATTTGTGCATGTGATTGAGTCACTTGTCTTTGTGCCTGTAAGATCATTTATATACTACCTCCTATTTGATTTTAACCTCATTCAAATGGCTTTTGCTATTTTAAATCAAGCACAGTAGCACATATGTGCTATGTGGGACTGATGGAACTATGTTGTTTGTGCAGATCATGGTTGGGATCCTTTTTTTCCTGTTCGAGTTCTACGATGACCAGCTTTTAGCTTTCATGGTCCTAATACTTGTTTGGTTATGTGAATTGTTCACCCTAATCAGGTTTGCTCTCTCTCTCTCTCTGCCTTACTAACGGACAAGCAGACGACATTTTCTGTGGTCTGTTTACCCGTAGGGGTGTGGCTATGTCAAATGTCTATGTTTAGGCTGTAGTATCCAGACTGTTCCTGTCCATGAATGCACATGTTTTCATGATTTTGAGTCTGCTGGTTAATTTTAGGTATTTATGACCAAGTGTTTTGATGAATTCTGATTCTTCCGTGTATAACAGGAGGATTGTGCTTTTCATGAAAAATAAATTTTTTTTATGAACTTCTGTGTAGTGGAAGTCCCTTTTCTTCGTGGTTCATTCATGTGGTTGCTATGAGCTTATACCCGGCTGGTGGTAGGATCCAACCTTTCTTGTCTGTGACTGATAAAGGTGCTTTATACAAACTTGCAGTGTGCGCACACCGATATCAATGAAGTTCTTCCCGCGGTTCTTTCTGCTTTACTTTTTGGTATTCCATATATACTTCTTCTCTTATGCATATGGTATGAACCTAATTCTTCCATTCTCTACTTCCATTTTACAATACCTTTTCCTTGTGAGTGCATTAATCAGATGTTTCTTAGGTTTCTCATATTTGGCTCTCTCTACCACTGCGGCATTTATGCAACACCTCATTCTGTACTTCTGGAACCGGTTTGAGGTTAGAGTTGATTCCATCTGTACATGCGCATGTCAAATCTTTGGCACGCCGACTATAGGTACTTCTTTGACGCTGTTGCCTTCAGGTACCAGCTCTTCAGAGGTTCATGCAGCACAGAAGGTCGCAGCTTCAGCAGCAACCCGACTTCCACATCACGTCATCTACCATACTTGCATCGACATTGCACATCACGAGATTGAATACCAGGAACCAAGGCCCCCTTCAAGTGGGAACGGGCCCTGGAACTGGACTAGCAGCTGAATCAGGCTCAAGAACACCAACTTATGGTATGCCCTCTCCTGGAGTTCAACAACCTACGGATAATGCAATGGCTGAAAGAGGAGAAAACCCCCTAGAGATTTCTGGTCAGGCTGATCCTCGTCAACCGGAAGCTAGTCCCGGCCCTGGAGCCATGAATTCTTTTAGTTCTTTGCTACTATGGATCTTAGGAGGGGCCTCTTCTGAAGGCTTCAACTCGTTGCTTTCCATTTTCAGAGATGTTAGAGATCAGGGACAATTCAATGCTCAACCTCCGAGACCTGGAAATGGCGAAACACAGGATGCCGAATAGTAGATGAGACCTTGACTGTAAGGCTTCTCTGGCTCAACGTTCACATATAATGTATAGGAATTGTGTATATTAGAACGATCTCGAGATGCGTCACTCTATATACAGAAAGCGACAGATATGATATGTTTTAGATCTTAGAGCTATTAGTCTGCTAATCTGCTTATAGCTGTAAACAGTTTTTTAACTCAATCTCAATCTCCAACTTCCAAAAGAAAACTTCCACCCTTCCAAAAGCATCATTTATTGTTCCCTTCTGGTTCGTATGTTCAATTAGTTTGATCCCTTAATGGTCTTAATTGGCTCACATTCAGATTTAGATTAGTCGGTCCGGTGGATGAACAAATGCATCCTTAGTCTAAACAAGTTTTACCCTCTTCAGTTCTGGTCAGTAGGAAAAGATCAAATGCATGAACATATGATTTAAAAGTTGATGGCCAAGAGTTGAAAGATTCACTCTCCATGTTTCATGACATTGTACATGCTGAATTTTCACCACAGTGAAGCATCAGATTGCAATGGAAGCTTATTAGAATGCAGAACAGAACCCAAGTGAAGATCCCATCGTTGGATCTAGAGATAGAGATCATAGCCAAAGCATTAGACATAGCCAATGAACCATAATTTGGTGCTAATAATTTGAACCAGGAGTGTCCCAGGTCTCTGGAATGACGGTGCGAAGCAAACTCCAATCCTGAGAAACGGAAGCATCATCGTCGTCGTCGTTGCCGTGTGCATTGGCCACCAACACCTCCTGTATCTTCTCCATCACCTCGGCCGTGCTTGGCCGATCGTCGGGCGAGAAGGAGACGCATTTGAGTGCAATGTTCAGCAGAGGGAACGCGTACTCCCTCGCTGAAGCGCTTACCTCCTTGTCGAACACTTCACCGGTCCATTCCTCCCTGACCATGGCCCTGACCCACTTGGGAAGGTCAATGCCTGTCTTTTCCACTGCTTTCCCTGTCAGTAGCTCAAGCAGGATTATTCCGAAGCTGTAAACGTCGGCTTGCTCCGATAAGGCCTGTTCTGGTGCTGTGTACCCGTTCGAGGAGAGGAAGCAGGCGTTCTTGGGGTCCAAGAATCTTGACAATCCGTATTCGCTTATGAGAGGCTCGTCGTTGTCCCCCAACAGGATGTTTGAGAGCTTCAAGTTACCATGAGGGATGATCTCCTGATAATCCGGATTCTGATATATGAAGTCCAATCCCCTTGCAATGCCACCTGCAATTGATAGCCGGAGTCTCCAAGAGAACTCTCTGCTGCCTTCAATGTGATCTGCCAAGTAGCACAAACAATTTCCTGAAACTTTACAAGGGTTCAGGTTGGATATAGAGATTGTAACAAAAACGTACCTTCTAGCATCTTTAGCAAGCTTCCGTTGCTCTGGAACTTGTAGATGAGAAGTTTTTCCTCACTAGCAGAATTGTAACCAACTAAAGGCAAGATGTTTGGATGCTTCAAGTCGCCTATCCGCTTCATCGTCCTGCCAAACTCCTCGAACGACGCCTGCAACTTCTTCAATCTCTTGACTGCATAAACGCCATTGTTCTTGAGCACAACTTTGTACAGGCTACTGTTGAGGGACTGGTTCCTCAGGTCAGCTGTGGCCTCAAAGAGGTCATCCAACCCGAACCTTTCTTGCTCATCGACGAAAAATACAAGTTCCGTGCGCCCTTTATCACGGTTCTCTGGTTTAAGCTCAGATGGAGGAGTCCCGTTCGGTGACTCGGCTAGAGTTTTGAGGATCTTCTTCTCTTTTGCTAGCCTTGCAAGTCTCACACCCACCATGAACATGGAAAAGAAGAATCCTAAAATGATGACTATGGCTACAACTATCAGGAAGTACGCTAAGAACTTGCTAAAGCGCTTCTTTGGCTCGGGATCAATTACGGTCGACGATGACGTTGAGGTTGGAGGAGGAGCCAGAAGCCCGTCTCCCAGTTTTCGGCCTCGAAGCTTCATTTCATGCACAATCTTCGGGATGGTTCCAGTGAAATGGTTGTTGGAGATGTCCAAGGCTTGAAGATCTTTCAACTCGCTCAGAGATGAAGGAACAATCCCGGTCAGGAGATTGCTGCTTAAATTGAGGTACACCAGCTTCCTGCATCGGGACATCGCGCGGGGAATGGTACCTCGGATCAGGTTGCTTGCCAGGCTAAGACTCCGCAGATCAGCCAGCTCGCATAGCGAATCTGCATCGATAGTTCCACGAAGACTCAGATTTTCGAGCCTGATTTGGGATATAGAGCCAGCTCGGGGACTGCATTTAGCACCCTGCCACTCAAGTGTGCAGGGATGAGTCATTGTGGCATTCCAGTTCATTCCAAGCACATTGTCAGGATCAACAGCTCTGATGAACTTGGCGAATGCATCCGTTTCGGGTGATCCCTTCCCCGAGCTCGCAGCGACCGAGAGAAGTAGTGTCATGCTCGACAATGCAGCCAAGAACATGTTGCAGAAGTTGCTCAAGGTATACATTTTGGTGGCGTCCTACTTGATCACTGGATCGTCAGGAATTCGGATACGATGTCACCATTAATTTCTTGTAAGGAAATGTCAGATTAGGAGGGGAATCTGATGGAGCCGGACCCTTTTTTCTTGTTCTATTACGAGATGAAGACACAATTTCTTAGTTTCCAAAGTTGTCTGCTTCTTCGATGCAGACAACCACAAAAGGGACAAAGCTCAACTCCTCTGACGAAACCATCACACATTCGCTCAGGCGACCACTAATCCAAGTTCAAGTTCGATAGATTTTCAAAAATGAGTTTTGCAAGTTCTTAAGCAACTGCATCCATAACTCGAACTCGAGATTTTTTAGTTTAACTAGCTGATTGATAGTAAATTCTGCTGCAGTTTTTGGTTATGTGATGCTCGCCTAACGTTAATGAAAAGAATATCAGAGTTTGACCTCTAAGTTTGGCTTATTATGATGTCCCGGCAAAATCATAAGCAATGGAAAAAAAACAGTTCCACGATGTCTCGAGTTCGAGCCTTGAAATGTAACTACAATTAAATTTGGCGGAGACAGTTTTGTCATCCTTTACACTTCTGATTAACTCGAACATGAATTAGTCGGGTGAGACAGTATAGTTGAATTCGAGCCGCGACATATACAATTGTGAATTGAGATTCATTGGGATATCAGCTGATTCCAGCTGGGAAACCAATCAGTGATCAACTGTCAACTTCGAGCTTCACAATGAAATGTTAAAGTAGGAAATCGGCATCTAGCCTACCTTGATCAAATTAAATGCCTTTATCGGCTTCTTCTTATTTTTAGTTTGGTTCGACCCGATCCGAATCGAAACCAAACTGAAAATAGGAAGAAGCCGATAACCAAATTGAACAAATTCATTTGAAACCCTGACTTATAACCAAACTGGATTGTTTGGTTCGGTACTCGTAGTTATAACCAAACCGGATTGTTTGGTCAGTTTTTGCGGTCGAGATGGCAACAAGATAGCAGACTGGTTATGAAAATAGGAAGAAGCCGATAACCAAATTGAACAAATTCATTTGAAACCCTGACTTATAACCAAACTGGATTGTTTGGTTCGGTACTCGTAGTTATAACCAAACCGGATTGTTTGGTCAGTTTTTGCGGTCGAGATGGCAACAAGATAGCAGACTGGTTATGAAAATAGGAAGAAGCCGATAACCAAATTGAACAAATTTATTTGAAACCCTGACTTATAACCAAACTGGATTGTTTGGTTCGGTACTCGTAGTTATAACCAAACCGGATTGTTTGGTCAGTTTTTGCGGTCGAGATGGCAACAAGATAGCAGACTGGTTATCAAATTTTGCCCTGGGCCTTCTGTGGGAATCCTCCGGATGATTGTCGTTTGATATTGAGAGATGACCTCCCAGATCCTATCCTCTGTACTACTTTGCCTTTTAATGAATAAGTGATATGTACTCACCACTTCCACCAAAAAAAAAAGTTGGAGCAGGTGCTTGATTACGCTGATTAGAGCTGCGTGGTGAAAATGTTAATAATTTGTTACATTTTAGAGCAGTGTGATAAATGATTTAATTTTCTAGCGAAGTAATTGAGTTTAAAGTTTAGGATGCTGCGTAGGACCTTGATTAAAATTCTTTAAGCAAGGAGGGTAATTGATTGGTGAGGGTAATTGATTGGTGCTTAATCACCTACCTGTACGTTGTTGGTGGGCCTCTCCAAGGGCCGTATGACTTACACTTCCACTTTTCAATTGCAGCATATTATGAACATTATTTAAACTTCCACCTAGCTAATTAAAAGTTTATTATCGGACACGTAGATTAACTAGTAAGATGTCGATATACTTTAATCAGAAATTTTGACTTTATCCATGAAGATAATTGTGTTAAAATTCAGTATGGAAATTTTGCAATATTTATAGTCTAATCTTACTCGAATCTAATTTAGTCGACATAAAAAATATCTTGTTACCAAGTATTTTCGGGAAAAAAATGTAATTGAAGTTTGGGAGGATGCTTAGGACCTTGACATGCATGCTTGAAGCAAGGTCGGTTCAATAGTACGTCGAAAGTAGGTGTAGAATAGCCTCTAATACATACATCAACTAGTGCATGATTGTTCTATATTTACCAAGTTTTTATTATGAGAATACAAGACTCTTTAAATTTTAATTGAGAAAAAATTATCATCTTTAATTTTATAGTCTACTTAATTCTAATCTGAATTAGTCGACTATAAATTTTGATCAAAACAAGAAATGTGTTGTAAACTTTATGAAAGTAAAAAATATCATTAACAAATGTACCTTCTAAATAGAACCGATATTGCTCTACTCTGGAACAGAGATTCTTACCGTATAAGTTTGTCTTGGGGACTTATCCTCAACCGCTACGTGGCCAGCTCCGTTTAAGATACCGACCAAGTACTATTACCTGGTTGATAAAAGACTTCTTAACAAGCGTTACGTGAAGCTTACAGCTAGAGCCATTTTAATTGGCGTATTATTTCCAAGTCAACTACTCCATAATTTTTTAAAAGAAAAATTACGCTCAGGTCCCTGTAGTTTGGCGTCCTTCCCTCTGGGATACCTACATTTTTGAAATCGTTCCTGACATCCCCAAAGTTTGGTTTTAGAGACTCTCGGGTCCCTGATGGCTCTTTTTTTCATTTTTGGTCATGGAAATGACCAAAATACCCTTAAACAAAAAATAATTTTATTTTTTGTTTAAGGGTATTTTGGTCATTTCCATGACCAAAAATGAAAAAAAGAGCCATCAGGGACCCGAGAGTTTCTAAAACCAAACTACAGGGACAACAACATGGATTTTGGAAACCCAGGGACCCTAGAGGGAGGGACGCCAAACTGCAGGGACCTGAACGTAATTTTCCCTTTTTTAAAATATTATCTAATGGAGTACAGGAGCAGGTAACATTCCACATTGTCTGTGATTGAATTAATTAAAATCGCATTCGAGTAATCACATTAGCCTAGTTACCTTATAGTCTTCATTTTGTTCACGTGGTTCGCTGTATTAGAGCATGAATATCATATTACTTGTAGAATATACACGGATTTTTTATACGATGAACTAAATTATGTGAGAAGTTTTATCGGCGGGATATTAACGACCTCACGATTCCTATTTCACAACATACATGATGCAAATCGTACAAACTTTGGTTCATAGACCTATACTTATGTCCCCCGGAGCATTGACAGGTATAAAAAAACTACACTTTATGCTCAAATGATATTTTTAATTGAGAAAAAGACATAATAATACAGGAGAGAAAGATATAATATATAATTGGTTGTGATGTGAATGAGAAAAAAGAGACGGTTGCTTGTTCAAATACCAACGGAAGGAAATGGTCAATTCAATTTGCCAACCACGCACACCCTATTCCACCCATTCCAATGTGTAGCCTTTCGGCTGCTTTACGAAGCTTGCAAAAGGCCAATTGCTTGTCAAGGATCATTATGATGATCACTAGTTGGACGTGTTGAGAGGCATCAACCTACCACCATATATGTATTATCAATCTACGAGTATTAATTGTGAACGAAGTTATTTTAACGTAATCCAGAGGTTTCGAGTTTGAGTTATTGGGATATATCGGTGTTAAATATTTTTATTTATTTATACCACCTAGTACGCGGACGCCACTGCGCCGACTTATTCATGTTCGACTTTGATGAGATGTTTGAAAATTGACAAAGATCTCTCTCACTAGTTGATGGAAGTGCTTCGTGGTTCTTAAACACTGTTATAAGAACTTTTTCAATATTGAAACGTCGTATCCAACTCGAATTGAAATAGTTTATATAATACACAATATAACTATGATGCAATAATGTCCAAACCACTGTTTTTGTGGAACAGAGTTCTGCAAACAAGGAACGGTGTCCAAACTTCACAAGTCGACTATTTACTAATCCGTTTTGACTTGGTGTACGCCCTCCACTTGCAATTCCATATCACAAAATAATGATACAAGTCAACGTCTTGAAAAACCAAGACACAGCTTGGCAAGCCATTCAGATGCTGCAAGAGGTTTGGAATTTGAGATTGTCCTCAAATAGATTGGTGCGGTATTCTCAGCACCACACAAATAAAGTCCATCCAGGCCAAATTTATACAAAATTTGATTTTATTAATGTGTCGGCATAGTAGTATGAGCACAACAAACAACTATGATAACATATTAGAATCGCATTGGGCAATCAATGTTGTATTTTCTTGTACAAATCAACGTGATGAATTAACTGTATCTTCTCTTTCTCTTGTAAAACAGAGAGAAGAAAAAACAGTCACAATTAATCAATCATCTGCCTGGAGGAGAAAGAACTTGGCCCATCCCAAATCAAACAACACAGGATGAACCAAGCTGATCAACATTTGAAAAATATCAGTAACTTCCAGCCAACCACAGATTAGCTACTCAACAACTGACCACCAAAATCCAATGATCAATTAAGCAGAGGAGTCAGGCAGGCAGCTACCAACAAAAGGGGACATTATCGTCATCATCAGTAGTCACTTTCGGGATCTTCGATTCCATCGAAGAACGGGTCAGCGAGGAGGTCGGAGGCTGAGGGACGGGCACGGGGCTGAGCCAGGCACTTCTCTATGAAGTCCCTGACCTCAGGATCCTTGACTTTGCTGAGCGCCAGGGGCCTCACTCCGGCCGAAACCTTCTTGTATATCTTGGCAACGCTGTCACACTCGCTGTAGGGGATCTCCCGGGTCACCATCTCCAGCACGCACATCCCGAACGAGTAGATGTCGATCATCTCCGTGTAGTTCTCCTCGTAGAGCTCCGGCGCCATGAACTCCGGCGTCCCAAGGATCGAATGCGCCGAGTGGTTCTTCCCCACGCTCGCGGCCAGGCCTAGATCACCAATCTTCACCTGCACATAAGTGCAGTTGTGTCTTTGTCACAATTACTGTCTGATTCATACATATGACTGTAATAACATTAACAGACAATAAAAACCGCATTTGTGCGAGTTGATTCAAGAGGTAAGAGACCGACAAAATTAAGTACTAAAATCAATCAATTACCTGTCCGGTGTTGCCATTGACGAAGATATTGCTGCAATTGAGGTCCCTATGAATAACACAGGGCTCATGGTTATGCAAGTACTCCAGGCCCTTGAGAATCTGCTTGGACCACTTCTTGAGGGCCTTGACCGACACGTGTCGGTGCTTCTTCCGGTACTCCCTGAGGTTGCCGGAGGTGCAGACCTCGGTGATGAAGTTGAGGGTAGATCGATCGTGGTCACGCCACACGTGGTGGAAGGCGATGATGCTCCGGTTCTTGAGCGACCGGAGCAGCCTCACCTCGGAGAAAAGGCGGTCCACCATTGCCGGATCATTGGTGAAGTTGCGGAGCTTGACCTGGTTCCACGCAACCTCAATGCCCTCCTCCTGGTCGAAGGCCCGGTACACGTGCTTCACGGCGCCGGAGCCCAACAGCTCCGAGTAGCGGCCGTACCGCCCCGTCGGGTCCACCTCCACGAACGCCTCCTCATCAGGGTCGTCGTCGTGGACCGCTCCTGGCATCTGTACGTAACACAAAATACGTAACCAACCCGTCATACTCGACTCGAATCTGTATCGTCTGACTCGTTCACGAAATAACATTCTAGGGTCCTTTCTATTACAAAACCCTAGTAATAAAAATAGCGGAATTTTCATGGAAATTAACAACGACAAAATTAATTCTCACCCCTTTCCGTTGAAAATAAATTTAAAAAACTAATCTTTTCAAAGGGAGTTGAATATGGAGAGGATTAAGAACACGGGTTATGGTTTTTACCATGATGAGAGACCGGAGAGAGAAAAAAGATCGGCCGGTGGGTGATCTCTTGACGAGAAGCGACTAGAGTAAAAGCAAGAACTTAATTATAAGTTGACCAAAAGCGCAGAGAGAGAGTTTTGGAGGAAAAAGGTGTGTATTTATTTAGGGTTGGTTGGTGGCGTGAGAAAAAGGAAGCTGAATTAAAATCCTGTTGTTATCTTTTTTAATTGTTGTTAGAGACGGGCTCCACTTCTGACTCCAAGTTTATTGGGTGATTAAATCCTAATCTGAATTGGTTGAAATCACTTTATATTCGAACACGAACACACTATAACTCTACAAGTCAACCATTTTAGATTTGTAGTGATAGAATCGTAGAATGACATTTTTTAATAATTGGGCTCGAGTTAATTCTTAGGATTCTTAAGATTATCACACTTGTTGTAGCTTTAAATTTTTAGTGACACTCGACGTATTCTCGGTAAGAAGATATCGTTATTTTTTTAATAAAATTCCTCAATAATTGGGACCAAAGTTGGGTGCCTCTACCCAAAGGGAAAAAAATAATTTTATTTTTTTAAAATTAGAGTAACTCTCATCTTAGTGTTATTGCTGTCTTAACTCGGATAATTAATGAAGTTATAACGAGATTAATTTTGGCAATTCAATTTTCGGAGCAATTTTAGGGATACTGGTTATCGTGTAAAATAGGAAGTATATTTTAGTTTTTTTACGGAAAGAATATCGCTCTTGCCATGTATATATTTTATTTGAGAACTTGCCGTGTATGTAGATTTGATTATTTCTATTTGTTCAAAAAAAATTGATTATTTCAATTTTTAAAATATTTTGATACAGATTATTAGAGCCTCGGTATTCAAGTATGGCTCAAAAATTACCTGATCTTCAATGTGAAACAAACTCTCTTTTTTTCCTTTTCCGAACCAAAAAGAAAAAAATAACTTTTTCTCTTACTAATATTAATAGATTAGGCCAATTTAATCCCGTGATGGATGGGGTTTGGAAGGCAATAAATATAATAGGATAATTAGAAACAATCAAATGCAAGCGAAAGCTATAAAAAAAATAAAGTCACTGCACCAATTTAACACATACAGTAAAACCTCTGTAAAGTGATCCTCTCTAAAATGATAACCTCTCTAAATTGATAAAAAGTTCTGGTCCCGAGTCGGGACCAGTGTTAAAATTTAGAGATAATTACATACAGAACCCCAGAGTATATTCAAATAGACTCTGAGGACCTGTAGTTTCTCTACTAATTGCTGAGCCCTTGTAATTTGGTTATTATTATACTTTCGGTCCCTGGCTCAAGTAAATGATGCGAATATCGAAATCCGATTTTCTTTAAGGCTACAGCATCTTATCCTCTAATGATGACTTGCCGGAGATTATTTAGGAAAGAATTCAGGAATTATTTTTTTACAAGTGGAGATTATTTAGAAAAGAATTCAGAAATTGTTTTTTATAAGTAGATGTATGTGTTACTCTCCCGGAAAAAATTACACAGCGTGCTTGTAGCAACAATACCATGTGTTCCTCAAAAATACCATGCGCCTAACGAGAATCCAAGGAATCTTACCCTCGACAGAATTAGGATGGTAATAGCTAGCTAGGGTAGGGTAGAGTATTAGTAGAACTTAATTTATATCCTAATTTTTGGAGTTGGACGTATATTTTATTTTCGATGTTACAAATTTTTTATTGTTAGATCCATATTCTATCTTCCGGGAGACACAGGGTCAACAGATTTGCAGGGTCCGACCCTTTAACATTCAATCTTTTTTATAATTACTTTACAAGATACTTTTATTATTTCAATATAATTCAAAAAAAATAAAGTCTATGTAATAAAATGATAATCTCAAGTTAAAGTTGAGAGTAAACTATAAACCAATTGGTTCAAATGGATAATTGTTGACTAAAATATAAAATAAAATATATACGACTACCTCGTCAATCAAAAACTAAAATTTATAAGTGTTCTTGTATAATATAAAATTTCAACTTCAAAATAATTTATTTCTAAATTTTCAAGCGACTTCTGAACAAGTCTTCTCGATCATCTTTTTGCTTTTGTAATCTCACTCTTCTCAATAGTTTTTGCATCTAACCAAAAAATTTAATTACTTAATTAGTCATATAATATTTAATATTTTAATTGAAAAAATTATATAATATTTGATATTTTAATTTAAAAAATTTTAATTACTTAATTACCCAAGACCCGTAGACCCTAAGATCCACGGGGTAGGGTAAGGATCTGATCCACTGAGTCTGAGTTTTTTTGCCATCTCTAAACATAATTAAGATAAAATAGACGTTACGCAATATTAGGCCTGTTTTGTTAGAATTATGGTGATTATAGTTTTTGTATTCAATTCAAAATTTTCACTAATTTATAATTAGCAATGTTATAATTCAATACGTTTCTTCAACGAAATCTATTGGAAGGAAATTCGCATGAGTTTTTACTTCACTAACGTATGAAATGCTAGTAATAAATTTTTTATACTTGTAATCAATTTCATCACTCTTGTGACTAATAATGTAGGATATTTTTGTCCAAAAGATTATTCAAATCGTGAGTTGTCAATTTGAAAAATGGTTCAATTGTGATACTTCTTGGATTGGAGCTCCAGCTCCATTTCGGATAGCAACAATTTTTTTGAAAGGTAATTTTTTACCCAATAAATACACGTGCTACAGTTTGAACCCTAGACTTCCTTGAATATTTATACACCATTAGATTTTGGCAAGATAATAACAATTGTTGGAAATTGAAAGCCTTCTGATTATTTGAGATAAGAGAGTTTTGATTTCAGCTAGCTCCTCCCTAAAATTAAAGCTCTTCAACTCACAAGTTCATAAAGTCTAGCTATTTCCTGTGATAACCACAGTAGAAATAGATTGTAGACTATATCTTTCTGACTGATCCACATCGACGTGTGTTTTGGCAAATCAAAACACTACTGATGGAAATAATTGAAGATTTAAAACTTAAATAGAATGCAAAAGTAAGTAGTAAACTGAATTTGTAAGAATTGTAGACTGAGTAATCGTCCTAGGAATTGTACAAACATCTATCCTTCAAGTTTGATGCTCTATTGTATGATGGTTTCTCTATCTAATATAAGCACATATGGCTTTTAACCGCAAAAAAAAACTCTAAAAAACTAGACAAACCTCTGTTGCAGTGGAAAGCTAGCGAGAATGCGAGAACGATCTCAAAATGGATCCGAAGTCTATTGGGTTTTATAAACACGAACCCTAGGTTCGCAGCAGAAGTTAAAATTTTCATCAACACCGAATCTGATCATTGATGTATAACATAAAATTAAGATAACAATATAGTTAGAGAATTCTTACAGTACATTGTAGATCGAATCCTCAACTATGGTATCCACGTAGTCCTCGTCAACGAACTCTTGACAGTTGATATCTTCGAGAATTCGCTAGGAGAATTCTTTGCCAAAGATTGCTAGAGAAATATTGTATGTCTAGGTCAAATTAAGTCGTTCCCTTAAGCCTAGGTAGTACCTTTATTTATATAGAAAACTAATGGCCAAAGCAACTCCTAATGTAGGAGTTCTTCCTGCATGGGCACCAAGGCAATATGCCCTTGGTTGCTCAAATAATTAATTTGGGCCTAGAAGCCCATTTAATTATTTACTTGATCCAATCAAATAGTCCAACACTTAATTAGTTTTACTATATATTAATTAAATCTAATTTAATTAAATAATTATAATTCTATCTAATAGAATTATAATATTTCTCCATAGATTAAATATTCTTGATCAAATTAATATTTAATCTAATCAACTTCAATTCGTAAACTAATACTACTTATTGTGTGACCCATAGGCCCTCACATGCTAAGCGATTAGTCGAACTAATGGTTTTACTCGAACCCTAGACAATAGACCAGACAATCTCAACATATGAGGTACGTTGCGAGGATACTGCAACTACCGCTCATAGTGGTACGGTCCTTTCATTCGCGAATACTCGATTAAGTCTAGAACATGATTAAGTGTCTATTCAAATAACTTAATCATATTATCTCATTATACTAATTGATCATATTGTCACTTTTAGACACCATTCCAAAAGTGACGTGCATTGGCCAATGACTAACGATCCAATTAGTTATGAGAAGACAAGTATTCTCTCCAAGTCTATTTGAGGAATGAATCATATTCTTGGCTCAACTACCACGCACATGCACTTCGTGATGTACCCAACACATGTCGTATCTACCCCATCAGGAGTGCAAGCTTTGGTCATGGTCAAAGTCCATCACTCTGTACATGTCGTGCGTATTGACCTCAAGTCGGAGGACTATTGTACTACTCCACAAATCGATATTCTCGTAGACATGTAAATAGAATACACCAAACAGTTTCTCGGTCGGATATGCCAATACTCTCCAAAGTATCTGTGCATCCATCATGAAATACCTAGTATCTCGTAGTTGTGAGAACCACTGCATCCTCTAAGGATATGATGCAGATCGCACACCAATCTCAATCGCATCATCGATATTCCATTCTCGATGATCATTGATTGTGGCTCTTTAAGAACTACGTGTATAGTCATCTGAGATCTCATATTCTCAATGACAACACTAGTTCATGGGAACATAAACATGAATATATGCAAACAATCAAACATTATATTCATTTATGTAATGCCGAACATTATTAATACACATTAATAATATAACTGAATGTCATCAACTATAATGTTCTTGTATCGATTGTCTCTAGGACATCTATACTAAAAGAGTAGTCGTCTCAAAAGCGATCAAACAATCTACAAATTTTTGCGAAAAGTAAACGAAGTAAGCGAATGGGTAGGAAACTAGCTTTAATACGAAAACGAAGAAAGTAAACAAAAGATAAAAACACAAGGAAAAGGTAGAGAGCTTGGATTTTTTTTATGTTTATTTTAGCCCTCCAACAATTTCTATCACTTGGTCCGACAATTTAAATCACATGATAGTAGTCCGACCAAACTACGGGATATCAAAATTCACTTTTTCAAATCTCTGTAGGCCCAATCTTAGTGATGGCTATTCAAATGATGTTTTATATTCATAGAAGGAAGATTATCATCATGTGGTCACCATTCATTAAGACAGGTTGGGATTTGCTTGTTGCATACATACACTTGCTGCAAGACCTCTAAGCATCATTTCTTTCACGAGCTGGCTTCCGACCAAGGCAAGATTTTCGCACCAGACAAAGTGCTCTCCTATTTTAAAAAAGGTAAAACGGAAAGGAGCAATTCGAAACCATTCACCATCCAAAAAAGTGCAACTTGTAGCTACCTTTAGTTACATAACGGATCTCACTCTTTTCTCTTTATGGGTACTCAATTAAAAGAATCAGAAGCATGATTATAGTATTCTTGCGAGTTCCAATCTTTTGGAGCAAATATTTGTTAGAATTTTTTTCACATTTTAATAGCATATCCGATTCAAATTTGAATTAATCATTTAATTGAATATCAGATATTAGGCAGTAATAAAAAGAACTCTTGGGATTTGTTTGGTGGGTGGGAAGGATACAAAAGAAGAGAGAATAATGAAAATCAAATATATTTGAAATTGAATAACAGATAGTCAACTAGGGCCCATTATGATTTATGAAAAGAGCCATTCGTCGGCCCAAATAATCCTTCAAAAAGTTTAAGGGCCGAAGCCCAAGTCACAAAATAGAATTAACGCTCCCGCTAGACTCTAGACACAGACTCCGAGTCGAGTCGAGTCGAGGTTAAAAACTAAACCCGGTTTTAATATCAGAACAATTATACGAGAAGGATTCCATTTAATTTCTCAAAAAAGAAGGATTCCATTTATATAACAGAGAGAAATTTTATTTTATTTTATTTTTGCGGGGAAATTTTTTTATTTTATCTAGGATTCAAAAGTAAAACTTTGAAATTGCTATCTTCTTTTTAAAAACATCTAACATTGGAAATAGAGTTTTGGATATTGTTATCATTTCCTCACAATTTCTGTTCTAGTTCCCACAAATTCTTTATTACTCAAAGATAATTATTTTCTGAACTTGATTTAAAAAATCTATTTCATATAGAATTTTAGTTCAGCATACATTATCCAATTGGTCAAATTAGACGTAGTTTTCTTATAGACATTTGGAGTACGAATCGTAGTAGCATCCACAAATTTTCTTATTATTATTCGAGTGTATAGCGAATTTTTTCACGCAAAATAATCAGCATGTTGACATTGCTTCGGGAATCTTGTGCAAGGAGGTTAGATTAATGCATTATACTCTATGTGTTTTTCTCTAGGAGTGTTCAAAATGTTTGGCCTTAAGTAAACTTTTTTGGTGATATATGTGTTGGTGGGAAAAGTGGTACAAGAACGTAAGATTTTTTGAGACGGATTCGGAATGGACGTCCTAAGGTCGGCCTAACGGAAAGGGTGAAAAAAATTCTACGGTCGACTAAAGCTACGTTACGGAAAGGAAAATGATACAAGTAAAAATAGAGTAGTTGGTTGTGTGTTTGATGATGATTTGTTCTTGTACCTATACCCTCCTTATATAGATGATGCCAACCTGGCTCATGATGAGAAACTCTAGCCGCCTCAGACGATGCCAACTTGCCTCCGGCTCATGATGGAAAACTAAAACTGCCTTAGACGATGCCAACTTGGCTCCGGAACATTATGAGAAATCCTAAACCGCCTCTGACGATGCCAACCTGGCTCCGGTTCATGATGAAAAATTCTAACCGCCTTAGACGATGCCAACTTGGCTCCGGCTCATGATGAGAAATCCTAAACTGCCTCAGACGATGCCAACTTGGCTCCGGCTCTGGCTCATGATGAGATATCCTAAACTACCTCAGACGATGCCAACCTGGCTCCGGCTCATGATGGAAACTCTAACCGCCTCGGATGATGCCAACCTGGCTCTGACTCATGATGAGAAACTCAAACCGCCTCGGATGATGCCAATTTGGCTCCAGCTCATGATGAGAAACCTTAAACCGCCTTAGTCATATCGATGACGTTGACCAAGCCTTGTCTCATGATGAGAAATCCAAACCACCTTAGTAATCTCGATGATGCCGACCTGACTCTGGCTTATGACGAGGAACCCAAACTGCCTTATTCGTATCGATACCCATTCTGCCTTAGTCATATCGATGATGCCGACTTGGCTCCGGCATCTTCTCGAACGTCTCTGCCAAAATAACGTTGTCCCCCAAATTGGACCCGAGATGGACTTATCGAACCCAAGCCTAAGCGGGTACTTCAAGGGCATACCCCTCGAAGCTCAATGAAGGCAAGCGAGCGGGCCAACACTTGGCGCGAGCGAGTAACACGGGCAGGCGAGCGAGCACCCCGAGCACCTCAAGCGAGCGAGCACCGTGGGCGATCGAGCAACTACCCCGAGCGAGCAAGTGAACACCCCGAGCGAGTGAGCGCCGCGGGCGAGCGAACAAGCACCTCGAGCGAGCGAGCACCGCAGGCAAGCGAGCACCCTGGGCGGGCGAGCGAGCCGAGCGAGCGAGCGAGCACACCTGGGCGAGCAAGCAAGCGAAGTGAAAGCAGGTTGAGAGCGAGCGAACGATACCGAAAATCCGGCTTAATCCAAAGCCGATATTTTTCGAGTCCCAACAATGTGATGACGTGTATTTTTGGTATTTGAAAAAAACAAATTTTCTTATGAGCCCACGCTCGTACCGGCAAACCGTAACCTACAAAAGGGTAAAAGACTACCTAACCCCCTCGCGGGAGACAAACCCTAACCCCCTCGGCGAAGACATGACTTCTCCTCCTCCTCCTCCTCCTCCGTCTTCCTCCTCCTCGGACCCCAAACTCCACAAGGAAAAAGACCAAACTGCCCTCGCCCCGCCAACCCTAAGGACAATAGAAACCGCCCTGAAGCTGGTGGATTCCAAGAAGGAGAACCTCAAGAAGGCCTACGACCAACTCCGCCTCTCCTTCCCTTCCTCCCGCGTCGTGCCCTTCTCGTGGACCCACCTCGACTCCCACTTCTCCGCCCTCCACCGCTCCCTCTCCTCCCGCTTCCTCCTCCTCCTCAACAGCTTCGACCCCCAAGAGGACAAAGACCAGACCTTTCCCGATCCCGTTTCGGATCCCAAGTCTGCCCCGCCTTCCCCCGGAATTCACGAGAATGCCACTCGCCCTAGCCCCGACGCTGCCCTCGAGCAGATGGACGGGAAGGGGCTGCGGAGGTACGTCCACGAGAACGCGAAAGATCCGAGCTTTATCCGCGACGAGGTGGCGGAGTGCCTTCGCAGGGGGCGGGACCCGGGGGTGCTAGTCCTGGACGCGGTGGAGGGGTTCGGGTCGCTCCCGGTCATGGAGAAGAGGGCTTGTGTGGTGATTCTGGAGGCACTGGTGAGGGCGAAAGCCACGGTCGGGGTTAACGGGGAGGTTAGGGAGAGGGCGAGGGTGTTCGGGTTGGAGTGGATGGAGAGTGCTAATTCGAAGTTGGGGGCTTCGACGGAGGCGCTGGCATTGTTGAACCTAGTGGCGGGGTTTGGGCTGGCCAAGGAGATGGATGCAGTGAAGCTCGTCACATGCTGTGCGGCAGCCAGTAAACACCCTGGTGCCCCTGCATTGGTTAAGGAGGTCGGGTTGGATGATACTGCTACTGGTAATCAGAAGATTGAAACTGTTTTAAGACCGGTTTATCGGGTTCCTAATGTTGATGTTGCTATTGTTGTGAGAATTGGTTTATTACGATGATGGCTGGCATTGAATGTGTTATGGTGGCTTAGATATGCAACTTTGGGTGGAAATTTGTGTGGTTCGATTTGTCCCTGTGTGCAATTTGATGGAAGGTTTACGCTTTTGCTTTGCGCTGGATGGAATGAGAGGCATGCTTGGTTCTTGAGCGGATTGAAGTTTGTATGGAAGTGTGTATCGAACTGTTTTAGACTGGTTTTCAGGTTTTTTTGTGTTTGCGTTGTTACTTAGGGTGGAAGTTTTCACCGTTTCGATTTGTCCGAGTGTTGTTTAATGAAAGGTTTTCGCTTTTTCTTTGATCTGGATTGAATTAGAGGCGTTCTTAGGTGGATTGGAGTTTCTTGGAAGTGAGTGAGGGTTAGGGAGTTGTTGTGTGCCAGAAAGTGCTGGTGGTCATTTGTTCTTTCTTTTGTGCTCTTGCCTTAATATTTTAGTTTAATCAGCTTACGTGAGTGCTGGTCTTTTGTGCAGCTAATCTCGTCCAAAAACTTATAGAGGAAGAAAAACAACTCGTGGCTGTCAAATTTATTTGTGAGCTAGGGCTAGCCGACAAGTTCCGACCAGTTGACATCCTGACGACGTACCTGAAGAAACTGAAGAAACACCGGAATAACAGTTGCAAAGAGGGAAAGCTTTCTGTCACCGCGAAGGTAAATTCTTGTGCTTCTGATGTTCAGTGGAGTTCATAGCGATATGGTACACTAGAGGATGAGTAACTAAAATTATTCCATGCAGAACCATATAAGATCCAAAGAAATAAGTATCCTCGGGTTAGCCATCAAAATTATTGATGAGTACAAACTTTCATACCCAAAAGCGGATCTTTCTAAGCGTATTGCCAAGCTGGAGAACCAAAAGGATGATGAGCTCCGTGCACCATCCCCAGACAAGAGTTTCCGGAAGCAAAAGGAACTGGAGAAGAATTCAGAAACACCGTCACAAAATGGGAACAAGCGTCCTCGAACAATTGTATCAACAGGTCCAGTGCGCAGTTCAAATGCTTGGCGTCCTTCTCCTTCTCCGCAGGTAGCTCGATTTCCTGGAGCTACCCGATATCCCTTGCCAGATAACGTCGCTCGGTATGCTGGTCCACCAACTGGGCATTATCAAATGCCCACAGACGCAGCCATGTTTCACCTACATCCTCAGCCACCATATATGCCTCCTCCCTTCGGTGAATTCCGTCCGCCTTTTCCAAATTATCACCCCTACTATCCTCAGTAGATTTTTGCAACTTGTTGCAGTTCCTAATTCGGGAAAGTATTTTGTAGACTGATCAGTCTGTAGCTTTTTGTTTTGCCCCTTTCAGATGTATATATAGAAGATGAAAAATGGATTGCAGTGTTTCGTCGAATGAATCCCATAATTTACTTTCTCCAGAGCCTTTACAAGTGAGATCTTATTGGAACTCAACTTGCTTCAGTCTGTATTCCTTTGGCTGATAGGTTTGCCCTTGAATCCATATGGGTTATGCCGTGAATTCCATCGTTTTGGACATCTAGCGTGGGTTGGTGACACACCATTCGTGCTTGTCAGGCAACCTTCTGCTTTGCTGTGAAAAGATCTGCATTTTCATAGCCATCTAAATCTTAGTTACGCATCCATGTCTGGAATTGTATTTACTTGAGGAGATTTGGGTTCAAACTTTATGAATATAAAAGACGCTATTGAGGTGTTTCTTCCTTCTTGCAGGTTTTTTCACAGAGTTTTATCACAAGATGGTTTTACTGAGGCCGGCGGCCGTAACCTTTGAAAGAGGGGATTCCTCGCCAAATAGTAGCCATCACCGATGATGAGCTTGAGTGATCTTTACTTAGGAGCTTGGATTACGGATAGGATGTTATTTATGATGGAATTGTGTTTTATTTCGTATTTATATATCAGGGTATATCCCTCCATTCCAAAAAAAAAATGCCATTGGCCGAGCCATCCCCCAAATAGGTCCAACATTGTTGGACCACCCAAATACTATCAGAAATGCGTATATAGACTCACGCTCACATCGGTACATACATCTTCCTATAAGCATTGGTTATGAGAAGTAGCATTGTGGTTCTTGCTTTGCTTTCGAAACTCTTTCTATAGCATTCTGGTCTATATACTCGGTGGAAACTACTCGGTATAAAGATACGGATCAACTAATTTAAGTTCAAGTAAAGTCAGACTATAAAAGAGACTGACGGGTTTGAAGTATAATTAACGAGTAATTACATGTTAAACTCGTTTAATTAATAAACTAATTTGTTAATAATAAATCACTTACTTGTTGAAGCAAGAGGTCCACAGGCTCGGGTTCACAATGTCTTCGTGCTAGTCGAATTACGATCACATTTTAACGGATTCGTAATTGATTTTCACGAGATTTTCTCTATCGAAAATCTGATCAAAACTCAGGGACTAATCTAAAGTTTTTCCTTTCTTATTGAGTGGTTGTGGGCAAACTTACATTTTGGTTCAGCCGGATTTCCCTTTTTATAGGGAAATCCGACACACCAGAATGCGCCACGTGGCACTACTGGGCCGCATATCCGCCACGTGGCACTTCGGACTGCATGTCTGCCACGCCAGCGTGCCACGTGGCCCGCCACCTTTGTTGGCAACTGCATCAGGGCCACGTCGCGCTGACGTGGCACCTACCACGTAGACGGTCAAATTTTGGATTGGTACCTTAAAGTTTTGTGCGTGCGCAAATTTGCCTGCGTGGTTAGGCAAAATTTAATTTAGTCTCGCTAGTTTTAAATTAATTACATTAAAGTCCAACAGATTATAATTTTCAATAAAATAATAATTACTACAATTTTAAACCAAATAAATCACATAATTGCTTGAATTAAAACATCATATCATCATCAAAACATGGTTTCAACCATGCTCTGATACCAATTGACAGGTTTGAAGTATAATTAATGAGTAATTATATGTTAAACTTATTTAATTAACAAACTAATTTGTTAATAATAAATTACTTACTTGTTGAAGCAAGAGGTCCACAGGCTCGGGTCCACAATGTCTTCGTGCTAGTCAAATTACGATCACATTTTAACGGATTCGTAATTGATTTTTACGAAATTTTCTCTATCGAAAATCTGATCAAAACTCAGGGACTAATCCAGAGTTTTTCCTTTCTTATTGAGTGGTTGTGGACAAACTTACATTTTGATTCAGCCGAATTTCCCTTTTTATAGGGAAATCCGACACACCAGAATGCGCCACGTGGCACTAATGGGTCGCATGTCCGCCGCGTGGCGTGCCACGTGGCACTTCGGACTGCATGTCCACCACGTGGCACCACATCAGCGTGCCACGTGGGCCGCCACCTTTGGCGGCAACTGCGTCAGCGCTACGTCACGCTAACGTGGTGCCTACGTGGCATCGGGGCCGGCCAACGCCTAACTTATGGGCCTAATGGGCCTGGACCCACTTGAGCACAATAATAATTGCCTGATTGGGCCTTTAGGTCCAACAGAAATAATTTTAATGTATTTACATTTCCAAACTCGAGTCATCACCCGGTTGAAGTTGTAATATAATCTCCCTGCTGGATACGGTAGAACCATGATATAGCATGTTTACCTATATATAGCCGCAATCCAACTTTCTAAGTTTCATCTAGAGTTGCGATGTCTACCTTCTCTTGAACAGGAGTAACTTAAAATCTGTTCACCTTAATACCTTCTTGATTTGGATTGATTGCATTAGCCAAATTCTATGCTTACATGGACCAAATAATTCACAATCTAACCAAGTAGGATCTCGTTATCGGATTAAAGTAGAACAACTGATCTTTTGTGAGTTGATAGATGGAACCTACTAGTTCTATGATTTTGACAATGTTACTGGATTGCAACTCGCTACTGGATTGCAACTCGCCAATTGTACCAGTTCAATTATAAATTACAAATTATTAATTACCTTCAAGGTTCTATGTCAAATCGAAAACGTTGCCACATGATTGGACATATATATTAATTAATTGAATAGTATGTAAAACGTTTATGTGAATCACGTTTTTGGCTGTTCGATAGCAAGTCAATTAACAAGCACCCAAGTTCATTGCAATGGGTCATTTCTCGATGAAATGAGGCCGTCATTGGCTTCCATCAACATCCCTTCAAGTAATACGTAATTGGATTTACTTAAAAAAAATTAATCTTAAATTTTTGTAAGTTCATTTGTCCATCTTGTGTCATTGGACTAAATATTCTTTTAACAACTCATATATTATTTGTGAATATATATTATTTAGAATTCAACATTTTCATACCCTAATTAGATGTGATTGTATATTTTCTATTTGCTAAACTTCCAATACAGTAACTCATTGACAAACTCTCACTGCAGTCTGATCTAAAATTTAATCAAACAATAAAACGCAATATTAGGACAAAGAATCTGTGTCATCTAACTTCGGACTTACCAATGCATGTTCTATGCTTAGAGTGTACACGTGGAAGTGTGTCTGAAATTCTTATGTTAAGCCTAGAAATCTACAAGTTCAAACGAAGGCAGCTGATTAAGATTCACATGTACATAAGATAATGATATACATATACCTTGTGAAAGAAAGACAGCCGCATGAAGAAAAAAGACAGCTCGATGACAAAGGGGTTAGTGGACGTAGTTAGAATAGTACGGTTTTGAGTTTGATTATTTGACAATGTAGTAGTTTTAAATTTTTGTTCAAAAATTTTGTTACATTTTAAAAATTTTATTCAGCTCAAACTTGAATTAGTCGATATAGTAAATACTGAGTATCGGTTAATATAAATAAAAATTAGCATAATACGATTTTTTATTAATTTATAATTCACCGGTATCTCTTAGTACTTCTATGAATAACAGTTAAGCTAAAATCGACGGATGTCGGTTGGTATTATATATGGTCTATATAACTCTCTATTATTTGTTGTCATATGTAATTATTAAAATTTTTTGAATTTCACATCTTCTTTACAAAGAATTAATTTTTTTTAATAATTGAAACAACACTTGAAACCATTTTTTAGTAAGAGCTCTACTGAGTAATTTTATTATGGTCACTGCATATATATATACCAAGTGAATGACCGGTATTTGTTTGTATTGCACACAAAAAATGAAGAACGAAAGGTGGAGAGATTAGAAAGAGAGGACAGTACACAACAAGCCTTGAGACGAAACGACAAGCCAGATGACAGTGGGACAGCCAGCCCCTCCAGATCCAATGTAACAAGTCAACTGCGGTTCCTCTTTCTCTCTCTAGGCAGAACAGGACACACTCTCTCTTTCATCTTTCTCTCTCTAAGCAAGGTAAAAGGTGGAAAGAGAAAGGAAACACCTTTCCTCTCCATTCCCTTCCCCAAAACACAACTTGAGAGAGAAGAACAAAGAACTCAAAACACCACCAACAAGTGTGTGCTTTTACCAAACTACCCCCACCCCATCTCCCTCTACATAGCCTCCACCCCCACCTCTCATCTCTCTCTGTCTCTTCCTCTTTTGGAGGCAATGGAAGGTACCCAGTTGCCCGAAGCAAGCGAGGCAGCGGGTAGTGGCGGGAGTTTAGGTGGGGCCCGGTACAAGCTGATGTCGCCAGCTAAGCTCCCGATCTCGAGGTCTGCTTGCATCACTATCCCTCCTGGACTTAGCCCTACTTCCTTCCTCGACTCCCCCGTGCTTCTCTCCAATGTCAAGGTAAGCCTCAGGGACAAACCCAACCCTTTTGCTCTCTCTCTCTCTCTCTCTCTGCTTGTTAGTGAAATTACGGGAGTGCCCTTTTCGGGTTTCGATGTAAAGATTCGAACTTTACTCTCAAGGAGGGGGGCTAAATGCTGGGGGGATGGGGTGTGCTTAGTTTCCCCATTTCCAAATTGGCTCATTTTTTGGCTTGTTATTAACTCTTTGGGGGTATTGATGGAATTAAGGAAGTGCCCTTTTCGGGTTTCGGTGTAAAGGTCGGGACTTTGTAATTTGACACAAAGTTTTCGACTTGCTTATGCTTTGTCCTTTGGGAGTGTGAAAGATAGATAGATGTGTCTTGGTGCCATGCACCTGCACTGTGTGGACGGAGGGTGGGAGAGAGATTTTTGGAGTGAAGGGATTCGGAAATTAGTATCTGGAGGGAATATGAGATTCAAAGTTATGATATTCAGTGGAGGCACTAAAAGGAACGGTTTGGTTTGTGGCTCTTTGTTGATTAGCTAGCAAAGAAGATGCTCTTTGTTTACTACAAAAGAAAGAGAGAGACTATGGAGTGTTGGCGCTTCTCTGGTTAACCAACGTGTCATGTTTATTGTAGCAAGTGCGCTCATGATCGAAACTGAAGCTAGATTCTGATGCTCGATGATATTTTTATTTGATTAAAGTAGGATATTATTAGTTAAAAGAACCCTGCATTTCTTATGTAAATAGGTCCATCAGAATCTGGTTGGAGAATATGATATTTCAATATGATCGTCAAGTGCGGGCTAGTACTCTGGTGCCTTCTAATGCTCAGTGTTGTTTCTTTACGTAATGAACCTTTTCCCTGTTTCTTTTTATGCCTTTTGTTTTTCTTAGCTTGAACAGTATCCTGGTTGTACATTAGATACTGTTCCCATTTGCATGTGTTGGACATGGAATAGATGCATGCGTATTTCTTTAACATGCCACGGGTACAAGGAGAAATAAACAAGAAGCTGGAAAGTGATGCTCAGGTCAAGGTGGAGAGAATAAGAATGATCTTTTTCGAGTGAGAATAAACTCGATTGCTTGTTGTGTTTGTATTCTATGACGTATACAGATGGCTGCTACAATTTAAGAAATTTGTGGCCAAGCAAGCCATTGCATGCCAGGCTTTTGTTTCTTGAGTATCTATACGATATATATTTTGGAAAACTAACTTCAAATAGTTTGTTGTGCTGTTCTGAATTTTCTTTTACTTGTCCTTAATGGGCTACATCATGATCACTCATCACTATTATTCCTTTGTCGGCTTGCTTGGCAAGTTTCTGTAACATTTGTCCTTAGTGAGCCAAGTTTCTGTAACATTTGTCGGCTTCTGAGGATCCCTCTTTTTATGTCACATTAAGTATTCTGCTCTATCTATATATTGCTGCTTGTAGTTGAAGGGAAAGATGCCTAAAGGTTTCACCGACTCTGCTAGGGTGTATCATGAACTTTTGGGGCTAGGACCTGTTGGTATAGCATGACTTGCTTATCTGTTACCTATCGATCTTCATTTGCAACTTCATTAGAAGTGTTCGAAGCGTTGCTGTAAAGCTGAAGTGACCAACTGATTGTTGTTTATCCTCGGTCTGCAGGCTGAGCCATCCCCAACCACTGGTTCGTTTTTCAACCAAATAGCATGCGGTGCTGTTGGCTATAACTCTTATTCTGCAACTTCAATTTCCTCTAGCACCTCTGGAGAAAGAAAGTCAAGTGGCTTTGAGTTCAGACCTCCTACTAGACCAAGCAAGGTACTCGCGTTGAGGAAAACAAACGGGGTAAAGACTTATGTTCTTTTTTGATAGTTGCAGCGTGACTTGAAGTATGGAACCTGTTCTTTTACTGAGGAAGGGTCTAAGATCGGTTTGAGATTCCATATGATGATGTTAGCTAGCCCCTCAAATCATTCTTGTACTGTCCAACAAAAAGTTGTGAGAAGAAAGCAATGGAATAAGTGGCTGTTTCTTGTTCGCTTTAATTATGTTCCTTTTGACTGCCTACTATTGATTGCCTGATGCAATTTCATTCATCTCAAGGTCCCTGCAGATGTGAACTTCCAGAGAGGCGAACAGCTTAATCCAGTCCAACCTCAGTCTCAGGCCCAACAATTTATTTCGTCTCCTAGGGGAAAAAGCGACGTGGCTGCCTCCTCAAATGAGCTGCATCTCTCAGCAGCCACTCACACGGCTACTTCAGCATCTGGTGCTCCTGCTGAAGATGATCTAAACCCGGCAGTGAGGACAAACAGTGGGCTTCAGGTGTCACACTCTGACAATAAAGGTGGGAACGGATCTCCGATGCTTTCTGATGACGGATATAACTGGAGAAAATATGGGCAGAAGCATGTAAAAGGGAGTGAATTCCCGCGCAGCTATTATAAATGCACACATCCTAACTGCGAGGTGAAAAAGCTGTTTGAGCGTTCCCATGATGGTCAAATAACAGAGATCATCTACAAGGGTACACATGATCACCCTAAACCTCAACCTAACCGTCGTTATAGTGCTGGTGCTGTCTTTCCTGTCCAG
Source organism: Hypericum androsaemum (assembly GCA_963995505.1). Classification (NCBI taxonomy): domain Eukaryota; kingdom Viridiplantae; phylum Streptophyta; class Magnoliopsida; order Malpighiales; family Hypericaceae; genus Hypericum; species Hypericum androsaemum. The sequence goes on from OZ023186.1 coordinate 19,580,201, forward strand.
GATGGATCTGACAAGGTCTCATCGTTTCCTGCCCGTGACGGAGCAGGTGATGGCTCGCAGAATTTCAATCAGTTGGTTCATTTACTAAACTCTGCCGAGTAACCTTCTTCTGTTTGCTTGCTCTGCTGTTTAAATTATAGAGAAATCTTCAGGTGCATATGGCCAGGCGTCTCCGAACATGGAGTCTAGCAGTACTCCGGAACTTTCTCCTGCTGCAGGAAATGATGACAATGCTGATGGTGACGAGGATGATGATGATCCCTTTTCAAAAAGAAGGTATCTGTTCAGTGTAATATTTGAGTAACATGATCCATGCTGACTGCTGACAGCGATTTTTTTTTTCAAGCAGGAAACTGGAGACTGGCATTTTTGATGTTACTCCAGTGGTTAAGCCCATCCGCGAACCACGAGTTGTTGTTCAGACTCTGAGTGAGGTGGATATACTGGACGATGGCTACAGGTGGCGCAAATATGGCCAGAAAGTAGTCAGGGGTAATCCTAATCCAAGGTAGGAACTCATTCTGGCAATGATGCAAGTAGTTTAGTATAACTTCTGGGGACAAACCCCGGATTGCTGTTTGTCTGCTCACTCACACACAATATAAATGAATCTATGTGGAAAGATCTCAAATTGTGGTTGTGCATTGGACTGGTGTTCCATTTTTCTAGTCAACAGAGCCGTCTGTTATATTGCGGTTTTCTCTTTCCAATATAAACTTATGTGATATTGCAGTTTTGTGTATGAATTGGTGTTAGAATTTTCGGGTCATTCTATAAATGATCATGTATATATATACCTTATGTTTGCTTGATTGATCTGTAGTTAATAGTGCATTTGCTCATTTTGAAATGAGAACCGTTTGTGACATTGCCTCCTTATCCTTGCGACAGACCTTATTTTGTCAGCTTAACTTTGCCGCTGTACGTTGTTGGGTATGGTTGCGGTGTCCCGAACCTTTGTTTTCTGTTTGTGCCAATTTGAGCATTGAACCTTAGTCTGCTAATGGGGTTTAAGGAACTCCACAAGATGATACTTTCGAAATGCATACAAAACTTAAAAGTAAGATGGTATATCTGCTAGCTTGTGTTCTTCGGTTAGCTTATATTGGATACTATATTGACATTTAGCTCTTCTAGTTGATGGCAACGACCGATACTCTTTTTGTTCATGTCAAAGAATTGAACTTGATAGAACTCGTATTATGGTGTTTTTCTTCAGCATCTGTGCTGACTACTGATTTGTTAGTTTATGCATTATACAAGGGACTTATGATTCCTCTTCTCACTTTGCAGAAGCTACTACAAGTGCACAAATGCAGGATGTCCGGTCAGAAAGCATGTGGAGAGAGCGTCACACGATCCTAAAGCAGTTATAACCACGTACGAAGGGAAGCACAATCATGATGTACCTACAGCTAAGTCAAGCAGTCATGACACAGCTGGTCCAGCCGCTGGAAATGGACTATCAAGGACTCGTTCTGATGATAGGGAGACAATTAGTCTTGATCTTGGAGTTGGGATTGGTTCTGCTGCCGAAAATAGATCCAATGAGCAGCAACAAGAACATTCCAGACTTGCTCAAAGCCAGATCCAAGCCGGTGGTTCGAGTTTCAGAATGGTTCGCCCCGTTGCTTATTATGGTGTTATAAACGGCGGCATGAATGCATACGGATCTAGTCAAAGTCCAGGCGAAGGTCACATAGTGGAAATTATGCCGATAAACCACTCGCCTTACCCTTATCCGCAGAACCTGGGAAGACTAGTAACAGGTCCATAGTATGTCCATTCCATGGCATCTCTCTGCTCCTCTTATGGCTGCTCGCGGGTCATGATTACCCCCTGCATACGGCATATTTAGAGCTCCGGTCCCGATATCGACTGCTTTGAGATTCCCACGATGGCATCCATTTACTGCTTACACCCTCTGAGATCACAAGGATGTACAAATACTACAGTAACACATTGATTCCTATAGGAGATGAGGTTGTAAAGTGTATTGATCTGTATTTTATTTACGCCTGCTCTTGTTATCTTTGACATCACCTTATATGGTGCTCAGTTTATTGCCTCTTTAAGTAAAGGATATATGATAAAATGTTGAAGCTTTATTTACGCATATTGTTCTATTCGGCGTAAAGCCGACACGTGGACGAGACCTTGCTCTCCGACTTTGTTGGACCAAGGATTTTGCAGTGCTTGTGTAGGATTCCAGGTAAATTAACCAACCCTTTGGATTTCTGTCAGTTGCAGAGGAATTTATGTTCGTCTGTTCCTCCTTGAACATTATCAACAAAAAGCATTTATGTTCTGCATTTATCTTCTCCTTCTGTAAAATTTTGCGTCCACCGAAAATCTTCACCGGAAAGTACTTGGTTCTTGACCTTACTTCGTTATAAAGATTAACTTTTGCAGTGTAGAGCAACCTCTAGGCTTCGTGATTGCACCAAGACAGAAGCGGGGGTGAGGCCGGCTGGCCAAGATGCAATCTTTATGGATGTCCTTGAAGGAAAATGCCAACTGCGGCCGCAAGCATCCGATATGCGGCTATCTGGCCGGACAGGCTTAAACGGAGGTCCAGTGAACATGTTAAAGACACCTTAGACAAGAAGTTCATTCGTCACATGAGGAATTCATTCCGGGAAGCGATTTTCGAGTAGTACAACACAAGAACACTGCTATGTGGTAAGTCGTCGTCCGTCTGCTCTAACAATATGCAATTTCTAGTAGCTGTAGCATATCTAGCCAGATACTTAAGTGTCCTACAAGCTGCATAAGGTTTTGTAAAGTCTTGTCTTGACTACAGTTCCTTGCTTCTAGCAGAACTAAACGTTGGTATGAACGGGGATACGGCTGGGTTCGAATAGCGAGGAAATGAGCGACGTTTTGAGCACCTCTCAGAAGATGCAGAGGGTGGAAAGGGCTGCAATAGTCTGCAGGAAAATCGCTGGTATGGATGTTCACAAGTTGGAAGAGGAAAACGAAGGCGAGGACACGATGACATCCGAAAGACAGACCTACAAGGACCAATCCTTGATCATAAGAAACCCATCTGCTGTTCTTCCCTGCTTTCTCAGTGTCTTCTCCTGATACTTTGGGCCCTTCGATGTTTGGTACATACAGAGAGACGAGTAAGAGACAAGTGAACCCTGTAAAGCCCGACATAAATCAAGGAAATGCTGAAATATTAATCGTCGACCATACCAAGTCATATGATCATACCTACGCTCTGACCATAGTAAAATTTTCCGGTAAGAAACAGCTAAATAAACACCAGACAGAAACTGAAGAACACCAGAAAAACAACACAAATTAAGGTTTCCAACACAAAGTACCGCTTGGAACATGCAGGACGTCATCTCCATGCACAAGAAGTGATCAGGGGTCGGTTCATCCAGCCGAGATACAGAACTCCGTCTCGCTCCTCGAGAGTGTACTTGTCAGAGTAATTCTTGAGCAGGGTCTTGATGGTAGCGTTAACGAACAAGCTTAACGGGTAGGGTGAGAACCCGGCCATGGTGAATCTTGATCTCCACTTGCCAAGCAGCTCGTGCCGTTCTACTCTCTCAGCACCCTCGCACGCAATGATGTTGACGATCTCCCTAGCGAGACAATGCTGCTCGACGTTGATCCTTTCCTTGTGCTCCCGAGGTAGAGTGACATCGATCGATTCAAATATGGCAAGGTAGTAGTTCATTGCCTCGACAAAGCGTGCATAGAAGGGAGAGGTGTTGGTGTTGGCCTCTTGTTCAACAAGAGTGACAACCTTGGGAGACAAGCTCTTAATTAACCTTATTAGTCTGTCCCGATGGTTCTGAGTACCGACACTTTCGTCTGGCATGTGATGCAGCATCAGGGGGAAGTTGACTGCAAGTGCTTCACCAGATCGTATATCAAGACTTCCAAGCTGTACTTCTGAAGGAGAAACTTCAGCTGCCACGAACTCGAAAGGAACTTTGTTTAGCTCGGCAAGTTTAGCTAGCCTTTGTCCAACTACACCCAGTCCTCCTCCTCGAGCGTATGCAGATGTGGAGTCATCAATCCCGGTAATCCGGATGTGTGGAGGTCCGCCAGGTCGAGCTGCAAGTGCCTGGATGAAGGTCACCCACTGGCTGCCTTGTGCAATCTGAAAATCAACTATATGGACTCTATTTTCATGCTTCATTGCTTCTGCTATGGCTCCATTCGCTGACATGTAACCGAACTTGAAGTATGGGCAGACTTCATAGAGCAGATACATGTAAGAGAAGAGCTCAGCACCGGAAGGCTCCTTGCACTTTAGAGCTTTGTAAATTGAACTTCCTGAAGATGCCAACCTTGCTACAAGGCCTTCCAACATGTAGGCTCCTAGGCGTTGGATTGGTTCACCCGAGACTGAAACAATCTGCCGCAACTCTGTGATCAACCACTCGAATGTGAACATGTCGTTGTCCTCGATAGCTCGAGCACAAGCACAGAGCACTTCTTTCAGGTCTCCCCTTACCATCATCTCTGTTAAGCACGTCCATTTATCAGCCTCGGAAGTAATTTGGCCCGGCTCCGAAAGCAAAGCACTGTTAATGCCAGTGTCGAGATTATCCATGTCAGAACCTAGCATTGCTGTTTCCAGCTCTCTTAGCTTGTGCGAAACATATGACTCACTGGCAGCAGAGCTACAAGTGTTCTCGGGCGAATCATGCCAATCTGATGTTAATGATTGAGAATTCGGATGTGATGATGCACTTGAGAGACTAGAAGTAGAGAGAGAATAAGCACCAGGTCCGGATGGTTGATCAAGGGTGTAACGCTGTTCGAAGGTCTCAGCTGCAGGTTTTATGTCTCGGCTGCCATCGGCAGAATACAGATATCGGTCCATATGCTGGGCAGCAGGCCCATAAATGGCGGTCTTCTCCCGAACCTGTTGATTGTAGAACATGCCAGACCCACTTCCGCTTCTATTCTTCTGAGAAGTTTGCATCAGGGAATGCTAATTTTCCTGTTCAAAGTCTGAGATACAAACAACTTCGGCTCGAACAAGAATCTGCTTCAGGAATCATCTAGTCTGCACAGTGGATTAGCAGCAGCATCAGCGAGCGCATCGTAAGCAGAGATGGGAAAGTCGCGAAAACATTATGTGCAGCAAGACTTCTAACCCTTATGTAATGATCCTTGGGATTAAAAGATAAACCAGAGAATAGAATAAGAGCCAAGAACAGGCCAGGAACAGAGAAGAGGGAACAGAGAACAGAGAACAGAGAACAGAAAGATATCAAGACGATTGAGAAACAACGCTAAGAACGATGCGAATTTCGAAGGAACACAACTTCGTGCAGCACGGCAAAAACACTATGAACATGAGCAATTTCAGTTCAGTCCCAATCATCGAAAAGCTCCGAACTTGGCCAAGAAGACTACTGACAAAAGTTAAGTTCTAACTTGGTCGAACGAAAACTATCTCCACCAATAAAATATCCTGCATCCTCCAACTGCAACTTCTTCACGACAGCGACAGGATCAATCTACTCTTTCATTCCTCCAAACCAAAATAACACTTTTTGCCAAGAAAAGATTAAAAAAGAACAAAACACACAACAAAAGAATTGAAGAACAGAAGCAGAAACAGAGTTAAAAAAAAACAGCCAACAAACACAGATCCATCACCAACCAGCCTCACTTGCAATTCAAGAGAGGAACTTTATTGGACCAATAAAAAGCAACAGAATTCAGCTACCAAGCATGAATACCAAGTGTGTGTGAGAGAGAGAGAGCCCCAAGAACCATAAAAAGCATGGTGCTTTGAGGACCATACAAGCTAAAAACTTGGAATTTAAGCAAAAAGCAAGCAAATTGATGGGGACCCATCTCTCCAAATTCGAACACCAAACCAAAGCTTGCTTCTTTCTTTCTGTGCACAAATGGAAAGAGGATAAAAAATTATGAGCATACCTTCTCTCTCTCCCTTCGCTTTCTTTGAAGTAAGTACAATGAAACTTGCCTGGTGTAGATTTTTTGCTGCTTGTGTTTTTGGGCTGGTTGCCTTTTTATATACAAAAGTTGCCTGGTACATTTTATCTACTACACAGCACTAGTACTTTTCTTACAGTAAGTCTTCCAAAGTAAATGGCCTTGGTATTGCATGTAATTACAAGGGTGCCACTGATACTGACTCCAAGACTCCAAGTCAAGTTTCTACTCATGAACAAGTTACCATTTTCTCTGTCACTTTCCTGTTGGGCCCAATTTTCCAGCTCTAATATGAGTAGTGATTTTTTTTTGAAAATGTATAAATTTTATTAATAATTATATAAGTCGAGAGAAAACATGTGATCTCACGGTCGTCTGTCTCTTCAAATTTCTGATGAGGTAAAATTCATTGGAAAAAAAAGCTACTCCTAGCTTTGCCACGTGTCATACCACTTGACAAAGCTATCCTTAGCTTTGCCACGTGGCAGCACGACAGCGTGCCACGTGGGCCGCCAACGTTGGCGGCAAGTGCGTCAGCGCCACGTCAGCGCATGGTTGGGCCACGCAGCCCACGTGGCGGCTGACGTGGCCCTGGGCTGGTCAACGCGGGTTGACCGGCCCATTCCACCCATCAATTTGGGCCTGATGGGCCTGGGCCCAATCAGGCACAATAATAATTGCCTGATTGGGCCTTAAGGCCCAACATCTCCCACTCAATTATTATTGACCTTGATCAACATCTATCAGATTTCTTTAAAAGATTTTTTGCGATCAGCACACGTCGAGAATGTTTAAGCCAAATTCAAGAGCACGGACACTCAGGCTACTTAAATAGTAGCATCTCGACAACCTTCTTGTATAATGCATGCTATTACCCTAAGACTCATGTCACATTCCATTGTTCACATCAGTGATTTCAAACAATTATATTCGGGTTCGCTATTGTACTTTTCAATATAATTGGTGCACATGAACCACGAAACTCAGAATGTGATGAACATAGTTCCTTCTCCCTTAACTATATTCTTTTCATAATGATACAACCTACTTTTTTGGTCAGCCCTGCCAAGTCGAATCTCTATGTCATAACCTTTTCATGAACTTTCCAAGCTAGCAGCACTGGACCATACTTCCAGAATACGTTTAGGATCTTAAGGGTAGGTTTCGGGAATCACAGTTCTCGAAAATTGGTCTCACACCAGGGATTGTGAAATCAATCAATATTTTCATCCCATCTAGTTATCGAGTAGCACACATGATACTGATCACGTGTTACGGTGTACATTCATTTTTAAAAAAATACGTGTCATTTAACACCATACTAGAGTATCACCCTTAGCTTAACTCTAGGCTAATAGGACAGACAGTATGATAAGTTCTACTTATATCTTATCATATGGATTGTAGAAAATCCAAATGCAGCAACTTATTCCTACATTCCATAAGGAAACTTGCTCTTGAGCAAGACATCATTCAGTCATAGAACATGCACTTATGAATGTCCAATAACTGCCTCATCTCATCTAGGAATCAACTTCTTGACTCCCACTGAGATAAACACCCGTGTGAGTGGGCTACTTCTCTGTCCGACATGTTTCATAAATAATTCATATTGCCAAATAAAACTCCTTTATTCTAACTAATTGGATTACAAATGAAACCGCCATAAACCCAGTGACTTAATATATTTCTCGAACACTTCTCAAGGTAATGCTTTAGTCATTAGATCTGCGACCATATCTTGTGTAGATATGTGTTTTATACACAGTTCTTTATATTTTACTAAACTTCTAACAAAGTAAAATTTAATATCTATATGCTTAGCCCTGCTATGAAATCTAGGATTCTTAGCATAGACTATAGCTGTCTGGTTGTCGCAGAATAGACTCACGAGCTCCGTCGAGTTGATCAGGGAAAGATGGCTTAAGAATCTCTTCAACTATACCGCTTCTTTGCAGCATGAGCTGAAACTATATATTCCGCTTCCATTATTGACAGAGATACATAGGTTTGCTTCTTACTGCACCATGAGATAGCACCCCCCGCCCAACAAGAAAATGAATCCAGATGTAGACTTTTTCTTGTCCACGTCGCCTCCCCAATCAGCATCAGTGTAGCCACTCAGTATCAGATCACGCCCTTGATAGCACAAGGAGTATTCTGCAGTAGTGTTTAAATATTTCAAAATCTCTTTGACAGCCTTCCAGTGAGCACTGTCTGGATTAGACTGATATCTGCTTGCTATCCCAAGAGCATACGTTTGCTTCCAGTGAGCGCTTCCATTGTTGACAGAGATACATAGGTTTGCTTCTTACTGCTCCATGAGATAGCACCCCCCGCCCAACAAGAAAATGAATCCAGATGTAGACTTTTTCTTGTCCACGTCGCCTCCCCAATCAGCATTAGTGTAGCCACTCAGTATCAGGTCACGCCCTTGATAGCACAAGGAGTATTCTGCAGTAGTGTTCAAATATTTCAAAATCTTTTTGACAGCCTTCCAGTGAGCACTGTCTGGATCAGACTGATATCTGTTTGCTATCCCAACAGCATAGCAAATATCAGGTCTGGTACACAACATTGCGTACATTAGGCATCCAACTGCGTTGGCGAAAGGAATCTTCTCCATGTTCCCATGTTGTTTAGCTATTTTTGGGCACATTTCCTTACACAAATTATGACCTTTAACTAATGGGACGTACTTTGGGTTACTGTGATCACAATTGAAACGTTCTACTACTTTGCGAATATATGTCTCTTGTGAAAGAGACACTATCCTTTTCGAATAATTTCTCGAAATCTTAACTCCGAGTATGTAATCTGCTTCACCCATGTCTTTCATTTCAAAGTTGGAAGATAACCAATCTTTGATTTTGACAAGAAATCCCATGTCATTTTCAGCTAAAAGTATGTCATCAACATACAAAGTGATGATAACAAATTTCTTTGCTGATCTCTTAACATACACGCAGTGATCTTCGTCTATCATTATACAATCATGCACCATTATCGTATTATGAAAGTGAATATACCACTGTCTAGACGACTGCTTAAGGTCATAAATTGATCTATTCAATTTGCAAACTTTGTGTTCGCAGCCTTTTTGAATGTAGCCCTCAGGCTGAATCATGTAGATTTCTTCATCCAATTCTCCGTAAAAAAAAGCAGTCTTTACATCCATTTGTTGTAATTCTAGATTTATATTAGCAACCATAGCTAAAATGACCTTAATTGACGTAAATCTAACAACAGGTGTAAAAGTCTCCTCGTAGTCTATCCCAGCCTGTTATTTGAACCCTTGAGCAACCAAACGAGCTTTGTATCTTTCGATACTGCCATCTGCATTTCGCTTGATTTTGAGAATCCACTTATTCCTAATTGCCTTACGCCCCCTAGGTAGGTCAACCAGATTCTAAACTTGGTTTTTGATCATAGAAGATATTTTTTCTTCCATTACATTTATCCATTCAGTTCATTTTGGAGATGACAAAGCTCCAAATACATTCTTTGGCTCATCTTCATCCTGCAGGATGGCCAGAAGAATTTCACTTGGACCACTAAATTTCTTTAGTGATACCAAGAACGTATTAGCCTCGCCTTCGATGTCAAAACATCGGCGTGATATGCTAGTTGTCGAAGTGATCCAGATGACTCTGGTTCATTTGTCTCATAAAGGGTAAGGTCATTACTAACCTCCCCCAACTTTAGAAATTCATTTTCCAAAAATGTGACATCGCGTGATTCAAATTCTGTTACATGTCCATTGTCCAGTTCACCCACGAACACGTACCCTTTAGATACCTCTGGGTACCTTATAAAGATACTTTTTCTACCTCTCGGTCCTAATTTACCGAAAGTACTTGAGGTAGAATGGATATAGGACGCACACCCCATGGCTTAAAATAGGATAAATCGGGCTTCCGATCTGTCCACATTTCATAAGGAGTGGCTGTAACAGACTTGGAGGGAACACGGTTTAGAATGTATGCGGCAGTCAGGAGCGCATCTCCATAGAATGATATAGGCAAACTTGCCTCTGCCATCATCGATTTCACCATGTCAAGAAGAGTTCTATTCCTTCTTTCAGCAACCCCATTTTGCTGGGGTGTATAGGGAATGGACAACTGATGTTCAATCCCTTTTTCAATGCATAGAGCTTTGAACTCATCAGAAAGATATTCACGGCCACGATCAGTTCGTAAGGCCTTTATCTTTCTGTCCTTCTGATTCTCAACAAAACTCATGTATGTCATGAAGCAGTTTAAGGCTTCAGACTTGTGAGAAATCAGGTATATCAGACCATATCTAGTATATTCGTCAATGAAGGTGATGAAGTATTATGCTCCATGCCTTGCCCTCACATTCATTGGACCACATATGTCAGAATGGACTAATTGTAGTGAAAATTCGGCTATAGCCCCAGTACTGAAAGGTTTCCTTGTGCTTTTCCCTTCTAGACAGGATACACATCTGGGTAATATAGATTTCTCTACATTTCTCAGCAGTCCTGCCCTGGCTAGACGGTTTAAACGATCCTGACCGATATGGCCTAGTCTAGAATGCCACAGTTTAATATCATCTTTCGATGAGTTTGAACTAGTGACTAAGGAAAAACTTTCACAAGGATCAATATCTAGAATCAAAAAACCTTCCGATATATATCCAAGGCCAAAATAGGCATCATCCAAATACAACCTAACAGTGTCGTCCTTAAACAACAACTGAAAACCTAAAGACATTAAGGCCGAGACTGAGATCAGGTTCCTTGAATGTCTGGAGCAAACAACACGTCATGTAAAAGAAGGGCACGACTACCACGAAGGTGCAATTTACAAGTGCCCAGGCCTTTCACATCTACACACGAGTTATTACCGACAAAAATAGTTTTTGCTCCAGCCGACAACCGCTTGTATTCAACGAACAAACAACGGTCTCTAGCTACATGGTCTGTCGCTCCTGAATCAATCACCCACATAGAATGTGACTCAGTTAGAAGGGTATAAGAGAATACGTACAACTTACTCACATTTGAGGTTAGGTGTACCTGCTTGGGCATCTTGCAATCTTTTGCAAAATGTCCCTTCTGTTGACAGTTAAAATATTTCACTTTTGAAATGTTAAACCGCTTTTTCTTTTTAGCCTTGGAGCCATCTAACTTGGTTCCTAGGTTTTTAGCCTTTGCAGTTTCCTTACTCTTACCCTTCCCTTTGCCTTTCTTCTTTTTCCCACCACTCCTAGTTGAACGAGTCAAATGGGCTTCAGGGTGAGATTTCATAGCTAGGAGGCGATCTTCCTCCAGCTCAAGGTGTCTGGCAACATCGTCAAATGTTACCAAATGGTCGGAATGGGTAAGATTCATCTTCATTTATTCCCAACTTGGTGGTAGGGAACGGATGACAGCTTGAATCTGCTGCTCGTTGCTAAGTATGTGACCAGCCTCTGCCAGTTCACTGATCATATTAGACATCACTCTCAAGTGTTTCCTCATGGCAACCTCCGGACGCTTCTTAAAGGTGTCAAACCTTATGGTCAAAGCACGCAGCTTTGACACTGAAAGCTTTCCAAATTTTTGTTTGAGAGCATCCCATAACTCTTTCGCGTTGTCATATACGCAAAATTGTCGGGTGATATCATCCATCATCGAACTCAACAAAATCAACCGAGCAGTAGAGTTCTTTTTCTTCCAAATAACATAAGCTTCTTTGTCTCGCTTATGTTGAGCAGTTGTGCCTTCATCAGGCTCATCCATTATCACATGTATGTGCTCCAGAACCTCTTGTTCCTCAAGCACATATTGAATTTTCATGCTCCAAATCTCATAGTTTTTACCGTTAAGTTTTAACTCACGATTTAACTCAGCTACGATGGATCTAGAAGCAACTGACATCTCTATAGGGAATTTTTAATACGAGAACATATTAGAAATTTGATTTGGCAATATGATTCAATTTACTAAACACTCATAACTTTTAACAATATGAAGTCCTTGATTAATCTCAAAATCGAAGTGGGTTGCAGGCATGCTTCCCCTCACCATTCAAGTATTAATATTAAACTTCAACCGTTTAAAGTTCAACGATAGTAAACTCAAGTGGAAGTAACTAAACAAACATCTTTATTTAATTACATGCATCACATATGCATTTGTACATTATGAGTTTATACACATATGCACAAAAACTCAGACAAGGTCTCAACCTATTGTACAAAATTCTCCCAAAAATAACATATGTCTATGGGGACAGTTAAACACAACATGTGATCACATGGGGATCGGATGTCCTGGTGACCCGGTAGGAGAATCCAGATATATATCTGGATCCGGGTCCGAGGACGATCCTGTGGGAACCGGGTGCGAGGACGATCCGGTGAAAAGTTCCAAGTTCACCGCTGGAACTGGGATCGAATTCATAATCCAGATGACCAGGAGCGGAGAAAAACTGTAATAGTATTCCTTAGCGAGGTAGCGATTCAGGACCAAACCGCTTCGTAGCTCCAGGACGGGAGAAGGTATCATTTCTCTGAGAAGACCCCTCTCCTCGAGGTAGTGGATCAGACCATAGAGGGCATCTCTATGGGTATTGATCTCGGGTTCCGAGAAGACGTACATATCTTCTTGGATTTTCAGCGTGACCAGGATGTCTCGAAACATGGAGGGCCAGTCCTCTCCATAATTATAGCCTCCGGCCCAGATGCAGTCTTGCATCTCCCGGTGAACAGCCTCGATATGCTCAACGATGACATACATGTCATCCTTAGGCACACGCAGCGGTAAACGGCGCTTCAGGACCTTTTGTCAAAGTTCTGTTGCACAAAAGTTTAGATACCTCTCTCCAGTAGCCATCAAATCTTGTATCAATTGCAAGTCAATTTCGGGTTAATTCTCATATTTTCCCAAAATACGATTGAAAAACTCATTTTTCAATCTTTTGATGATCATACTATGGACCAATCTATGTGATTTTAGTTAAACTTAACATATCTCGGAACTTGTTCCAAAAAATATATTTTTAAATTTATTAAAAATATCGTTATAATTTTAATAAACCTTATTGACAAAAATTTCTCAAATTTTTATCAATTTATTAGATTTTAATTCAATAAAAACTGATTTTATCCAATTAAAAGAGAAAACCCAATATTTTTAAGTCTAATTTAAGTCAAAATTGACTATAAATCGGGTTGGGTCGAACCAAGAACTAGGACAATTCGACCGGTTTTTTGATTTTCTTGACCAGGGTATAAATATTTTCGGGAAAAATCATGAAATTACGATTTTGCCCCTCGCATATTTTCCCTTCCCTTTCTCTCTCTTCTCCCGCGCGACGCCGAAGGCGTCCGAAGCTCCGCCCACGACAACGGCACAACGACGGCGAACTAACAGCCGAGACCGGTCGCAATCGACTCGCCATGGCCTCGCGAGCTCGTCGGTAGCAGCCTCGCGAGCTCGTCGGTAGCAGCCTCGCGAGCCGTCGTGCCTCGGTGCTCCGTCGTGGTCGTCTTCTCCCTTCCGTGCGTCTCCGCCGTCGTCGACTTTGATCTTCGTTTTCCGGCGACGTCGATCCACGAAAGTGGTATCGGAACGTCAAGAACACGCCGGAGAATCGAATATCATCGATCTACGGCGTCGAAATCGTCAGATTTCTGACGAAATCGACAGAAATCGATTTGGGGAAAATCGCTCCCAAATCGCTCGATTAGGGTTTTCTGCTATTTGGGGATTTCTGGGGCAAATTTCAAACCAATCCCTAAGTTTTCAAAAAATTGCACCGAAGTCCATGACACGCAGGTGCCACGTAAGCGGTCAAATTTTAGATTGGTACCTTAGAGTTTCGCGCGTGCGCGAATTTGCCCGCGTGGTTAGGCAAAATTTAATTTAGTCCCGCTGGTTCTAAATTAATTATATTAAAGTCTAACAGATTTTAATTTTTAATAAAATCACAATTAACACGATTTTTAACCCAAAAAATCACATAATTATTTGAATTAAAATATCATATTATCATCAAAACATGGTTTCAACCATGCTCTGATACCAATTGTTGGATTTTAATGTGTAATTAACAAGTAATTATATGTTAAATCTGATTAATTAATAAACTAATTCGTTAATAATAAGTTACTTACTTGTTGAAGCAAGAGGTCCACAGGTTCGGGTCCACAATGTCTTCGTGCCGGTCGAATTACGATCACGTTATAACAGATTCATAATTGATTTTCACGAGATTTCCTCTATTGAAAATCTGATCAAAACTCAGGGACTATTCTAGAGTTTTTTCTTTCTTATTGAGTGGTTGTAGGAAAACTTACGTTTTGGTTCAGCCAGATTTCTCCTTTTATAGGGAAGTCCGGCCAATCAGAACGCACCACGTGGCGCGCATGGATGCCACGTGGCACTTCTGGGGCGCATGTCCGCCACGTGGCATGCCACGCAGCAAAGCTACCCATAGTTTTGCCACGTGGCTGCCACGTAGAATTCCACATGGCAAAGCTACCCATAGCTTTGCCGCGTGTCATGCCACTTGGCAAGGCTACCCCTAGCTTTGCCACGTGGCAGCGCGACAGCGTGCCACATGGGCCGCCAACGTTAGCGGCAACTGCATCAGCGCCACGTCACGGTGACATGGCGCATATGGTTGGGCCACGCAGCTCACGTGACGACTGACGTGGCCCTCCACTCATCAATTTGGGCCTGATGGGTCTGGGCTCAATCAGGTACAATAATAATTACCTGATTGGGCCTTAAGATCCAACATAAAACAAAACTCAAAATCTTTCTATGAAAATCAGACTCTGTTACCACACCCTCGTCCATGGTAACGTAATTCGTCATCCATTCGCAAGTTGCTCCACCGAGAGAGGTGTATTTTAGTAATAGGAAACGAAAAGTTCTGTGTGTTCCTCTTTTATTATTTACTTTAATCCAATCCTTTTTGGGAAGTGGGAACATATGTTTTGTGAAAAAAGGTATAATAAAAAGTGATTCTAATCTAATCTTTGAAGCTAATCTGTCACAACTCCCAAGTGAAAAATGTAAAGCGCAGCCCCAACGTGTGGGTTTGGTCCCACACGGTTACACCGATCTCATGTAATTATTGAGTTATTATTTTATAAAAAAGTTTTACGTAACAATATTTAAATTATTAAAAAATTAATAACACTTAACTATTAAATCATATATGTACAAAGATGACTATAAAATTTTATCTCCGTTCGCCTTCGATTTATTTTCGGCTTCCAGTAAGTTCATTAACTTCTTAAAAAATAATAAGTATGGCGCGGTTAAAGGGAGGAGGAGAACTTAAAAGAGGCTTGTGGTGTGCTGATTTTGTTAACCGTACAGAGGATCAAAGATATCTTAGAGACAGATTCGCAATTAGCGGTGAACACCGAAAGCATAGCTATGAAGCATCTGCTATTGTCCTTTATGATTATTTGCAATAACTTCCATCTGCCATGGCTGGTAAATCGAGGTAACTCACTGTTAAGGTAACCAGGTCGCGAATTTGTTGTTTAATTGCCCCCGACATCCCCCAAACTGTGTTCCATTCTTGGTGCATTATAACATGGGAATTGGGATGTCCCGCCTGTGTCGGATGTAATTTGCAAAACGGGTGACAATTATTAAACTTCTTAAAAATAATAATTAAAAATAGAAAATTGATCTTCTGTACGAAAATTAGGAGTAATAAATCGGAATTTTGAGTATAATTAATCCGTCTAAGAAAAATCTTCTAGAAATCCCATAACCCTCCTCCACTAATACTTTACGATTAATCCTCTCAATTATTCTATTTAAAGCAAACTAATCAAGGGGGGAGAGATGTCACGTCCAAAGTTTGAATTATTCTCATACGTAGCAAAAAGTATTATATTGTACTCTTTTAGACGGAATATAGACGACGACTTTAACCAATCAAGATAACTATCAAGCGTCGCTGTTAGTCTTTGACTTTGTAATATTGAGTCGACGATTTCGTGATTTTTATTGGCCAAACAAATCAATTATGATAATATCGTCTAATTCAGATTCGAATTGAGTAAAATTTTTGAAAATGACAAAGTTCTTCTAAATAGTATTTAACAAAATTATGTTTTCAATAGCTCGAATTAATTTAAAATCTAACGATGATGGATACCCGGATTACAAAACACAACAAATTTGCTCCCCTCTTTTTATAAGTATATTTTTGTGACCAGAAACCAAGTTCACTCTCACATTTCCCTTATACTGTAGGAGCGGGTACTCTTTGGTAAAATTTGATTACTGTTTTAGCTGGCTACCAAATTTACTCATGAAGGGAAAAATGAGCTAGCTATTCTTTACACGCATACCTGGTTTTGTTGATATATGCATCCACAAACTTTATAGGGAAAAGTGCACTTTAGTACCCTGTAGTATCGCAAAAAATCCCGTCAGTACCATGTGGTTTAAAACGTATCAATTGAGTCATACTTATTCCAATTAACATCAATTAGAGGCCCGGGCAGCTGCCCGGACCTGCCCGAACCTATCCGACCGCTGCCCGAACTACGTGGCCAGCCACGTCACTAAATTTTGATGACGTGGCGCCACGTGGACATCCTCCTCCTCCTCCTCCGCCTCCTCCTCCTCCGCCTCCTCCTCCGCCTCCTCCTTCGCCTCCTCCCCTCCTCCTCCTCCCGCGTACTCCTCCTCCTCCTCCCCGCGTCCTCCTCCTCCTCTTCCCCCCGCGTCCTCCTCCTCCTCCTCCTCCCCCCGCGTCCTCCTCCTCCTCCTCCTCCCCGCGTCCTCCTCCTCCTCCTCCCCCCGCGTCCTCCTCCTCCTCCCCCCGCGTCCTCCTCCTCCTCCTCCCCCCGCGTTCTCCTCCTCCTCCCCCCGCGTCCTCCTCCTCCTCCCCACGTCCTCCTCCTCCTCCTCCCCCGCTTCCTCCTCCTCCTCCTCCTTCCCCCGTGTCCTCCTCCTCCTCCCCACGTCCTCCTCCTCCCCCGCTTCCTCCTCCTCCTCCTCCTCCCCCCGCGTCCTCCTCCTCCTCCCCGCGCCCTCCTCCTCCTCCTCTCCACGTGGTGCCACGTCATCAAAATTTGGTGACGTGGCTGGCCACGTAGTTCGGGCAGCAGTCGGGTAGGTTCGGGCAGGTCCGGGCAGCTGCCCAGGCCTCTAATTGATGTTAATTGGAATAAGTATGACTCAATTGATACGTTTTAAACCACAGGGTACTGACGGGATTTTTCGCTATAACACAGGGTACTAAAGTGGACTTTTCCCAACTTTATAATTAGATAAATTCCCGTCCACTTGACATAAAATAAAGGAGATAATTACGTCCACTTAAAACGAAATTGATTCGATTCCTTCCTTCATAGATGAGTTTTTTTAAGAAGAGCGGTGCGAAGTCTATATTATATTACATAGATATAGACAAATAATGATAGCATCAGATAGAAAACGAAGACCAATCTGTAGTCAACAGAGTGACACGGGTGGAAGCGAAAGACGGTTGAGAGGCTACGAGAGCCAACGATCAAAGCGGAGTTCTGCCGAGATAAATAACGGCTTTAAACCACAAGATAATGTCATAGACGTCACCTCGTGGGCATTTGAATGCATACGAGATGCACGCAAATGAGAGCCAATGTCGAACGAGTTCAACCAAGATAAATTTCTCCACCTGCAACCACATGAAAGGTAACGAGATCCACATGGATGTCAGATCTGACCTAAGTCGATCCAAGCAAAAGACACACGATAAAAGAAAATAAAACATGATCTCAAAAGACCCACTAAACAGAAGTGGTTGGATCAGTTTGGACAACAACATGACGGAGTCATCAAGCACAAGCAGAACACATCAACTAAGCACATGAAGCAAGAAACTCGATGACCACAAAAACAAGCCGCAGCAAAATGGAAGAAAACATGAAATAAAGTAATGAAATACATATTCATCCGGGGGAGGTCTAAGGCGACCAACCCCCCGGTAACCGCAAACGGCTCACTCTGGCTCGTCGGAGAGAAGGCCAGACTCTGGAGCGGCAGAGCGGGACCAAGGACTGGTCTGGACAGACTCCGAGGACGCCGGAAGGTCGAGGCTAAGAAAGCCTTAGTGGACGGTCGATGACGAGGACACTGGGGATGTCGAGGAAGAGGCAAAAATGGCTGCCACCAGTAGATCTGAGAGGGAGAAACTAGAGCAAATCGATAGAATTGGAGGAGATGGCAGTGAGCTATGAACTGGAGTAAGGTAGGCTACAGTGGCGAGCTAAGCCAAGGGCTGTGGAAGGGGATTGATGCAAGGCTGTTGGTGGGCGGCGATGGGTTTCAACAGTGACCCTAAGAAGAAAGAAAGGAAAGGTACGCTCCCACTGAGGAGAGATAGAGAGTCTCACAAGCTTCGTAGATGAGTTGGGGTAGGCATCTGGACACAGAAAGAAAGGCACGCCCGGAGGGATTTATCTTACCATAATAAAAGAAATTCATCTTTTAGATGGTTTGATAGAATACGTGAAAATGTCAAAACTATTCCTAAACCTTTAACCATAAACCCCAAATCCTAAAACCCAAAATCGTAAATCCTAAAACTCCAAACCCTAAACTCCGAACCGCGAATCCCGTACACCCAAACCCCCAGACCCCCGCACCCCAGACCTCGGACTCTGCACCCCGGGTTCCAACACTCGGATTCCGGACCCTTGACCCTACCCCCGAACCCCAGATCCCGGACCCCGACCCCGGTCCTCGCCCCCTGACCCCCGGACCTCCGACACCCGGACCCCTTAACCCCCAGATCCCAGATCCTCGGACCCTGCCCCCGGATCCCGGACCCCTGACCCCGAACTCCTAAAACTCCAGATTCAGGACTCCCAAACCCCCCGGACCCCAGACCCTTAAACCCCAGACCCCGCCCCCCGGATTCCGAACCCCCGAACCTCCAAACCCCATACCCTAAATCCTAAAATCCTGAAACAGAACGGTACTCGCATCGCGCGTGCGTCTTTGCTAGTCAATATTAACCGAGTTACAAAATTGAACCGATTTCCAAATCAAACGTTACAAATGAAATAAATATCATTAAAAAAATCGTGAACAGAGATAGTGAAAATTGGAGATACAAGTTTAAGGTATTTTGAGCATCATATGCCCCAATTATTTCCTAATGTTCAATGACTTAGAATCAATCTTTGTGATTAGGGACCAATGAACGCAGTTCACAATGTTAATCGCAATGTGCCTTTTCAATGTGTCTTTTCAAATGAAGCCTATGAAGAAAGTTTGTACCATCATTTATTTTGCTAATGTGTGATGAATGAGATCGTGCAAGTTCAACTCATTAAGATGACCTGTTAAAAATTTTCATATCTACTGTTTAAGCTGTACATACTAAAAATATAATTAATAAAATTTATTTATCAAAAAAATTATTTCCTATCCAAAATTTTAAGACTATCCAAAGATAACTTTTCACACTTACAACACAATTTCATCATACTTGCAACATAGAATGGGGTAATTCTAATTAAAAAAGTTATGTGGTTTTCATTAATTATAAGAAAATAGGATTTTACGTAGTTGGAATTCAACCCATGCTCCAAATATGATTTGGATGCGTCAAATATTTTCATATCCCATCATCGCGTTGGATCCCATCTATAAGACGCTAAAACTTGACGCGCTTTTGTCATAATGTTGTTATAACTTCAAAATTCATTCCGATAAGACGAATATACTTATCAAATCGATTAACAACAACCATTTAGAAATGGTAAAATTATTCTAATTTAATGAAAAAAATCTGAGTAGGAGTTATTGTTTGAAGTGGTGCAACTTCAACCAAAAAATCTCATATGAATTACTGTTATTAATAAAATTTATACTTGCAAAAAAAGAGGAAAAATACGGCAATCACGACGTGGCGCTCTCAGAAAAGGGTCCTCCGACATCATCTTGTATCGTTATCGGGACAAGTATTATCTTGTCCCTATACTTTTAGCTTTTAATTTTAAGTCAAGACAGGATCGATCTCAATTAGATAGTCGTTGGTTGAATAATAAATTTTTTGATGTCATGGTCTTTGGACATGATATTCAATTTTCTGGGCCAACCTGCGACCATAAATCTATAATGAAATCAGCAGCGAATACTATTGTGCAATAAAGGAAGTGCGATCGTCCATAGATGTTTGGTCTAAATACTTCCGAATTTGAATTTCGGTAGAGAAATTTTGTGTTTGATGGAGAATCTCTCGTCCTGCAAGTGAGATGGACTATTTTATAAGGGTTGAAAATCTATCAATTTATTGTCTTACGATTTTGAATTTGATATAGTATGAGAACCAATTGCTCTAAAGATACCCATGGTCTGTTGTGCTCGTACATCCCCCTTTGAAGCACGAGAGACACTGTCAAGCCCATGCAAACTTCAGCCCAATAAACTTCGTTTGAAGAGGCGTGTTGAGAATTTCACATTAATTAGTGCAAGTAGGAATTGAGATGGGCTAATTTATAAGTGTTGAAAATCCATCAACTCATTGCTTTAAAGTTCTGGATTAGATACATAAATTCTAATATTTAAATTTTACGAATTAACGAAAACTCTAATTTAATTATTTGAGAGAGTGCTATGGAATTTTATAGTCAAAATTTTCAGCAAGGTAACGACAAATATAAATTCTTGCATTAAGTGAAAACTTTAAATTTTTTGTACTTTGAAACCCTCTATAAAAAAAAGAAAAAAAATTCCGCAATCTCCGACCCAAAGAAATGCACCACAAATCAAATTAATATTTAATTTCTTTCAACCGGAAAACTATTTATTTCCTAACCGACACTTAGAGTAATCTTAATTTTTTGATGAGTTAAGTATTATACTCTTCAAAATATCTAGAAAGATGATTACACATCGGTACCATAGTAATCTTACTTTTACGGTTAACAGATTAGTCATAAAAATTCCAAAAATTTAGTATTATAATAATAATTATTTCAGTTTGATAAACATAAGTCTTATCACCGAATTGTTGAATACTATTCTTTATCTATCTCCTATTATTTTTTATGACATATTATTATATATGTTTTCACTTTCGATGTCTTAGAAAACATCCGAAAATAGTTGGAAAGCCTCTCATCATTTTCTTGATTCCGAGTGCAGTTTACTTCTCAATGGCATGTTTCTAGCTGCATGATCTTCCAGGAGGTTGGTTTGTATGGTATCTATATTTATAACTTGGTCCCTATTTAAAATATCACTATTTTAATAATATCTTTTACATGTGTAAGAATTGAACTCAAGACGTTCTTAAATGAAACCAAGTTCTTTATCACTTAGATTAATTCTTATTGATTTTTCGAAGACATTTTTTGGTGAATCTCTGTATCAGAGTTGAACATTATCACATTCTAGAACAACTTTTCTAATATTATCTTTTTATATTAGTCATACTTAAATTCAAAATATAAATTGAATTCTTTTACCAGCTCAATATTGGGAGCTTGTTTGATTGGCATGTTATTCCAGTTAAAAAAAAGAGGATTTTCAAAGGCGATGATGGTGGTGGTGAGACTTTTTAGCAGCTGGGAAGCGAACCTTTTTGGTCAAAGGGAACGACATTTGCCAAAAAAGAAATTGCAGTTGGGATCTAGAGAACCAATCAAATGGGCACACGTGAGGAAAAATGCCAATCTAGTACAATTCGCAAAGAAAATGGAATGACAATGACCGGGTAGAGGAGCACAAATTAAAATTGAAGTCAAATTGTGGCCAATGTTTTGGCAATTCTGATGGGATAAAATTCATGAAGAATGACGTCACTGAATTCGTCTTAGTTTGCGGAGAAATTAATGCATCAATCTATGCGAAACCATCTAAAATTCAGGTATCTATCGGAATCCGAGTTAGATAATATTTTTTAAATGATAAAAAAGATCATCCAATATTGCTAAATTTATTTAATAACTTGAACTCAAATTATTTTATTAAATAAGATTCATGTAACGTTCCTTGATTCCAAAGGGTGGTCAAGAACGTACAATAATCTAAGGAAGAAATAGAGAATGGGGAGAAAGAGATAACAGAGGAAGGAGCAGAATGAGAGAAATAAATTAGAGAGGAAGAATAGAATTCAATAGTTGGATGTAATATAACAATAATGCCCCTAGAAACACTCCTAAACTACTACTTATAATATGGCCTATAGTCACAACAATTATTCCTTTTGTCATTATAGTGCTGAGTACGTTACAATTCACCCAACGAAACATGAATAAGTTACTCAAAATCTTACTTTTGTTTCATACTGAAATCCGTTTAAGGGTTCGTTCGTATGAGAAAGGCTCCTGCGTTATGAATATCGAACGAGTAGTCTCACCTGATGGGATAGTCTGTTCTTTTTTCGGAACTAAATATTATATTATTCGTATAATTATCGAGTTAACTATTTTAAATTCGTGATTTTTAAGCTCGATTTTTAAGACCGTTAATTATAGAGAGCCACTTGGAACTGACTTATTTGTGATATTACTACACTTGGTATGTTTTAGGCCCAATCTTGACGAAGCAAGCCCAACACATAACTCTGATGGGCCAATCTCGTATTTGATTTGGGAGGTGGATGCCGTATGATCCAATCAATAAGGTACTCAGAGGTTTGAATAACCTCTTGACGGGGTTATAAAAAAATATTGGGCTAAATATTGTAGTAGCATGTATTATAAGAAATAGATATTTTGTACACATATTTTAAAAATACTTAATAAAGTTATCATGTATCTAAGTGAATCTAACATTTTGATTATCGGAGCTGTGACATGACAATAATTTTATGATATGGACAAGTTAGTCAAAATAACTTAGGGGAAATTATTTTTGGCCTCCTGGAGTTTGTTTAAATTATTGTTTTAATTTCTTTTGTTTCGAAACCTAAACTTTGGTCTCATAATTTGTATTTATTGAATTATAAAGTCTGATATAATCAAGTCAACATAATTTAAAATGATAATTATATCCTTCTAATAAAAAAAATAATATTAACCTCCGTAAATATATCCTCTCTCCTCTCTACACCTTCTCCGACGAATTGCATACCCTTCGGCCGTCTTCTCCGGTAAGATAGACATCTCCGGTGACAAAAAAATTTCCGGCCAATCCAAATCTTATCATGTGGTTCGTGATTACTGATTTTTGTGCCCTAACACGAAATAGAATCTAAGTCTCATCACGTAGCTTCAATCCAAAATCACAAATTAGAATCAAAGGGAAGCTTAAAGATAAAGGTTAGTGATGGAGAGGTTGTAAAAACCCAGCCCCCACCGAGATGATTTTTCAATCCAAATCCCAGCCCCCACCCCTAAAATCCAAAAGGGCGTAAATTTTCAATCCAAGATGATTTTTCAATCCAAGGACCGTTCCTATAGATGAGGACGGCGGCGACGAAGAAGTTGTCATGGTCGTGTACGACGAAGCGGAGGAACGGACCCAACTCACCGACATCGAGAAGCTCCCCGATCGCGATGATTCGGTGGGTTTATTAGATGTTCTTGGCATTTTAGTTAGACGTTCTTGGTGTTTATTAGAAGGGTTGGTGGTGGGACGAGAGGTTGCTGGAGGATTTTTTTATTTATTTAGAAATATATAATTATCATTTTAAAATTATGTTAGAGTTTAATAAAAACAAATTAGGAGGACTAAAATTTGAATTTTAAAATAAGATGAGTTAAAATAGTAATTTAAGTAAATTTTATGAGAGCGTGAATAATTGCCCCAATGACTTAACATGTGATCAATGCTATGCCCCTGCTCCATATTTGATGGTGTTGGTGGCGGAAGTGGTTTAAGTCTCAACAGATGGCATTTGCAGCTTTTGATCACTTACTGGAAAATACATTCTGTTCAGATTGTTACGAATAGTCAACTGCTGCTACAGCAATATCTGGATTGGTATGTTTGGTAGAGTTTCACGGAAATTGATGATTTCTATATAGTAAATTAAATAATTAACTCACTATAATCAAGAAATTATGAAATTAATTAATCAAACAAATTTATTAATAATATAAATATACTTATTTCTCGAAGCGTGATCTTTCTGAAGATCATAACAGAGTTCTTGTCACCGGTCAGTTTTCGCTCACAGTATATCGGGGTCGAGAATAATTTTCACGACTTTATCTGCCTCGGAGTCGAATCGAGAAATACAGAGATCAAAGGGTTCACATTTTTCACCCTTCATTTATCCCTTTTAAAGGGATATGTCATCCCTCCACATCATCCACTAAAATGGTGGAATCCTTACATGTGACAACTATTGCCACCTTGTAAGGAGGAGGTGGGCAAAGGATTGTGGGCTTGCCACTTCATGGCCCATGAGCAATCATGGGTGAAAAACCCAACAGAAATAAATGATATTTTTGAAGATGGCCTTTCACTTAAGGTAAAATTGACCAACACGGATTGAGTTAAGCTCAAGAAACTCTAAACCCCGGGATTTTTATTATCAAATGTCTGTCTCAAAATAACATAGGAGACTCCGAACTCTAATACTCATTACTAAAGGAGTCTTAAGAAAACTAAAAAATTAAATAACAAAGAATCTTAATTTAAACTAGAAAACGAAACGACTTGTTCCCTAAGCAATCTCCCCTCCCCCTTCCCTTTATATAGACTCTGTCCTTTTTTTAGCCCATGGAACACATACATACACCAATCCACAATAAACACTCGCTGCTTCCCTAATCCTCTGCTCCAAACCCTAATTTCATCCAAATTTTCTTCAAAGACAATCCTCTTCGTCTCTCCCTCCTCCTCTCTCTCTTGTTCTCGCGGCTCCCCCGTTATCGTAATCTCTTGCATGAACTTACTTTCGAATTAATCTCTATTCTGTAAGCCTACTGATTTGGAAAATCTTCCTAACCATGGTAGACAGGGCGGAGCCAGAAAATTTGGAGAGTGAGGACAATATAATTTTTTTCAAGAAATGCCTAAATTTTTTTAAGATTTGGTTTCAATTTTTAGGTTGGATAATTTTTTAGTGGGATCAATTTATAATTTTAGTGAAGACATATATTAAAAAATATTCTTAATTATCAAGCAAACAAAAATATAAGTGGGAGCAATTGTCCCCACTGAATTGGGGGACGAAGATTTGAATGATGTGAAGGAGCCTGTCGTGCAGAAAGAAGCAGCTGATGAGGACGAATATGAGCAAGTAAGATAAAATTTTATTAAATTGAATTGAAGTATGATCTACTTGGTTTTTTTATCTTGTAAATCAAGTTGTAATTTTTTTTATAATTATTTTCTCTTGATGTGTTCCATTGTCGGACTATGCTTGCAGCTCCTTGGCCAAGTCTTTAACATTTTGCGTGAGAACAATCCTGAGCTTGCTGCTGGGGATGGGGGAATACCGATAGTGATGCCTCGTCCTCAAGTGTTGTTTCCTGAAGGCACAAAGAAGACTGTTTTTGTTAATTTCATGGACCTTTGCGAAACGTACGTATGTTACCTTAATCTCTTTATGTAGTGGTGCTTTGGTTGAGAAAGTTTTTTTTGTTCCTTTCCAGCTAGTCATATGTTTTTTCTTTTGTCGGTACTGTAATAATGATATGGAAGTTTGCATAAAAGACATATGCATCTTATTTTCTCACAAATAAATTGATTCCTCTTTACTCTTTTTCTCTACACAAATTCTCAGGAAGATCTCTCCGATTTATCCTTGACAGAATGATTCATATCTTGGAGGCCTTTTCTAAACGTGATTGTTTGTTTGAATGTTGCGAATCGACAATCGACATGTTCTTGGCTACATTAGCCTATCAATTACTTTTGTGGATGTCATGCTAGGGCATAAGTTAGTCTGCGTCTTTCTTGGATAAAAACAGTAATCATTAGGGTTTTGCATGATTATCTTATCTTCCTTGGGGATCTGTTATTGATATCACCTGATACATGTACATCTTTCAGAATGCAACGCCAGCCAGTCCATGTCATGAAATTCTTACTTGCTGAGCTTGGAACTAGTGGTTCCCTTGATGCTCACCAAAGGTTGGTTGTAAAAGCAAGGTTTGCTCCCAAGCATTTTCAACTAACCCTCCATCGATATATCAGTGAGTACATACAACTTTCCAGATTATTTCTCAATAACTAGCTTTAATGGATTTATCTTAATAAATTTAAATTTGATGCTTCTTCCCATCCATCATTTTTGCAGATGAATATGTCATTTGCAGTGGGTGTAAAATCCCGGAGACAATACTTTCCACGGAGAAGCGTCTCTTCTTCCTCAGATGTCAGACGGTAAGAGTCCGCAACTATCATCCACTTTGCCATTTTAGTTCCTCTGATTGAAACTCAAAGCTGACACTGCAAGTGCAAAATCATATGCAATGCGGCTCCGTGAGATCGGTCGCTCCCATCAAAGATCGTTTCGTTGCTCGTGTTTGACGGACAAGTGCTGGCTCGTAAGCTCAGCAATCAAGCTTATAATCTTTGAATCTGTGGAGATTGATTACTATTTTAGCATCTTATATTCGTCTTTTACTTGATTTCGAGCCGAGTAGAATAATATTATTATTATATTTTTAGTTGACGAGCATTGATATGGAGGTGGCATTTGTTGGAGTAGCGCCTGCTTTCATTTCGGATCCTTGTATTGGTTATCTATCTTCTCCCGGGAGAACACCTTTTTTGTAACAACCCGCTAGGGTTTCAAGGAACAAGAATCAAGCATTAGGGGAAGAAAGAGTGAGATAGGGAAGAAGGAGATAGAGAGGAAACTTTCTGTTTCTTTGAGAAGAATTGTCAAATGTCTATAATAGCCTTTACAATTCTTTCCATCCCTTTTATAATAGAAAACTACTTCGATTAATTAGCATAGACGACCAAACGACAGTTTCTTGACTTCCTAAGACTAATCTACTAATCTAATATCGTAATTATCCATTCGTCTCTTGGTCTCCTGAATACGACGAATGGATAATTACGATATTAGATTAGTGGATTATGTGGGATGAGTTAGTTTTGTACACCTACAACTGATTTGATCACCCTCCAAAAAAAAAAATAGAGCATGTTTGAGTTGTTATCTAAGATAAAATCTCAATTTGAGATTAGCTGTGAACCGCCTCCTAGAAACTATATGTTCAAATCGAGCAGGAGAAAGATCTTGTTTAGTACAACAGAAAAAACTGAAAAAAGTGCATGCTATGTTAACAATGAGAGTAAGGAAATAGTAACATGCTAGAACAACTAAACTTGTTCACCAACACAATTGGGTAGAATGGTAACGAGTCATGTCTCGTTTTTCAGGAGTTGGTGGGTCAATTTTTACCCCTTGCGAAAATGACAAAATTTTGTTTGGGAGAAGAACAAAATCTAATCCCATCTAAAATCCCATTATTTAAGCCAACCTGCCTAAATTTTACTAGACAAAAAGAAACTTACAAATGTTCTACTTGTGAGTTATATCATCATTTTTCAAATTTTTAAATAACTCTATTAACAAATTTCAAAGCCGAAACATATTTTGAAGAAATGCAACTTTCTTGTTACTTGAATCGACTCATGTTAGTTATGTAATTATGTTTGTTCCCAAAGGATACTTGCCAATGGTACAAGTACAAGACGTAAATGAATTAACGATGATTTAGGTTTTAACTCGGAGATTGTTGGATAAAGCCGACGTGGACGTTTGTGGTGGTTCGATGGAAATTGGGCCTCGTCGAGATGTTTGGGCCTTGTCACTTCAACCACACGATTGAGTTTTGGATTAGATTTGCAATCGTTATAGTATTCTCCAGCTGACAAATCCTTTCTTTTTCTGGCGGCCGTCTGGATGACAAAATACTAATACAGATTAGAGTATTAATTCTTTTGAAAAATAAATTATTATTCCATGTGTGAAATTTTGAGCTTCTTAGATATTTACAATGTTTTGTGCCTTTAGCTTATAAGTCTTTGGGTATTAGAGTATTAATTACTCTTAAAAAAATTCGATTATAAATTGAACAACTTTTAAATTTTTAGCTTTGCAAAGTTCAAACTCAAAATATTAATTCAACCACTTTTAATTATTTTATTTTCCAAATTTTAACCTCAAAATATAAATGGCAAAATAGTCATAGGTCTCTAATATTTGAAGAAATTAATTAATCATGATAAATTAGTATTCTTTAGTCTCTGATATTTCTTAAATCAAATTATTTAGTCTCTAGAACAAAATTCTGGTAACTTTTCTGAGGAGGCTCCACTACAAATACAAAAATATTCTAACTCAAAATGTTACTAAATTATCACTCATCCCTAACCTCTATTGTAAAATTCCACAGACTATGTATCGAAACAAACCCAACAGTTGAAGAAGCAAGAACTACAAGTTAGCTGGGTCTAAGGACTAAACAATTTGATTTATAAAATACTGGAGATTAAACAATAATAATTTGTCCACATTAATCAATATCTTCAAATATTAGGGACTTATGACTATTTTACCCAAATATAAATGTGATATGGTGATTTATTTATTGATGGAATGATGGATGACCATTAAAGAAAAAAACTCAGTAACTATACAACAAAATTCTTGAAGTTAATTGGCTACAAATATTCAGAAATCTATCAAGTGAAATTAGTACAAGTTCGAATGGACTGGATCATAAACTAATGTGACCATTGATTAAAAGGTAGGGGGAAATAGCCATAGTTTTGTAATATTTGAAGAAATTCACGAACAAGGACATTCTAATATTGTTTAGTC
Organism: Hypericum androsaemum; assembly: GCA_963995505.1. NCBI lineage: Eukaryota > Viridiplantae > Streptophyta > Magnoliopsida > Malpighiales > Hypericaceae > Hypericum > Hypericum androsaemum. Next base: position 19,608,865 of record OZ023186.1, read on the forward strand.
CCTAAAGTTTCATAAATCAACTCATTAGTTCTTAAACTCATTTTAAGTGTCAAAAATACTCTTAGTTCACCTAAAAATTACAAAATTATGTAAGGACAAAAACAAATTCCATCTTCCAACCCATTCACTCCAGCTTTCCAAATATCTACTATTAAAATTCGTAACTCATCATAGACATGGCTCATTCAATTGTCGCAATAAGAAAGACGGTGTACCCTTTCTCAAAATAAATGACAATACCGGGGAGATGACTCGTCGACCGGTTGCTGGAAAATATTAAGCAAGATGTCGTGTGAAGATCTCTGTGGTTGAAAAAGAAATCTCGATATTGAGAATAGAAATCAATACAATACGAGTATTTTTGGCACTTAAAACAGTTTTATAGACTGATTACTTAATTTACGAAATTTCAGATACTAAACAAAACTATAATGTCCGTATTCATCAATTTCTCCAAGCATACGAAATTCGGCTATTTTGTCTTTTTGAATAAAATTTATAAAAAAATCAAACGAGCGTGGTGCTTTTACCCTTTTACCCCTATCTGGCCTCTCCTTCAATAACTTGGATCCTACAAGAAGAGGAAGAAACAGAGGAGATAAACCCACCACTTCCAGAATGAGCAAACCATAACACACTCTCTCTCTCTCTCTTAAAGTCTTGTCTCTTGGAAGACAATAAACACACTTAGGAAAATGGCGGTGGCATCTTCCTGTCTCTACCCTTTCTCCACTTCTTACAGGACAAGCGCCACCCCTTTGCTCCTCCACGTGTCCAATCCTCAACTGGGTCTGAGCTGTTGGAAGGCGAGGAGGAAGAGGAAGGCCAAGTTGGTCAAGTCCACCCAGTCCAACGTTAACCTTATCAAGTCATCCATGGGTCCGGACTTGGACCTTTACTATGACAGTTATGGCGATGAGTATGAGGATGACGAGGAAGAAGACGAGGAGGAGGATAATGATTGGTTATTGGACGTAAGCTTTTAGTTGAGTTTTTTTCTTTGTTTCTAGAGTCGAGCACTATCAGGCACTTGTGTCAATGATGTCTTTTACGTTAATAAGGTTTGAACAAGGACCTCCATTCAAATACCTTTCCACTTCGACCAACTCCTATCCTATCGGTGCTTTTAGTTGAGTTTTGTGTTCTGTTTTATGGGTTAATTTCTTTGTGTATGAATGTTGTCATTGGAACTGGCAAGTTGGAAGCTTTAACCCTTTGTAGGTGACCCTTTTGAGGGGGGTTTTTTCTTTGAGGTTTGATTGGAGCTCGTTCTTTGTTGAGATTCCCACGTAGATCGTGGTGTCTTTGTTGGGTTTGTTTATATATGTGGAGAAATTCACCAATTCGTTGTTTTAAGGTTTTAGGTTGTTTGTGGAGATTCTAAAATGATATCAGAATGGCGGGTTACGATGTCTTTGTTGGTACCTTGTTTTAAGCTTTGCGTTCTATTTATGGGGTAGCTTCACAGAGAATGGGTGTTGTCATTGAAATTGGCAAGTTGAAAGCTTTATTTAGTACTTTGCTGGTGACCCTTTTTGAAGTTTACAGCTTGTTCTTAAGGTTTATAGGCTTAGTTGTGGCATGAGAATTTCAAGATCACAACTTTGAATGGCTTTTTGGTGTGAAGTTGCTAGCTTGTTTTTACAGTGAGGGACGGATTATTGTTTCCTGTTGAAGATTGGGGGTGTGATGGTGTTGTACTGCAGTTTAGACTTTTAGCCAGTCTCCCTGCTTAAAATTAGGCTCGATTCGTGCTTCTTGGATTAGACATTTTTCAGTTGAGCCACTGTAACCTTGGAGTTTGGGTCCTCATTCGATCACTGACCGAGTGGTGATCAGATCAAAGGCTGGTCATGAGAGTTTTAGATTGTTTGCCTTTACAGAGAATAAAGTCGTGAGCATTTAAGATTCTTCTACTCGAGCTTGAAGACGGGGACTGCATGTTAGTTTTCCTTGAGGTGATTGTTTTGATGTCCTATTCAGGACGAATTTGCAGAACCTGCTGAGTTTCAAGTTGATGGGAAGAGGTTTAAGTCGCAAAGGAATGCTGGCACGAAGCAAGGTACAATCTTGTAAACTTCTGTTGTCTCAACAAGATATCAACACAAGCTATATGATTTTGCCTCAAATGTGAAATTGTAGGCAGAAAGAGAAATTCAGAGGCGGCACTTCAAAAAAATACCAAAGGGAGGACTTTATCTAGACAGTTAGGTCATGCAAAGAACTTATCACGGAATGCCAATGTAGATGACCGAGATAACCGAGGAAAGGTGCATAAGCTTAAGTCCACCCGCTATGCTAGTGATGATGAAGAGGATGAGGAGGAGGAAGAGGTGGACAATGATGGTTGGCTGATTGACGTATGTTTTATTTAGCTGTTCTGTTTATGGGTTAATATTGCGGAGTATGAATGTTACCATTGGAATTGGCAAGTGGAATATTTCATCCTTTGTAGGTGACACTTTGGAAGTCAATTAGACATCGTTCTTGAAGTTTCTCAGCTTAATTGTGGCACGGGGATTTCAAGATCTCAACTTTGGATAGCATTTCATGTAAAGTTGCTAGCTTGTTTTTTCAATGTGAGATGAAGGCTCGTTTGTTTCCTGCAGTATGTTTGAAGCGATGGTTCTGTATAGATGCGGGTGTCCTGGTTGAAAAAAGTGCCTCAAAGTCCTTAGACTCTGCTTCTTGAATCAGAGTTTTCAAGAGTTGAGCAATTGTAAGCACGAGTTTAAGTCTCCTCTCCGCCGTGTGAATGCTCAGATTGAAAGTGGGTCATGAGAGCGTTAGATTGTCTGTCTTTAGGAGCCCTAGAAGTCATGGTCGTGTGTTGCAGTATTACGAAGATGCGGACTGGATGTTTGTTTTCTTTTGAGGTAATTGTTTCGATAACTTATTCAGGAAGAATTTGCAGAACCTGCCAAGTTTCAAGTTGATGAGAAGAGGTTCAAGTCGCAAAGGAAAACCAGTGTAAAGCAAGGTGAGTTGTGTAAATTCCTGCTGTCTCGGCAAAATATACAAGCTATTTATAATTTGGTCACAAATGTGTAATTATAGGCAGCAAGAGACGTTCAGAGGTGAGACGTCAAACAAATACCAAAAAGTGGACTAGTTCTGGACAGTTCGCTTTATCGTGCAAAGGATCACGTAATCCCAAGGTGGACAATCTAGTAACCGCAGGAAAGGTGCATGTTGGACATGTGATTTTGTGTATTCTGATTCGGATTGCAGTAGCCTTACCTGTGATATTTGATTGCAGTTAACGGCCAGGCAATCAAATGATAAGAAGTACACAATGACAAGGCTGTCTGAAGAGATAGGTTTGGAAGAGAGATGGCTGCCACTTTTAGATTATCTGTTTACGTTAGGACTCCGAGAATCCCATTTCATCCAGATGTATCAGCGGCACATGACATCCCTCCTAACCAATGTGCGTAGCGCAGAGGAGAGGTTGAACTACCTTCTTAGTGTCGGTGTGAGGCAAAGAGATATCCCAAAAATGCTTTATAGACAGCCACAAATACTTGAATATACTGTGGAGAATAATTTGAAGCCGCATGTTGATTTCTTGATGGGTTTGGGAATTCCTAGTTCTAAAATAGGGCAGATAATTTCCAGTGCACCATCACTATTTAATTATAGTATAAAGAATTCGCTGAAACCTACAGTCAGGTATTTGGTGGAGGAGGTTGGCATCGACGAGAAACACATAGGTAAAGTCGTGCAATTGAGCCCACAGATCTTGACTCAGAGGATCGACGTCTGCTGGAATATACGTCATATCTTTCTTTCTGATGAGTTGGGTGCATCAAAAGAGAGTGTGGTAAAGATGGTAACTAAGCATCCACAGTTCCTCCATTACAGTATAGATGATGGGTTGCTGCCGAGGATCCGCTTTTTGAGGAGCATCGGGCTGCGGGATCCTGATATCTTGAAAGTCTTGACTAGTATCACACAGGTTATTTTTACTTGGACTCATATTAATACTTGGTCCATGTTGAGCTACCTAGCATCTTCACTAATATTGCTCACTGTCTGATCAGGTATTATCTCTGTCATTGGAGGACAATCTGAAGCCGAAGTACATGTACCTGATCAATGAGCTTGGCCACGAGGTGAAGTCGTTGCTCAAATATCCGACATACTTAAGCTTGTCTCTAGATCAAAGAATTCGCCCACGTCACAAGTTCTTGATTGCGTTGAATAAAGCTCCCAATGGACCGTTCCCTCTACAATTTTTGATGAAGCCAGATGAATACTTCTGCAAGCAGTGTGCTGGTACCACTGTAAACAAGTATTTGGCATTTCGTCAGCAATTATTGCTGATAAATTTTGCAGAGAAGTACCAAAGAAGGTGAAGTGCTGCACCTGCCAACTTTAACCAGGCATTCGAGGCGTACCTTGATACCGTAAGTAGTTACCGGAGACTGGAGATTGTAAGGCACATGATTCCAGTACCTGCGGTTTGACAACATGGTATCTTTTCACAGATACCCTCAGAAGTTGGTGAAAAAAGAATCAATTTTATGGTGCTACCCCTGCAAGTTGCTCCAACTGAACTTCAACAGGCCGGGGGGCCACGGGCGAGATCAAATTTGCTGGTCAACAAGCTTTAGTAAGTTGAGCCTGCCATCTATCCTGGAACACGAGTAACCGCTCCTGTACGGCACCAACAAGAGGAGCTAGCCTATCATCAAGAGGTCAGCATTTTCATGAATTTGAAGCCAGGATGAGCACCAGTGTTGTGCATGATGGTGCCTCCGTCATTGACCCCTCCTTCGGGTGCCATTGCGAGATCTGGTCTTATCACGACGAGCGAAAAGATGAAGTGCTTCTGCCGCAATCAGAAAGATGGTGTATGAGAAAAGGTCTTTGCTCATTCCCTTCTCAAACTAACTAAGAGCAGCATCTGCAGACCAGAAGACTTAACTAGCTTGCTGCGTTTTGAGTCTTGGTGTACAACCGTATCTAAACTAAAATCGAGTCTTGCAGGATCATGTATATGCTTTTCAGAGTGGTGGCCGCCAATTTTACCTTACTTAGACTCCATATATTTGTTTTATAACAATTCGAGACTCTTTCTACCTGCATCAGCTTCCTGTCGGAAACAAATTTGAGTCTTGTCTCGTGTAACTTTTATAGTGACAACTAATTTACAACATTGATTAACAAAATAAATATTCAATAAGACCTAAAAAAGGAAAAAAAAAAACTTAATCTTATTGAATATATAATGCAGTTTCTGTTGGGAAATAAATTGCAGTATTGGAGAAGACGAAGGGAAACGAAAAGATGCACAAAATTTGTTGAACTAGTAGATAAATGCGGATATTTATAGTTGGATCACCGAAATTAATAGGACAGTGTACCGTTCATCAAGTCAAAAGTTTCTTATAATTGCACTCGAAAATTCTGGTTAATGATGGATGGAAAGGTTTAGAGCTTCAAAGTCCAAAATGGGCCGGAGATAGAAGATGGGCCCATAAGAAGCCCACATCCTTCCTTCCATCTTCTTCTACAGTAGTAGTAGTAGTAGTAGAGGTAGGGATGGCAATTAGACTCTTATCCTGAGGGTCTATCCTGATCCAGATCCGAAGGGTCTAAGACCCGTTGACTTTGACAGGGTCTAGACCCTGATTCTGCCCGGATCCTGATATTTTGAAAGGATAATGGTATAGATATGGATCTATAAGATCCTGCCTCGATCCTACCTGAATTTTATAAATTAATATTAAAATAATATATGTGTATTAATTATTAGATATAATACCAAATTCTCAATTTTTTTGTAGGCAAATATTCTTTATTAAAACGATAGTTCAAAACAGAGCAAGCGCAAAAAGAAAGACAAGATAAAGGGGCGCGATATTTACATCAGTTACAATCCCATCATCGACCAAAACGTTCCTTCAACCTCAAGAGGCGAAGAAGAGAGACCTATAAATCCTTGTAGGCAATCAAGGCATCCGTCCAAATGATCCACTCTTGGGCATGAAAGAGCATAGAATGCAGGAGAAGCTCATTATCGTACCTCACCTCATTGAAGATAATATTGTACGAATCATTCGCAGGCCCCAAGTAATAGCAACGAAAATCACGAACCAAATTCTCAATTTTAACTTACCAAATTTCAACTTTTTTAGATTTGCTTATTTGGTTTATTTGTATTGATTTGTTTAATGAATGAAAATATTTCATTGCTATTTGAAAACTATCAAAAAATAATTTAATTTTTAAAAATTAAAATATTAAAAAAAATACGGACCCGCGGGTCGCCCTGATCCTCCCAGTTTTTTAGGACCCAGATCCTGCCCGAATCCTTATTTTTAAAGAGAATAAGGATAAAAATTTGGATCCACCATTTAAAAAGAGGATAAAGATTTGGGTGTTATGAATCATATTCAATTGCCATAGTGCCTCTACTTTCCCCTGAACTCTGTCTCCTCCCTTCCTAACGACTAAGTTTGTTGCTTATTTACGTAACTGATACTTGCCAGTTCCGACCCTCCAGTCCAGGTACGGACCCAAACAACGCAACGAACAAGATCGGAGCAAGGTCTACGAACACAACGAGGAGATCGACCACAACTACGAATAAAGAAAACTCATAGTCAAACAAGAACAACAGATTTGGTCACCCGGTTCGATCTTAACCGATCTACGTCCGGGGGCGTACCAAGCCAGGAGATTTCACTATATCAAGCTCGATCTACACTTTGGAGCTTCACTCGCTCAACAATGGTGTTTCTCTCTCTCCTCTTCTCTCTCTGTCTCTCTCTCTCTCTCTACACAAGGAAGAAGATGCAAGAATAGTGACTGAGAAGTGGGTATTTATAGTGCCCACAGCCTAGGACTATTTGGTGTCGGCAGGGGCAAAATCGTCCACCAAAAATCACATTTCTGGCCCCGGATGAATAGTGCCGAGTCAACATATGAACAGTAACTCCGTATAGTCAACATGTGAATAGTAACTCCGTATAGTACGAAGTCTCCATACCCAACAGCGACAGCCTTGTCTTGTTGAGGTTTAGCCATGGGTTGGTGTGGGGCGAGAAAAGCTTCTCATTATTACCTTTTTTCGGTTAAAGACGGAAGCTTTCTACAATTACTGATTATTTGCTATAGTTAGGAAAGGTACATGTCACAATGTAGCAATTGGATTAAGGGTTTAAGAGGAAGCAGCAATCCTCTTTCATCTGGAGGTTTATCGTTACAGTGTGCTGTGAGAAGCAGACTGGCGTGAATGGTTTTGTTCTTTCCCTGAAGATATGATCTTTCAAGGGCGAGAGAGTTAGGTCCCGCTGTTCTCGGGGTTGCTTGTTGTTGTGTGTTTCTCTCCCATTCTATATTCCATTTCCCAGATGATGGATCAGTATTGAGCCTCCTTCAGTTATCTAGCCGACGTGGCTCGTATTTGGGAATTTTAACAACATATACTTGGGATACGCTTCTCTCATGCGAGTGTTTGTCCATTCAGTTGAACAGGGCAGCAAATTATGGGCCCTTGTGTGTGATTGAGGGCCAGGACTAAAGTCTAATTGGTTAGCTAAGGTTGAAGCTGGAGGAAGTGAACAAACATGCTAACGGCCACCCGTTTTCATCCAGCCGTTTACATCTCAAAGAACTGCAGGTTTACCATCTCTCAGTTGGGCACTTGCACCATTTATTCTTTCATTACTGAAACTTAGTTGTTTGCCCTGTTTCTGTTTCATGGACTTGGGAAAGCCAAGTTATTTGTCTGAAACCTTAAATGTACTTGCAGAAGAAGTTATGTTGCATCGAGTGGATTGCTCAAAGTGAAACCTCTTGGCTATAGTTCCAGTTTGTTGAATGGAGCTCTTAAGAGGTATGGCTTACCATTGCAAGTTCCGGAAATAAGATGCTTTGCGGTTGATAACTACTCGGATGATGGCCGCCCGTCTGTGTCTACATTGGAAGAAGATTACAGTTCCAATCATGCACCCTGTTCTCCAGCTGAGACATTTTTGGATAAATGGTCACCTCCGAATTACCTATGGAGGGGGCTATCCGTTCTTGTTATAGCTGGCCAGGTGATAGCCAGGACCTTGAAGGGAAAAGTCCACTGGAGGAATACTTTGCAACAGCTGGAGAGAGTAGGTCCCAAGTCTGTAGGAGTGTGTCTCTTGACATCAGCATTTGTAGGCATGGCATTCACAATTCAGTTTGTTCGCGAATTTACGAGGCTGGGTCTAAACAGATCTGTAGGTGGTGTTTTAGCTCTAGCTTTTTCAAGGGAGCTAAGCCCTGTGGTCACGTCGGTTGTGGTTGCTGGACGAATCGGTAGTGCTTTTGCAGCAGAACTGGGAACTATGCAGGTATCTGAGCAAACTGATACATTGAGAGTTCTGGGGGCAAGCCCTGTGGATTATTTGATAACTCCAAGAGTAATTGCTTGTTGTGTCGCCCTACCATTATTGACACTGATGTGCTTTACAGTTGGTATGGCATCCAGTGCCTTGCTAGCTGATAGTGTCTATGGAGTTAGCATTAATATCATATTGGATTCTGCCCAGAGGGCACTCAGGTCATGGGATTTGATTAGTGCAATGATTAAGTCACAAGTCTTTGGTGCTATCATCTCTGTCGTGAGCTGTTCATGGGGAGTTACTACAATGGGAGGTGCCAAAGGAGTTGGCGAGTCGACAACTTCAGCTGTGGTTATCTCACTAGTTGGCATTTTCATTGCTGACTTTGTCCTGTCGTGTTGCTTCTTTCAGGGAGCTGGAGATTCTCTAAAGAATTGTGTATAATCAATTAGTAAGATCCAGGTTAAACTGTTTCTTTGGATATCCTTGGCCATTGCCTGGCCTAAATTGATAGAAAAGTTTAGAGTTTGATGCTGTTGAACATCTGAAAACTTATACATGCCTTTCAGTGAACTATGCATTTGAACTTAGGATTTCTGTTCCAGCTTCATTCATAGGAATGGAATCACTAGGTACAACACTTACTCGGATGTCACTGCATGAACACTGACTGCTGCGATGAAATGACCGCTTCGATAACTTGGTCTTGTCCATTGCCTTGCACGGCGCTGTAAACTGGGGACTGGATTTGCATAAACCTGTCATGGGAATGCCGAAAGATGACTGATGAAAATGTGGAGTTTTGCTCCTCTTAATTGAATGCAATTGGTTTCTGTTTTTATCCTGCACCACCATGGTTGGTCCTGTTCATTTCTTGATAATCCAGAAATGAAACTTGAAGTGTGTCCCTCGAAGTTTGGTTTTACATGACTTGTTCCATAGTCTAGAAGTCATATCTTATCTCTCAAATACCACAACCTTAATCAGATTCCAAACTTTAACTAAAAGATGTGGTGATGACTCAAAATTGTAGTTCACGACTAGAGTTCAAACATCTGCTTATCACGACCAGAGTTTGAACAACTTGTTGCTGATCATGAGTGCCTGCAATAATGAGTTGGCAGGTCTTTTTCTGCTTGACATAGCCCGGAAATTGCGGGCTCTTCATGCCCTTTCTCTATCCAATCAAATCCATTCACAGACTTTGAAGGGTGATTTAATTGTAGGGACCCAGATGGTTTCATTTCAGTCCATGAAGAGTTGAAGAATAGGACAACCATTGGTACAATGCAGATTTGTCTCTTCGACATTTGCAATTTGTTGCAATTTTCTATTTGAGGTCTTCTTATCTTATGCGAAGGACCTACTAATGCTTTTTATCTCCTCTGGATGTCACTTGCAAAGCAACTGCTCTTTCCTTTATTATGTCATTTTCAGGGGGTCTCTCACTCCATGTGTACCTTTTATTCTGTTGCTTGTTTTTTTAAAATAAAATAGTCCAAATTTGAAGTTGCTTTCATGCCCCAAGATTGCAGCTGTAATAGAGCTTTGCTCGAATTCGGATTAGTGGATTTAGTGAGTGACCAATGATTCGACCATTGGTATAATGCAGATTAGTAGGTTTTTGCTGCCTTGGTCAAGGGGAGTGTGAAGACCAAAGACCTGGTCCTTGTGTGCATTGACCATATCTTAAAATCTAGGAACATGCAAGCTTCAATGCTTCTGTTCCCTTTCATCTGAACACAACCACGTGGGGAGATATGGTTTGTATCCCCCTTGTAAAATTTCAAGCTTCCTTGGAATGATAATTTGAACTGCACATGGTAATTGGTTAGGAGGCTTTCCTAGTGTCTTGTGCAGGCAGTGAAGGAGGATTCAACAACAGTCGGACGATGTTGCGGCTAGCGGGCCAGCAATTTTTGGTCCGTAACCCTCTGATATTCGCTTCTATATCCGCGGACAACAACTGATCCAAAGTCGACCTTGTAGGGGTGTTTGCTCTGTTCATAAGGTTCAACCTCGAGATCTTGCTTATGGTTTATAGCAGACGAGTGAAATAGATCATGAAACCACAACAAAAGGAAACATAGTAATAGTACCATTGGGAAAGCAGATGAAACATTTTTTGTTGCTGCCAATGAGACTGGCAATGATCTGTCTAGTGGCTAAGATAAATGAACACCAACATCAACCCTTTCGTGTGAAATTATTTCCAGCTACTACCAGCTGTTAAAAGGGAAGTAAAATGGTCTTAACATCCTCCGAACTCCGAAAGTGTTGCATAGTCTGTTAGATATGCTGACCTCCTGCCTTGCCTGTGTGAGTATTCAACTAACAAGTTGTGGACTTCTTACAGTTAACTAGGTATTGTGTTCATATGTTGACTTGCTACGCCTCTTCCAGCTGTTAGGGCGGAGATGCTTCTTTGTTGTCTGTGATTAGCCGGTATCTACTTGCAGTAAAGCTTGGTTATTAGTTGCAGAAAGGAAAAGGGATGTTTATGCTTCTAAGTGATTAAGACCTGGTTCTGGTTAACTCTATCTATAGCTGTTGTCTGCTGCTGAGCTTATATGACGCGGCTTGTGACCGGAGAAGTAAAGGGGCTCTCTGGCAGGTTTATGTCTTGACTGCAGAATGAAGCAAACATCAAAATCTTATGATAAGAACCTATAGTTGGATTAAATGTATCGCTCTAATTTCGCGAGTCGAGATCATCGAGTTAAAATTTTATAACCTGTCCTCATCTGAGTAGCTTTCCATGAATCTGATCTTATCATCACCAGCAGAGGCAATGCTCAAGACATCCAGCAGATGACTGAAACGTTCTGCGGATGGCAAATCACGATTACCTGCAACTCAATGAGTTAAACACACGGAATCAAAGAACATTATGCGGAGGATTTTGCATTGTCTACCTTCTGAAACTTTTAGGTTATCCAGTGTGAATCCGTAATATGATCTGTCAGCCATCGGCTTTCTGGCGATCTGAGAGTGCAGCTCAGCAAAACGCCTCCTCTCCGCTTCAAGAGCTCGCTCTTGCTCTTCGATGAGCTGATTCATCAGCAACCTCGAGGCTTCGTATCGTCTAGGCACTGAAAACAACAGGACCGCGTCTCATCAGTTTGCACAAAGGCCGCGCGGATACTGCCTGCCGACAGCCAATTCTGAGTGGTTGGGGTGCTCCTAGAGTTGAACTATCTATATGTCCAAACAGAGAAAACAAGAAGGCTACCATAATTACTTGAATGAAGTTCATCCTCCATGTCCATGTAATAAGAAGGGTAGTGCATCATAGGATCAATTCTCTCGTGATACCGCCTGCATCGAAACACGTCAGGCATCCGTTACCCCTTCGAAATTGGCTGTGAGTTCTTATCTTCTGCCTTTAATAACTTCAAAGCAGAAATGCTAATGAACTAACCTGTCCACAAGCCTGGTCTTTTCTCTGTATGGTTTCACAAGAACTCGAGCTCCGCATATGTAATGAGGATTTCCTTTAGCCAGGATCATCTTCACCGTGTCGGAGCACTCGAACGTGACGAATCCGAACATCCTCTTCTGCAGGCACGGAAGCCTGACATCCTCCACTAGTCCAAAAGTACTGAACAGAAGCCAGAAACAAATGTAGGTTTCAAGAGGACCAGAAAAGGAAGGCCTGCAAACAAATGGTTTCAGAACCACCAAGTACCTAAAATAGTTTGAGACATCATCCTCAGAGAAGGTGCTCTCAGCTGGGAACGTTAGATATATCTGTCTCGAGCCGGTGACGACCGGGCCAGGTTCACTTCGATCTCCCCGGCTTTCCATGTACTTATAAGCATCCTCGGCCAGGATCACTGCGTGCTGTCCATGAGGTCTGCTATGAATATGAAGAAATAATCCAGTTAGACTTAAAAATGAGTGATTAGAGAACCCGCAGAAGCCCCGAAAATTCACCTGTCGATCAGCTTGATGCTGTGCTTCAATCTGGCAAGCAGCTTTGTCAAACTGTAACCAGCTTTGCCATGTCTCTGGCTCTCAGTGAGGTACCCTTCTGCTTGAAGAACTTTTCCATACTTGTCATAGTACATCATTGGCAGGGAAGCAATAGAGACAGGATGTCCTTTCCTTGATCTGAGGAGCTCTATGATCTCCATCTCCAACTTCTCCAATGACCCGGTTGAAAAAATTTGGTCATCGTTGATACTTTCGAGCAGCGGAGGAGGAAACCTCTCCGAGCATTGGCCATGGAAGTACCTGCAGCTACTTCCATGCTTACAAATCCCCTTGTTAAAGTAGTGACATGTCTTGACCGGGAATTCGTTCAGGCCGGGATACCGGCGGCCCGCTCGAGGTCCTACACTACTCAATGCAGCATCAGGGCATAAGTAATCACCCACAAACCCCAAGCTAACAGGATCCACTTGCACTTGGTCATCCAAACTCAACAACTGAGACTGGCTTGAGAGATCACTGATAGAGTCCCGGTAAACTATTGGTAGGAAATCAGCCTGGCAATGGTAGTAGGAAGAAGGGACCCGAGATGGGTGCGGCGGTGCGAAGAACGACGCTGATGAGCCAGGAGAGAAAGGCGGGAATGGCGCTGCCCCGTCGGACGCCACGGAAGGCGAGATCATTGGAGATGATGGAAGGTTGGAGGGAAACTTAAGTTGACAGAACTCAGCTTTGGCCTTACAGACAACATCTGCAAGAAGAACATCAGGACTAGAAGCCAAGTTGGCCATTTCCTGATCAGGATGATCTTGTAATAGAAGATAGCCTATGATCTTGGTGGCATTCTCAGGTTCCAGCTTCTTGATCCTGTTAAACACCACTCTTGTGGATTCTGAAAAATCCATTTCTTGCAGGTTTTTTTCTCACTCTTACTACTTCCTGCATAGGAAGACAATATATACAGATCAACTTGATCGGAATTAGTTGGTTCGATGAGTGTTAGAAATTCTGAAAAATCCATTTTTGCACTTCTCATTTTTACTACTTTCCTTCATAGTCGCAAGACAATACATATAATAAAGAATAAGTAGACCTTTGTCCTTCGTTATGATTCCACTGATTTAAATTTAAATTAATTGATTTGGTAAATATTTAGATATTAAAAAATAATGGAAGTTTTTTGCTAGAAAGAGAGAGGGTGTTACATGTAACAAAAGGATTGAGATATAATATTATAATGTTAAATGTTAATGGATGATGAGGACATGATACCTACCCAATAAGATCATTTCCTATGAGTAGTTGGCTAATTAATTACTAGGAGGAGCCTAAAATTCCAATGATAAGTTAAACACTTTTCCACTTTTTATCCGACTTAAATTTTGGTTAGTTGATCTAGTAAGTGACTGGATAGCGGTTTATGAATCTAAAAAAAAAAGTTAAACACTTGGCCCCACAAAATGTATTCTTACATACCTTGTAACACCTGAAGTGGAATTCCAGAGATGTTGCAACAACTTCAATTTTCTGGTGTTGAATTCTTGGAAATGGGACGGGTGACAAATTAATTGACCTGTGAAAGAAGTGAGAAAAATATATTTTATAAGTGGAAGAGAATTGAAAAAACTATAAACAAAAACTACAATGGAAATTAATAGACAAAATCTACTCACCTTCACCACTTTCTTCTTCATTTTCTTGAAGTTTGAGAGGGAAGGAACAAAAAAAAATCTGGGTTTTGTAGATTGTATTTTTTTTAACAGTGGAATTTGGTACATCTCCATTTTATTATTAAAGGGCCACTTGGATAAGTAAAAAAAATGCTACATATTCTCCTGGATTTTCGATTTTTAGTTGTAACTACTGAATTAAGAAGTTGACTGTATCTCCATAAGAAGATCCGATATTAAAAAACGGAAAACAAAATATCAGGGATCCTTGTGTGACGAATAAAATTAATATTTAGTATTATGGTTTTAATATTACAATGATTATTTAACTGGGTCATTTTCTAACTTTTTAATTTGTTACGGACTCTCAGTTTTTCTCTGGCTCAGTAGTTCAGTACTACTTTCCTCGTTTTGTAGTTTCAATAGAAAACCTTAAAATTACTCGTACTCAATGCCTTAAAATTTTGCAATTCTCCCTTGGATTTTTCGATCCTTCTGGAAAAACAAACAGATCATATAAAAGAAGTCATATGATGTATATAATTTAATAATGATCAATTTAATAATACGAATGAAAATGACGATTATTTTGTTTCTTTTCTCGAAGGAATATTTTCTTGACCGCCTCTTCTTGATTATGTTTGGTGGTATCTAAACAATGTGGAGTTTTTTTTTTGGGATAAGTTCATTTTAGTACCTTATAGTTTTACTCTTTTCGCGTGGAGTACTATGTGGTTCTAAATTGGTAGTTTAGTACCCTGTAGTTGACAACCAATTTTCCAGGCAGGTCCAGGGCAGCTACCCGTCCAAACCTGCCCGAAACGACATCGTTTTGAGACGACATGGAAGACATATGGCGAAAGATTTTTTTAAGTTAAAGCTGACGTGGACCGGTAAATTATCTACTCAGTCCCTAATTTGTTTATATTATTTCGAATGAAAAAATAATAAAAATACTCAAAGTCATCTTCTTCCCTGCATCTTCTTCCTCAATTGAACACAAACCCATAATTACAGACACAATGCCTCGAACCATGGCCCACCTCGATCAGATCCACGGCCATCTCCTCGTGGATGCGAGTCTCGTTGCGGTGGGACTTCCCCTGGATGGAGGGGGAGAAGTAGAAGGACTGGCCCCAACCCCACTTGTAGATTTCAGTGACGAGGTTGTAGAATGTGTCAACGAAGTCAGGGACCTTGTCGGCAGTATCGATCTCCTTTGGGTGATGGAAGAAGCCGCCGCCGACGAGCCCAACGAGGAGCGGGCCCCAACCCTTGGCCTCCAACCCTCGATGACGAAGCCGTCGACAAGCCTGATGAGGAGCGGGCCCCACACCAACATTGTCCTCTACCCTGGGCCTCCAACCCTCGACGACGAAGTCGCCGTCGATGAGCCCGACTAAGAGCAGGCCCCACGCCGCTGTGCCTGTGGCTCCCACACCTCTTGCTCCTCCGGCGGCACACATCGAGGTGAAGGTCGTGCCCTCGTGGCTCCCCCGGCCTCCTGCTCCTCCCCTAACCTTTGGTGGCCATCGATTGAAACCCTATATTTGGGGTTATGGAACGAGCTAAGGGGAGGTAGGAGGTGAGAGCGAAAAGAGAATAGGAGGAAGAAGTAGGCGAGGGAGGTAGAAGGAGATGAAAGAGATTAATTCAGTTCGTGGATTGGAAGAGTTGGTTGTTTGATTTCACAATGTATTTTGAGTAATTTAGATTTTGAGAATGTTTGTGGTTGTTTAATATGATGTTATTAGTTGTTTAATTCAGTTCGTGGATTGGAAGAGTTAATTTTTTTGGTGTTCATATAATATTCTTGAGGTTGAAGATATAAAAATTAGTTTTTGGAAAAATTATAAACAAATTGGGATCTACAAGTAATTTACAATATTACACGTCAGCTTTAAACAAGCCCACTCTGGTGCCACTCGTCTTCCATGTCGCCTCAAAACGACGTCGTTTCGGGTGGGTCAGTTGCGAAAGAATCATTGTAAATTCCGGTCAGGGACAATCCCATAATTTCACCAAAAAATTTTTTTGGTACTATAAAAATCGACCAAATGATTGTACCGGTACCAAAACAAATATCCTGATAAATAATCATCCAAGGTTCAAACCCTGACATTATGATGGTGGAAAAAATTTATCATAAAAAAAAAACCATTCGAGTCTCTAATTTTTGTTAGTTTACTTCTCTACTGATCACATCACCAAGCCCATTGGGCCTACGATCCAAAGATAAAAAAAACTATTGGGCCAGTTTCTTTTTTTTCTTGGATCATGAGATTCCCGTGAAACTCATTGGGCCTACAGCCCAAAGAGAGGTTACATTAGCACTTCGTCCAAAGAAAGCCCGTGTTGAAAGAGTAAAGGTAAAAGTTCATTTTTAGAGATTTTCGTACACATCTTACTATTTGAATAATTTTTTGTTTAGGGTTTAGGATTTCCCGACTTAATTTAGTGATCTACGCTTTTCCCCTAGGAAAAATATATTTTTTGGTTTTACAAAAGTGCCTGTAAGCCCAATTAGGGAAAAAGAAGTTTGGTTTTATTTTTATTTTTGGAAAAAAATTCTTCTCCTCTATCAAAATATTTTGTGTTTTATTTTTTATTTTGATCTTTAATAATATTCAGAGAAATAGTTTATTAAAAAATTGTTCATATTAAATAGCAAGTCACCAAGTCATAAAACAATAAATAAAAGCGTGGCCAGATTAAGATTAATTAAACCGACGGTAGTAATAGTAATGGGGATTGGATCCCAACACAAACACAAACACTAACACTAGAGAGAGGGAGGGGGCCACTAAGCTAATAAGCCCAAGCCAGCAAGACAACTCAAGTTTGAGTTACACACGGGGTGGGAGGGAGGGAGAGAGAGAGAGAGAGAGAGAGAGAGAGAGGGAGGGAGGGAGAGACGGGACGGGACGGGACGGAGATCGGAATCCGCCCGCTTTAATTCCAATTCCCGATCGTCCGCCCGAGAGAGAGATCAAACCTCGCAGAGCCAAACCATGGGACCCGACAACCCGACCCGACCGACCTACCAGACGACGCCGTTCGCCTCCGCCCCTCCCACCGCCCAGACGACGCCGTTCGCGTCTGCTCCCCCCGTCGCGGGAGGGCCCACCCCGTTCCGCCCAGCCGCGGTCCCACCATCCTACGCCGCGCCTTCTCGATTCGCCGCTCCCCCTCCGATGCACCAGCAAACGGTTATCCCGCCTCCATCCGCTGTCTTCCAGCGGTTCCCTACGCCGTCGTATCAAGCGGTTACTCCTCCTCCTCCTCCAGCCGCCTTTCGCCCCGTCCCGATGGGATCGCCGCCTCCATCCGCCGCTGTCCCTCCGCCCCCGATCGCCAACGCCTACGCCGCCCCGGCCCGCCCTTCCTTCCAGCCCCCTCTCCCCGGCTACATCCGCCAATCCGCCCCTTCTTCCGCCGCCGCCTTCCAGCAGCAGCCTCCTCCTATGTCATACCCCCCGGGACCTCCTCCCGTCGCTGGGCCTGTTGCTATGGCTGGGATGGGGCTGGCGGAGGACTTCGCGTCTTTGTCGCTGGGGTCGGTGCCCGGCTCGATGGATCCGGGCGGGCTTGACCCGAAGTCGCTGCCTAGGCCTCTGGAGGAGGGGGACTTGGAGGCTAGTAACCTTCTCGGTGAGGCTTACTCGACGAATTGCCACCCGAGGTACATGCGGCTCACTACCAACGCCATCCCGAGCTCCCAGTCCCTGGCTTCCCGCTGGCATTTGCCTCTCGGGGCTGTCGTTTGCCCGCTCGCAGAAGCGCCCGAGGGGGTAAGGTTTTAGCTGTTGTACGGATGAATGATGTGTTTTTGGAGGCGAGGACCGTGTGAAGTTCTTATTTTGATGTGTTTGTTTGTTTGTTCAGGAGGAGGTGCCGGTGATTAACTTCGTCTCGACGGGGATTATCAGGTGTAGGAGGTGTAGGACTTATGTGAATCCCCATGTCACATTCACTGATTCCGGGAGGAAGTGGCGGTGTAACATCTGTTCTTTGCTCAATGATGGTTAGTCTTCTCTGCACTGTGTTATGATTTCCTGAGAGAAGAGAAAGCGGTTTCTTGTCCTCTTTTTGGCGATGTTGAGATGCAGTAGACTAAGGAAACAGTGATTCTGTGCTTATTCTTGAGGAATTTTTAATTTGCGAAAGGAGCGTTGAGCTGGTTTTCAATTTCCGAATCAATTTTTATTTTGTATGGCTGTTCATGGGATGTTTGGCACTCTGTAAATTTTTTCCCTGAATCTGCTAGTTAGGAGTTCAAATTTGTTATTCCATGTATGATGAAACGTGTGCATATCCCTTTATTCTTTTCTTTTCTTTGTGGCTTAGGTCAACTAGTCTTGAGTTTATTTTGTTTTGCCCTTCATGTTAGTCACTTGTTTTCTCATCTCCTCTTTGCTCTCTCTTGTGTGGTATCTCTTGTGACCTTGTCTCGCAAGTTCAGTACCTGGCGAATATTTTGCCCATTTGGATGCCACTGGCAGAAGAATCGATCTGGATCAAAGACCTGAGCTTACAAGCGGTAGTGTAGAGTTTGTTGCCCCGACAGAGTACATGGTGCGGCCGCCAGTGCCACCTCAATATTTCTTCCTTATCGACGTTTCTATATCTGCAGCCAAAAGTGGCATGATTGAAGTAAGTTCTTCCAACTGGTATAGTATCTGTCTTCTTCTTTTTCTCGTGTCAGTTCGCTTTGCTTGTTCATACAAATGCCTGTTTGAGATATGAATTCTTTTAGCAGGGTCAATTTGCTTGTTAATAGAAATGACTGTTTAGATGTTCTTTTTATTTTTTTTATGTTTTGGTTGTTAGAAGACCTCTTTTTCAGTGACTCTTCTATCCTGTTATATTGCCTTGCTTCCTTTTTTAAGCACTCACTGCGTATTGGTAAACTTGTCTTGGTCATGTGTGTTGCTGTTCGTTCTCTTCAGACCTGAACTTCTGTTAAACCTAAGTTATCTTTGTAGGTTGTTGCGCAGACAATAAGGTCTTGTTTGGATGACCTGCCTGGCTACCCCAGGACACAAGTTGGTTTCGTCACCTACGACAGCACAATACATTTTTACAACATGAAGGCAAGTGATTGATAGTACTATAGTTCTAGAAGCTCTGCATTACTTCAGTCTTTCCTGCTTTTTAAGCTGTGGAATAATCAAGTGGCATCTTCTTTTGGATTTTTTTGTGTGGTTGCAGTCTTCTCTGACGCAGCCTCAAATGATGGTAGTGTCAGATCTAGATGACATATTCATACCGTTACCTGATGATCTCCTTGTTAACTTATCTGAGTCAAGAAACGTGGTGGAAGCATTTCTGGACAGCTTGCCATCCATGTTCCAAGATAATATGAACTTGGAATCTGCTTTTGGTCCTGCTCTGAAGGCTGCATTTATGCTTATGGTGTGTTCCTTTATATCTAACAAGCTCTGCATCCGTGCATAATCCTACTTGTTCCTGGCTACTGTTCCCATTATTTATGAAATTATGAGCTATATGCTGGCCTTATTTTTCTTCATCCTGATCTTTTTCTACTCCACTTTTTTGAACTAGTTTTCATTTTCTCGCTTGTTTTCATGCTTATATTCATGGATGCCTATTTTCCCAACTTACCATATCGATTCTTCCATGGGATTTAACTTGAGAGTTCGTTCTTGAATCTTGAATACCATAATCTTTTGCTGATTCGGTTGCTGAACCATCTTTTTTCAGAGCCAACTTGGCGGAAAGTTGTTGATATTTCAGAATACATTGCCTTCGCTGGGTGTTGGCCGTTTAAAGTTGCGTGGCGATGATCCTCGTGTCTATGGAACAGATAGAGAATATGGCCTGCGGGTACCAGAAGATCCATTCTACAAGCAAATGGCAGCAGATCTTACCAAGTACCAGATAGGTGTTAACGTGTATGCCTTCAGCGATAAATACACAGATCTAGCATCTCTAGGTACTTAATTCATAGTCGCTGATAGTATCTTTCTCCTTATATCTATCAGGGATGCATTGGCCTTCATTCCTTTATCTTTAATTTTCATTGCATCTGGTAACTCGTCAGACCAATGGTTCTCTAGCATACGCTGAAACAAGTTTTGTGAGTTTTTTGGCTTTCTTAAACTGTTAGGCATAGGTAATTGGACTCCAGCAAGATCAGTTGGCATTCTGATTCTATATTTGGACTTTGAGCCTGTTCTCGTCCCTGTTCTTAGATTTACTTAACATGGATGGTCGTGCTACCATTTAATCTCCCCTGTGCACTGATAGCTCTTTCCTATCGTGCTGCATATCTGTCGGATTAGTTCGACAAATGCTGAATGATAATATGGTTTTGTTGTTGAGAAATTTGCAGATGTTTGAATGTGCTTAATATCATTTTTTTTCCTTATTTTATAAATAAATCTGTGCTACTATGAGAAAACTGCCTATCAAGTTATTCACTTCCAACTCACAACAGGAACTTTGGCAAAGTATACTGGAGGACAAGTGTATTACTATCAAAATTTCCAAGCAGCTCAGCATGGAGAAAAGTTGAGACATGAATTGAGAAGAGATCTTACTAGGGAGACTGCTTGGGAAGCTGTGATGCGCGTGAGATGTGGAAAAGGTTTGACTTTCCTCTTCTAATTTAACTCCTTGCTTTGTCCTTGCTGACAATGATCACTGGATTTTCTGAGAGAGATGGTGTTGCTTTGTCTTAGTTTATTTGCAGTCTCTTCTTTCTCATGTGCCCCTTTCTCTTTACTAGTTCTGGATTGGGAGCTGAGGTTTTACCCTTTCTTTATCCGAGTTTCAGGGATTAAGTTCACCACATACCATGGACACTTCATGCTAAGGTCTACTGATTTGTTGGCCCTTCCTGCTGTTGACTGTGATAAAGCATTTGGAATGGTTTTATCACTCGAGGAGACATTATTGACAACTCAGACAGTATATTTTCAAGTTGCTTTGTTGTATCCTTTCCAGGGAAGAATTTTTCATTTTACTTATTTCTTACGGGCTACATTTCCGCAGATCATATAGTTTCATTGCACCATCTGAAATCCATTGATCGTATTGTTTCACTTTTTTGGTATTAACCTCTGTTGAATTTCGTTCACGGGTTTAAATTTTCTTAACTTCATCGAAAGATACACTGCTTCTTGTGGAGAGAGGCGCATCAGAGTACATACTGTTGCAGCTCCGGTGGTCACTGACTTGGCGGAGATGTATCGCCATGCTGACACTCCTGCCATCGTGTCCGTCTTGTCAAGACTAGGTATGTTTTTCATACCTGTACTGATGAAGTTGTGCATCTTGACATGTAGCTAGCCATATTTGTAAATGTGCTAATCCCTCATAATTTTTCAGCAATCGAGAAAACATACTCTAGTAAACTTGAAGATGCTCGAAGTGCTATACAGTTGAGGATTGTGAAATCTTTGCGAGAGTACAGAAATCTCCATTCTGTGCAGCATCGCTTGATCGGCAGGATGATATATCCTGAGTCTCTGAAGTTCTTGGCTTTGTACGGATTAGCCCTTTGTAAATCAAAATCTCTTCGAGGAGGAGCTGATATTCCTCTGGATGACCGTTGTGCTACGGGATTTACCATGATGGCGTTACCTGTCAAAAGTATGATGAAGCTCTTGTATCCTACCTTGATCCGAGTGGATGATTATCTTTTGAAGGTAAATACTGGTTATCAACTAGGGGGATCTTTGTCTAGATATTCTGTAAATTCCACGTTGTTTCTTTTGCTTCCACACTGGATTTACGGTGTGTGTGTGTTTTTTTTTCGTGACTGCAGCCATCTGTTAGAGCCGATGAGTTGAGGAGTGCTTTAAAGAAATTGCCTCTGACAATGGATAGTTTAGATCCCAGAGGCCTCTACATATTTGATGATGGACTTCGTTTTGTTATCTGGTTTGGTAAAATGCTTTCCCCTGACGTATCTATGAACTTACTCGGTCCCGAGGCGGCAGCCGAGCTATCCAAGGTACACAACTACCGTTCTCAACTCAGATGTGGTGGAATGAAGATATTCTGGCAGCCACTAATGTACTATTTTGTCAGGTCTCACTGACCCAACGAGATACGGAAATGTCAAGAAGATTGATAGGGTTGATTAAGAAGCTGAGGGATGAAGATGGGGCGTATCATCAGGTGAGCTATCTTGTTAGACAAGGTGAACAACCAAGAGAAGTATTCTACCTTCTCGCGAATCTAGTAGAGGACCAGAACGCGGGTGTCAATGGCTATATAGATTGGTTGCTGCAAATCCATCGGCAGGTCCAGCAGAACACTTGAGAACTAGGTAAAATCCCCTTCTCGCCGAACTTCTCACTTCCAGTCGATGCTATAAAGAGCGTCGGCTGTAACATTTCTCCACGTTCCTTTATGCAGATAGCTTTATTTATTCTCTGCGCCTTGCATTTGATGGATGATCAGATAGATGATGAACTTTTTTTCATGGGAGATTTGTAGGGGGTGTGTTTGGAACAAATGCAATTACTTGGCTCGTTGCAGGGTCCCATTACAGGGAAGAGGGAGAGATGTGTCTCGTTGCAGGGTCCCATTACTTGGCTCGTTGCATTTGTTTGGAACAAATGCAATTACTCATTTGTGGCTTAGTACTCTGCTTCAGGTGTGTCTTGATAAGAGGAGACAGAGAATTTTGTATTTGATAGACTAATAATTATTACTAGCATTTTTATAGTTGTTCCACGTTTATACGATTGTTTTCCCAAACGTTTTTCTCCATAAAAAGCCCAATTCTGTAAGATTACGAACCCTTCTGTAAACGATAATGTAATTTATTTTCTGTACCAATAAGAGAGATTTCAAGTTCGAGTATTTAGAAATTTAAAATATAATTAAATTTAAATTATTCAGTCCATTGAGAATCTATATTTACATGTAACATTTTGTGTCCGTTAAAATTTCTAAAATCACCCTCCTAAAATTTTTGACCTGCTGGACTAGATATCGAAATTTGAAAAAAAATTATAAATTCTTTCTCCCATCGAAAGAAGTATACTTTTAAAATACATATTTTGGTACGAACTGGATTTTGGTCTTTCTTCTAGGTCGTCTCATCCAACTGGTCCGATCGCTAGTCGGATCAAATTTTTTTTGTAATTTATTTTACCATTATTCGATAATATATAGATCAAAATAGTCAAAATATAGGTTTTTTAATTCACATTTTAGAATTATCAACCAATTTATAACATATAAAGTCCAATTTTTTTTTGATTTGGAGAAATTGATCATATGATATGATTTGTTTTAGGGATTGATACAAATTTTTTATTTTTATTTTTAATGATTTGAATAAAATTCGGTTAGACTGGACGAGTTGAGTCAAAAACCATGACGAACCGCTTTCTAGGGCGATTCGACCAGTTACTGTATAATCCATGAAAAACATCCCACATTTTTTAAAACTATGGAAAGAAGGGGTAAAAACACTCAATAGTCACTCATCTTTTATTAATTTTACTCCAGTCACTAATCTATTTTTTTTTCGTTTATGATCACCTATCTATATTAAAATCACTGGTCATTATGACTAATTTTAAAATTGTAATTTCAAAAATATCAAAAACAATTTTTTTTTCTCTCTCACCCTTGTTCCTTCTTCTCTTCTCTTTACTTCCCTCTCTCCTTTTGACAAGGAGCCACGTACTCTCACGGAAAGTAGAGAGAAGAGAAGAAGGAATAAATTTGATATATTTTTGAAATTTTATAATTACAAAAATTAGTCATAATAACTATACAAGAATAATTTATTATAGACGTGCGATCATAAATATAAAAAAATAGATTAATAGTCATGTACTAAAATTAATAAAAGATAGGTGGTGATGAATGTTTTTTACTCTCGAACGAAGTAACCGACCTTTCTTCTCTTCAGGCCAAAAAATACAGGATCCGTTCTTCCCAATTCCTAATCGTACAAACTTGGTGATGAGCCCACTCGCAAGAGCTTAAAAATGGCGGAAAACGAGGCAGACCGGGACCCGGATTGGGAATCTGCTCTGGGTCGCTTCCAAACCGCCGTATCTTCATCCACCAGCGAGTCCCTTCGCCTAGAAGCCGTAATCAAGCTGACCCATTTCTCCAAACACGCCCCCGACCACATCCTAGCCATGGCCGTACCTCTCCTCGCCGCCCTCCTCACTAAAGACTCCGCCTTTACGGTGTCCCCCGTCCAAGAAGCCGCCGTTTACTGCCTGAAGTTCGTAGCTTGCAGAAAGGAAGGTGCTTTGGCGACCGAGGTGGCCAAGTCCGGTGCTTTACGACATGTCTTGAGGTTCTTGTCCTTGCAAAGGAACATGGGTTCTTGTCCTAGGATGGTTCTGGTTGGTTGTGTTTTGTGTGTGGTTAATTTCAGTGTGGAAAGCCGTGTGCTTGTGGTGCAAGAAGGCGGAGTGGAGATTGTTGTTGGGATGTTGGGTTGGGTTGAGGATGGTGCTAGGGTTTGTTTGTTGGAGGTTTTGAGTGCGTTGGCATTGGTTAGAGGGGCCAGGAGGGTGCTTGTTAGGGTTGGTGGGCTAAGGTTTCTTGTTGAGGCGGGGAGGTTTGGTGGTATGGTGTCTAGGGAGAGGGCTTGTCAAGCTATGGGGTTGGTGGGGGTGTCCCGGGTTGCGAGGCTGATGCTCGTTGAATCGGGAGCTGTGCCGGTGCTTGTCGAGTTGCTTCGTGATGGGGATGGCGGAGCGAAGATTGTTGCGGGTAATGCGCTTGGTGTTGTTTGCGCGCACGTTAATTTTGTTCGGCTTGTTGGTCAGGCTGGCGCGATACCTCTGTATGTTGAGCTCCTCTGCGGAGGTGAGCCGGTTGGGAAGGAGATTGCCGAGGATGTGTTCTCTTTGCTGGCGGTTGATGAAGAGAATGCTGTGGCGATTGTTGAACATTTGGTGAGGATCCTGAGAGTAGGTGGTGATGATGATGCCAAGGTTGCGGCTGCTGATGTCTTGTGGGATCTTCTGGCTTACAAGCATTCAATTTCGGTGGTTAGGAACATAGGGGCGATTCCTGTTCTGATCGAGCTCTTGAGGGATGGAAATCTCGAAATCAAGGAAAAAGTGGCAGGGGCTATTGCACGGTTGAGCGATGACGATGCTGACCGGGCAGCGCTTGTTGATGCAGGGGCGGTCTCTAATCTCATTGAGTTGTTGGACAACGACGAGTCGGATGAGCTTCGGGATAATGCTGCTGAGGCCATTGTAAATTTCGCCAGAGAACCGCAACAGCTCGAGATCATATCGGAAGCAATAGGTGCACCTTCACTGCAGAGAATGCAGGCGAGACAGGTTCAACTTCGCGCATACGATGATCATACGGCCAGATCTTTCAGGAGGCTGAGCTTTCAGCAACTGACTCGGGATCCATCCCTTGTTTAGTCCACCTCAGTATAGTACCATGCTAATGCAGCGTTCTCTGTTTAAGAACTGGGAAGCAACCTCACCAATTAGTGTAATTAGCAAGAAAAAGCTTCTGTGATTTGGTTGAAGCATTTTTTTTACTGACGAGATGAGGCAAACCCATAAAAAAAATTATTTCGTTTCCACTACTTGTACAAACACGTATACGGAATATTCAGACAATGGAGTTAAATGGATGTCACTTATGTTCGAACGAAAAATCTGTCATCGTTTTTATGAGTTTTGAACCAATGAATAAAATGATAATCGAGACCCTTAATTAGAAGACCAAATTTCAGTTTAGTAAACTATTTAGTTTGACACATTTAAAGCCAAGTAATCCATTGGATAAAGATTTATAAAACTATGGCAAAAATTTTCCGTTTCAACATAAGTGACATCCGCTTTAACTCCATCATTCAGCAGTATTCAATATTTAAGTACTTGATTTGTTCAAATACTTGTTTCGATCAATTGATCGCTGGGTACCGAGTTTCATGTTTAAGCAATTTTTAATGATTTGTTAACAGATAGTTTTGCCTAATCTTAGCCTAAATTCGATCAAATTGTCAAATATTTATCAATTTTGGTGGAATGTTCTCAATCTCGTTACATGGTCGATAAAGGCTGTTCGATGGGTGCCCTTTTTGAACAACTTTGAATTTCAAATCTTAAAAGGAATTTGTCAAAATCTTCATATCAAGTCTAAAACATAAATCACCTTATATAAGTAAATAGTAATATAGCAATACATGAGCTATTCAACCAATCATATATAATCACTGTGAACAATACCTCAATTAATTAATTAACCGTCGCGATTAGAAATTGAACTGATAATTAATTTCTTCACCTACATGATGAAACATGTATAAGGAGGAGCAGGATCGCAGACAACCACTTGGTATAATTCACATCTTGGCGGCGGCGTTGGATCTATCTTGTCTTTTTCCTTCTCTTCTTCCTTCGTGGGTGGCGGCGGCTTCACCTCCTCCACGCTCTCTAAGGTCGCGTAGTTGACTTTCTTCCTCAGGCATTTGGTCAGCTCCGCCGCGTCGACGTCCTCTCCGATCACCACCACCTTGTCCTTGTCACTCCCATCTAGCGCCGCCGAGGAAACTCCTGCGGTATATATAAATTACTGTTAGAATCTTCGTAATCAAATCCAGAAAAATAATATAATAAGTATGTAATTTTTTTAACTATATGTAGTGTCAACTGTCACGAATTAAATTCCACAGGATAGAAACATAATATATGTAACAATCAAGTCAGGTGGTTGAATGGGAAAGTCATGGCATCAGATGAATGAGTATATATATATATATATATAATTGAAAAATGTATAGTCAGAACAATAAAACATATTGTCAAGTAATAAAATATAATATATGTATATACTTTAATCAAAAATAAAAAATAATTATGCAACAACAGATTTATTGGGAGAAAATATCAAATTTATTGGGGGCATATATGAAAAAACAGAAATTATTAGTATACATATATACAATGTATATATAATTTCTAAATAAATTACTACCGAATTTTTATACAAAACTAGACGGAATAATGATAATGGAAATTGCATATACCGGCAGCTGAAGCAGCTATTTGCAAGGCTTTGGTCCTGCACTTGTTGCAATGCACCTCCACCCTTATCACTATCTTTTGCTGCGAAGATTAAATCGAATTGAAATCCATATTATAAAAGACTTCGCAATAAAAATCTACATGCTAATTTCTAAAATTACATTGCGTATATTTATAATTAAAATATACCTCCATTACTCCAAGAAGGCTGTTACCGAAAAGACAGAGAGAATAATATTCTCGAAACCTATTTAAGAAAAAGATTTTCGTTTTAGTTTTGATGCTACGTGGGATGGAGGAATGTGTGTGATGCTTTCTACTTTATAGAGGTACGAGAGTGGTAGATCCAAGGCGACCAAGAAAGTCTACGCGTATATATAAAGTCAGCTTACTATATTGACCCGCTTATTATGGACTCAAACGTACATCTCCATCGTTATTCTATTTGGTGAGTGTTCGAATAGTAATTGATATTAACCAATCGATTGACATAGCTGACCGTTAATTTTAACTGGTAAATATACTGTATCATATTTATAGATAAATCAGTTGGCCTAAATTTACAACCATTTTCATTAGTTAGTATCCTAGTTTTTTTTTTCAAGTTATAAATGATTTCATCCCGATTCCTAGAATCCCTCCTATTCTCTTGCCAGCTATACTTGCATGTTAAGTCAACTCTTAAAAAATGACATGCAACGACCGACGACTTAATAGCACAAGTCAATACCAAAATGTTTTTTATATGCATAGCCGAATAATATTAAGTCTTATTTGAATCAACTCTCATGCACCCTACCAATTAGCTAGATAGGCGTCATATGTCTTTATTTGTATCAACTCAAAATTTACGGTTGTCTTTTTTTATTGATCAATTTTTTTATTAAAAAAAATCTATAATAGATAGGCAATGTGCTGGCCGGCGAAGCATCCCATTTAGAATCTATATAATAAATATAGAAGATCTAATAACTACGTGCTAATTAACTTTATAATTACACATTCATAAGTAGCCAAGTGGATGTGATTTAATTGATGAAAGAGTACCAAAATGTCCCACAATCTACGGAGGCACTATCTTTCAACGTGCTTGAGTCGTTCTTGAAGGTTAAGCAACTTTACACGATTGGCACGATGACGAGTTAACAACTGTTTGTATTAGGGTTGGGTTGCGGACGGTGCTAGGGTTTGTTTGTTGGAGGTTTTGAGTGCGTTGGCATTGGTTAGAGAGGCGAGGAGGGTGCTTGTTAGGGTTGGTGGGCTAAGGTTTCTTGTTGAGGCGGGGAGGTTTGGTGGCATGGTGTCTAGGGAGAGGACTTGTTATGGGGTTGGTGGAATTTTTTTCCTAAATAGGTAAAAAATATAGATATATTCGTTAAATAGCCAAAAATTTAATATTTTCCAAAATAGAAAAAAATTTAAAAAAAATTAAAAAAATAATAATATAATATAGGAGACGACCTGCAACTAGGTACTCTCACAAAATTTTTTTTCTCGATCGACTTTTGACTTCAAACGAATTTTTGACATCGTTACACTCCGTATTTGGAAAAGTTATTAACTACAAAGTTGTAGATATATATCTCAACTTTGCATAGAAATTTGAATCAATTCAATCGGACTCCGGAGTAAAAATTTATGTCTCCCAACTGAAATTAGTCGATCGAACTTGATCAGCTTTTGATTTCAAATGAATTTTCGACATCGTTACACTCCGTGTTGGAAAGGTTATAAACTACAAAGTTGGAGATATATATCTCGGCTTCACGTAAAAATTTGAATAAACTCAATCGGACTCCGGAGTAAGAAGTTACAAAAAATATTTTTTTTCTTCTCTTGTACTTCGATTGAAAAAATAAAATTTGCAACTTCTTACTCCGGAGTCCGATTGAGGTAATTTAAATTTCTATGTGAAGCTGAGATGTATATCTACAATTTTGTAGCATATAATTTTTCCAAATACGGATTGTAACGATGTCAAAATTTTATTTGAAGTCAAAAGCCGATCGAGTTCGATCGACTAATTTCGATTGGGAGACACAAATTTTTACTCCGGAGTCCGATTGAGTTGATTCAAATTTTTATGTAAAGCTGAGACATATATCTACAACTTTGTAGTTTCTAACTTTTCCAAATACAGAGTGTAACAATGTCGAAAATTCGTTTAAAATAAAAAAGGATCGAATTTGTTCGAAAAAAATAAAAAAATTGTCACTCCCTATTTATTTTTTTAAGTCACGACCTATAAGCAGGTCGTTTCCCTTTTTTTATTTTTAATTAAATTTTTACCTATTTTGAGAATATATTAAGTTTTTGCCTATTTATGAAATATATCTAAGTTTCTTTCCTATTTTGAAAAAAAACCCGGGTTGGTGGGGGTGTCCGGGGTTGCGAGGCCGATGCTCGTTGAATCGGGAGCTGTGCCGTTGCTTGTCGAGCTGCTTCGTGATGGGGATGGCGGGGCGAAGATTGTTGCGGGTAATGCGCTTGGTGTTGACCGGGCAGCGCTTGTTGATGCAGGGGCGGTCCCTAATCTCGTTGAGTTGTTGGACAATGAAGAGTCGGATGAGTTTGGGGATAATGCTGCTGAGGCCATTGTAAATTTCGCCCGAGAACCGCAGCAGCTCGAGATCATATCGGAAGCAATAGGTGCACCTTCACTGCAGAGAATGCAGGCGAGACAGGTTCAACTTCGTGCATGCGATGAGCATACGGCCAGATCTTTCAGGAGGCTGAGCGTTCAGCAACTGACTCGGGATCCATCCCTTGTTTAGTCCACTTCAGTATAGTATCATGCTAATTAGTGTAATTAGCAAGAAAAAGCTCTCTGTGACTTGGTTCAATTTTTATTTTATATTACTGACGAGACAGAGGCAAACCCATAAAAGAATTTTTTAGTTTCCGTTATTTTTCTAGACACGTATATGGAATATTCGGACAATGGAGTTAAATGGAAATTTTTTTTATATCGTTTTTATGAGTTTTGAACCAATGAATAAAATGATAATCGAGACCCTTAATTTGAAGACCAAAGTTCGGTTTAGTAAATTATTTGGTTCGACACAAGTAATCCATTGGTTCTAGATTTATAAAACCATGGCAAAGATTTCCCGTTGAACGCAAGTGACACCTGCTTAACTCTATCATTCAACGGTATTCAATATTTAAATACTTGATTTGTGCGAATACATATTTGGATCAACTGATCGCTGGGTACCGAGTTGTTGGAAATTCGGGTTGGAGGATGAACGGAAATTTGGTGTTGCACTGATTTTAAAGCTCTTGCGATTCTTTTAGATAAATAGTTTGACCCTCCGAATATGAATTCGCGTGTATAACAGGTCTACGAACTACTGCCGTCAAGATACTATGAAGCCCTTAAACACTGTTATCTAATTTAAGAAATGTACTTCCTTGACCTGACCAAGAACACACTATTATCAATTTTTTAATGATGCTTTGAGCGGAAGATGAGTAGGAAGACTTGGAATTATGAGATGAATGAATGAATGAAAAACATGAGCCACTACATATAGCGGATTTGCACCTATTATTGGTGCCTCTTCATCACCAAAAATATTTATAATAGGTATCAATGGTGGCTAAACTCGGAAGATCATGTCTTGTTCAAATTTGAACTCAAGAGTCACGAAATTTAAATCTGTCCAGGCCGACTGGCGGTGGCCAATAACCAAGCGACCACCAGGTCCTCGATCAAGAAAACTTTCTGGATCGCTTCACTGGTGGCAGCCAAGAGACTGGCGCCCGCCAAGTTCGGCTTCTGTGTTTCCGCCAAATTCGATCAAACTGTCAAACATTAATCAATTTTGGTGGAATGTTCTCTTTTTTACCTTTTCTTAAAAACACTAAAGCACATAGGATTAAAAACGAGAAAGTAAAAAGAAAATTAGTTGCTAAAGCTATAAGTCCTGGAAACAGAAAAGTTAGAACTAAAGGCCCTAGAACTGAAAAAGTTAGACCTACATGTCCTCGAACTGAAAAAGCTAGACCTACAAGTATTCGAACCAGAAAAAAAATATTGATTTACTCAATCCAAATTCTAATCCGATCTAAAATGAAACATAGATTGTAAATATGAAGGAAAAAAACGATTTGGGAGAGATCTCGTTACATAGTGTGATATCAGAATCTTCGCATCACGTCTAAAACATAAAGCAGCCAAGTAAAATTCCATTAATAGAAAGTATCTCACATGTCAATAGCAATAGCAATACATCAGCTATTCAACCAATCATATATAATCACAGTGAACAATAACTCAATTTAATTGATTAACCGTTGCGATTAGAAATTAAACTGATAATTAATTTCTTCACCTACATGATGAAACATGTATAAGGAGGGTCAGGATCGGAGACAACTACTTGGTATAATTCACATCTTGGAGGCGGCATTGGATCTATCTTGTCTTCTTTCTTCTCTACTTCCTTCTCGGGTGGCGGCGGCGGCTTCACCTCCTCCACGCTCTCTAAGAACGCGTAGTTGACTTTCTTCCTCAAGCATTTGGTCAACTCCGCCGCGTCGACGCCCTCTCCGATCACCACCACCTTGTCCTTGTCACTCCCATCTAGCGCCACCGAGGAAACTCCTACGGTGATTTATAAAAAGATTAATGTAATAAGTATGTAATTTTTTCAAACTATATGGTAATGTCAACTGTCACGAATTAAATTCCATAAGATAGATACATAATATATGTAGCAATCAAGAAGAATGCTTGTCAGGTGGTTGAAAAGGAAATAATCATGGCATCAGATGCATGAGTGTGTGTATATATATATAATTGAAAAATGTATAATCAGAACAATAAAACATATTGTAAATAATAAAATAAAATATATTTATTTATATACAAAAAATAAAAAATAATCATGCAACAACAGATTTATTGGGAGAAAATATCAAATTTATTGGGGGCATATATGAAAAAACAGAAATTATTAGTATACATATATACAATGTATATATAATGTCTAAATAAATTACTACCGAGTTTTTTATACAAAAATAGATGGAATAATAATAATGGAAATTGCATATTACCGGATGCTGAAGCAGCTATTTGCAAGGCTTTGGTCCTGCACTTGTTGCAGTGCACCTCCACCCTTATCACTATCTTTTGCTGCGAAGATTAAATCAAATTGAAATCCATATTATAAAAGACTTCGCTATAAAAATCTACATGCTAATCTCTAAATTATATATCGTATATTTATAATTACATGCCTTCATTCTACTCCAAGAAGGCTATCACCGAAAAGACAGAGCCAGACTAATAGTCTCTTACCCTATTTAAGGAACAATTCTCGTTTCTGGGTGTTTTAGTTTTGATGCTACGTAGAATGGAGGGATGTGTGTGATGCTTTCTACTTTATAGAGCCTACGCGTGTATATAAAGTCGGCTTACTATATTGTTACCTAGTTCATGAACATATACAGATAGAAGATAATTAATAACTGAAAACTACAACACAAGGAATAAGTTTTGATGCCGACCCGGATTTTAAGGGTTCAAACGTACATCTCCATCTTTATTTTATCATATTAACTAAAAATATGTGATATTAACTAAAAATGCAAGTGTGCCAAATCATATTTATAGATAAATAAGTTGGCCTAAATTTACAATCATTTTCATTAGTTAGTATCCTAGTTTTTTAAAAGTTATAAAGGATTTCATCCTGATTCCTAGAATCCTCCCCCATTCTGTTGCCACTTAAAACGGAGGACAATGATGTACTTGCATGTTAAGTCGGCACTTAAAAAAAAATGGCATGCAACGACCGACGACTTAATAGCACAAGTCAATACTAAAATGTTTTTTATGCAACTTACCAAACTTTTTTATATTCAGAGTCGAGTATTATCGAGCTTTATTTTAAGAAGTGATTCTTTTAGTGATGTCTTTTATATTCGTGAGACTTGAATCCAAAACTTTTTAAATTAATCCAAATTTCCTACATTACCATACCAATTAGCAAGATAGCCGTCACATGTCTTGAATGTATTAACTCAAATTTAGGGTTGACTTTTTTTATGGGTAAATTTTTTATTTAAAAAAAATCTAAAATAGATAGGCAATGTGCTGGCCAGCGAAGAATCCCATTTAGAATCTATATAATAAAGGGCAAATTACTCTCACGTTCCTGAGGTTTGGTCACCCTCCCCCTAGGGTCCCTAACTTTTGGAAAATGATTGTCACATCCCTAAGTTTTGATGATAATAGACTCTCGGGTCCCTGGAGCCGGAATATTCCTTTTTCTCCGGTGAACCCCCACTTGAAATAACCAAAAATGCCCTCCTATTTAAAAAAAAAGAAAACGACAAAAAAATTACAAAAAAATAAATTTCCATCCACCTCAATCTTCATCTTCGCTAAAAGTAAAAGAACTTCATCTTCCATCTTCTTATTCGTCCACTTCAATCCAAGAAACTTCTAAAACTTCTTCTTCATTCATGCCTCTTCAACAATTAAAAACTTGTAAAACTTCAATCAAAACGAACCCAAGAAAAAAATAAAAGTGATGCCGCCGAAGAGGAATTTTCAGACCACGAGCTTTCTAGTCATCCTCGTCGCTTTTCACAGGGGAGGAGCATCCGAAGAGGTACCGGGCACAGGGGTTTCTTCGTGCTGTTCTTCTCCGAAGAGGCCACCAGCCTCGTCATCCTCCTCCCCCTTGGGTCGAATCTCGCTCCGCCCGCCACCACCGCTTCTCCTTCACCTCCTGCTCCTCCACCCCGCGGCCATCCGCCAACAAATCTCACAAGCTCCCTCCTCCCCCTCCCCCGTCGGCTAGACGATCGGTCGTCGTAGCCGTGAAGTAGGCGGAAGTCGAGGCAGAGGAGGACGAGAGCTAGTCACACCCACTTCGGTGGAGCCGGCTCCTCTGCCTGTGGCCCAAGAGCTAAAGTTGAAGAGGCTGAGAATGTCCTGGCCCGCCCGGTTCCCGGGGAGATGTCGGAGGGGTAAATACAGAAACGAAGAAGGAGAAGAGGCAGATTTGGATAGCTTTGTCGAGGCAGGAGATCGAGGAGGATGTGTTCATTATGACCGGTTCCTGCCGCGCCCGCCGCCCCAAGAAGCTCCCCAAGAACGTCCAGAAGCTTCTCGACGTGAGAATCTTCAGTCCTTTATGACCGATTCCCTAGCTTGATTGTTGTGTTTATTGATGTGTTGCTTTTGATCGTTTGGATTTAATTGTGTTTTGTTTCCTGGGATTGTTCTTGAAATGAAACTAAGAGGTAGGTTGTTCACTTAGAGAGATTTGAGTTTGAGTTGAAGGTTGAAAATTGGAGGAAGAAGATGAAGTGGGAGGAAGAAGAAGGGGGAAAGAAAGAGGAAATTTTTATTTTTAAGTGGGAGGGGTATTTTCGTCTTTTCATGTGAGGGTTCGCCTGAGAAAAATGAATATTTCGGCTCCAGGGACCCGAGAGTCTATTATCATCAAAACTTAGGGACGGGACAATCATTTTCCAAAAGTCAGGGACCCTAGGAGGAGGGTGACCAAACCTCAGGGACGTGAGGATAATTTGCCCTATAATAAATATAGAAGATCTAATAACTACGTGCTAATTAACTTTATAATTACACATTCATAAGTAGCCAGGTGGATATGACTTAATTGGCGAAAGAGTACCAAAATGTCCCAGAATCTACGGAGTTCCACGTGCTTGAGTCGTTCTTGAAGTTTACACGATTGGCACAATGCAAGTTAACAAATACTTATCTTAATCGACGGTTCTCGAACTCGAGTATCTGTGAATACAACAATGTTAAATATTTGTTAGAAGAATTTTGTCACATTTTAAAAGTTTTATCTGGTTTGAACATGGATTCATTAATTCAGTAATTTTTGTATGATGCAATTTTATCTATAATTTTGAATTCATGGATTTAATGGCTTCTTTTGTTTATAGGTAAAAATTGTATTACTCCTAAAAATGACCCCGAAGATAGTTACATCCAGAAATTTAGCAGCTTCTTAAAATATCCTAGCCATAGCCTTCAAATTAAAAGGGAGGTTCTAATGGCAAAAGATTTATGACGAATACCTAGGCACCCAGAGACGAGAAGGGGCGTAGGTGATATGATTCTCACAAACAAAATGGAAACGTATACGTATAAATATACGTGGTCAATAACCCTCCCAACAAGTCAACAACCCTCTCACCCAAACCCAAAGCCGCCCGACGGGCTTGGACCATAACCTCGGCCTGCCGCCGACCAGGTTCCCTTTGTAGAGTTGGGAATTTTTATTGACAATATTTTTTTTGGAAAATAAATTTTATTTATAATATATAAGTCGAAAAAAGAATCCGCTCTCTTACAATTGTCGATCTCTTCAAAACTCTGACGTGCCAAAATAAATTGTGAAAAACTAAAAAAAAAACCTTCCCTAGAGTTAGATTTTTTTCTTGAAAAGATTAGGGAGTCCGGGAACTAGTGTCACGCCTAAACTTGTTCTTCGCTTAGTCGTGCCGGCACTTGGGGTTAATCTTGCCCCAAGTCAGCCTTTCGCTCACTCTCAATTGTCACGCCTAAATTTGTTCTTCGCTTAGTCGTGCCGGCACTTGGGGTTAATCTCGCCCCAAGTCAGCCTTTCACTCACTCTCGCAACTCACACAAGGCTAAGTACGCAAGAGTTTCAGAAATTCGCGCAGCCTTTATTGATCTTTAAATGTGTTTTTCTGAATTACTTTACATCACAGGGGGTCGCCCTATATATAGGCAATCAGCCCCTAACGAATTACAACTTCTGGCCGAAAGGCCATGTACAAAACCTACACTGGGGAGGGGCACCTTTGGGGCTTATAATCTGGCCGAATGGCCTGTTGTGTGGTCCACTTCGTGACAGCCCTGACGTCTCTTCGAAAATTCAGCCTTCCCATCGTGTCTCTTGGCTTCTTATCTTACGGAGCCTTTGTGGCCGCTGGTCAGGTCTGCTCACTCGCACCTCCTCGCATGTTACGCAGGCCCTGGAGGGCGAGGTATGACACTAGTGCATGGAGCTCGCCCACGACAAGAACGAGGAGGGGAAGTCAGGCTTAGTAGTTGTAGACAACTTATCCAAAGTATATATAAATTAACGAAATTTTAGTATTCAATTTATGAATGTAACAAATATAACCTTTAAAAAAAATAGACAAGTTTATATATATATCCCGCGGTCTACATGCATGGTACAAACATAAACATATTTCCAAATAAAAGAACAGAGATTCCCTCTCGGTATTAAAGCTTAGCGACCATGTTTTTTCATGCATCTTTATTTAATTGTTAAATTAGTTCCCTGCATGATGAGAGGTAAATGAGAAACTCCACTAATCATCGGTAATTGGAGCCGATCCAGTCCAACCTATTGGCTAATATTATTTATTGAAATGAAAAAAATAAGGAGGGTCATTGAGATCCGTAATCATATTATATAATTGGGGAGACATGATTGAGCGGAGATTAAAGAAAATTTGTTCCCAGGTGAGGACTAAATTTTGGGCCGTCAGATTCGATTGTAAACGAATATTTTTAAATATGATGGTTAATAATCAATCATGTGATAATAGTTATATATTAAGTAATATTAGTTTACGCGTGTAATAATATTGATGTGATATTGAATGATTTGTATGTTAAGTGATATTGATTTTTATGTCTAATAATATTGGTTTGTTTTAGTTCTAGTAAATCCGCCCCTTGGTTGGGATACACACGATTTTACCCTTGGCGGGTCATAAATCGTACATTGGGCGTCGCCACTTAATTAACACCCGGGAATTACCAGACGAGGAAGGAATGTTTCTATGACCTATATACGTATCCTAACTTGCATAAGTATAATTTAATATACATAACGTTTTAGATTTTAACAATCGATAATTTTAAGGTGTCCGTACATGAATCACTTTCTCTCACGACAGATTAATAATCCAATATTGTTATCACTTTCTATCATTATTAATCTCATCACTATAAAATTACTCGGGGGTACACATCTAGCGTTAGGGTTGTGCTCATTTTTTATTCACTAGATGAAAGTTCAAATTATTTGGTTGATTTATTTCGTCTACAAAGATGGATCGAACAAGAACGAGAGCGATAGATGTGTCCTATATCTAACATATCATTAAAAAAATGAAAAATTTTATGCGACTTCTTTCATGTCCAACAGGCTCAAGATAAACATAGTAAGTTCATCTCTTCCAAGAAAGATAAGCGTGAGATAGAAGAACACTCGTTAGAATTGCATTATTATTAGAGATAATTACTCTCAGGACTCCAGGGTATAGTCAAATAGACTCTGAAGACCCTGTAGTTTTCTTACTCATTGATGAGCCCCTGTAGTTTGGTTATTATTATACTCCCGGGTCCCTGGCTGATGTCAGCAGTTATTTTTGCCTTTTTTTGTCATGAAAATGACCTTTATGCCCTTACACAAAAAAGCAATAAAACCATCGTTTTCTTCGTCGGTCCAATCGGACCCCGACCCGCGTTCTTGTCAGGACCAACAGGGCCACGTGTCGTCTTCTGCCAGGACGACGGGCTCGGGGGCGTCGTAGCAGGTGGACCCCAGGCTTGGAAGCTCCACAATCTCCCCAAGCTCCTCCATGTGGGCGGCGCGGGTGGCAGCGGCCTTGACGTCGCGGGGGGAGGAGGAGGCGGGGTGGGGGGATGAGGGGGCGAGGTCGGGGAAGTTAAGGATGGCGGAGGCGCCTTGATGGTGATGGCGGCGACGTCGTAGGCCCGAGCGGCCATCTCCGGCGTCGGGAAGGTCCCCAGCCAAATGCGGGACTTCTTCCTCGGCTCCCTTATCTCCGACACCCACTTCCCCCAGCTCCTCATCCTCACCCCCCAGTACACCGCGTGCTTGTCGTCGTTTTTCTTCGGGGTGTCATCTTTGTCTTTCAGGACGGCGTCGTCCCGAATGCGCTTGGGGGGCGGCGGTGATGACGTGGACCGGCGAGGAAGACGATGGGTGTATTACTTTTTTTATTTTTTTTGTGTAAGGGCATAAAGGTCATTTCCATGACAAAAAAAGGCAAAAATAACTGCCGACATCAGCCAAGGACCCGAGAGTATAATAATAACCAAACTACAGGGGCTCAGCAATTAGTAGGAAAACTACAAGATCCTCAGAGTCTATTTGACTATACCCTGGGATCCTGAGAGTAATTATCTCTTATTATTATTATTATTATTATTAATGAGATTGTGTTGAATCCATTTTATAAATCACAGCTTTTATTAATTAATTTAGATATCAATATTTTAGTTGAAGTAGCTCGGAAAGTCGTAAAGGACTTTACCCTCCCAGGGATGATAATAGGTAAGGTCGGGTAGGATATTGGTAGGACCCAACCGATACCTAGTTTTTGGATTTAGATCCATACCCTACCCTCGATCTTACAAATTTTTTATTGTTAGACCCATATCCTACCCTCTAGGAGATCCAAGGTCTACAGGGTCTGCAGGATCCGACCTTTTAACATTCTATCTTTTTTATTATTTCAATATAAACCAAATAAAAAATAAAGAAAAAATCAAAGTTTATGTAATAAAATGATAATCTCAAATTAAAGTTGAGAGTAAACTATAAACTAACTGGTTCAACATAAAATAAAATACATACGACTATCTCTTCAATAAGAAACTAAAACTTATAAGTGTTCTTGCATAATATTAAGTTCCAACTTCAAAATAATTTCTTTCTAAATTTTCAAGCGACTTCTGAATACGTTTTCTCGATCATCTTGTTGCTCTTGTAATCTAACTCTTCTCGGTAACTTCTGTGTCTAACCAAAAAGTTTAATTACTTAATCAGTGATAAAATATTTGATATTTTAAATTTAAAAAATAGTATTATATTAGATTTATTTTGGTGTTCGCTTATTCTTTTTACGACTATATTATAATTATCTTAGCAATATAGTAAATATGGATCTAATTATGATCTAACTAGGGTAGGGTCTAATTAGTGGGTCTATGGGTAGGGTATTGGTTTGGATTTACATGGACCCTATCCAAACCCGGACCCTATCTAAATAGATAGACCCAAACCCAAACCCTACCCAAGACCCATAGACTCTAAGATCCACGGGGTAGGGTAATAGTTTGATCTATTGGGTCTGGGTCTTTTTGCCATCCCTACCAACACCTTTGTCCTTTCTCCATGTATCATCTCCAAACATTTTTTTTCAAGTGATAATAGATTTTAATTTACATAAAAATATTTGGAAAAATTACTCTAGTCTTTTAGATTTTCTTAAATATACTCAAAAGTCCCTCCTGTTTGCAAAACACACGTTGATGTCCCTCATGTTTGATTTTAGGGCAAATTACCCTCACATTCCTGTATTTTGGTCAGCCTCCCTCTAGGGTCCCTGAATTTTGGAAAATGATTGTCCCGTCCCTAAGTTTTGATGATAATAGACTCTCGGGTCCCTGGTACCAGAATATTCCATATTCTTCGGCGAACCCCCACTTGAAAAGACTAAAATGCCCCTCCCACTTAAAAATAAAAAAATTATCTCTCCTTTCACCTTCTTCCCCAATTTATCTTCAACCTCCAAACAAAAGATTTAGATAAAAATGAAAGCTTAATCAAATTTCTTCAATCAATCAAAATCAAAGTTCATGTTCTCTGTACCAAGTTCATATTCTTTTTTTCCCAGTTCTCTGTACCAAGTCATTGCCTCCACCGGCTACCGTCCCAGATCTCCGACAACTCCATCGCCACCTCGGACCTCATCTTCGACCCCTCTCGCTTGAAACCCTAACCCTGCTCGCCCCGTCGTACTCCTCCCTCTTCACCCTCGACATGACCCTGCCCCATCCAACATCGCCAAGCCAGAGATCGACGCCGCCATCGCGTCCCCCAATGTGCTGAAGCTCGAGAAGTTCGGGATCGAGAGGCAGCTCCTCGCGACCATAAACAGACTCGATCCCAAGACAACGAAGGCCATGTCGTTAAAAGATCTCTCACTCAAGACGATGAATGAATGAACGTGGACCAAATCGAGGATGTCGAGCTCCAGGAGAGGGACCAAGGCGCGACATCCTGACAGAGGGGTGATAACGACGGGGACCAGCAGCCCACACGCGACGGTCAACATAGACGACGAGCGGTCGACGAGAGGTGACCATCCCAGCGATTCACTGTCACGGGCAAGGGTTACGGTTGGGTTAGTTGGATGGATGGGGGAGTTGGCGAGGGGAACCGCCACTGGATGAAGCTCTGAGAGGTGGAGGCGGGGGCGGGGACGGATGAGGAGGAGAGTTGGAGAGTGGGAAGGGTGGTGGGTTGGTGGCGGTGGGGCTGAGGGTAGTTTGGGAGCAGTAGCGGAAGAGCCCACATGTGGAAAAGAGTGGGGTTTTGAGTTTTGGGTGGGTGATGATGGTTGGAAGCTCGGTAGCGACGAAGACAGACGATGTCGTCTCGGACTACTACGGTTTCTTGAATGAGGATCGTGATAATAGCTCGTTAAACGAAATCTTAATCTTCTCTAATTAGTTTTAATTTTCACTAAAAAAAAGTTAGGGTTTGTGATTGAGTTTTAATTTTAGTTAAAAGTTAGAGGAAGAAGATGAAGTGGGAAAATACAAGATTTTTTTTAAGTGGGAGTGGCATTTTGGTCATCTCAAGTGGGGGTTCGCCGGAGAAAAAGGAATATTCCGGCTCCAGGGACCCGAGAGTCTATTATCATCAAAACTTAGGGACGGGACAATCATTTTTCAAAATCCAGAGACCCTAGGGAAGGCTGACCAAAGTACAGGGATGCGAGGATAATTTTCCCTTGATTTTATTATACTTTCGAGTTACTGGTACACGTTAGCAACATTTTTTTTCATTTTTGTCATGAAAATGACAAAAGTACTCCTAGAACAAAAAATAAAAAAAATGTTAACATAACTTCTTCTTCTACTTCTAGCCGATGACATCATCATTTTTTCTACCTCAAACCCAAAACTAAATCAACTGTCTTTCCTCTCTTTCCACTTGTGAAAGTAAATTTCCAAAACCAAAACCCTAGAAATCAAATTCAAACACAATCGATCTAAATTCCTGAACACAATCGAACTAAATTTGCGAGACGGGCTTCGTCTGGTTCAAGCAGAAGAAGGACATCACTCACAAGTTCGAGAAAATCGGGAAGCCCGTCATCTACGCCCGGAGGTCACCGCCGTGGTGGGTCCCGGCAACCGGCGTCAAGATCCAGAAGCTCACCGGCGTCAAGACCAGGGGAAGCACCGACGTGGCCGTGGAAGGGTTCTGCTCCAGCCAGTGCGGGACCCACAGGTCGGTGTCCTCCGGGATCTCGTACATATGGGTTGGCAACTCGGAGACCTAGTGCCCGGCATTCTACGCATGGCCTTCCACCATCCCATCTACTGCCCGGGATTCGCCGCCCTCTCCCTCGTCTTCTGCATCTCCGTCGTCCTCGGCAACGTCGCCCTCCGCTTCCTCC
Organism: Hypericum androsaemum; assembly: GCA_963995505.1. NCBI lineage: Eukaryota > Viridiplantae > Streptophyta > Magnoliopsida > Malpighiales > Hypericaceae > Hypericum > Hypericum androsaemum. The sequence goes on from OZ023186.1 coordinate 19,650,283, forward strand.
CCTTCTTCACTGCCATCTTCGCTTACATCATCACCCTCCGCCGGCTCACCTACCTCACCCCACCCTCCTTCCCGTCATCACCGCCACAGGCGTCGTCCGGGGTATAATTTTCTCCCCTTTCCATTCCCTATCTATCCGTTTCTAGGTTAGGTTAGACTAGATCAGATTTGGTAGCTAGGACTTGCGATGAATTAGAAGTGTAAATGAACTTGTCTGTTGGTTTTTTTTTGGCAGGATGAGCCTAGCGAGAATCGTCTTTTTTGTATTCTGCTATCTTTAATGTATTTTGCTTTCCATCTTTTTGATCGGAGTAGATGTTTTGTTTGAGAAAAAAGAAGAGACGATTTCAGTAATTTCTTTTTTGTCCCGAGGAAATTTTTGTCAAACTTATTTAGGGACCCGAAAGAATAATAAAAGCAAACTAGAGAAATGTCGGCATGTATTTTACAAACAGAGGGGATTTTTAAATATATTTAAGTAAATCCGAGAGACTTGAGAGTAATTTTTTAAAGATATTTTGTGCTCAAATCTTATAAATGTAAAAAAAATACAATAGAAAGAATCAACTCTTAAAATTTTTTGAGAGTTTTCGGCCTTTAATATCAGATGTTAAAAAAAATATTAAGTCTCTTTTGATTCAAACAAGGGAAACTTGTGCACTTTACCCAAAAAAGTCTGTCTTTTCTCCATGTGCCCATTTCCAAATCGCTCCCGGAAAACAAAAGTAAATTTTCCAATAGTTTGAAGATTCTATCCGAGAACTATTAGTATTAACAGACAAACGCATGTGGTAAGAGACTTAAATTTACTAAGGAGATCTTAGATTTAAGCCTTATGAATGTAAAAATTTAATGAAAATTCATCAAGGCCTAAAGTTTAGAAATATTGTAGTAGTCCTAGTTTGCCATTAGATTGGATCGTGGTTCAAACATCCATTGCTCTACTACAAGAGAGATTCAGACAGTTCGAGAGAGTGAAAGAGATGAGCCAGCAACAGGAGAGACTGAAGAAGTTTTGTCAAGGAGACATGGTGCAGCATCAGCAGCCAGTGACAATGTATGATGATGATCACGTCACCATAATATTTTTCATACTTATAAACAGGTTCGACACACTTGCTACTACCGATGTAAAATTCTCTCCAACATATTTCGCCTGTGAAAAGTAACCAGTTTCGGTTGCAGCAGCATTGAAACTCGATAAAGAGAATTTTGTCATTGGTGAAGCATTCATTTCCAAATGAAATGAATTTCTACTTTATTTACAACCAATTGTAGGTCGGATTAGTCAAGTCGGTACGTATCGATCAATGTTGAAATCTAAAACATGTCTTGCATTGATCAACTTCGAGAGGAGAATGAGGAAACGAGAGGGTTAATCCTTTTCCAAAAGCTATTGGCTCAATGGCTTATCACTAGTTTCAACAAAAAAATGGAAGGGTCACAAGACGACACCTCTCTTCACCTGTGAAAAACTTCCTAAGATTGGTCACTTGCATAAGAGGATCACAAAGAAAGAATGAATGAGGGCTATCTAGTGTCACTCTCATTCTCCTCTGCATCTTCTGCGGTTACGTTGGAATCGGAGAGGCTATAATCTGACCTCCTATGGAATGAATCCTCGTCGTCATCTGTGTCATCCGGTTCCCCGTCACTGCTCCATCTCCTTCTCACTATCTTGGGGACCAAACGAGTCACTTTTTTCGCCTCCAACATCGCCTCACCATTGTTAATCCGTTCGAATCTCACAGCACTCACCTTTCTTGCGTTTCCAGCTAGAATCTGTGCCACGAATAACACCACCAGGAAATCCATCACCAAACCGAATACAAGGAATAGAAGCAAACCAGCAGGATTGGGATCCTCGTTCATAAGACTAATTCGTGTGTTTATACAACTACGGTCACTGACACTAGGAAACAGAACTAGTATGAAACCAAAGAATACCTCGAGCTTAAATATCTGATGTTTCTCCTTCAACTCTTTCCGTTCTGGCTGGCCTTCACTATGCTCTTCCTCCTCTTCTTGTTTTTCCTTTGTTAGGACCACTTTGATGGTCTCACCTGTTCTTGGTATATATCCAAATGCCTCGCAAATAAAACCCGATACTGTCTCGTACTGATGACCCTGTACAAGGACAATACATGAAACAAATGTAGACGGGAGAATTAACACTTGTTCATCCTCCGTAAGTTCACATACCTCTGGCATCTTGATATTTAGATCTTCAGAGAGTTGGTCAATGGATGTATTGGCATCCACATCATATATGCCCTCTGCTCGCATCACAATGTACCCTGTTTTCTTCTGTATCTCCTCCTATAACAAACATTTTGAAGCAGTTTTGAGTTCATCTTCCACGATCCCGCTATTCTATTAAAGCACTATTCTTCTTTTTTCCTCTTTTCAACAGAGAAAAAAATCATTCAATGGCAAGAGCAATATGATGCTAAACACGATTAGTTGCAATGATCTTTTGGGACGAAGGGGAAAACAATTAAAATGTCCTTTCATCATGTCATCTCACCTTTGAATCATTTTCATCAAAGATTTCTCCCACAATCTCCTCAACAACGTCTTCTAGGGTCACTATCTGTTTCATCCATGAGACAGTAAATTGGTGAAACTATCATAACATAAAATTGACCATGAGAGCCCAAGGATTTAAGCTTGGACCAACTAGTTAGTACGAAACTTCAAGCATATCCAGTCCTGTTTCCAGGTCAAACATAAGCTTAACAAGAGGACACATCTATCTAAACCGATGGCGGCGAAACATAACAGCAGATCTTGAACTTTAAAAGCCTCTGTTAATCTGCATTTGTGGATCATAGAATCCCTCTAGCAATCGGAACTAAGTAACAACTGAAGAATTTGGACTTTGTTAATGAATCAAGGAGCAATATGACAATATCTTTTCAAAAGATTAAAAACCATGACAAATTTAAGTAGAAACCAGTTTAAACTACAATCATAAGGTAGATGAGTCGAGGCATGAACATACTCCAACAGTTCCACCATATTCATTGAGAACAACAGCCATGTGAACCTTCCTGATACGGAACTCTCTGAGAAGATTCCAGACTGACATTGAATCTGCAAACCCAAAAATAGTCTCATCCACTTGTGTCCATGGCGAGTTGCAAATTTTACTTTTGAAAAGTTTACTTCACTGACAAGCTCTGTTTCCAGTTAAGACAGACATGATTTAATCAGAGCATAGCAAGAATTGGAGACTACTAGTTGTATTAAAAACCCAATGAGAAGCTCATAAGATTAACCAGATCAAACTAAAATGATGTAAACAATCATAGTTCATTGCCAAATGGAAAACAGAGCATAGATTACCAGGCACGAAGTACGCAGGTTTATGAGCCATGTCTCCTACCGTTGTACTTTCTAGCAGCTCACCCTTCAAAATGAAACAGAATATAATTCTGTGCACTGTCAATCAAAAGTGGGCAAACTACCACAGATTCGACGGAGGGGAGGACAGGAACGCAATTTCCCTCACCTTCTGAGCATAATCGAGCAGATCCATTGCATATGCAATACCCACTATGTTGTCCACACGCTGCTCAAACACTGGAACCCTATTTTGTGTACTTGTTATAGTATCTCTATATCCGTAAATATATGAATACAGAATACAAATTTTACCTCGAATATTGATGAGTCACCCACAACTCATGAAAGTTGATAAGCGTAGCACTATCATCGATTGCAACCACATCAACAAGGGGTGTCATTACTTCTCTGACATGTGTATCCTTGATCTCCAGCACATTCTCAATCATATCCTAGCCAGAAGACCAGATTGAAAGTTGTTTGACCATGAATTCAAAATCCTTAATTACTGCCAGAAGATATCGAGGTTCATTTAGTTCACCTAGACATCAATGCATAACTTGCAGGCATCTTATATCACATCGAGCTGAATCCATAACCGTATTTGTTCAAGGCCACAAAGCAACTAACCTCTAACTGCAGATTTCTCCTCTCTCTCACTAGACAACAATAGACTCATGCATGCCGACTTCTTTAGTAGGAGACCATTAATTTGTACCCATCAATAAACATAGGCCAAATTCTGAGTGTCCATACGAGGGCACTGAATGTTATGAAGTGGCTCATGAATTAGAAGAATGTAACAAAGAATTTTCTCCTCGTCATCATATGCAAGGAGAACATAAGACTTGCGAGCCAAATAGGAATATCGAAAAGGAGGACTGCAACTAGTCCGAGGGTGTTACCTGTTCTTCTTCCTCTATTGCTCCACTCAATTCTGCCCCTCGCAGCATCAACTTCAATTCATCCTCAGTAACATACGGTTCACTGATAACCAAGGATATAAAATTGGTGTTGAAGGCATTGGATGAGATACAAGTTGATTCATTCCAGCATATTAAGAGAAGTGAAACATTTGAGCATACATATGGTACAGAAAGAATCAGAAAAGCCCCGTTCAAGAAAACTACTAGAACGATTATAGCATACAGGTTTATCAAAGAACAATATATTTCTCTAGGATGTAATTCCTAGAGTCTACACAAGTCAGTATAATAACATAGTTTAACGTCGCAATGTAAGAAGCAAGTATTTTGCACTTATGAGGAAATATAAAAGACTAAGCTAAAAGAATCTAAAGACTACAGTGAGAGAATAAGATTTGATTGCACATCTCACCTTCTTCCTTTTAGACCAAGCATCTTAAGGATTCCCATTGACAGATAGGTAACAACTCTTCCAACTGGATATAATACCAAAGAAAGCCATGCTACTGGTTTAACCTAAACGCATTATAAACAAGATCAACTAAACAGATCAGCTAAAAGACTGGAGAGTATAAATATATTTTGCAAAATGAATTATCTAAAATGGTACTGAAAGAAGAAACTGCTGGATATAACTAAACTTACCACAATCCTAGCAACCTCTGTGGCATGGTGGACTGCTATGCTTTTTGGAGTGATTTCGGTGAGAAGCAGTATGGCAACCTAGTTCAGTAAGAGAAATGGAAGATACAAGTTAAGCAACTGTAAATGTAATATCAGCTGATGTGGCATAGAGAGATGAGAATAGACTAAGGCAAATTTCAGACAAATCCTTAATCAACTCCATGGTCATTTCATCTTTTTAATTAATCAAGGTTTAGAGACTCTAGAGAGAGTATCAAAACAGGTACATCCCCAGGTCCGGCGGGACATATTTAATGGAACAGCTAAAAATTCTACAGCTGAGGAAAGACACTTGTTGCAGGAGGCTTACAGCTCAGGGTATCACAAAACGAATCAAACATTTAATGTCCGTGATGGTAAGATTATACATACAGTCATCACTGCAGTGGCTGCACTAACACCAGCTTCACCAAATATTGCTGTAGCTGCTTCTGTCACCAATGCAGTAGCTCCAATATTGACCACACTAACAAACAAAACAAATTCCATACTGAGAAACCAGCTCCGATATCAGGATGAAGTACTTGAGGAAATAGCAGCAACAAGGGTATTACGTTGTGCCAATGAGAATTGTCGTTAGAAACCGAGTGACGTCACTGCGAAGCATTTTGAAGACACCATCATCTGGCTCCTTTTCGGCCAATTCTCGCACCTGGAGGTTTTTTAAAGGAAAAATAATATAATGGCCATATTACATAAGGAATCATATTTTATATCCACGGCAAAACGTAGTAGAGAGTCAATTCCAAGAAGTATGAAATGAATTCAAGAATGTGTACCTTCCAAGGCCACAGAGTGGTGATTGAAGTCTCCGCCATGGAGAAAAACGCGGACAAACCCAACAACGCTGCCAACACTAAACCCTGCTCCTTAAACACTTTAAGAAGCTGCAAAACCTTAGGCCAAGAGCTTCTCATCGACACCATGAGCTTCTCACTCACTCCAAACCCGGCATTGACCACACTCTCCGCAGCTAGCACTCTCCTGCACCCGAGCAGCAACACCCCGCAAACCATCCCACCCAAAGCAACGCCCCGCGAAAACAACAGTCTCGCTACCTCCATTCGGCCGCAAGTATTCGAATCGGCATTGCCAGGTACCCATTCTATCCCTTTTCTCCCACCCACTGAAGCCTGAATTCTAAACAAGTTCGCCCTGTTCTGAGGCCCAAGCCTAACACCGTAGCAGCAACTATTGCACGAAGCTAAAGAAACACGAAATGGGTACCGGGAATTACGGCGGAAGAAACGGCGCCGTTCCGGGCCGGAGGCGAAGAGGGGCCGGCCCACAACAGATGACTCGAGGATTGCCGCCTCCATTGGAGCCTCCCGGCTCGAAAGCTCCAAACTTTATGTCCAAATTGGGAATAATTCGAATAAAAACCCCACCTTTGAGGGTTGATAGAAGAGGGGAGAGAAGGGGAATTGGGGCTAAAGGAGGAGGGGGAGATGGGAGTGGATAGTGAAGTGGGTTCTTCTTCTGGGCGGTGACTTTTCGCCGGGAAACATAACGCCGGCGCCGGCTAGTTAGCTGGAATTCCCTCTTCTATTTATTTTACCCTTTTTCGTGTTATTTATTTCAAATATATATTCTCTGATATTGATAGGAACAGCTAATTTAGAGGACGATTAGACCGATGGTAAAAAATGTTAACAGATTTTATAATTTTTAAAAATAAAGATGCCTTGAAGAACTTTTACCCGTGGCGATTAACAAGCCTGGATTATTGGGGCATGACATGGACGACATTCATATAGGTGAGTAATCGCTTCTAAAAATAATTTGCAAGTCCTAAAGCTGAGCCCTATATGCAATATCAGACCACAAACACCACTCCCCAAATCATCTCATAACCGAACAAACGAATTCTTGATAATTCAAAACATCAATAGCTAGGACGAATTTATTGAAATTACTCAATCTAAACCTACCCACCTCAAATTTATTGTTTGAATTTAGTGTTAAATCAATCGGATTGAGTGTGACGAACTTTTTTTTTTCAATTTTGTTTAGGATGTGCAGTTTTTTACACGTTGCAGAGGAGGCTATAATTTTTTTATAGAGATTTTGGAGTTTAGAAGTGAGAGGGGGACATTTTTTACATTCTACAAAAATTATTGACCGCCAATCGACTTAGATCAATCAAAATTTTAAAACTGAAAAATTATAAAGTGGATCTTTCAATAAATAATTTTTTTATTAGTAAATTTTCTTTATTAATAAATAATACTCCAAACTAATACAAATATGAAAATGGAGCGAACACATCTACAAAGTGCAAATCTAAATAGATCGAGACCCATTAACAACAAGAAAAAAGAGTGTCCTAATTTACAAACTATTAGATACTCCCGACCAATAAGTTCATTCACGACCCGAACCTAGAATTATGAATTTTCCCCCAAAAGTTAAATATTTTGTAACAACTCGGCTTCCCCATGCAAGAAGACTAGGTATTTCCATTGTATTAGATAGATATGAAAAAAATGTATAATATATATAGACACACACATATAACAAACGTTTTTATAAATTGTGATGACGTTGTTTAAATTTAATGAGGTCTTAAATTTGAGTATCCAAATGTAACATTGTTAAATTTTTGTTGGAATCATTGTACCGTTTTGACTTATAGAGTAGATTTTTTATTTTTCGTGATTTTCGTGTAAATTTGACTTGTGTTTATGTTTATTACGATCTAATTCCTAATAAAAGATGTTATCAAAAGAGACGATAGATTTTGATCGAGTCTAAATTAAAAAAAAATTGGGAAAAGGAGTGGTCGATGAGGATTGTTTTGTGAAGGGCCAAATTGGAGTTTGGCAGCAACTATCACATGCGCACTCAGTGACTCAAGAGACCCCAGCCCATCATTCATATTAATTGCAATTAGTACATTTTATATATTACTGTGTTTTGAGGGTTCTTCCTTATATATTACTGTGTTTGCAGGGGAGAAGATTGTACAATTATATACTTCATCAAATGAAGGAGTGAAAATTAAGAAAATACGAAGAATGACCCTTGTGTCTGCTGCTTTTACTAAAATCTTGATAAAAGCGATACATGAATAGGATTATTTTAAAGATTCTTTAGTTCAAATTTGACTAATAAAAAATATATCATTGAGAAAATTACTCATACATTTTTTTTTGAAAGGTATATTTTATTACGCCAAGAGAATAGTCAGAAATACATCTGAACAGTATAAAACTAAGGGATGCACAAAACCAGTCCAGTTACAGGGAGTAACCAGGCCAGAACACCAGCAAGCACAAAGTAACAAAACAAAGAGAATAAGCCCAGGAAGGCAGAGAACACAATGAAAGAATAGAACTTCAGAGAGTAACACCCGCGGGAGCATCCGGAGAACGCCTAGCAGCACACTGACACAGCATCACAAGGTGGAGAGAAGCCATCCACAGGAGAAAAAAGCGCCGATGAGAAATGCCAGGACATCCCAACCAACCAACCACAGTCATCGCCTAGTCCGAACCGAAGCCAATTGCAGCATAACGTCTTGGTAATGAGCATTAGCAGCCAATCCCGACCAGAACGACCATTCAGATAAGCACCGTGTGATAGATACCAGCAAGGTATCCAAGCAAGGGGGCCGACGATCAAAGATTACTTTGTTCTTCATTAACCAAACATTCCAACAGCACGATGCGAAGAGAGTATACTAGAGATCTTTAAGTGGAACACCCTGCACAAGGCCCATCCAAGCTTCAATGAGGGTTAACGCAGATCCGCTCATGCACCAACTAACTCCTAGGAGTTACTCATAAATAATTACATTTTTTTCATCGGAGTCATTTGTACTGTTTTTGACTCATACATAGACTCTGTTTCCGTGGTTTTTCATGTATGTTTTTGTTATGAATTCAGCAACTTAGAGAACAATACGCACAAAGAACACGGGCAAAGATAGCTTGATGCCACATCCCCACCAACACATCTTGCCACTTTAGCCTTTTTGTCCTTCTCACTTAGGCTTTTCTCTACAATACTTGTCAAGTGGTTAGGCATCCACTTCATTGTCTTCAAATGTTGCTTTCCAGGACTCCTCACAAGCCTTCTCTCTACTCCCACCCGATCCGATATCACTGGTCTTGTACACCCCTTTGCATACATCACACGACCACCCGTGAAAGCACTTGGAGTCTTCCGCTTTTGAGCTCTCTCTTTACAACTCTTGTTCTCTTTTGCCACACGCTTAACCTCACAAGCACCATAATTAAGCAATACCTTCTTACCACTATAGAGTTTGACTAGTTCTCAAGTCTCATTGGCACTCCAACGACTCCATCTTCTCATCCACTGCAAGTACCTTCTTGCGCACATGCTCACTCCACTATGCCCCTGCATAATCTCCTGGCTCACCTCCATCTATCAACAAAAGATAGTAGTTAGCAGGCGAGAATGACCTTATTGGAACCACTGGCGATAGAGAACTTGAGTTTGAGATGTCTAACTCGACCATCTCAAAGCTAGAGCCCACATCATCAGACACACTCCCCTTGTCCTTGAACTCTTGGTGCTTGTACTTTCTGCCATCACCCGATCTCAAGCACACGTTAAGACCTATCTCATCAATAGAGGTCTTGTAGTATAATGAACTACCCAAGGATGCCACCGGTGTCGGTCCCCATATATCACTTTGGACCAATTCAAACTTCTCCTCTTTCTGGCAAACATCACCTCTCGAAAAGCTCACCCTCTTCTGCTTTCCAAGATCACAATGCTCACAAAGACCCACTTTCTTGGTCTTCAAGCTTGGTAGGTTTCCTCTTGAATATAGCACCTTCATCCCCTTCTCACTCATGTGGCCACTTTGCCACTCATAAGTGTTCCTTGTCACATATAAATTTCCCTCCTTCACTCCTCGAGCTACCATCATAGCTCCCTTGGTAATTTTTCATGACCCGCGGTCAAAGGTCACACCATAACCTTCCGCATCCAATTGCCCCACGGATGACAAGTTCCTCTACAACTCAGGAATATGGGTCACACCCTTCAATTACAACAATGATCCATTCGGGGTCTTGATTCGAACATCTCCCTTGCCCACAACTTGCAAAGTCTTATTATCTGCCAGATGAACCCTGCTAAAGTAACCTAAGACATACCATTCCATCATCCCCGCATCACTACAAGAATGAAACGATACTCCCGAATCTAAAACCCACGCCTCCAATGAACTACATTCACTCAAGACCAACACATCTCCATCGTCCTCCCTTCTTAGTGATGTGCACTCATCTCTAAAGTGACCATACTTGTCACAATTATAACATTGAACCGAGCTCTTGTCCCTGATGAGTGTGGAAATACTATATCATCCACGTATATTTTAGTGTCAAATTTCTATTGTTTCTAGTATTTTTGTGTGTTATGTATCGTTGTATTGTTATATATTGTGCTTTGAACGTTTTAGTATAGTTCTTGTGATTTTTATTACATTTCGTTCATGTTTATTACTAGAAGACTATGTGGTGATGCGAGGAGGATATTGGTGCACTTTATAGCGTGTCATAGGCGATCGGATCAGCCGGGATAATTGGCGTTTTATGAGACCCAAGAAAGCGTAGAGCAAAACTGATTCCTTGCGACTCAAATGCCGATAACTTTCTCGTTCGAAGTCCAATGGAGACAAGCAAGGTGGCGCTGGAAAGAAGACATCTGGAGCTACAACTTTGTCTTTATGGGCTTCTTCAAATTCAGAGTCTAAGTGGGAGGAAAATTACATCCAAAATTGACCTTTGAATCTGCCAACAAATCTGACGAGTGGGCCGAATTTTAGGATTTGTTTTGAGCCCATTTTTGGGCATGAATAGTAAATTTCGTGGCTGGCACTTCCTAAGCAAAAAAAACTTGTATAAATAGCTTTCTTGGCTTATTTTAGAAGCCAACTTTTAGCCTTAGACTTTTAGATATTTTGCTAAAAATACTCACCTACTCTCATCTTCCATCTTGGTGGAAAAAACTTTAGCTCTCCATTGTTAAAGCTTGTGTAGAGAACTTGAAGGAGATATTTTGGGAGCTTGAAGATCATCTTGAGCTTTCTTTATTTTTCTCTTTTATGTTTATGCTTTGCTTGCTTTGTTCAATGGATGTGTTATATTACTTAGTGAATATGTGTGAGTAGTTGATTAGTGAGTTTGGTGCCTTGATGGCATCTACTTAGCCAATGGTTTAGGGGTTTAATATGTCTAGGTATGTGTACTAGTTAATGAGCTTAATGCTTATTCTTATTTGATCACCTTGATTATGAACATGGTTAATGTTAATCGCCGAGAGGGGTTAGAATTAACGGACCATTTAACTAGTTGAGTAGAAACCTATTGATGAGAGATCACCTTAGGTGACTAGTTGTCCAAAGGATGGTGATTATAGTTGGTGATTAGTTAGAATAGATGGCTAATTTGTCGCAAGAGTAAGGTTAGTTCATCTAAGTCTAGTTAAGAATCGATTTAGACTAGTTTGTCGCGAGAGCGTTGATTAGTTGCCTTCGAAACATCCGGACCATATCATGAACTTAATAAACTCCATAAGCTATTTGGTTATTTAGGTTGTCATTGGTACCAAGCTCACTCTTGTTTTAAGTGTTTAAACCATCACCTTGTTTAGTTGTAATTTTATTTCAAGTAGCATATTGTGTTTGGAGTTGACACCTCCATTTCTTATAGTCCTAAACTAGTGGTAGAGTCGAGTTTGCGGCCTAGCTTAGTCCTTGTGGGACGACAATCCCTTACTTACTCATTATTGCAAGAGGGGTGAAAAACCTTCCTTTCAGTCCCTCTTCGATTCACTCCTCGACTTGGACTTTGATCTACTCCGCTTCTTCCACTTCGACTCGTTCCTCTCCATATTTTCCATGCTCAGAGCTGCACCCGAGGCTACTCCAGAATCTCTTCTACGAATCTCCTCACTCATAATCAAATCCCTGACCTCATCCAACTTGAGCGTCACTTTCCCCACCGAGTCACTCAATGCCGTGACCGTACCATTCCAACTATCAGGTAACAAACTTAGCAAAATTAGGGCATGTACCTCATCATTAAAGTTGATCTTAACCGAGCTTAATTGGACAATCATTGTGTTGAATTCATTTAGTGCTTGGCCACCAAATCACTCTCTGCCATTTGAAGGTTGAACAATCTCCTTGTCAAATGTACTTTGTTGACGGCCGAGGGCTTCTCATACATCTCGGACAAAGTCTCCAACATCTCCTTAGTAGACTTCGACTTCACCGTGTGCAAGGCCACGTTCTTAAAAAAGGATAAACATACCAAGCTCATCGCCTTTTGGTCTAGCAACTTCTACTCATCTTTCTACATGTCGTCAGGCTTCTTCTCACCAAGAGGTAGGTGCAAATTCTTGCAATACAAATAGTCCTCTATTTGCATCTTCCAAGAGCCATAATCTAAACCATCGAACCTCTCCACGGGTGACTTCCCTTCACCCATCATACTTGCTCCCACCACGCCCTAAACTCAGGCTCTGATACCTATTGTTAGAAAAATATTGGGGCCTCAAGCAATAACACAACACAAGAGCAAACAGACACAACACAAAGCACGAACCATAAATACAAAGAAAAGTACAAAGAGGGATGCAAGAATTTGGTTACCTGGTTGGACACGAAGGTCTACGTCCGGAGGGTGTCCAAGCCAGCAGATATTTTGCTATATCACTTTTAAGCTTCACTTGCTTTTTATAATGAATGTCACACTTTGGCTACCCACTATCTCTTTGAGTTCTCTCATTTTTTCCCCCTAGCCACTCACTTTGGCCTCCAACCTCTTTCATTAGAGCAACACACCCACAAATGAGGTTTACAATGAGTATTTATAGTGCCACAAACCCTACAAGGATTAATGGATCGGGAGGGGCATAATTGTCTAAGAGAATATGACTTTCTCGGGCTACTTGGCGGACTCCACCCATGGCCCCAAAAAACTATGTAACTCCTTTAGCGGGCACCAAGTAGGTGGAGCTCGCAAAGGCTCCTCTCTTCAGCATGGGGTTAGAGCCCTCCGGGTCCACTTCAACTTCTTTATTTTTCTTCATCTCGCTCTGCCACTTGACCCGATCAATTTACCGAGCATCCTTAGACCCAGAATCTAATTTGATCGACTCCCTCACCATCATCAAGGCTCTTCACTCGAAGCAAATTCAAAGCTCTTCACTCAAACTCAGGCTCCACACCCAACAACATTATCGTCCTTGGACTTCCTCCTCATCTCATCGAGGGTGAACACCAGCATAGGGCCCCGCATATTACCGTAGTTACTGAGCAAGCAACGGCTGGTCTCGAGCTTATCCTTGATTAGCGCAAGCTTCTCCTCGAGCAGGTTGACGATGGCCCGTCGCCCAGATGGAGCATATAGAATAGGCCGTTAAGGTCGTCCCTTTTACCGGTCAGCCAGATTGGAATGCATTGTTGTATTCTGGCTTTCTTACCTTTTTTTATAAGTAAACATATTCTATTTAAGAAAAAGACAGAAAAGGAGAAAACAAAGAAAAAATATATAGGAAAAAAAACCTACACGTATCTACAACGGCCAACCCTACCCTACGTAAAACGACACCGTCCTACCCGAGAAAACCTCTACCTGATAGATCCTGATGTGTGTCTAAAATACGCATTAGACGCATAGGATTTTAAGTCATTTTCGTACTTTTTTCTTTATATAGTATTGTTCTAGTAAACTTTTGAGTTTTGGATGACTAATGGGTTCTTTGTGCTAATTGTAGGAAAAGAAGACAAACTGGAAAAATAAAATTATACTTGAAGAAGAAGTCTAGCATGGATGGCCGACTTGGAAGAGAATTTTGGTTAATTTTAGAGCTGAACTAGAGGACGTCTATTAGATAGGCAATTGAAGAATTTTCTTTTCTCTTTTCGTGGATATAAAGAATGCCTAAATTGGAGATTGGAAGAGGAAGTTACAATCAAAACACTGAAGGCTGGTCTGGCAGAATATTATTAGCAAATTTTTGGGCTAATTTTAGAAATTCGGTCTTCTGATCTCTTAGGACGCTAGGGACGACCCATGTAGGTTTTTACACTTAGGAGGGCTTATATATAACCCTCTATACTCATTTTTACAGGACTTTTTATTTCAGAGAACAAAAACATTATTTTGATTTTCTCATGACTCTGAGGAACTAATCTTCTAGGTTGATTTGAGAGAGGAGACCCAAGTTTTGGTTGTGAGGATCTTATTTTATCATTCTAGTGTATTAGCATTTACTTATTTTCTTGTGGATATTATTGTTCTTGAATGATTTGCGGTTGTGAATTTATTCTAGATTTTATTTGCCATTGATTCTTGATTAATGGTTGCAGTTAGGAATTGAATGAGGAGCAAGGTTATTTCAGCGATGAACGGTATTTACCAGACTAATTAACTAAGAATAAGTAAGGCTAGTTTGTAGATACCAAGGTTTTGAGTATAATCACTAGGAGTTAGAACATTCGTTCTTAATACTACTGCCTTATAGAATTGAAATCAGTTGATATTCTGTCAAATAGTTAGGCGGTCGTTTGGCTAGTTGATTAGTGATGTTTGTGGTCTCTTTGCGGTTGCAGGAGATTTACACCTATTTGCTACGTGTATCAGATTGTCTTTTGTGATCCGATGATCAACCTACCTCTCTGACCTTGAATCTACCGTTTGTTTCTCATTAGTTTTGCATAAATATTTTCCTTTTACTTTTATTAGTTTAGTTTTCTTTACGAACAACAAAACCACCAGTTTAGTTTCTTTGTTAGATTAATTGAATATCGTCCTTCCTTGGATTTGTCTCGATATCTTTCCTTACTTACTACAAGTTTGTGAGCCACAAAATATCAGTTTATTTTGAGTCGTATAGGATTATACTGTGCGAGCAGTGGATACTATTTTGAGCTTGCTCCCTACACCCCCATCCAAGAGATAACTCACCCTCATACTAACGAATGAGGTTGCAGCCGAGGACCTCACAAAAAAATCTAGTAAAAAAAGAGTTGCCTCGTAGCCACTGCTTACAAAGTTGATCTCTCGAAAAATACTAATAGCGATCAAGCTCGCTATTTACAATATTCCTAACCTAACCCGAGAACCCAAGGAGTAACAGAACAAAGCCTCTACAAGTTACCTAACTCTCAAAGAATCTCAATATAAGTCCAACTCCTGAAACCCGATATCTTTGAGAGTCCTCATCCAGAACAACCATTCACGATTCTGGTAAAATATGGAATGCTTGAGAAGTTCACTAACACAAAGTTTCTCTTAAAAAATCACTTGGTTCCTGTGTTTCCAAATTCTCCACGAAATAGTTCCAAACAATATGAACCAAAATTTCTCGATCATACCACCTCTAACCTGTTGTATATTTTCAATAACTTTGACATACGAAGTATAAGCCGCTACAATAGGGAGTAATGGTATTGACTTGTTGTTTGAGTTCGGAAGAGCTGGCGACTGCTAGTTCATTGGCGACCGCCAATAAATTTGGTCTAAGAGCTTTTGGAGCAAATGACTTGCGGTCGCAAGTTAACTGGCGACCGCCAGAAAGTAATTACCGAGAGCTAAACCTTGTGACTTGCGGCCGCCAGTTAACTGGCGATCGCAAGTCGATCTAGACAGATTCAAACTTCATGCCCCTTGAGTTTAAATTCAAGGAAAGTGACCCAAACCATCAGCCACCATTGATGAACGTTTCAAGGAGTCTTTTGGTGATGAAAAGGCATAAATTCTGGTGCCAAACTTCTATAAATAGCATATTTTATCTTTCATTATTTTAATCCAACTCCTAAGCAATTCTACTCTCTTTACTCACTAAGCATCATCAGATTTTCTCCTAGTGCATTCTTGGTCGGGTCAGGGTAGTACAATCCTTGAACTCGATGATGGTGTGGAGGCTTCATTGTATCCTGACGACAAAAGTTCATTGACCCGTTGTACTCACGGATTTATCTGGAGGGACGAACTATTTGTTTGAAAGAATCTTTACAAGATCCTTGAAATCAGAGCAACACCAATTCGTTCTTTCATCTTCCAACCCATATTTTTCAACATAACCACCCCACACCAATTAGATAACGCGGTCTCCATGGAAGAGAAACCACTCCATGACACGCCTATCCAATTAACAAAGTGAGTGAGGTATATATATTTTTATCGTAATAAATTTTCTTTCTCTTTAGTTGAAAGAGTCACCTTGACCCTAAAATCACTATGTCTCCGTCAATAGAACAACTTTAATTAGGCAGTGGGATACATCTGGGGAATGAAAATACCTGGCAAATCTTGCGTTACGGTTTCCTTGGTGATTGGTTGGTGTATTTGTTGAGGTGCAAAAATAACCCTGGTATCATATACACATCTCAAGTTTTCAAGTGTGGCAAGATCGTCTTCGGTCTCTTGGACGACCCAGCCTTCGCTTAGTATTGTGACGGATCTGGCATTTGCTTGGCATTAGGACGGGCCTAGTCTTTGGTTGACGTCAAGATAGACTTGACCTTTGGTGGGCATTAAGACTGGATCGATCTTCGGGTAGTTGTGCCGACAAGTCCCGAGTGCGAAAAGGATGGTCGGTCTCGAAGAGGATAGTCGGTCTCAAAGAGGATGGTCTGGTCACAGAGAGGATGGTCTAGTCACCAAGAGGATGGTCGGTCTCCAAGAGGACGCTTTGGTCTCTAAAAATACAACCGGTCTCCAAGAGGACAATGTGGTCCCAAAGTGATCGGTGACAGTAGATCATCTTGGCATGTTGGCTTTGGACTCATTAGTCAAAATAAGGAGATTTTATGTACGAAAAATTGAAAATAATTAAACTCACAAGCAAATAGTATAGTGGTAAGTAATGTTCTTAGAACTGAGGGTTGAACACCAAATCAAGACAAGTAATTATGTGAAGCGGGAGAAATTAAAAGATTTATAAGGTGGGTAATGAATTGCAAGAAAGTAAACAAAATCGAGAATGCAAATAAAAGAGTTGTAAATTCAATGGAGACAAACGAGCACAATACCCTATGGATTGACTACCTATGTCGAGATTATGGTTCTTATTAAGTCCCAACTAGTACCCGGAGTGTTCTAATGCACCCCCTAATATTTTTGCTCATTAGAGAGATAAAACTAAGATAGCAAAGACCTAAGTTACTAATTAACGCTTTCGCTCATCAATTCGACTTAGGACTATACTAATCCAAGTTATGATGATTCCTCCTAGCGGGTTATTCTTACGATATCAAGACGTCTCATTAATACCTAAGAACATATTAATTGATTCTTTCCATTAATTCGAGTGCCTCTCGGTCCACTCTCATCAACTATAATCATAACCTAAGTGATCAAGTTAGGCTAAGTATTAAGCACACCAATTAACAACTACTACACAAGATATTCGAACCATAAATCAACTTTGGCAATCAATCACATACTAGAGCATCACACTCTAAGAAAATCTACTCGCTAAGCATGGCAACAAAGCAAAAGATAATAATAAAAGATATTATAACGAAAAACATAAGTATAGAGAAAGAGAAGGCTTAGTCGTTCGAGCAAGCCTCGCCAATCTCCTCCACGAAGCTTAACAAAATTCTGACTTTATTGATCCCTAAAAGATGTCTCCAAATTACCGTAGTAAAGACGTACCTAAAACCTAAGTACTATTGGCATATATATAGCCAAAGACCTAGCTAGAAAATTGGAAAATCTGGAGTCTTGCTAGCCAAGTATTAAAGTAAATAATATAATTATAATTCTCAGGCCGAAATAGGAGGCTCTTGAGATGAGGCATCAATATGATCACGGGATGGGCCATCTAACCCATTGTAAAAGATCTTCATGAGGTTATCCTGAGTTATGCCATGTTGAGGGAAGGAACTTTGGAGATCGGTGAACCGCTCTCAAGCCTCTTAGATGCTTTCCCCATCAGCTTGTATGAAAGTATTTATGTCCCACAAGAGCTTGGCTGACTTGGCCATCGAGAAGAACTTTTGAAGAAAAGTATGGGCCAAATCATTCCAACTCTGAATCGTCTCTCCTTTCAACTTATTGTACCAAGTGCGAGCTCGGTCCTTCAGAGAAAAGTGGAAGAGACGCAGCAAAACATCATCATTGACCCCTTGGAACTTCATGATGTTGTAGATGTCCTCAAATCGGGAGAGATGGTCATGAGGATCTTCACTTGGCAAGCCACCAAATTGGACCGAGTTTTGCAGTAGTCTAACAACTGCTGTTGGAATCTGAAAAGCGTTAGGACCTACAGGTGGTTGTCATAAACCATCAGGGTTCCCATTCTATGTAGGAACAGATGATTCCAGTAGCGTCCTTCTGCGTGGCGCGTCTCCTACTGCTCGGAGCGCTCCATCTTCATGATTGTGTGCCATCGATCTCGCTTGGTCCCTCTTTTCATGCCTAATTATCCTTTCGAGTACTCCGATGTCAACCTCAAGCATAATGTCTGTGTCAAGGTCTAGTCCTTCACTCCGAGTTTTTGGCATGTACTAGAGAATCCTAAAAAAGAGATTACACGAAATCAGCAAGTTTGCTACACAACATCAATTGCTTTTGGCTTTATGTCCTAAAATCTCAGTTCCATGTCGACGGCGCCAATTTGATGTACGAAAAATTGAAAATAATTAAACGCACAATCAAATAGTATAGTGGTAAGTAAGATTCTTAGAACTGAGGGTTGAACACCAAATCAAGGCAAGTAATTATGTGAAGTGGGAGAAATTAAAAGATTTATAAGGTGGGTAATGAATTGCAAGAAAGTAAACGAAATCGAGAATACAAATAAAAGAGTTGTAAATTCAATGGAGACAAACGAGCACGATACCCTATGGATTGATTACCTATGTCGAGATTATGGTTCTTATTAAGTCCCAACTAGTACCCGAAGTGTTCTAATGCACCCTCCTAACGCTTTCGCTCATTAGAGAGATAAAACTAAGATAGCAAAGACCTAAGTTACTAATTAACGCTTTTACTCATCAATTAGACTTAGGACTATACTAATCCAAATTATGACGATTCTTCCTAGCGGGTTATTCTTAGAATATCAAGACGTCTCATTAATACCTAAGAACATGTTAATTAGTTCTTTCTATTAATTCGAGTGCCTTTCAGTCCACTCTCATCAACTATAATCATAACCTAAGTGATCAAGTTAGGCTAAGTATTAAGCACACTAATTAACAACTACTACGCAAGATATTCGAACCATAAATTAACATAGGCAATCAATCACATACTAGGGCATCGCACTTTAAGGAAATCTACTCGGTAAGCATGGCAACAAAGCAAGAGATAATAATAAAAGACATTATAACGAAAAGTATAAGTATAGAGAAAGAGAAGGCTTAGTCGTTCGAGCAAGCTCCGCCAATCTCCTCCATGAAGCTTAACAGAATTCTGACTTTATTGATCCCTAAAAGCTGTCTCCAAATTACCGTAGTAAAGACGTACTTAAAACCTAAGTACTATTGGCATATATATAGCCAAAGACCTAGCTAGAAAATAGGAAAATCTGGAGTCTTGCTAGCCAAGTATTAAAGTAAATAATATAACTATAATTCTCAGGCCAAAATAGGAGGCCGAAAGTCGAATCTCATTGAAACGGATCCGGAATCACAACTAAATAAGAAGTCAGACTTAAACTATATCGGGTGAACTGGTGGTCGCTAGTTGAGTAGCGGTCGCCAGTCGTGTCTTTGGAAAATCACTGCGACCCCCGACTAGCGGTCGCTAGTTGACTAGCGACGGGGAGCCAACTAGCGATGGGGAGTCAACTAGTGACGGAGAGTCAACTAGCGACGGGGAGCCAACTAGCGACGGGGAGTCAACTAGCGATGGGCCAGCTTTTTTCTCGCATTGTCCTGTCATCCAATTCTTGATCCACACATCCACGAACCGCTCCAAATACCTATTAAAATATATTACGAATGGTAGAAGTCTACTCCATAATACGAATGCATTAAAACAACCAAAGACTTACCGGAATGAAACTAAAGCAAACAGAATAATGATTTAAACATACAAACTACTTAGCAAATAAATGAGCGTTTACACACTCATCAAGATTCTTGCGGCTATGGAATGGCAAGACATGTAGCTATAACTTTTTTTTGTGGAACATTGCCTAATTCGGATCACAAGTAGGTCTAAACTAAGTGCAAGTCTCGGTGTTAGTTTTCTCGGTGGGTTCTGCCAGACTCTGGTAGAACAGCCATATCTTTTGACTCGAGTATTGGACTAAGCTAATTCTTTTGGCTATAGAAAGTCAAAACAAAGAGTTACAACTTTGTAGTTCATGGTTTCTCCATATTAGATGTAGAAAAATGTCAAAAGTTTAGCACAATCAGGCGTCCACTTTGGGTTTGAAAGCGGGAGCTAGGAGTCCGGGTGGATGCCTTGTCCCACATTCGGGTGCCCGGGTGGATGCCTTGTACCATGTTTGGATTTTCGGATGGGCACCTTGATCCATAAAGTAATATGTTTGGGTTGGATGCCTCTGCCCCTGAAGTCGATATGTTCGGGTTGGACGCTTTCACCTTCGAAGTGAGATGTCCGGGTTGGACATTTTCGCCCTCGAAGTGAGATGTCCGGGTTGGATGCCTTCGCCCTCGAAGTGGGATATCTAGGTTGGATGTCTTTGCCCTCGAAGTGTTATATTTGGGTTGGGTGCTTCGATCTATGAAGTCGATATGTCCGAGTTGGGCACCTCGGCCCGTGAAGTGGGTTGTCCGAGTGGGCGTCCCGTCCTTGAAGTCTGGGTGGGTGCTTTGCTTTTGGAGTCCGGACAGGCACTTTATCCTTCAAGCTTGGGTGGATGCCTTGGCCCTTGAAGCAGGACGTCCGGGTGGAAGCCTCGGCCCTTGAAGTTGGACATCTGGGTGGATGCCTTGGCTCTTAAAGCGAGTGTCTGAGTAGGTACCTCGGCCCTTGAAGAGGATGTACGAGTGGACACCATCTCGCTTTAAGCTTGGTAGTGGACGCTGTCCCGCTTTGGACTTGGCAGTAGGCATCCTCCCACCTTGGACTTGGTAGTGGACACCGTTCATCCCGCCTTGTATTGGCAGTGGACTTCGTCCGTCCCGCCTTAGACTTGGTAGTGGATGTCGTCCGTCCCGCCTTGAACTTGGTAGTGGAAGCCATCCGTCCCATTTGGACATGGTAGTGGACGCCGTCCGTCCCGCCTCAGACTTGGTAGTAGAAGCCATCCATCCCGCCTTGGACTTGGTAGTGGACGCCGTCCATCCCGCCTTGGACTTGGTAGTGGACGCCGTCCCGCTTTGGACTTGGTAGTGGGCGTCGTCCGAGCTTGGCGGTAGGCGTCCTCCCACTTTGGTCTTGGTATTGGGCACCGTCCCTCTTTGGGCTTGGTAGTGGCCGCCGTCCTGCTTTGGACTTAGAAGTGGCGGGCTGTGTTGATAAAAGGACGCTCTGGTCCTCAAGGCGGGAAACCCGGGAGGGCGTTTGGCCCTTAAGTCAGGAGCCCAGGAGGGCGCTTTGACCTATTAGGCAGGAGCCCAATAGGGCACTTTGGGCTTTCGAGAGGTAGCCGAGATGAATACTTTGGAGTTGCTTTGGACAATGACGGGGTTGAGACAAGATTTTGCATAGAAAATTCGAGAAGGTCAAATCGGTCTCCGTTTTCCTAAATTGAGCCGGATCTTAAAGGAATGTTCGAGAGGGTTAAGGCGGCCTAGGGTTTTTGGACATTGGAGGCGGTTTAGGGTTTTTCTAAGATTGAGGCCGCGCGAAGTCACTTTCTATAGAAGGACGGCATGGCAAAAGGAGAAGATCATCACCAACACAACTACACACAACAACTATCTTCCTCCCTATCTTTCTTTTAGCTTAGACTTAGCTTAGCGTAGTCCGTAGATCTTTTTCCCCTCCGTTAGGCCGACCTTGGGACGATCACTCCGGATCCGTCTCGAGTTTACTTGACATTTACCCCTTTTCCCCGCAACAGTATTTCATTTCAGTTGAACAATATTTGAAGTCACCAAAAGCTGGAAATTTGACTCTGGCGTAAGTTTACAAAATCGATTTTTAGTTTTTTTGTGGAAACAAAATCAATTTTTAGTTGACATTTTGAGTTTTGCAACTTGGTCACGTAGGACCATTTATTAATGACCGGTCTTGAATTTGGAAAATAATTTCTGTATTACTTTGTGATAATGAGAACATAAACGTACAATTTCAGAGGAAAAAATATTTGGGAGTTTTTGAAAATTTTACATTATTAAAGTTAGGGTGCTTCGAAAATTTACAATTTCATAGTTAGCTAAAGTGACCATAACTTTTATGAAATGGTTTCATTGAAATAAGCCAACTGTCTGTATCGTGGAATAACATTGAGAAATAGAAATCCATTTTTTAACACTAATAAAATATTATTTATCAAAAAAACATTTAGGCTCGAGAACATCCACAGCCAGCTTCAGGCCCATGTTATTAGGCTCCAAGCCCATATTTTCTTGGGCTTCAAACCAATAACCTTTTGGGCTTCAAATCTTTGCATTGGGCTCTTACTGGTACTTTCCGTATGAGACAATCTCAATTTCAACCGACGAGCAAATCTTCGACTTAATAGATTTTCCTTTAACGAATTATAAATATGATCTTAACGTACTTAAAATATACATGAATCCTACCTATTATTAATAGGATTTTTATCTATACGTTATTTAAAATTTTTAATTTAATATGAGATTTATTGGAACATAAATCCTTCAAATGATACGAGTCGATGCCAAAAGTGTTAAATTCTGAAGCTTTAATCATCATCAATGTTACCTATGCATTACTCCAACATCGCTACATGCTTCTAATCTGCTAACCATCCTAAGAATACGCAAAGTTCGAGCAGTGATCAAGTTGTTTGAACCAACGCCTTTGTTGTCTGAATGCAGCTTCAAGGGACTGATTGTTTTTCGCCATCATCAAGGCTAGGAGATCATGATCATTCCGAGGCCGCGTGATTCGATCCGTTCGGCTTCTCATAGCTGGTGTTCGATCTCAAAGTGTACTCTGCCACCAGCTGCGAAAATGAAGATGACTTGTTGTCCAACAGCCGCGAGGGAGAATCAAATTCCTCGATCAAGCCTGCACCAAGTTGGGCATATAGTTAGGGACACGGACACAACTCGAAGCTATTTTCGCACCCGTAATGTGATACTTACCGTTACTCAGTAGTAGGACCATATCGCTGTCGAGAACAGACGTGATCCGATGAGCAATGGTAATGACTGTACAGTCTGAGAAGTGTTGTCTGAGTGTCTGCTGGATTAGATTATCTGTAGCTGTGTCGACCGAAGCGGTAGCTTCATCGAGTACCAAGACTTTGCTCTTCTTCAGTAAAACGCGACCGAGGCAGACAAGCTGCCTCTGGCCCATGCTCCAGTTCTCTCCGTTCTCGGTCACTGCAAGCACCAGTTTGATGTGTCAGAATTAGACTAAAACTGTATCGGGTCATAGTAGTAAGATAGATAAGAAACCTTCAGAATCTAGTTTCTTATCCTTCTTCCTGACTTCATCTCCAAGTTGGCACTTGTCAAGAGCCTGAGACCATAAAAGAGATGTGTTAGAATTTGCAGCATCGCTCGATCACTTATGTCGGGACAGAGTTCAGCTAGGAGTTAGGGACACACCTCCCAGATTTGTTCATCCATGTACTCTTCTAGGGGGTCAAGATTGCTTCTTATAGTGCCTTCAAACATTGTGGGATCCTGAGGAATTATGCTCAGTTTCAACCGCAGATCGTGCAGTCCGATCAACGTGATGTCTACCCCATCAATGGTAATCCGACCAGCCGAAGGCTCGACAATTCTAAAAAGTGCCTGGATTAGAGTTGATTTTCCACTGCCTGTTCTCCCAACAATACCAGTTTTCTTCCCACCGGGGAAAGTGCACTCGAGGCCTTGCAACACGAGCGGCATATGTGGAGCATATCGGACCTACAATCGCAGCAACGACATTGTCAATTTTCTAAATGACATTGGCAATCTGTGAGACATGCATGAGGAACGTAACCTGAAGGTTCTGAATATCAACTTCTCCATGTGATGGCCATGAGTCCGCTCGGTTCGCATCGAATTCTTCAATCAAGAGAGGAGGCTCACTCGGAATAGACATGTACTGCAATATTCTCTCAACTGATATTATTTTGTTCTCGAGCTGGCAGAGGTTCCATATCACCCAAGTTTGCAGCATGTTCAGGTTCAACCCATAGGTTACGACCAAACCCGCGATGGCTTCAAGAACGAAAGGCCAAACATGGAGAATCATCTTAGGTTCACCAAGCCGATAACAGAACAAATATGTACCACAACAACAATTTAAGAGAAAGAGCTACTAACCTGGATTAATTCCATTTGGGAAAGATATCAGGAAAAACAGCGAGAAAGCAAAAGTGATGGAGGAAAATATATCTAAGCGGAAGCAAAGCCATTCCATTGCTCCAGCGATATGAAACTTGGGCCGAGAATATGCATCAGATAGTTTCATATTTATTTCGGAGAATCTCGATTGCTGATCAAAACTTCTGATGGTCATTGACCCGGAAATAGTTTCAGCAAAATGTTGGATCACAGGGGCTTTGCAGACTCCTACCAACCTCGAAAGCTCTCTCGCTGAAGAAATGTAGTATTGCTGTGCGACAAAAAGGTACGAGCATGGCATGGTTATATGAATTGTAATCCTACTGTACTAATTCTATGTAAAGGATAAGTAACGTACCTGATACCATATGCTCGTAGCAATCACCGGGATGAAAACTAGAAAAACTTGCCATGCCACTTGAGACATCACTGCAATGACACCGAGAAGTTGGATCGAAGAGAAGGCGACCGATGCTACTGAAAAAGCAAGCTGTGTATCAACTGCACTTTGGTCTGTAGATGCCTGCAAGAAAGACATGGAAGCCAAGACCATTCACTGAAAGTTTCAAACTTTAAGAGGCTAGATGATGAAAGATTAGTGCAAAAGGAATTCACACTTACCCTGTTCAGAATACGTCCACTAGGTGTGGCATCAAAGAAAGACATAGGAGCCCTGAATATGCAGAAATGCATCTTGTTGAAGAGTATTGTTGCGGTTTTGTACCCGGCCGTAACCAGAAGAGTGGACCTGAACAATATGCAGAGAGAGCTTCCAACAGCCAAAGCTACATACACAGCGAGTAGCGTGGATAAACTAACGAACGGTTGCTCATCCGCTGACACGGGACTTCCCCATGCCATCCAATAATTGCTTCCAATTTGTAGGAGTTGAAACAGAATCTGTGCAAGTAGTATGAAAGGCACAAGAGCTCCTCCATAGGCTGTTCTGATATATCTCCAATACACTTGAAACCCGACACGGCCTTTCTCCCTCTCCTCTTCTTGAACAAGTTGTCCTTTTGGCGCGACATTCTCCTCGGCTTTACCATTCTGCAAATTGTTGTTCCCATCTGTGTGTGCAACCCCGTTCGTCCCAAAGTCATCCTTGCTGATGCCATCGGTTTGAGATGGATCAGCCTGTTTCGAATCAATGACTGACATAGCTTCCTTGTGTGCACCTACAAGCTCCATAAAATTGGACTCCGGACTCAGAATTTCATCGTACTTTCCTGCCTGCGAAACTCTTCCATCTTTCATAACCTGAGCCAAAACCGAATGTTGAAAATCTGCAGTACAGATAAAACTCCTAGCTCATATAAGAAAAATAAAAATCACTCACCAGAATCAAATCTGCAGCAGGTAAGAACTCGACTTGGTGAGTGACATAAACGACAGTCTTCGAACGCAAGAGACCGAGCAAAACTTCCTGTCACATACAAATTGGAAGACAATTGATTCTAGTTAAACATGAGGAAGTATAAAAAATGTACAGCTTCTGAAGAAAGAGAAATGCTTAACCTTGAACAAATGTGATCCGGTATGAGCATCAACTGCGCTAAAAGGATCGTCGAAGAAATAGATATCAGCGTCTTGATAAAGAGCGCGCGCAATTTGTATTCGTTGCTTCTGGCCGCCACTCAAATTGATACCCCTCTCACCTATCACAGTTTGATCACCAAAAGACAGGATTTCCAGGTCCTTCTTAAGGGAACAAGCTTCAAGGATACTCTCATATCTTTCTTTGTCCATCTCTTTGCCAAACAATATGTTCTCTTCGATGTTACCACTCAGAATCCAGGGGGATTGAGCAACATAAGCTTTAGTTCCAGACAGCTTAACTGTTCCTGAGATCTTCGGTACTTCTCCTAATATGCAGGACAGCAAACTAGACTTGCCCGAACCGACGGTACCACAAACAGCAACGTGCATACCTCGGAGTACCTTGAGATTCAAATCTTTCAATGTTGGCTCCGGAGAAGACAGCTCCCAGGAGAATTTTCCATCGGCTACCTCGATCGCTGCTTCTGAACTGCCTCCTGGTAGCCTTTCCACAACATCATTCTGCAATTCAGCAAGGCGTAGAAAAGATGCAATTCTGTCAAGAGAAACCTTGGTCTGAATCATCATAGAGATCGAGTCGGGTAGACCGTAAATCGGGTTTTGAAGGACCCTGAATGTTGCAAGAGCTGATAAGATCTTTCCGGACTCCAGTGGTATCTTCAAAAGAATACAGGTTCCGAAGGTAACAACTGCAACAAACGTAGGGGCACCCCAGAACATAAAACTGACTATTGCAGCATTGTACACATACTTCTTCAGCCAACCTTCCTCTGTCTTTCTAAGTTCGGTGATCTTAGACAAAAACTTCATCTCCCATCCCTGAAGCTTGAGAATTCTCATGTTCCTCAATATCTCGGATGTCGCCTTCATCCTCTCATCTTTTGATTCCATTAGCTTGTTCTGAAACTTCTCTTGCAACTTCCCCAAAGGAAAGTTAAGCAGCATGACCACCACCGTAGCAACAAACGCTGCAAGACTGGCAAGTCCAAGACATTTGTACAATATCCCCAACGCCAAACCGACCTCCAAGAACACTAACCACATATCATGAAGGTACCAGCTGAAGTCACCGATCCTTTCGGCATCAACAGTCATGATGTTTATGATCTCCCCACTGCTTTGGCCTTGCTTTGACTGGCACGAAAGCCTCAAACCCTTTTCGTAGATCATCGCGACCAGGGCGGCACGGAACCTTAATCCGATTTTCTGCAATCTAAAGATCCAGTGCCTTTGAGAAAGGCACTCTACTACCTTTGCGGACAAAAAGGTTGAAGCCAAGAGATAACCCTGATTTTTAAACTCGCCCCTCCCATTCAGACATTGGACTAGTGAATCTATGAGGTAAGGGCCAACATAAGAAGCTGAAGTATGGACCAGCGCAAGCAGCCCAGTGAAGAGAATTTCTCTCCAAGCTGACAAGAACAACGCCTTTGCCAACTTAAATGTGCTAACACCATCGGCCGAACCACTACTGGTCGATTCGAGTTTGCTTCTAAACTGAGAGAAAACTCCAACTACGCTATCATCACTATGAAGCTGAGGAACATCCTCCAGGTCTAGTGCCTTCTTATTGCCAATGGCAATCACAGGACCCATCCATGAGAATGTGAGAGCACTAAAGAGACCGGCATTCGCAAAAGCGGTGACAGAAGCACCCCCTCTGGACCTACTAGACTCCACATTCAAAAGAGGCTCCTCCAGAAGGCTCTCCGGGGACTCGCATTTCAAGAGCCCCAAACCGCAGAGGTACAAGCCACTTAAAGCAGAGACACCATCAGACACCAAGTAATGAACCGATGGAGACAAATGCCTCAAGTGAAGCACAATGTCCACCACCAGGGAATAGCACGAAATCGAAAGGTAAAAAACCCACCAAATTCTAAGTAAGAGAGGGAACTTCCCCTCCCTGGAAACGAAGAACAGAGTGTGCAAATAAACCCCAAGTGCACCCCAAGAGAGTGTCCTAGCTGCTAAATCCAGAAGTTCCACTAGCTCAACCTCAGACAAATTATTCTTGTACCAATAAAAGTAACTAACCAAACACAAGACAAGATTAAACGCGGACAAGCCTAAACAACAGACCAAAGTCTGCCTATAACAAAGGGCCTTCCTCTTCCTAACAGCCCGCTCCTTGGAAATCCCCTCCTCGCTTGTTCTCCCCCAAACTCCAAGTTTCTTGGACACAGACACGACAAGCAAGGAAACCAACAGAAACAGGTGCAATGAACCGGAGAACCCACATAGGAAAACCGGTTTAAGGAGGAAACCGCTACCTGGGTCCATCAGCAAATTCACCACCCCGCTTCTCAACGAACCCAAAAGCTCCATACTTTAGAGGTTTTAGGAGTTTTTTTATTTTTTGGCCCAAGACAAGAGCTTGAAGCTTACATATAAAGGAGACAGCTCAGGGAAGGTCAAAGTTGGGTTCTTTCGAGTGAGGAGCAAGGAAACGTGGAGGGCAAGACTGGGTTGACGGAGAAGGCGAGAGAGAGAGAGACAAAGGTTGAAACTTTTTTGCTATGTTTTGAAAGCGAGGTTCCCGCGGCAGACTTTTTCAGTTTAGTTTCGACTTTTGTGTTTGGACTATTAATTTGACCTAGATAGGTTTTTTGTACACCAAGGGCTCGTCTATTATATAAGGACGTGTTACTCAGGGTTTTATATAGCTTTGTGACTCGGATCCATCAATAAAAGTTCTCATTTCTCTCCGTGGACGTAGGCATTAAACCGAACCACGTAATCTCTTACGTCCGTGTTCTTTGTGCGTTTTGTTCTCGAAGTTGCTAAATTCCTAATAGGTGGTATTAGAGCTAAGGTTGGAGGATGTCGGATCATGGCGCAAAGTTTGCTCTTGTGAAGTTCGATGGTTCATCGAATTTTGGGTTATGGCAAAGGCATGTCAAGGATCTCCTCGTTCAACAAGGGATGGTCATCGCGCTCTCGGAGAAGAAGTCCGAGAAGATGGAGGAGCAAGAGTGGAAGGAGATGGGGGCCAAGGCGGTAGCGACAATTCGCTTGTGCTTGGCGGACGATGTGATGTATCACGTCATGGATGAGGAGTCACTAGCTGAGGTGTGGAAGAAATTGCAGGCAATGTATATGTCTAAGTCTTTGTCGAATAAGCTTTATCTTAAACAAAGATTGTGCGGGCTCAAGATGAAGGAGGACTCGGATTTAAGCCAACACATTAATGGTTTCAGTCAACTCGTGGGCGACTTGAGAAAGGTTGATGTGAAGCTCGAGGAAGAAGACAAGGCATTGTTGCTACTGAATTCCTTACCGGGTTCCTACAAAAATTTGGTTACAACTCTAACTTGGGGGAAGGAGTCCCTAGTGTTGGAAGATATCACAAGTGCTCTGCTAGAGTTTCATCAAAGGAGGAAAATTGGCGATGAACAAACGGAAGGGCTGGTTGTGAGGGATAGCCATATTGGTCGTAGCGAAGATGGAAGAGGATCCAGGTCGAGGTTAAGGAGGTTCAAAGGAAATTGCTTCGAGTGCGGAGAAAAAGGGCACGTGAAGAAGAATTGTCCGAGAAGAACTCGGGATCGCGAGAGAAAAGGATCGAGTTTCGTGAATATGGCCTCATATTCGGACGAGTCAGATGGTGATGTTCTTTATGTCTTATCAAGTCCAAAGCTTTCTGATTCCTGGATTTTGAATAGCGCTTGCTCTTTCCACATGAAGCCTAAGAGAGGGTGGTTTGACACCTACAAGTTCGTTAATTCAGGTATGGTGACTATGAGTGATGGTTCTACTTGTAGAATTGCTAGCATAGGTGATATCCGGATCAAGGTGGAGTTTGTTGAAGTTCGGGTGGATGTTTATGGTTCTTCGCAAGGGATGAATTCTCGCCCAAGGTGGAGATTGTTGGGATTGTCGAGAAGTTTGTGATGGTTGGCGATCGCCATCTTATTGGCGGTAGCAAATGACCTCAAACAGATAATTGTGAATTTGTGGATTGGCGGCCGCCAATTAACTGGCGACCGCCAGGTCCCCGCGGCAGACTTTTTCAGTTTATTTTCGACTTTTGTTTCGGACTCCTAATTCGACCTAGATAGATTTCTTGTACACCAAGGGCTCGTCTATCATATAAGGACGTGTTACCCAAGGGTTTTATATAGCTTTGTGACTCGAATCCATCAATAAAAGTTCTCCTTTCTCCCCGTGGTCGTAGGCATTAGGCCGAACCACGTAATTTCTTGCGTCCGTATTCTTTGTGAGTTTTGTTCTTGAAGTTGCTAAATTCTTAACACCAATTTTTTAAAGGGGAATGTTCTCATCTTGATATAGCCTTAATATAGCCCGAGTTTTCTATAGATATCATCAAAAAGGCAAGCACCACTTGGGGAGGAATTTGAAACAAAAACAAGTCAAATTTATTTAGTTGGATTAATCTTCTCTTTTCAATTAAATGAAACTAAATTGAGAATGAGTTGGCGATCAAAATATATTTTTTCGATTTCATATTCAACTGAACCTAAACATTTTCTAAGTTCTTAAAATTTTAATGCAAATTTTTTAAAATTGAATTCAAATTTTTACCGATGGTAATTAGTCTTTCATTAGTGCTTGACCTACTAGTAAAGGACAAGATCCATATCTCCTCGTAAATGATAATCAAGTGTGTGATATAGACCGGGAATCATTGGCCAATTTGGTCAAGCACGTGCGTTGAATTTATATTTGAAGCGTCTATTTTCTTATAAATGATATATTTACTAAATTGACTAATATATTCATGTCAATTAAATTTTTTGAGAAATTGAAAATTTGCTTTTGACACATTTTTAACACTATTTTAAGCAAAGTTTTGAAACAATTTGTAGTGCACCGTAATCCGATCGACTGTCTCCACAGACCAACACAACTCTTTCCAGCATGTTTTGTTCTCAGTCGCACCCATCTCGGAAAAATTTTCAGAAAGTCACCCATCCTGATCCTACTCCAGGCCAAACAAGTTTAACCTTGGAGTTCTCTCAGGATGTGTACCGGAAAAGAAGATACACATAGTCAAATCAAATCACTTAAACATTTCAGATAGAATAGATCATTAACGGTGTATCACGCAATTTTATTGGGAGGCCTACAAAAGAGAGGGACGATTTCAGTTATTAAATGAGTAAGTGATTTTTCTTTGGTGTCTCGCGACTCTCTTTATTTTTCTGCTTTATTTTTCTGCTTCGATTTCTCTCTTGCTTTGGACGTTCTTTGTCGCATTCTTGGTGTTGGTTTCTGTTAGAATTCAGCAACTAGGGAACAAAACGCGCAAAGAACACGGAACAAGAGAATTACGTGGTTCGGCCTAGTGCCTACGTCCACGGAGAGAAAGGAGAACTTTTATTGATGAGTTTCCGAGCCACAAAGCCATACAAAACCTTAGGGTAACATGCCTTTATATAGAGGCAAACTCTTGTACATCAAGTAACCTATCTAGGTCAGATTAGAAGTCCAAAACCTAGTCAGAATAGGAATAGGAATAGGAAATAAGTCTTTCCTATTTCTCGCCATCCCAACAATCTCCACCTTGGCGAGAAATCATCTCGTGGAAGAATCATGAAGCTCCACCCGAACTTCAACAAACTCTACCTTGACAAAATACCGCCCTATGAAGAACCATGAGATCTTGCAAAACTAATCCGACTCCACCGACTCCATCTTGGACCATAGATAACTGCATCAATAAGACCATCTTAACTTTCTCTTCACCTTTTGGTCAATCACTTGGAGCCACCCCCAAACTCGAGCTTCTGAGCTTGCTTGGCCTATTCCCTCCAACCTCCATCGAACCCCAACTAGCGAGTCCACTTTCTGAAGCAACCTTGCGACCAATAGACGTACCTTATATTTTTCGATCAGCCCTATGCTCCGCAATCTCGAACTGCTCTTCCGTTGGACTTTTTTTGCCTCAAACCAATGCTACTCGCCATAGCATACAAAGGGCAACCTTTTGTTCTACTAAGTAGAACCTTCGACATGCCTCGAACTCTACTGTTCGGCCTTGAGTGAGATACCCGATTCGCCCGTGGTGTCACCAATGGCTTCGCATGCCCAATGCAAAACCTACCCAACACCTTTGACGTGCACGTCCCTTTAGACAACCATAGCAGGGCCCAGCTAACAATGCTTCTCTGAGACAACCATGGTTCCTTGCCAACCATGCCTCCACGAAACAACCATAGCTTGCTATCCATGTCTTTGCGAATCCCAACTACACTCAAACCATCCATGTCAAGCCTTTGCTCCCTCATACGAACCAACCTCATATGACCTGAGCTTTTTCCCACTTCATCAGACCCATTGATGTGACTCCACCTACAATAATGTTTCCCACTAACCTGTAGGTATTTTCTTTCACCCTTCATCCCTACCATCGCATTCTTCTCCACCTTCATTAGCATACCTTTATAACTATCATTGTTATAATTCAAGGTCCCTAACAAAAAGAGATTACTAGGATGCATTGGACTTGATGAGACAGAAAGCCAGTCACCATCCGACCCGTCTGAACATGTGGCCATGGTTGTGGTTGTAGATCCCTCCTCGTTGTCTTGATCCCCAGTTCGTCCTGGATAGTCCCCTTCATGCGCCCTTCTCAGCACTTGAAGCCACTTCCATTGAACTTCTTTGACTCCGACCTAGATCCTCTTCCACAACCCAGCTGGTGGCTCCTCATCATCCGCCAAGCACAAATGAATCTTCGCTACTGCCTTGGCCTCCAACTCTTCCCACTCTTGCTCCTCCATCTTCTCGGACTTCTTCTCCGAGAGCGCAATAACCATCCCTTGCTGCACGAGGAGATCCCTGACACGCCTTTGCTATAACCCAAAATTCAATGAACCATCGAACTTCACAAGAGCAAATTTTGCGACGTGATTCGACATCCTCCAACCTTAGCTTTGATACCACTTGTTATGAATTCAGCAACTTAGAGAACAAGATCGCACAAAGAACACGGACACAAGAGTTTGCGTGGTTCGGCCTAATGCCTACGTCCACAGAGAGAAAGGAGAACTTTTATTGATGAGTTTCCGAGCCATAAAGCCATACAAAACCTTAGGGTAACATGCCTTTATATAGAGGCAAACCCTTGTACATCAAGTAACATATCTAGGTCAGATTAAGAGTCCAAAACCTAGTCGAATAGGGATAGGAATAAGAAATAAGTCTTTCCTATTTCTCGCCATCCCAACAGCTTCTTTCGTGGTGGGGTTAATGTGTGTGTACCATTTTTCCTTGGTTGTTTTTTCAGTAGGTATGTTGGTCTTTCGGTGCTTTGATATCTAGGTGTTTCAAGTGGTATTAATTTTGCGATTTCAATGTCAAAATAGATTTTTTTATCGGAGTATTTTTTTTTTCATACCACACATTTTTTTCTTCCGTATTTTTGTGTGGTAGGTTTTGACGAGGCCGACAATCGTAACCATGTTTTGGCTCCATGACAAGAGAAATACTATTCTAAATATGATGTATATTTCATGGATATTATTAATACATATACTTTCAAAAAAATGACTAAGTGATTGAGTGGTAAAAGATTTGACATTAGATTCAAGATTCACCGATATAAAAATAATTATTTGGAGAATTGTCCGTAAATATGGTATGAAATTATTCGATTGTGAGAGTTTAATAAGAGATTATTAAAATGTATTCGTTTCGGAATGTGTGGCGGCCAAGATATAGGGACCAATTGGGAAGTGAGACTCTGATCAGGATTCGCGAATCAGTAGAATTTATTTGGATACGCGTGGGTCCCACTTCAACGATTCCTTATCAATGTGGTTGTACGTGGGCCCGACAGACCATAATATTCCACAATCCTGTGAAGTGCAGGAGCTTTAAATAATGAGAGGAAATTAGTGATCAATGACAATGAAACCAACCGTTAAATTAAAGAAAAAATTGTCCTCAGATTTCCCGACTAATTTCTGATTTAGCCCTTCAAAATCAAAACTTCGGCCCCTATAGTTTGATCTTATTAAATTCTCAAATCCTTCAGAAATTTCTCAAACGATGAGGCATCTGAAATGACTTGATTGCCTCTCGGTAAAAAAATCTCACATTCTTTAACCTCTAGAACACCAAGAACACAAAATAAAAAAATCAAAAATACTAAATTAGCCAAGAACATCAAAATTAACATTTTACAGGTCTCTAAAATGACAGAGAAGAGTACCCTTCCTACTACAACTTCATCACCCACTAGTACCAACAATACCCTCACCACTTCCAACACCAACTGCTTGAACAAGACAACCAAGAGAACCACCTATTTACCAACCCCAAGTCCATGACCATGTCCATTATCGCTCCTAAGAAGAAGAACACTTTCTCCACCTCCTTCACCTCGTCTTCCAACAACAAGACCCACAATGCCTCTTCCACTACCTCTACTACCCTCGCCAGTATCTGACCTTCCAAGCCCTAGGCGGCCACTAGAACACCCACTGCAGAGAGCGGGCTGCCACCAGGAGGAACAACCAGCTGGTTGGCTCCACCTTAATTCCCCCAGATTATGTTGCTACTAATGTCTTAACTACCCCTCCTCTTGATGAGGTCAATCTCATTCCTGGTGCCGAATACCGCCCAGGTTCCCCTCCTCCTCAGTGTTGCCCTTTTGAGGAGAGAAATAAGACGAGGAGTGTGAAAAGGAAAGCGAGGTAGAGAGCGGAGATTAGATTGGCCAGAGGTGGTGGTGAGGCACTTAACACGTATAGCCTCAGACCACTTCCTTATCCTCCTCGAACTCCAACCGAGCGAGGTGGGAATATGAGGGAGAGGCCATTCTGATAGCAGGCAGACTGGTTGCTCCACACAGACTTTGTGAGTTTTTTTTTATTTCTTTATTGAGGGGTAACTAGGCCATTTCAGTCGCCTCCTGGCCGAAGAAATTTCTCAATTATGACGTCATGGACCTGAGAGTTCAATAAAATCAAGCTAGGGGACCAAAATTTCAACTTTGCAAAAATAGAGACTAAATTAGAAATTTAGTCAAACCACAAGGACCTGATAACAATTTGCTTTAAATTTAAAAGGTAAATACTTGCTAGAATAATTTTAATGTATTTTAAATTGTCTCATTTAATTAAAATTTGGATTAGTTTTTTTTAAGATAAATTTTTACAGCCATATCCTATACCTCTTTAAATTAGACACCTTGTGCTATTATAATACATGTCCTTTGGCAAAAAAAATTGGATTAGTTGGTTATGAAAATTTAGATAAAAAATTTGGATTACTTTTTTTAGTGAGTATCTCCCATACATATTGTATTAACACAATCAAATAGATTAATATCCTGATTTATATTAAATTAATGTAGATTATAAATAATTATAAATTATTTATATTAAATTCGGAAATACAAAACTTCAAAATAAAAAATCAAAATATTTTATCAAATTTGAATATTTTCCATCCGTTGATTAGTACTAGTTAATCCTCCCGTTAAAGTTTTTTGGTCAAAGTCTACAAGTAGTTGGCTGTGATTTTATTTTCATTAAGTAACGTTGGTTATCAGGTAACCGTCTCCATCAGCCTTAAATTCTTTACATTATTTCCTTCATTCAAATCAAGAAAAAGAAACCAAATAAAATACATTTTTATTTTTTATGTAATGCAAAGGAGGTTTCATTTCAAGGAAGAAGTAGACATGGGGTCAAATAAAACAATATATTAATACCTGCAGTTCAAAGAAGAAACCATTAACAAAATCATTACATTGACCCAATTATTTCCCTGAAAAGCCAAAACTCATTATAATCACATATATCTCTGAGTATTTAATTCAATAAATTGGCTTTTGGTCCACACACGCCATATAAGAAAATTTCCACATTATAAATATTTATCGTTAAATTTTTTGATAGCCTAGTTGGTAACATGAATAGATTTGGTATATATTTTCACGTGTGCAAGAGACAAATATTTAGGCTCGAGTCACGAAATATGCCACCAAGAACGAGGCATCTGCATCTTTGGCCAGAGACATTATTCCTCTGCAAACATAATTTCGAATTGTAGATTGAAAATATAATTTCGGAATTGGCAACCTAAAAATGGAAATTTAGAAGTTTAATTTGATGGTTGTCTACCACCTGTACGTTTCTCTGTTGAAGACATTTACCTGAAAAAAAATACTAACGAGACACTGTTGGCCATACTTTCATAATTTTATTAAATTAATAAATGTCAAGATACAAAATAATTTTGATAAAAAATTCGAAGATATTAAATTTTGAAAAATGTAGGAGATGGAGGCATCCAACTCTAGCAGTAGCGACGATTTTCAGATGTTAGGACTTAATACATGATAGCGACGATTTTGAAATTTTGCACACGTATTTTGTAATAACTTAGACCGATAGCAAAGTTATTGGCTATTAGGAGTTTGGGTAGTTGGTTCGTAACGTATCGCATTATTATGAAGACAATTCTTTTTATTTTTGTCATTTTTTCTTTATAAATTTTGCAACCCTCGTGCTATTACAGGGGAGCCACCATCCAAAGCGTAGGGGGAAAATATTGGGTAGTATGTGTGAAGATCAGGAAACCATAATGAATATTTTAAAACTGATGGAGGAGCAAACTGTAATTTTCCCAGGGACTAAATTGAACGTTACCAAACTTTACACTCTGAACCCTAGAGCTGTGCCTATAAAAGAACCCTGGACAAAACCCTACAGCTCACTTTTTTCTGAATTTCGTATTTCTATTCCCAAGGTGGAGGCAGCCGTCCAGGCAAATCTCGGGGCGAGGGAGAACATAACGACACTTTGCGAGACGCTAGGGTAAGTCGTCTCGTCCATATCACTGTTAATCATTAAGAAAATGTAGGGAGACATTGATTGATCACCAAACTGTAGGGCCTGGAAGAGGAGTCTGAGAATTAGAGAAGACGTGAATTAGCGAGGTTAGAGGGAGTCGAGGTAAGAGGGAGTCGAGGTAAGTCGATCCTTTCTGTTTTGTGTCATAATTGATGTGTTCTTGTATGTGATGTATTCTCGTATGTGATTTATTTTTGTATGTGATTTATTTTCGTATGTGATCTGATCGTAATTGTGACATGTGATCTGAATGTGATTCGGTCTATTAGATCTGTCTGTATGTTCTGGTCGGGTTTATCCTGATGCTTCTGTGCCCGTAGAGTACTCTGGACAAATTTCGTACTCTATGTGAGCATCAGTGATATCTGTGCCCTGTGGTGAGACTGTCCTCTTGTTTCTGTGCCTTTAGCATGAGGATTTGTCTTCTGTGCCCCACAGGTTCCCGATAGTTGCACTCCAGAGTTTGTCTGTGTTTGTTATTACAGTTTGTAATATTTGTGTTTATTGTTTATGGGTTAATAATTCTCAATTTCGGGGTTGGCTTACTGAGTTGCGTAAACTCAGCAAAATACGTGTTTTGTTTCAGATCCGACGGGGACTAATCGGGATCGGCGTGAGAGCTAAAGGGAGGACATGCATCTCATTTAGTTATATAGTCTGAAATTTCGTATTTTAAGTTAAAGACCTTTGGTTTTGTTTTCAATAAATTTTGCTTGTTAAGGACGAAATTCGAATTGTGAAAATAAGATGCTTTACGGAGATTTACACTCCGCGGCGGTTGGCATGCCCAGATTATTGGGGCGTGACAACTTTAATGGTATCAAAGCTTTTTCCAAAAATAAATAATCTAATTTTAAATCTGCATGCATACATACATCGCATTTGCATTGAGAGAGGATGGGTTTAAAGGGAAAAAAAAGGGTCGTTTCGTGTCAAAAAAAAAAATTTTGCACCTTAATGTGCTGCCAACTTGTTTTGTGTCATTATGAAAGAGGGAAAAACCGGAAACTACTAGTGGTAAAAAGGGGGGTGCAAATCATTTGGAAACCATGGTTTGGTGTCAAAAATTTTGTGATTTTCGTGGCCAAAACCACCTAAAATTTTGAAAGGCCATAACGTTTGACTCGCTTAACCGATTTGCTATTATAACCACTTTTCAGAAAGGAAATTTCAAGATCTACAAACATTCTCGCTACGCCAGAACGATCGACTTTGGGGGCCTAATTCGCAGCCATTTGAAAGTTACAGCCATTTGAAGTTTCGGCAATAATTTTAAGTTGTTTTCTTCACAAATTTTAATTTGGTTTTCAAGTATTCGTGTTCGTAGACAAGTAATAAGTCACGAAGGGTGCGGGGTAATGTTGTGAGCGAGGATATCATGATTTTAAGTTTACGAGTTTGTGATTATGTGATCTGGTGAATTTATGAATTTGATTTTAAGATTCTGTGATCTGGTGAATTTGCGATTTCGATTTTAAGATTAGGTGACATGGTTATGCGACTGGGATCTTGAGTTAGGACGAAATCTAGGAAGTATAGATATGATTACGGTTCTAACTAATAATATATGTTGTACTTAAATTTAATCAGTAGGATACTTAGAGCGATGGCACCACAAACTCAGAGGATGACTAGAGGGCAGAGTTCGGGAACAACCTCAGGAGAGATGCCTGCGTTATTACCACTTGCTGAACCGACCCCGACACTTGTTCAGAATATGGCACAAGGGGGCAGAACCATGCCACCACCTCCACCACCTCCCGACGGGAATGATCCGCCACACACCTAGGATGAACCGTCGGAGGAGGAAGAGGAGGAAGCGGAAGAGATACCGCCAGCCGGAACTATTCCCCCTGTGGTACCTCCTGTGATGCCAGCAACCAGAATTACCCTTGACCCGGGACTCGTGACCAACCTGTTGACCCACCTACTGGCCCAGCAGCAACAGCCTGCACCAGTTATGGCAGCACCAGTGGCAATCGCTCAACCAGAGGATGGTTATCGGAGATTTCAGAGAGCTAAACCTCCTGCCTTTGAAGGTACCCAGGACCCCATCCAGGTGGAAGATTGGATAATGGAGATAGAAAAGGCATTTCAGATTGCTCGTACTGAAGCACGGGATAACACATTGTATGCCTCCTACATGCTGACAGGAGATGCACGGAGGTGGTGGGAGACGCATCAGCGAACCCGCCAGCCTGGGACACCAGAGGTTAACTGGGAGACATTTCTGAGAGATTTTCGGGCCAGGTACGAACCTGCCCCTCTAAAGAGAGAGAAGGCTAGAGAGTTTGACCTGCTGGTCCAAGGAGGCAAAACCGTGATGCAATATGATCAAGAATTCACTAGGTATGTACCCAAAAACAAAAAAAAATGTTGATTATTCACATTACAACCGTGTTGATCCTAACATAAACGATGGTTGCATATCTAGGCTATCTGTGTTCAAGTCAGCTGCAGTTCTGGATGAGGACACCAGGGCTCGTAAATTTGAGGAAGGATTAGCTAAGGAGATTCGGGACCATATTGTACCCTTGTTCCTGCCAACGTACTCTGATGTACTAACACGAGCATTGACAGTGGAACAGAACCTGCGACGTGACGAGACCGACAAGGAGAGTGGGAAGAGGAAAGTGGGACAATATACTGGAGGACAAACTACTGAGGCTACAAAGAAGCCATATAACCCACCACGGGGAGGTAATACGCCCACTAACTCGTCCAACAATATGGATCAGTGTCGCAGGTGTAGACGTTGGGGGCATCGTGAGGAGCAATGCCGGTGGGCAAATGGGGCATGCTTCCGTTGTGGAAAGGTTGGGCATGTGGTGGCAAGGTGCCCTGATGCAACCCCCAACCCGATACGGGCAATCGCAGCTAATTCAACTCGAACAGGAGCAACATAACCTACAACAACAACCTCGGCGCGGGTTTATGCATTGAACCAAGAAGATGCTCAGCGACGGACAGGAGACGTCGTGACAGGTATGATTCTATTAGTAGCCCATTCACATGAGTAAAAGAAATGTGGATTTTGAATGAAATAGTTAACCTTCGTGTTTGATTGCCTGTACTGTTAAGTAGTTAGATTAATAGTTAGAGACTTGATTACTGTGCCAGGTAAGCTGTTAGTAGCCGGCCATTCGGCAAGGGCTTTATTCGACTCTGGTGCTACACATTCATTTGTATCTGAGAGTTTTGTAAAAAGACACAAACTCGCCAAGCAAGAGAGTGAAGAACTGTTAGCAGTCACCTGTAGGGAAAACCCTTACAGTGACCCAGTTGTGCAAGGATTGTGAGAACACAATAGGTGGTGGCAAACAAAAAGGGGACTTAAGGGTCATGGCAATGATGGGATTTGATGTGATCTTAGGAATGGGCTGGCTGACTGAACACTATGCAGTAATAGATTATAGGGGGAAGGCAATAGTGTTCCAGACCCCAGGGGAGCCAGCAACTCGCTACGAAGGTGAACTGGGCCAGGGAGTCCAGATTATCTCGGTGCTGGAGGCAAGGAAATTGGTCCGGGGTGGTGCAACAGCATTCTTAGCTACCGTTCGGGACACAAGGTCGGAGCAGGCACTGGAGGATATCCCAATCGTACAACAATTTCCGAACGTCTTTCTGGAGAAAGTACAAGAGCTACCACCAGATCAAAAAGTTGAATTTCAGATAGAATTGATACCTGGGGCCAGTCCAGCGTCTAAGGCACCGTACCGCATGGCTCCAGCGGAGCTGAAGGTACAACTGGAAGAGCTGTTAGATAAGGGATTTATTCGTCCCAGTGTGTCCCCATGGGGAGCCCCAGTATTATTAGTAAAGAAAAAGAATGGATCTATGCGGATGTGTGTCGATTATCGGGAGCTGAACAAACTCACCATCAGGAATCGGTACCCATTGCCACGAATAGAAGATTTATTTGATCAGCTAAGAGGGGCGCAAGTATTTTCCAAGATTGATCTGCGATCTGGATATCACCAATTAAAGATTAAGGAGGAGGATGTACACCTCACAGCGTTCCACACTCGCTATGGACATTATGAATTTGTGGTTATGCCATTTGGATTAACGAATGCTCCAGCCAAGTTTATGGACCTCATGAACAGGACTTTTCGGCCCTACCTGGATAAATTTGTCGTGGTTTTCATCGATGATATCCTGGTGTACTCTGCTTGTAAAGAGAGTCACGAAGAATATTTGAGGACCGTATTACAGACGCTCAGAACAGAAAAACTGTATGCCAAATTCAAAAAGTGTGAGTTTTGGCTTGAAAAGGTGGCCTTTTTGGGTCATGTAATATC
Organism: Hypericum androsaemum; assembly: GCA_963995505.1. Lineage (NCBI taxonomy): Eukaryota > Viridiplantae > Streptophyta > Magnoliopsida > Malpighiales > Hypericaceae > Hypericum > Hypericum androsaemum. The sequence continues at coordinate 19,691,320 of OZ023186.1, forward strand.
TAAAGAAGGAGTTTCGGTAGACCCTGGCAAGATTGAAGCAGTGATGAACTGGGAGCAACCTACCAATGTGTCCAAAGTGCAAAGCTTCCTAGGGTTGGCGGGGTATTACCAAAAATTTGTTGAGGGGTTCTCTAAGATAGCAATGCCTCTGACTCAATTAACCCAAAAAGGGGTGAAGTTTGTATGGGACAAGGAGTGCGAAGAAAGCTTTCAAGAGCTGAAGAGAAGATTGGTATCTGCTCCAATTTTGGCTTTACCAACCGAGGGGATAAACTTTGTGGTTTACAGTGATGCCTCGAAGAGAGGCCTTGGTCGTGTTCTCATGCAGGATGATAAGGTCATTGCATATACCTCCAGGCAGCTCAAATCTTATGAGAAGAACTATCCCACTCATGACCTAGAACTGGCTGCGGTGGTCCATGCATTGAAAGTTTGGTGATACTATCTGTATGGGGTGCGGTGTGAAATATACACTGATCATAAGAGTCTCAAGTATATATACACACAGAAGGAGCTAAACATGAGGCAAAGAAGATGGTTGGAACTCATCAAAGATTACGACATTTCACTACCATCCTGGTAAGGCAAACGTGGTCGCGGATGCTTTGAGCCGGAAAGACTCTCACACAACTGTTTACGAGGTCACAGAACAAGAAGAGTTAGTAGGAGAACTACGAAGATTGGGGATAGAAGATAGTGGGCCGGCAATGGGGATGATAGCAAGTCTAGTAGTAGAGCCCTCTCTACGAACACTACTCAGGGAAGAACAGCTAATAGATGCCACCCTCAGGACTACTCGTCGCCAAGTTGAACAAGGAGAGATAACGGAGGATTTCCACATTAAGGCGGATACATACCTATACTTTCGGAATAGACTCTGTGTTCTGGCCGCAAAGGAACTAAAGAACTTGGTATTAGAAGAGGCCCATAATGCCCGTTACAAATTCCATCCGAGAGGAACTAAAATGTACCAAGACCTCAAGCAGGAATTCTGGTGGTCAGGAATGAAGAAGGAAATAGCAGATTATGTAGCTAGTTGTATGGTATGCTAGCTGGTCAAAGTAGAACATCAACGACCGGCCGGACCTTTGCAGCCCCTAGATATACCAGAGTGGAAATGGGAGAAAATTACTATGGATTTTGTGACCGGACTGCCGAGAAGCTTATATGGAAAGGATGCAGTATGGGTCGTAGTGGACCGATTAACTAAGGGAGCTCACTTTCTGGCTTACAAAACAGGTATGTCCATGGAATAGATGGCTGAACTCTACATAAGGGAAGTGGTGCGCCTACACGGAATTCCAGTGAGTATCACCTCTGATAGAGACACAAGGTTCATGTCTAAGTTCTGGAAAAGTCTGCAGAGAGCAATGGGAACCAAGTTACAGTTCAGTACAGCCTTTCACCCACAGTCGGACGGGCAATCCGAGCGAACCATACAAACTCTGGAGGATATGCTACGGGCATGTGTATTGGATTTTGGGGGCAACTGGGAGAGTCACCTTCCCTTGGTGGAATTCGCATATAATAACAGTTTTCAGGCAAGTATAGGGATGGCCCCTTATGAAGCATTATATGGGAGGAAATGCCGATCACCAATTAGCTGGAACGAAGTTTGCGAGAAAATAATATTGGGACCAGAAATGTTTGAAGAATTGACCAATAGGGTGCCGGTCATTCGAGGGAGGATACAGGCAGCACAAGATCGACAGAAGAAATTTGCAGATCGCCGCAGGAGAGAACTGGAATTTGAAGTAGGGGATCATGTATTCCTGAAGGTATCACCCACCAAAGGTGTTAGAAGATTTGGGGTGAAGGGAAAACTTAGTCCAAGGTATATCGGACATTATGACATAATAGAACGTATCGGAAAACTAGCATACCGTTTGGCTTTACCCCCTAGCTTGGCCGGAGTCTACAATGTATTTCACGTATCCATGCTACGCAAGTATGTCCCAAGGGAGGGACAGGTAATTCATGAAATTCCAACGATACTACGGCCTGACGTAAGCTACGAGGAGATTCCGCTGAGGATTGTTGATGAGAAAACTCAACAGTTGCGAAAGAGGACCATCCAATATGTCAAGGTACAATGGAGCAACCATACAGAAAGAGAAGCAACCTGGGAGTTAGAGACAGAAATGAAGACCAAGTACCCCTTCCTTTTCGAACCAACAAGTAAGTATCTTCAGCTAAGTTTGTGGACAAACTTCTATTAAGGAGGGGAGGATGTGAAGATCAGGAAACCATAATGAATATTTTAAAACTGATGGAGGAGCAAACTGTAATTTTTCCAGGGACTAAATTGAACGTTACCAAACCCTACACTCTGAAAACCCTAGAGTTGTGCCTATAAAAGAACCCTGGACGAAACCCTACAACTCACTTTTTTTTCTGAATTTCGTGTTTCTATTCCCAAGGTGGAGGCAGCCGTCCGGGCAAATCTCGGGGCGAGGGAGAACATAACGATACTTTGCGAGATGCTAGGGTAAGTCGTCTCGTCCATATCACTGTTAATCATTAAGAAAACGTAGGGAGACATTGATTGATCACCAAACTGTAGGGCCTGGAAGAGGAGTCTGAGAATTAGAGAAGACGTGAATTAGCGAGGTTAGAGGGAGTCGAGGTAAGTCGATCCTTTCTGTTTTGTGTCATAATTGATGTGTTCTTGTATGTGATGTATTCTCGTATGTGATTTATTTTTGTATGTGATTTATTTTCGTATGTGATCTGATCGTAATTGTGACATGTGATCTGAATGTGATTCGGTCTATTAGATTTGTCTGTATGTTCTGGTCGGGTTTATCCTGATGCTTCTGTGCCCGTAGAGTACTCTGGATAAATTTCGTACTCTATGTGAGCATCAGTGATATCTGTGCCCTGTGGTGAGACTGTCCTCTCGTTTCTGTGCCTTTAGCGTGAGGATTTGTCTTCTGTGCCCCACAGGTTCCCGATAGTTGCACCCCGGAGTTCGTCTGTGTTTGTTATTACAGTTTGTAATATCTGTGTTTATTTTTTACGGGTTAATAATTCTCAATTTCGGGGTTGGCTTACTGAGTTGCGTAAACTCAGCAAAATACGTGTTTTGTTTCAGATCCGACAGGGACTAATCGGGATCGGCGTGAGAGCTAAAGGGAGGACATGCATCTCATTTAGTTATATAGTCTGAAATTTCGTATTTTAAGTTAAAGACCTTTGGTTTTGTTTTCAATAAATTTTGCTTGTTAAGGACGAAATTCGAATTGTGAAAATAAGATGCCTTACGGAGATTTACACTCCGCGGCGGTTGGCATGCCTAGATTATTGGGGCGTGACAGTATGGGTCAGAACTTTAATAGGGTGTAAATATTAATTATTTAAAAATGTATGGGTCAGAATTATTTAATAGGGTGTAAGTATGGGTCAGAACTATAATAAAAAATGTATCCACCAAAAAAAGGACTTAATACATGAAACATATTACCATTATTTAACTGTTCCTAGATGTAAAAGGCCGATACAAAGTCTTGGCCCACGGAGGTATTGAGCCAATGGGTCTTGGTCTTTCCCCCATTTCCTAGTTTGTTCTAAAGAAGGCAAGCCATCACCAACTTATTATTATAAAATGACTGCGTATTCAGCACGTATAATCGCGTCAAGTTCGGATAATTTTTTTGCATGGTGAAGGGGAACAAAAAAGTTTGCCCCAATAGAGTATTAAGAAAAAAGTTTTCCCCCATAGAGTATTAAGAAAAAAGTTTTCCAATGCGGTGTTGTGCCAAAAAAAAAAAGGAACCGGATTCGGTTCCGGTTCTGGATGTGTAAAACGTTTTAGGATCGTCCTGAAACACGCGCTGAGTTGGTCAGTTATGATGTAATTGGTTGCTCAGTTATGATGAAATGGTTCGCCTAGTTATGATGAAATAGTTCGCCCGAAGCGATCCCGAATGGTTCGCCCAGTTATGACAGAATGGTTCGCCCTGGAACACGCGCTGGGTTGGTCAGTTATGATACAATGGTTCGACACGCCCTGGGTTGGTCAGTTATGATATAATGGTTCACCTAATTATGATGAAATGGTGCGAACAGTTATGATGAAATAGTTCGCTTTTCAGAATGGTCCTGGAAAAGGGATCCAGAACCAAATCCGTAAAAAAAAAATTTCAAATGCCAAGGAGTGTATTTTTTATTAGTACGTAGAACTTACAGATGAATGTCTTTAAAAACCTGAAGAAGAATTGATGATGCATTGTACATTGTTGTCATGGGAATTTTTTTTTTTTGATAAGTAGAGATTTTATTAATAACAAAAGACAAAAGATTATACCATAGAATCAAACATGTAAAAAGAGAGATTACATAAGGTGTGGAACCACTACTCTTTACATATGTGATTCATTATAAAGTAATAAATCTTTATTACAAATTGTCCTTGTTGAATTCGAACAGTAAAGTCATTCACGAGCATTGTAAATGATGGAGTGAGTTATAACCTCACGATTGGCTACTGCATAGTCAAATATAATAGTATTGCGATGACACCATAATCCCCACATCACAGCACCAAAGAGAGTCATCCAAAATTTACCGATCATGCCACCTCGAACCAGCCCCAACCAATTCGCAAGAAGGTAGTGAAGGTTGTCTCTGCAGCACCATTGTACTCCCACCTTAAACATAAAGTAATTCCAGATGTTCCAAGCAAATGGACAATGAAAGAACAGGTGCAAAGCGGATTCACCGTGATCCCAGCAGAAAGGACATAAACACTCCCATGGCTGGATTGAGCCCTTTTTTTTATCAGGATGTCTCTTGTATTCAATTTTCCTTGAAGAGCCGACCACAAGAAGCACTCAACCTGTCCAAATCCTGCTAATTTCAATCTTGAATAGCATATGATGATACATACCTCTATTGTGCAGTCTACAAAGAGCTTTGGTGGAAAATGAGAGCAACTCCACTGGTAATAGATGCAGAGGACAGCAGATCCAACAAAATCAAAGAGTCTTCCTCCTCCATGCACGCAGGTTTCTTCGCCATGGTAAGCACCAATGCCATTGATCATCCTCCCCAAATTCACATTCTGAAATCTTCGCATTTTGCAGTGTTGACAAAAAATGCAATCTCGGGAATTTCAGCCTCAGGGATTCCTCCCCAATCCAACAATCATTCCAGAAAAACAGCGAGGAACCGTCCCCAACTCGAAGTTTAATGGCACCAAAAAATTCTCTAGACATGTCGGAGTCCTGTCTAGCCAACTTGCTAATTGCTCCCCAAGTTCTACTTCTACTACCCTGAGAGGCTGGAAAGTCAGTGCTTGAAGAAGCAGAGAAGTGGTTGATGCCTGCAACAATCGAAGCCCACAAAGACCCTTCATCCTTAATGAATTTCCATATCCACTTCATGAGAAGGGCGATTCTTGTCTAAAATTCGGTCAATTCCTAACCCACCAACTTGTCTAGGGGAAGAGACAACATACCACCTTATCAAAGACCTTTTGCATTTCTCCTCCGCACCTGACTAGAGAAAAAGCCTCAATTTCTTCTCAATTATGTTGCAAACACCTGCATGGAGTTTAAAGATTGAAAGGTAATAAATTCGAAAGCTAGAAATGACAGCTTTGATCAATGTCACTCCCCCTCCAAGCGAGAGTAAATTCCATTTCCACTTTAATAACCTAGAGTCTATGGAATCCAACACTGGCTTCCAGCTAGCAATCCTGTCCATATTCCCTCCAAGAGGCATGCCGAGGTATTTAAAAGGAAGCTTTTCAAGTTGATTTTTTCTAGCTAAGAACCATCCATGTTCACTGGAATCATAGTTGTTTTTCTGAGGTTGATTTTGAGACCAAAGATCACCACAATATGCTTTAAGTTAGTCATGTGCACCTCATTGTTATCGGAGAACAGAAGTGTATCATCTGCGTATTGCAGAAGATTGAGCTGTTGGTGACTTCCAGGAAGCGTTAATCCTTTTATCAGATCTAAACTGGCAGCCTTTTTAATCATCACATTTAGATCCTCGGCAACAAGCAAGAACAAAAACGGAGACAGTGGATCGAGTTTGAACATTTTAGATGGAGCTCCATTTACAAGTAAGAATACATTGCACATGAAACACAACCTCTGATCCAAGAAATCCATTTAACCCCAAAGTTCATAGCCCTTGGGACCTCTTTGAGGTACTCCCAGCTTACACAATGAAGTCGAGTTTGACAAGAATCGCTTCCCTCCTAGACTTTTTGAGATAACTGATCACTTCACTTGCCACCATAATGCTTTCGGTGATCTGCCTATCAGCAACAAAAGCAGATTGTTCACAAAAGCAGATTGTTCATGCGAATTGGTGCATAGTATATGGTGAAATCTTTTCGCAATATACTCTCAATAAATATGACTTGGAATTTATGGACTTACAAGTTTTCTCTATCCTAGGTCTAAGAAAAATATCAATACTTTAAATATTATTACTTGACATGAAAAAACCGTCATAAAATTTATTATGATACAATGACCAAGTAGTATGAGTCCTAAGTTATGTGCTTCACCTAACTTAGTTTTCCTTCTATTCTATCAAAATGGAGGTTTTGGTTTGGGTGGCAGCCAAGTGTATATCAGCAACAAAAAAAGAAGTTCAGAAGAAGGAAAGTGAGATTAGCTGAATCCGAGACAACAAGGGGAGCCATTACTTTAAAAAAAGGGAGCTATTAATACTTGGAAGAGCTCCAATATGAGAAACAGAGGGCTTATATTTATGAGATATTAGATTCACTTTCATTTGGGAACAAAAACAATTACTGCTTTAAATAGATGAACAAGAACCAATCATGAAACCTAGAAAGATCGTTAGTGTCATTCCTGATGACCAAACACCTCTTCATCTCAAGCAAGGCATCAAATCAAAATTATATAAAGAAATAAAGGTCAAATAAACTCCTCTACTTGCTCAAAAGGATTACATAAATCTCTGTACTCGAAAGTGGCTCACATAAATCTCTGTACTTTTCTAAATGACTCAAATAACACCCTGAGAGTATTTTTCTGATCACCGGTGACACGTCAGCAGCTGACGTGGTGTCCTTGTCATCTTAAAAACAAGAATTAGGAAGGTTGTCCCGTTTTCAAAAGGAAACAAAACCCTATTCAACGAACATGTCGTAAAACCCATTCCAGTTTCCAAACGAACAGTAAAAAAATTTATTCTGATGCATCTCCCCTTCCCTTTCCTTCTTCTCTTTCGCTTTTCTTATATTTTCTTCAGAAAAAAATTTTATTCTGATGCATTTCCACCTTCCTCCCTAACAGCAACTGGTAGCTGACAATGCAAAGCTACGCTCTTTACTCTCAAAGTGTAGATGCCACAAAGTTTGACCTCTCTATATTCTGTTGATGGTTTTCATTTTATCTGGTAAAAGTTTTGATTTTTTATGTGCTTGGATTGAAGGATGGTTTCAGGTGGAGGAGAAGTTTAATGGTCGATTTCAGAAGAAGATGGTGTCTCTAAGTATAATCCGACCCGGAACTCCAAAAACACTGATTTTTTTTTCTTTGCCTTTTCGGTTTTTTTGTTTGGTAGGTCAGAGTTAGACTCCACCGAGTTTTGGATGGGAAGAGAATTTTGAGGGAAAGAATGAGGTGAAGAGTTGAAGACATTATTTTGAAAGAACTAAAAGATGGTGTGGTATTTTTAATATGACAAGGACGTCACGTTAGCTCATTATGTGTCATTAGTGATCGGAAAAATGCTCTCGGGGTGTTATTTGACGCATTTAAAAAAGTAGAGGGACTTGTGTGGACCACTTTCAAGCATAAAGACTTATATGATCTTTTTGAGTAAGTAGAAGGGTTTATTTGGCCTTTATTCTTTATATAAATCATCAAAACATACGCTTGTCAACTGAACATAATTCAACATATGACCCTTTAAATTGATTACATTCTACTTGCTGGGAGCATTTCCGGGGTACGTTATTAGCGACTCGTAGTAAGTTCTCCATTTGATTTCTAGAGCATCTTCATTTTTTATTGGCCCTCTTAATTCGATTATTCTGTACGTGTCATGTTCGTTCTCCCTCCGTCGAACCTCTTCAAGTCTTGCCTCAGCTTTAGCCAATTTGGTCCTTAGATTTTCAACTGTTCTAGTCTCTTTCTCGACCTCATCCCGGAGTTGCTATGATTTGTCATCCACAAATTTCTTTGATTGGATGTAATAATAGAGCTCGCCAAACTTTTTTGATATTTTCCTCTACAAACCCAACATCGAATCTTCCATTCTCATGGACAAATTTTATCCGTCTCAACCATCATAGAATTGTATCCCGTTCGATATCGACAACTTTAGATATCCGCATCTGGTGAAGAAGACCACACATGACAAAAATCACAAGGCACTTTTGTGAGTAGGTGAACTTGAACTTGTCGTCAAAGATGATGTACATTCCAAAAAAACTCGTCATATATCGGACAAAGAGTTTCAGGGAATGCATAAATTCCTGTCATAATAGATCCATCATATTGCCTCAAGAGATCCGATCAAGTTCATCAACTAAAGGCAATTGAAGACTGTTCTTGAAGCGTGACAAGGCCTTCTTATTATTACGACCTAAATATTTTCTTTTCCGTGAACTTCGGTAGAAATTCCCGAAGGGCCTTTTGTAGATGTCGGTAGTGGGCCAGCTAGCTCGGCCCGTACGGTATGTGCTTTGTGTCTGAACTTTTCTTTCTTTCTTTCTTTTTGATAAAATGTGTCTAAAACTTTTCGAATCGTAGTCTTTTACCCTTTCAGTTTTTGGTCCTACATTACATATCAAGTATTTTACCTTTTTGTTGGAAGAAAAATACCCGAGATTAATGCAAGAGAAAAACGAAGAAAGGACTCTGATTTTGATCACTGCGTTTTAATTGCTTTTATGCTAACAATTAGATCTACAACATTTTTAACATTTTGGATTGAATATACAAACTATACAACATATTGATTCTATAGTCTCAAAATTACTTTTTTGATAGGTGAGTAATTTTACTAATAATTACATATTTACACGGTGTTAAATTTGTTCCAGTCGCAGGTCTCATTTTTTTAGAGGACTAAAGTTTACACTATATTATACATAGTAAAAAATTGAACGCTGGATTTCTGTCAAATAATTACTACATATTGTGCCGTCGGGTCAAGTGCCCATTGACAACCACAAACCTCGTTAAAAACTCTGTCGTACTAAAACTCCGTGAAAAACTCACTACTGGGAAAGAGAACAACTACGTTACTTCAGGTTTCTCATCCATTCTACTTGATTTTTTATAATGATATTTAGAGATTAATGGATTAATTAATACAAGGTCGAATTTCTTGATTAAGTTAGAATAATTTTGGCTCCTCCTTCTATGGTCCACTTTCTCCATTTTTCTTTTATCAACCATCTTCTACTTTGTGTTGTCAAAGAAAAGGGTACCAGCTAATAGGAATGCTCCTTATCAATGTGGAAGCTCCACAAGCAACACCAAGAGACTTCGTGGGGAAGAAGTACTGGTGGTAAGTGAAGTGGAGGCAACTAGGTTCCCATCAGACAGCGAAACGATCGAGGAGTCCTCAAGGAATGAGATCTTCGAGCTTGGCTGGTCGTGTCCAAGTAACTTGGTCCGGAACTTGGTGGTTTCCGAGAGTGAGAGTTTGGATTTTGATGGTGAAGATGATGATCTGATAGAGATAAATCTTCCCGAGGGTGATCCCGATGGATACACCGACGGGTGTCATGGAGGAAGTTGGTGAAGATGATAGCTTGATAGAGATTGACCTCTCCATGGGGTCCATCAAATGTTCGAGTGGTTCTTGAAAAGTTTAATTAAAGCTTGTAGGACTTTTGTCACTTCATTTTTTTTTGAAACAGGGCTCATGTTTTACCATGTTTCACAGAGCACAAAGCATCCTGCTCTGTTTCTTTCTATTGGTGTGGCCGGTAGTTCCCACTTAAAAGTAAGGTCTCGGGTTTGAATCAAATCGGAGATGTTGCTAAGGCCACAAGACAGCCGAATATATGAATGGTAACACATGGAATCATTATCAGATTCAGTTCACATCGATTGTTTCTGCAATATAAAACAACACTCTGAAGTTCTAGTTTTTCAAAATCAAAACTAGAACTCCTCTCGAGTGTGCCCGAAAATTTGCCAAGTTTTCAAATTGATCTGCAAGGAATCCGCCAGTACAATCAACAGAGAAAGTTGGAGAGTTTTTTTATCTATATCAGATTCATGGCCATTAACTTACTCAAGGTCTTTATGCCAGTACTCATGGCCAATAAGTTGTCGGTGGATTGTCTAACCTAATTTATATTCTTCCGCAAGTTGGATTATTGGAAAGATAACCGACGTATTCATTGCCCACCTTATTCAAATTCAGTAGATTATTTTGAGATGCATAAACTTAGTTAGGGTCTATGCATGAACATAGATAATCATACATTATTATTGGAAACATAAACCACGTATTTCACGGCCTTGTTGGTATCCAATGAAATTCATTCATTGATACCTTCTCATCAGCAGTTAACTAGTGGTTCATTTTGCAGTTGGGGTTCTGGGGCCTGTTCTGTTGGGGCTCGATTTGGTCGAGTTTTACTGTCCATCCCCAGTCGTTGTTTTTTTGCGATTCACTTTGCTTGTAACCCTAAACTTTGATGCTTTGAATACTGGAATGCAGGAATATGTTAACCCTCAAAAAAAAAAACTAGTGGTTCATTTAAATAAAAATCTCGATGTCTATCCCTTGTTGGGAGTAACGTTTATTTATACCTAACAATTGCCACATATTTTTGTAGAAGAAATGATTTGGCGTCACATATTTTGACAGAGGAAATATTGTGGCGTACCACGAGAAGTACTAACCTAACAATACTCGTGTTGCGGGAATAAGTGAACAAAGTAACCTAGGACGGTCCGGAGTGGTCGTCCCAAGGTCGGTCTAAAGCTATGCTAGGATAGGGGCTACGCTAGATTAAGGCTACAGAAAAATAGAGCGAGATAAGAGTAAAGTTGTTGTTGTTTGTGTTGGTGATGCTCTCTTTCTCCAACCAAAGCCTCTTTTTATAGGGAATCCCGTCCTAACTTCGTCCTTAAGAATAGGAAAAACTCCTTTAGACTATTTCCGATTCAACCCGAACCAGAGTAGGAAAATTCAAGCCGACCTTCCAAAGCATGAAATTTCATCCCGAGCAAGCAAGTTACTTCCAAATCAGCTCGGCCTAGAGTAGGAAAACTCCAACCGCCTTCAAGGAACACCCGAAAATCCCAAGATCCACTCCCGAGAAGTCCGCTCCAAGCCATGATCGTTCCTAATGTAGAGAGATCTTCCCGGCCTAGCATAAGCCGACTTCCAAAATAAATACTTGATTCCCGAGCAAGTGCTATCAAGCCGTACCAAGCAAGCAATCCCGGCCCGGCCCAAATAGAAATAAACCCAACTCACAAACCCGTGTTGGGAAAATTCGATCTTATTGGGAAACGCTCGAGAAAATTCCATCCGACACACCCAACCCTAAATCACGGTACGCCTGAGCAAGTACCCGGTAGGCGCACCCCTCCAGGCGCATGAGGCATGCGCCTACCCAGGCGCATGTGAGCCTTCCTCCAAGCACGTCCCCACCTTCCTCCAAACACATTTTGGACTTCTTCCAAGTACGTCCTGACGAGCACCCTCCGAAGCTGATCGACCCTACGAGGTGCGCCTACCCAGGTGTATGTGGGATGCGCCTACCCAGGCACATGCAGTGTGTGCCTACCCAGGCGCATGTGAGGTCTACTCCATCTCGCCTGAGTCCCGTACCAAGATAAGTCCAACCCAAATCAAAAGCAATTTGTACTTCAACGAAAGGTATCCTATCCCAAACTCGGCCCAGGTGCACACCTCTTCCAACTTACCCAGGTGCACACCTCTTCCAAACACATCCCAGGTGCACACCTCTCGTCCTAAGCGCACACTTATTGTCCCAAGTGCACACTTCACCAAAACTCGTATCGGGTGCTCCTCCTATGTCCCGGGTGCTCCTCCTACATCTTGGGTGCTCTTCCTACGTCCCAGGTGCGCCTCCCTAGGCTCAGGTGCGCCTACCTTGCTCAGTTTGCAAGGTGCATCTGCCGTGTTTGGGTTGAAATATGTGCTTATTTGACCCTATTTCACTCAGAATCTGAAGAAATTATTGACTACAAAGTTGTAGATCTACGTCTTACTTTCCATAGCATCTTGAATCATCTCAATCGAAGGTCCGAGGTGGTAGCTGTGGTGTTTCTATCAAAATGCGATGGTCCTTGACGAGGCAACCAATACCCAAACTTGAAGCTCCGTTTTTACCCTCCTCCATGCATAATTAGGCTAGGTTCTTGAAATATAAGTTGGAGTCTACTTCTTAGATTTCTATGGCAATAAGAATCACTCTATTCTGAGGTCCGGGTAAGCGTTACGACCAATTTCCCGAGGATGGACGTGGATGCCTTAGTACCCACCATGTGCTTGCGAAAATGCCAAAGCTCTCTTCTCTAACTTTGTGCTAAGGACCAACTTCGTGAATATGGACCTCAAGCCAAAGCTCATCTCCAAAGACATGGACCTCGTGTCAAACCTCACTTCCATGAACTTCCATGAACGTAAAATATTTGACCTCCAATAACTTGATGACACTTGGTCGTCAATCAGGTAAAACTTCCGTAACATAGTGGTGTGTCTAAACATGACCAAAGCTAAATAATTAAATAAATTGAGGATGGGCGGCCAATTGAGACAAGTTTGAGCTGTGATGAATTATTGACAATAGAGGATTCGTATTCCCTTCGTGACCCGCTTAATAAAAAGATGTAGATAAACATATAACCATCCTCACCTTGATCGGTAAAATTATTGGTGTCAAAATTTGTCATGATGACAATAAGTGTAAATGAATTGATTGATATCTATGGTTTAATTCTTGGTAGATGTAATTATCGGTATGGCCAACCAATTCCACCTGGTGTATGTACCCGTTATCCATGGTTTGTAGCACAAAGGGTCAAGTCATATTTTTCCTAATAATTACTTTTTTTTTCTATCGCTTGTTCTGGACTCCAGTCCCAAATTTTCGTCCACCATTTACCACTTGAGTCAGCTCTTAGAGTGCGGGTACAAAACTTATTGTTGAAGATCAAGCACAAAACTGCCGATGATGAATGACAAAGGAAGAACACCGATGGGCCATCAATTGCTTGGTGTATAAGTGACTTCTGGGCCCAATTCAAGGAAAGAAAACAAAGGCCCACAACTGAAAACTTCTGTTGAATGATGATTTCTGAGTACTAATAGTAATAATATGCAATACTTACAAAAAAAAAAGAAAAAGAAAACAACGAGCAAATCCTTCATAACTGATACTGAAGTAGGTCATAATTGAACACGTGTTCTTGGAACTAATTACATTCTACATGGAGGGAGCATTTCCCGGACGTGTTACTAGTGACTCATAGCAAGTTCTCCATTTAATTCCCAAAGCATCAGTTCTCACTTTTTTCATTGGACCTCTCGATCCTACTACTCGGTATGTATCATGTTCTTTATCCATTAGTATCAACTCTTGTTGTCTTGCCTCAGCTTTCTCCAACTTGAGCCGCAGTTTTGCTATGTCCGTGGACACTTGCTCAAGCTCTTGCTCTAGTCGCAATGTTTTGTCATCCACGATCTTCTTTGATTGAATGTAGTAATGAGCTTGCCAAACATGCTTGATGTTTTCCGCTACAAACCCAACGTTGAATCCACCCTTCTCTTGGACAAATCTTGTCAACCCAAGCCATACTAGAATTGTATCCTTTGTGACATCCACCACTTTGGTTATCCGCATCTGGTGTAGAAAACAACACGTGATAAAAATCAGAGCGCGCTTTTCTGCGAAACTGAGATTGCACTTGTGATCAATGATGTTGTACGTTGCGAAAAACTCATCGTATATTGGATCAAGAATTCTGGGTAGTGCATAATCTCCTGTAGTAATCGATCCATTGTATTGCCGGATGAAAGGAAGTTTATCGATATGGATAGAGGGAATACGAAGAAGCTTCAAGAAGCAAGACAAGGCCTTCCAAGAAAATGGATAGCTTTCGACATCCATCTCCTCTCGAGCTTCATCGTCTTTCTCGCTTTCAATTCTCTGCCGGACCTTAAGAGAAGAAAGCAACTTTTTATGTGAGAAAACATGCTCGATCATTTCATTTTCCCCCTCAATTGTAGAATCCAACTTCAAGTCTGCAAAGATCGACTTGTTATTGATAACTCTGCATGCAACTTGTGGAAATGGCATTCTCAATTCCACTTCTCCACGCTCGCCGCGAAGCAGTGGCAGTACCTAACATAGTGATCAAAAATAAATATGGTAAATATATAATAACAATCACAATGAGTCAAAATGCTTGAATTTATTTGCCATGAGAAACTAGTTCAAGACACGTACCTCGTATAGCACGCACTTTACGTCAGCTATCATAAGGCAATTCTTTGAGCAACAATACACTCGAAGTCGTGGGTCTCGTTCTTCTTCACAAATGTGACATGCAAACTTATCTGAGTCGTTATCTTCAACGTAGTAGTCTTTCAGTGTGAGAGGATGAACATGATAGGCGAATTTGACCGTGTGAGGTAATGGACCACATTGAAGATGGAGACTAAAGTTACATCCTTGGTCTGCACAACGAATCGTACAAGAGCCTTTGCAGGATTTACCACATACTTGACAATTTATGTTGCCATGCATGTTGACCACTACATAAAGAAAGTGTGGATGCCCTTTATACTCTAGAGATGGCAGGCAAGTAGCACATTGAGTATCCAAATGAAAATGGCACTGCTGACACTGGTAGACCCAATCAAAGTTCCGTGAAAGATCTTTGAGACATAATTTACATGTCATATCTGTAACTTGACCAGAAGAAGACCTCTTTATAAGGGTGAGACGATGTTGCGGATGGATGTGATGCTCAAGTTCTGTGGGTAACTCGGCACATGATTTGTGGAAAGCCAAATGACATCCACTACACTTGAAGCTCCAAGTCAAGGCAATGCAAGGTTCTCTGCACAAAAAGCAAGTTTGGCTCTTGTCTTCTATTTTGGTTTCATGGAGACTCAATTGATGCCAATGGCGTGTTCTCGAGAATCTTCTATCATTCCCAAGTACATTCTCTGGCCACAAGACACATTTGACACAGAATTTGGAATTGCGATCTTTGTAATAAAAGGTCAACCCCGAACGTTGCCTGCTGCAAATTGTGCACTCAAAAGAAGGAATAGTCAGCAGAACAAGTGTTCGACTAAGAAGGCGACGGTTGGTCGGTAACATATCCATGCAGGACTTGTGGATGTAAAACTGACATTGGTCATTGCAACTGTAAAATGGTTCAGAGCAGAACCTTTCACAGAAGCTGCATATATGGATGGTATCTTGTGTGCCTTTAAAGAGCTTC
The DNA here is from genome assembly GCA_963995505.1 of Hypericum androsaemum. Lineage (NCBI taxonomy): Eukaryota > Viridiplantae > Streptophyta > Magnoliopsida > Malpighiales > Hypericaceae > Hypericum > Hypericum androsaemum. The sequence goes on from OZ023186.1 coordinate 19,706,769, forward strand.
AATGGGTGCCAATGACAATAGTGCTGAACTAGCTGGTTGGCTTCTATTTCATGGCTAGCTAATTGGGGAAGTTGGGCACAATGTACACACAAGAAGAAATCACAGCTCTTGCAATGATAGGAAAAGTGGCGGTTTAGGAAACATGCATTACAAGTTGAGGAGGGAGAAAATATAAGCTTGAGATCAGGGCATAGGTGAAAGAAATGGTTGATGACTTTTGTGACTTGTGAAGGAGACTCATCAATCAGTTTGCATAAAAGACAACAATAAATGCACAAAAAATCACCTGGGCTACTAGTACTATGGTAAAACAATTTCGAATGAACTATTTGGTTGCAGTCAGTACATAGTGCTGATGCATCAGTTGTTCTCAGAACCCAAGAGGTTAATTTAGAATCGAGCTTGGTTTGTACTATTTGAGGGAGAAGGAGGAGACAAGACTTGTGAAAATGAAAATTGCATGGTTCGCAGCCCCATGTTGGTCCTCCTCCTCCTAGTGAGCAACGCATGTTGCATACTTGACACGACGATAAGGACTTGGATTCTAAGGAAAGTGGTTGGAGAGGGTGACGATGACAACAATGTAGTAGAATCAGCTCTCCCTCTTTCTCTCGACTGCAAGTCGCGAGGGAGAGAGCCTGAGCTGCTGCACACTCTACACACATGTCAAAGTCGCATGTCTCACATCGGTAGGTGAAACCTTTGTACCAACTGCAATAGCAAGAATTGCACTTGAAGCTAGAGTGATGGAGGAAGAGCGAGCAGGGGTGGAAGAAGCGTTTGATCTCGAGCGGAAGTTTCGCACACGTCTCATGGAAATGTGATTCACAAAGAGTACACCAATAGTAAATCTGACCTGGAATCTCCTGGAAACACACACGGCACTTGAACTTTTCTTCTCCTCCCTCAACCTTCTCACGAATTATCAGATCGTGTTCGTGTACGGGATCCGAATGACGCCCCATCTCCCGGAATTGCTTCTTCTGGTTTATGAGATGGAAACTTTGTTGAGAGTTAGTTACTCTTTCTGTGACCAACTTACTATTAAATGACTGCTCACCTGAGCCCATACGTCAGTCACGTAAAAATAGGTAGTTATCTCCGTTCGATGTTGAATTAAGAGTCTATCACCTCTGAATATGTATAAACAAAACTAAGAAAATAATGGGTACTGACTCAAGTTTTGACTAACCTATATTAATATTCTTCTGCAGATTGAATATTGACAACTTAACCGCAACGATCCAGCTCATTCAAAATAAATAAATTTTCTTGAGATGTGGAAACTTCGGATCCATACTCTTAACATTTTACAAACATATATTATTATAATATATTATTAAAGGAATATCTCCATGTACGCGTGGCTTCCGTGATGTGAAGAAGTCCTCTCTAATAATCAATTTTTAGTTGTAAATTGATTTGCTTATATTTAGCATTGTTTTCAAAAACGATCCGGAGAGCAACCTGAATTTAGGTCCGACTTCTGGGTTAACCAGTTCGACCGGTCAGACCGGTAGTCAGACCAGAGATTTATTTATATATTTAGTAGGTCAGACCGGTAGTCAGACCAGAGATTTATTTATATATTTAGTAAATAATAAATTTAAAAATTAATATTCTCAATATATTGGTCAATTTATTTCATATTTAGTATAATTATCTTTGTTGATTTAGTTTATTTTGTGTTAATTTGGAAAAATGAGTATATAATCTGATTTTTTTATTTTTTTTTGGTTGGGTTGGGTGAATTCTGGATCTTTTGGTTCAATTTTTGGTCAAACTTAACGAACCAGATTTTTCTAGGTCAAAAATCTGAGCCAACTGTCCGGTCTGACCAAAAATCGTCCAGTTCATTAGGTAACTGTTCGTACATGGTTTTCTGACCTGCTCAATACTCTGACTCTGACCGGTCGGACCGCCTTCTCGAAAATAATGATATTCAGAGATTGTAGTATAATCAAAAAATTCTAACTTATTTAGAGATCTCAAGCTAAAACAAAACCAAGAAAATAAACCGACAAATCCATCCAGCTCATTCAAAATAAATAAATTATCTTGAGATGCGGAAACTCAGGATCCATAATCTAACATTATATAAACATAATATTATTATAGGAATATCTCCATGTACGCGTGGCTGCCGATGAGTGATGAGAAGAAGTCCTCTCCAATAATCAATTTTTAGCTGTAATAATTGATTTGTCTACATTTAGGGGTTGTAGATGTATAATTGAAGAATTCTAACTTATTTAGAGATCTCAAGCTTTAAAATTGAAAATATAGTTTTGTTAAAATTTGGTCTGCAGTTTATAATTTTCATGGTTTAAACCCAAAATAAGATTTTCCTGATGCATTCGTTGCATTTATTTTGAGTTTTTAATTTTTTTTCTTGAATTGGATTCCTAAAGGTACTTCCACAGCTCTGATTTAGAAATATGATTATGTTTTTTTGGAACTAAGAGAATAATAGAGTATATAACTATTTTTTTGGAACATGTTTTTTCACCTCTGATATGTTGAGTATTTTAGATTTTTTTATAGGTAATTCTATCAATGTTTATTCCTTTCAAAAATTCTTAATGAAATCGAAGTCCTTAACATTTGAACAACAACAGTATTAAACTCGGAGATAGTAAAAAAAGGTAAATATTCATAAATCTCTGAGTTTTGATATAATATACTTGTAAGCCTAATTTTAGTAAATTAGTCCCTGAATTTTGATAAATCAAACTCCTTGGTCTCTTTGTCTCTCATTCAATTATATTACCAAAATACCCATACCTTACTTTAAATCTTTAAAATCATATTAAAATAAATCATCCCATTAAAAAAATCCCAAGTCCCGAACTTTATTCCATCCTAAATCCAAACAATAGAACTCCATTGAAAAACCCTAATTCCAAACAATCGAACTGCCTCATCCCAATTACTTCGATTCCATCCAAATAGCGAAGAACCCAAACAAGAATCCTAAGCGGTTGTAGGTAGGTAGGTTTAAGTTGTAAGATTTGGATAGATAGCTTTTAGTTTCTTATGAAAATACTTCTTATTAGCTCTGATAGCTCTCTTCTTTCTTCAACATCTGAATTGAGAGTCTTCTCAATGCCCATCGTGGAATTTCAGAAGACTTTTCCTCTGCCTTGTTCAAAGGGACTCTCATGGAGAGCTCATCAATTTCACAGAAGTGAGGCCACGAGACATACCCCCATTCCTTCTCCACCAGTAGATCGAGGTTGTACCATGTGGTTGATTTTTTTAGACCACTTCCATGTTTTTTCCCACGGCGTGTGAATTTTTTTGGTGGGTTATTATGATTTTAGAATTCTAAAATAAGGTAGGGTATTTTGGTAATATCCTGTAGTGAAATAATTGAATATGAGACAAAAATAGATTAGAAGAACTAACAAGTTTAATTTTTCAAGACTCATGAATTAATTTATTAAGTACTCACCTTCCGGTGCATTTTATCAAACCTTACGTACTTCTTACTTATTTTCCCTTTAAAAAATTATTATTGACGCGCAGCCAGGAACATTGGAAATGCAGAATCATCTACACCTTTAGGCTTTAATCACTCACAGGAATTGAGTCATCATTATTAATCAAACAGATCTTACAATTTCTAAACGGCTAATTGTTCTATAATTTCTTTGAAGTGGGTACGTTACACACACAATTATATTTTAAGTAATATGCAAACATTTTTCAATTGTACTGGGCAGATTATGCTCTGATTTGCATGGAAACTGTGTGCATCAGAGGTGCCTTTCATGGTCAATATCAAATTTTGAAATGCACACCTATAAAAATCTGTCTAATTATAAAATAACAAATTGTTAGTGTAATTTTTTTAGAAAAGTATGAATGGAGACAATATTTCAGATATTTTCGGTAGTAGTTGAAAATAATTAGAGAACTTACAGATGGGACGAAATTTCTCGTTGAGTTGCGTCTTGTGGTCACTCTTGGTGACTCGAAAATAATAATCAGGATAGTCATCTTGCTTAATGCAGGTTGGTGGGACCGTGGGAGTGCACTACCCACGGCCAAAATGGACGCTAACCCATTGGATTTCTCATTGCTAATTCTAGCCAGCCAGGGGTGAGTAAATAAACTATTAAACTGGATCAAATCAGATTGAAAAATCAGACCAAACCAAAAAAGAAAATGGTCCAGTCCGGTCCAGATAATATAAGAAATCTAGTTTCTAGTCCGGTCCAACCCAGTCTGATCCGGTCTGGAACTCATTGTTTCCGTACTTTTTGGGTACTCCGATCTGGTTTTAGGTCGAATTGGACCAAATTTGACCAGATCGACCGGTTTGTAATATATCTAAAAATCCAGTTCCGATTTGGTCTGATTTTTTCTGGTTCGGCCAACTTGCTCACCCCTAAGCCGAGCCATTTCCAAGTGAACTCATCTTAAAGAATATGATGATATTGTTTTTCTAATTGGTTGGATTTTGTTGAAGATGCATTTTCTCTTTGAGCTCATGGGTTTTTATATAGGAGTAAATCAAGGATTTTATATTATTTTTTATCATAAGTAAATATAGATATTATTACTACGGGCTTGGATTCCGTCCAGGAAGGGCTTTTCTGTACCGGAACAGAATAAGGATAAAAAAGGAAGGAAAAAAAAACAGCAAGGAGGGCGCTCACGTGGAGGGAAAAAAGGGGCAAGTGGGGACAGCCGGAGAGAGAGGGGAGGGGAGACGCAGGTCCCACTTTATTTTTTTAACTTTAAATCTATTCGTATATTATACTGTATCAAATCAAACTGATATATTAATTAATTAATTTATTAATTTTTATAAATATTAATTAATATGATCGTAATCAGACATGTCATTTTAATATAATCGGATATGCCATTTAATTAATTAATTTATTATAAGTTTTATTAATTATTTAACGGACATGTCATTTTATAGAATTGAGCATGCCATTAGACATATCCGGGCATGCCATTTAATCGTAATCTGACATGCCATTTGATTAATTATTTGATTTATTATTAGTTTTATTAAATATTAACCTGATATGCCATTTGACATAACCTGGGCATGCCATTTGACATAACCTTGACATGCCATTTCATATAGCGTGGGCATGTCATTTGACATAACCTAGGAATGCCATTTGACATAATATGGGCATTCCATTTGGTATAACATGTGCATGCTATTTGGTATAACCTGGACATGCCATTGGACATAACCTGAGCTTGGAACTCGATCAACTATTAACTTCAAACATATTTTCAACATCCTTCTACTCCAATTTTGGAGAAGTCATAAACTACAAAGTTGTAGATATATGTCTAAGCTTCCCACAATAACTTGGATCAACTCAATTGGACTCCGGAGTAAAAATTTGTGGCTCCTAACCAAAATCAGTCGACCGTAACTCGATCACCTTTTGACTTTAGATGAATTTTTGACATCCTTACACTCCGAATTTGGAAAAGTTATAAACAACAAAATTGTAGATATACATCTCAGCTTTGTACAAAAACTTGAATCAACTCAATCGGACTCTGGAGTAAAAATTTGTGGCTCCCAACCGAAGTCTGTCGATCGTAACTCAATCGGCTTTTGAATTCAGATAAATTTTCGACATCCTTACACTCCGAATTTAGAAAAGTTATAAACTACAAAATTGTAGATATATGTCTTAGCTTCACACAGAAACTTGAATCAACTCAATCGGACTCCAGAGTAAAAATAGATAGATCCCAACCGAAATTAGTCGAACGTAACTCGATCAGTTTTTAACTTCAGATGAACTTTTGACATCCTTACACTCTAAATTTAGAAAAGTTATAAACTACAAAGTTATAGAGAAATATTGCACCTTTGTACAGAAATTTGAATAACCTCAATCGAACTCTGAAGTAAAAAGTTATAGCTCCTTAACTAAAACCTATTGACAGAGTTTTTTTGCAAAACCCTAGATCAGATCTGCCTGCCCAGTTCTCGTCGGTCTAGTCCAGCACAGCTGTCATCGCCAGCGTCGGAGTGGTGGTCCTCGTCGGCGTCACTTCCCCCTTTAGGTTGATCCTCGTCGCTCGTCTGTTGTTTGCTTTGGAAGTTTCTGAAATGAAATGAAATTAAAAGTGGAAGAGGAGAGAGAATGAATGATGCAAAAGATAAAAATACCCTCAAATAACTAGTACCGTCAGATCTCTGATGCGCGCCTAGTCATCAAAATAAACGGACCAGATCACATCATGTACGGTACGGGAACCTGTATTAGGTTCTGTACCCAATCCGCCCTCTAGTGCTACATAGGGGAAAGGATTATGCAATCAATGAATTGCATTTTTTTTCTTCGTTATCTACCGAGTCGACTAATCTAGATTTGTATTGGATTGAATATTTGAAGAATGAAAAAATTCTTGGACCTAATATTCAAATCGTTATGTGGCTACAAAAAAGGAAAATTTTTGAACAAGTGAGGCTCGACTAGGTCACACCATTTTTTGAATTAGAAACGAATTTAAATTCATCAAAATTCAAAACGTTGAACCATATTCGATTTGTCCAAATACGAATTGGAATACGAATTATGAACTGCCAAATTTGAATCGAATTCTAATAGAATTCAAATTCATTATTATTATTATAGTTTATTTGAAAATTTTAAACATTTTTTGATAAAATAAAAAATATGTATTTTGTTGAAATTTTTTGAATATTTAGAGTTAGAGTTTAGGGTTAGGGTTGTGATTTGGAGTTAAGGTTTGGTAGATAATTTAAGTGGATAAACTATATATGTATGTGATTGGAATTGTAGTTGTAGTACTTTTTTATATAATCATAAGAAGGCTAGAAGATAAAATGATCAACTCAATGAAGTTGAATAAATGGAACATAAATTCTAGAATCTAATGGGAGAAAATGAAAGTTGGGACAACTACTTATGGTTTGGATTGGGTCCGGAATGCACCCATTCTGAACCGTTTGGACTGAAGGACACGCGGGGACTTTTTTACACAAAAGTTAAAACACAGGGACAAAAATAAAATAAAATAACCCACGCGGCAGGGATAACCAACATGCCATTATCGATAACTGGGCACGCCATTATCGTAGCACGCAAGCCATTATCAATAACTGGGCATATCAGTGTCGTAACCGAGGCATGTCATTGTCAGAACCGGAGCATACCATTATCGGTCCTTCAGTCCAAACGGTCCAGAATGACCCATTCACTTTGGACCCAATCCACTTCGAGCTACCTACTATCTAAATGTCACTCATATAAGTTCGAGCTGTATCTCGAGCTAAAAAAGTAATAAAGATCTCTTTATCAAATAATTTATATTTGAATCAAATAACCACGAAGAGTTGCAAAAGGGCAACTATATTGGTAACACAATAACCATAAAAAAGGCAATACAATAGTTTTTTTTAAGTAAAATAATAACTTAAATAACAAGATGCAAATCTATAAAGGGTCACATTTAGAAATCTCTCTTTTATATTGCAAAAAAGTAAATCTATATAAAGCTCAATAAATTGACTAATTTATATTTGAATTAAAATAACCATAAATTGCAAAGTTGCAAAGCTCTTTATTTATTTATTTTTTGCATTTTTTCTAAAAATTTTCGTAACTTTCCGAGCTTTTTGAAAATTTTCCATTTTTTGAATTTATTAAATATTAAAAAAAGAAAAAACCTGGCGTATCTTATGCGTCAGTGAGGGAAGGGGGATGTGACGGCCTAACAGAAGGGGTGGGACGCCTCCCTATTCCTTTTTTGAAATTTTTTTACATAACTTACCGGTTCGACTAATGTTATAAATTTTGAACTATATTTAATTATTTTTGAACGAATTAGAATTAACATTTTGATGAATTAAATCGCGAATCAGATACTAACAAAATAAAGAGCTGTACGTATCATATTCCTTATCCATTATTTTCAACTCTTCGTGTCTTGCCTCTACTTCCTCCATCTTGATCCTTAGTTCATCCATCTTGGTCCTCAATTCCGCTTTTTGCATGGAAACTTGCTCAAGCTCTTGCTCTAGTTGCAATCTTTTGTCATCCACGATCTTTTTTGATTGAATATAATAATGAGTTTGCCAAACATGTTTGAGGTTTTCGGCTATAAACCCAACATTTAATCTGCCCTTCTCTTGGACAGATCTGATTAATCCAAGCCATTCTAGAATTGTGTCCTTCGGAACATCCCCCACTTTGGTTATCAGCATTTCATGTAGAAAACAACAGGTGATGAAAATCAGATTCCGTTTCTCTGCAAAGCGGAAATAGCATGTCAGATATCATAAGGCAGCCTCGCGAGCAGCAATAAATTCGAAGCCGCGGGTCTCGTTGTTCTTCACAAATGTGACATGCAAACTCATGTGAGTCGTTGTCTTCAACATAGTAATCTTCCGGAGTGAGTGGATGAACATGACAAGTGTGGTTGACGGTGCGAGGTAATGGACCACATTGAAGATGGAGACTAAAGTCACATCCTTCTTCTATACAACGAATCGTAAAAGAGCCTGAACAGGATTTACGGCATGCTTGGCAATTTATGTTTCCATGCATGTTGACCACTACATAAAGAAGGTGAGGATGTCTTGCATACTCGAGAGATGGCAAGCAACTGGCACATTGAGTATCCAACTGAAAACCACATTGTTAGCACCAGTAGACTCAATCAACCAGAGGAAACTTCCAGGAAAGGTTTTTGATACATAACTTACAATTCATATTTGCATCTCGATCTGAAGAATATATTTTTGTAAGGGTAAGACGATATTGCGGATGAATGATATGCTCAAGTTCTGCAGGTAACTCAGCACATGATTTGTGGAAAAACAAATCACATTCTCTACACTTGTAACTCCAAGTCCAGGCAATGATGGATTCTTTACACAAAAAGCAAGTTTGCCTCTTCTCTTCTATTCTGGTTTCATGGAGACTCAATTGGTGCAAGTGGTGTATACTTATGAATCTTCCAGCATCCCCAATTACATTCTCTGGCCACAAGATACATTTGACACAGAATTTGCACTTGTGATCACTACAATAAAAGGTCAATCCCGAACACTGCCTGTTGCAAGTTGTACACTCGAAAGAAGGAACACTTAGTAGAACAAGTGTTTGACTAAGAAGGAGATGGTTTGTCTTGTGAGGCGAAGAATCCATGCAGGACTTGTGGATGTAAAATTGACATTGGTCATTGCAAGTGTAAAATAGTTCAGAGCACAATTTTTCACAAAAGTTGCATATATGGATGGTGTTTTGTGTGATTGTAAAGAGCTTCAATGGGTGCCAATGAAAAAAGTGTTGAACTAACTGGCTGGCTCCTTTTTCATGGCTTATTAACTGGGGAAGTTTGGCATAATCGAAACACAAGAAGAAGTCGCAGCTTTTGCAATGATAGGAAAAGTGATGGTGGATTTGGAAACATGCATTACAAGTTGAGAAGGGAGAAAATATGAGCTTGGCATCAGGACATGGGTGAAAGAAATGGTTGATGACTCTTGGGACTAGTGAAGAAGACTCATCAATCAATCTGCGTACTAGACAACAAGAAATGCACAAAAAATTACCAAAAAGTCTCCTAGCTTTATGGAAAACAAGATCTGAATAAATTGTTGTGTAGCAATCACTACATGTTTCTGTCGGACTTGTTCGCAGAACCCAAGAGGTTGATTTATAATCCAGCTCGGTCTCTACTGTTTGAGGAAGAAGGAGGAGGCAAGACTTATGAAGATGAAAATTGCATGGTTCAGAGCCCCATGTTGGTTCTCCTCCTAGTGAGCAAGGCATGTCGTAGACACGACACGACAATAAAGACTTGGGTTCTAAGGAAAGTGGTTGCAGAGGGTGACGATGACAACAATGTAGAATCTGCTCCTGCTCCCGCTCTCTCTCACCACTATAAGTAGCGAGAGAGAGCCTGAGCTGCAGACGCTACACATTACGTCAAGTAGCATCCCTCACATGTGTAAATTGAAAGCTGGGAATTGAAAATGAATAGTAATGTAATCATTTATTCTGTTGGGTATAGAACTTGACATCGAGTGATGGTGTCGATCGGGTTTGAGAGGCGGAGTCGAGTGAAGACGAAGTTGAAGCGAGACGAGGAGAAGTGGCGCGCCTGGCCGGCGTTAGTGAGGCTTGCAGTCGCAAGTCCGCTAGCGATCGCTAGTGTCGAGTTCAGGGATTTCTGGACATAGCCACTGGCGGTCACCAGTTGGGCCCATAAAAATGACTGAAGTTGGACAAGTTTGTCCCTGCTCGCCCCAAATGACCTAGGATTGTTGGTGGCTCTATATATGCCCCTTGTAACTCATTTGTAACACCTAAGAGAGAGTGTGTGAGGTCATAGTGTGTGGCTAGAGAGAAAAAAAAAGAACCCTAGAAGAGTGTGGGTGCCAAAGTCTGACTTTCTCTTGTAGTGTGAGTGAAATATAATAAAATCTTTTTTGGCTTGGTACGCCCCTTGACGTAGATTGTTGTGGATCGAACTGGGTAACCAAATATTGTCTCTCCTCTTGTACTTTTTCCTTTGTGTTTTGTGAGTTCGTACTTATCGTTGTGATTATGGTTCGCTTGTGTGCTTGTGGGTGTATTGTGGGGGTCCAGTCGGTTCCCAACAGGCCCGAGGAGCAAAGATTACACCACCAATAATGATGAGAAATGCAGAGGAAGAGCGGGCGAGGATGGAAGAAGTGTTTAATCTCGAGTGGAAGTTTCGCACACTTCTCATGGAAATAAGATTCACAGAGATTACACCAATAGTAAATCTGACCTGGAATCTCCTCTCTACTTGCACCGCACTCCAACTCTCCACCTTCTTCGACCTTCTCACCAAGTACCAGATCGTGTTTGTGTACAGGATCCCAATAGCGATACTTCATCGCCATATGCTTCTTCTAGCGTCTGAGATCGAAAACTTTGTTTTTCGGTGTTTTTGGGAATGTATACAAGTTATTTAAATGTTGATCTCCTAGTTATACAGATGAAGGCGAGCATCACCACCACCTGATTATAAAATGTAATTAATTTTTTTATACTGCTTGATATTTAGACGGACAAATTCAAGTTGGTAGCCCGTATACCGAGACACCACGAAATCTATATTAATAACACTGCAAGTAGCTAGTCTTCCCACTTGGAAAATTTGAAACTTACATCTCTAGTTGCGGTTTAATAGTTTAAAAAAAGGGTTAAAAGACAGTTAGGTACTCTGTGTTATTGAAAATGGACACTTTATCCCCTGAGTTATGAAAATACCCAAAAACGACCCTGAGTTTTCAAAAAGCTAAAATTATCACTTGGAAAAGTCTACTATACCCCTCTTCTTCTGGCCATCCCCTCCTACTTCCCCACTGGTCGCTACGCCATATACCACGGCAACTAAAATTTTTTGTGGGTATTCCATGATTTTGAATTTTGACTTTAGACCACCGCTTGTACATGGCCGGGGTACATGGGGGGCGGCCAGTGCGGAAACGGCAGCAACAAGATAGTGTTAGTGGCCACAGGTGGTTCCTGCTTGTCTCACCGTAGATGATTTCCAAAAAAAAAAATATATATATATATATAAACAAGATCCCAACTGATTTTGACTTAATCTTCGAAAATAATTCCTTGATTAAATTTTGATGTTCTCTACTTTATTAGTGGCCGAGGGACATCGGGGCCCTGCCGGTGTGGAAGTAGGAGGGCAAGATTAGAAGGAAGAAAGGGTATAATAGACTTTTCTATGTAATAATTTTAGTTTTTAGAAAACTCAGGATCTTTTTTGAATATTTTCATAACTCAAAGAGTAAAGTGTCTATTTTTAATAACACATGGTGCCTAACTGTTTTTAACCTAAAAAAAAAGTAGGTATCTCTCGCTTTTTTATACGAATTTTTTGCTTTTGAAATTGCAATCGCCAACTTCAATATAATTTTACCGTGATAAAATTTATTGGTAAAAAATTATGGTAGAAGAATAACACTTTAATAAAAATACACTATCTTGATGTTGGATATTGCACGAATAAATAGTACAGACATGGCATATCTCTCTTCTTTTCAATTAAGTAGTAACTCCAGTTAAGATATGGTTTTCAAGAGGAAGTAACGGCTACAAAGTTCATACAATTGGTAAAAAAATATAAAATCATTAAAAAAATTAAATTTAAATCTTAGGAATTTAATTAATATCATTAAGAAAGTTACATAGCTGAAAAAAATTGCTACTGACACAGGTTTTGTCCTTACTTGAGAAAAAATGACTACACTAACGCATTTCGTATAAAAAATTAGGTGGACTGTCTAACCTATATTTATATTCGTTCGTAAGTTGGGATATTGAAAGTGTAACTAAAAACGAGGAAAAGCTCATTGAAATTAATATATTATTTTGAGATGCAGAATTTTAGGCTCTATACATGAACCTGTATTAACATATATTATTATTATTATTACAATATCTCCATGTACCACGTAGCTGCGGATGCGTGATGACAAGTTCGATCCAATAAAAAGATTTACCAAATTTCTGCCCAAGCATATGTGAATATTTGTGATTAAATTACATCCGGAAAAAATAGGTAGCAAAAGTTAATCTTGTTAGTTTCCCCGAGACAAGTTCACATGGAATGGATATAATATAACATCAGCGAAGAAGAAGGTGGTGTCTGGTCTTCTTTTCTTAATTTCGCAAGATAAATCCCACAAGTTAATTAGCCATTATAAGGAGCAATCACCTGCCCAATGGAATCTGATGACATAAAGAACACCAGAAGAAAGAAGAGAGATTATTTGAATCCGAGAGGACAGAGAGAGCCATTCGTACTCGAAAGAGCTCCAATATGAGAAACAGAGTGCATGTATTTATGGAGAAATACCAATGAGTACTTGCTCGAAACGTGCAAGAGACGGATGAGAATTTGGCTTCGTGTGACCCAGGTTAGAACACCGAAGGTGTAACAAATTTTATTTAGACAATATATATTTATGATAAATTAGTGCATTAAGACAAGCAACAGCCTGAAATCAAAAGATCAAGAAAACAGAAAGATCATTAGCGGCATTCCTGATAACCAAACACCAGTTTATCTCAAGCAAGCCATCAAATCAAGGATAATCTTAATCACCAAACGATACGAACTGTCAACTGAACATAATTGAACACATGACCCATTAAATTGATGACATTTTACTTGGCGGGTGCATTTCCGGGTAACGTTACCAGCGATTCGTAGCAAGTTCTCCATTTAATTTCTAGAGCATCTTTTCTCACTTTTTTCATTGGGCCTCTAGAACCGACTACTCGGTATGTCTCATGTTCGTTTTCCCTCAGTTGCAACTCTTCAAGTCTTGCCTCTACTTCAGCCAGCTTGGTCCTTAGTTCTTCCCGTGTTCTAGTCTCTTGCTCAATCCCTTCCCGGAGTTGCGATGATTTGGCATCCACGATCTTCTTTGACTGGATGTAATAATGAGCTTGCCAAACTTGTTTGATGTTTTCCGCTATAAACCCGACATTGAATCTTCCCTTATGTTCAACAAATCTTATCCATCCCAACCATTGTAGAATTGTATACTTTTTGACGTCCACAGCTTTGGTCATCCGCATCTGGTACAGAACACCACATGTGATAAAAACTAGAGCGCGCTTTTGTGTGTAGTTGATGTTGCACTTGTAAGGAATGATGTTGTACCTTCCAAAAAACTCTTCATATATTGGATCAAGAATCTCGGGGAGTGCATATGTTCCTGCCATAATAGATTCATCATATTGCCTCAAGAAATCATCTTCAAGGTCAACAATTGAGGGTGGATGAAGACTATTCTTGAAGCATGACAAGGCCTTCAAAGAAAAGGAATAGCTTCTGGCTTCCTCGTAAAGGCTGGGGCATGATGTTCCGCTTGATACTTCTGATATAGAAGAGATGGAGCATGATGTTCCACTTCATTCTTCTTGACGGGTTTGACGCGTAATTAACGAGTAATTACGTGTTAAAGCCGGACAATTAACAAACTAATTCGTTAATAATAAATCACTTACTTGTTGAAGCAAGAGGTCCACAGGTTTGGGTCCACAATGTCTTCGTGCCAGTCGAATTACGATCACGTTTTAACGGATTCGTAATTGATTTTTACGAGATTTTCTCTATAGAAAATCTGATCAAAATTCAGGAACTAATCCATAATTTTTTCTTTCTTATTGAGTGGTTGTGGGCAAACTTCCAGATTGGTCCAGCCAGATTTCCCCTTTTATAGGGAAATCTGGACAACCACAACGCGCCACGTGGCGTGGCTGTCACGTGGCACTTCTAGGCCACACGTCCGCCACGTGGCACTTCGGACCGCATGTCCGCCACGTGGCACTTCGGACTGCATGTCCGCCACGTGGCACTTCGGATTGCATGTCCGACGCGTGGCATTGCCACGTGGCACTTCGGACCGCATATCTGCCACGTGGCAAGTCACGCGACAAAGCTACCCCTAGCTTTGCCACGTGGACTGTCAATTATGACGTCAGCGCCACGTCACGCTGACGTGGCACTTGCATGGCTTCGGGCCGGTCAACACGGGTTGACTGGCCCATCCAACCCAACTTATGGGCCTGATTGGCCCCAGGCCCAATCAGGCACAATAATAATTGCCTAATGGGCCCAAGGTCCAACACTTCTGATATAGAGCTGGTTTCATCTGTCTCTTCTCGAGTTTCATCTGGATTATCTTGTTCTTCTAAAATTTCAAGACCGAAGGTTTCCTCTTCCTCTGATCCATAGTTAAAAAGTGAAGAGAATAACTCATCAAACAAGAAATCATGCTTGGTCTTTTGAACCCCATCTTCAGCTCCGTCTCTTTCACTCGAAGAAACCAACATCATCTCTGCAGACACCGACTTGCTATTGATTACCCTGCATGCAACTCGTGGAAACGGTGTTATCAATTCTACTTCTCCTCGCTCGCCCCGAAGCATTGGCACAACCTAACATAGTGATAATATTGAATCAGGTAAACATTTAAAAGATGAAATCGAGACGAATGCTTGAAATTTATTTCCCATGGTGAACTATTTAGAAAATTGGTAGAAGAGTCTGAGACAAAAGGATACCTCAGATGTCGCGCATTGCACGTCACATATCATAAAACAACCTCGTGAACAACAATAAACTCGAAGCCGAGGATCTCGTTTTTCTTCACACACGTGACAAGCAAACTCATCAGATATATTATCTTCAACATAATAATATTGGAGTGTAAGAGGATGAACATGACAAACGTGTTTGATCGTGCGAGGTAATGGACCACAGTGAAGATGGAGGATGAAGTCGCACTCTTGATCTGCACATTGCAGAGTGGAGGAGCCCTTGCAGGATTTACCACATGCTTGACAATTTCTCTCTCCATACATGTTGACCACTACATAAAGCCTGTGGGGATGTCCTTTGTATTCGAGCGATGGCAGACAAGAAGAACATTGAATATCCAACTGAAAATTGCATTGGTGACACAAATAGAACCAATCATAGGGATGGAACTTCTGTGGAAGACTTGCCAAGCATAGTTTACAGACTGTAGCTTCATTTGGATCCGAAGAAGACCTATTTGTAAGTGTAAGAGTGTGTTGTGGATGAATCAGGTGATCAAGTTGTGTAGGTAGCTCAGCACAAGATTTGTGGAAAAAGAAAGCACACTCATTGCACTTGTAGCTCCAACCGACGCAACATTCTTTACACAAGAAGCAAAAAGCTTCTTGTTCTTTCTTGGTTTCACAGAGACTCAATTGATGCCAATGTCGGGCACTAGTGAATCTTCCATCATCCCCAAATACGTTCTCCGGCCACAATACACATTTGATACAGAACTGGAAGTTGACTTCATTGCAATAAAAGGACAACTCCAAACATTGCCGGTTGCAAGTTTTACACTCAAAAGAAAGGACGGGCAATAGAACAAGTTTTCTATTTAGAAGGCGATGGCTGGTCTTGTGAGGTAAAGAATTCATGCAGGACTTGTGGATGTAAAACTGACAGTGGTGGTCATTGCAACTGTAAAATGGTTGAGAGCAAAATCTTTCACATAAGTTGCATATATGGGTTGTTTTTTGTGTGCCTGTAAAGAGCTTCAATTGGTGCCAATGACAAAAGTGTTGGACCAGCTGGTTGGCTTCTTTCTCTTGGCTAACTAATTGTGGAAGTTGGGCACAATCGAAACACAAGAAAAAGTCACAGCTCTTGCAATGATAAGAAAATTTATGGTGGTTTAGGAAACATGCATTACAAGTCGAGCATGGGGAAAATATAAGCTCGAGATCAGGGCATGGATGAAAGAAATGGTTGATGACTTTTGAGACTTGTGAAGAAGACTCGTCAATCAGGTTGCGTACAAGACAACAAGGAATGCACAAAAATTCATCTATCCTCCAACTAGCTCTACGGAAAACCAAATTCGAATGAATTGTTTGGTTGCAGTCAACACATTCCTTATCTCTACTTGTCTTCAGAACCCAAGTGGTATATTTGGAACGAGGCTTCTTTTCGGCAATTGTTTGAGGGAGGAGGAGGAGACAAAACTTATGAAGATGAAAATTGCATGTTTCACACCCCCATGTTTGTCCTTCTCTAAATGACTTGCAGACTGGACAAGACAAGAAAGATTTGGGTTCTAAGGAAAGTGGTTGGAGAGGGTGAGGATGACAACAATGCAGAATCTGTTCTCCCTCTCCAATGCGAGCAGCGAGGGAAGTTGTGCATTGTACACACATGTCAAAGTCGCATCGCTCACAGCGATAGGCGAAAAATTTTCGGTCGAACCCGAAGCAAGAATTGCATATGAAGCCAAGAGAAATATGATGGAGGGAGGACGAGCGAGCAAGGGTGGAAGAATGTTTGATCTGGAGTGGAATTTTTGCACAAGTCTCGTGGAAATGAGACGAGCACAGATTACACCAACAGTAAATCTGACCTGGAATCTCCTCTCCACATCCAACGCACTGCAACTCTTCAGCTCCATCAATCTTCTCACTAAATACCAGATCGTGTTCGCGTACGGGCTCCGAATAACGCACCATCTTCCGGAGTTGCTTCTTCTGGTGTACTGGGATTGAAAAGTTTCTTGTGTTGGTTACTCTTATGAGTGTTTTGAGAATTTTGGGGGGGGGGGGGGGGGGGGGGGGGGGGTCACTTAGCAAGTTGTTTAAGCGTTTTGATCTTGGTAGTTATAAAGATGGAAGGCAAGAATCACCAACTTGATAATAAAAATAATTCTGCACATCTCATCTCATAATTCAATCACCTAATTAATTACTATTGAACTTGGCTTGCTCTTTGGCCTTTATTTGTTATTTTAGCAATCGACAGCCCGTATACCGACACACACCATACCTATATTCTTTCGGTAAATCTGTGATAGTTAGAGTCGTTATTGTCAAACTATATTAAATAATAATTCTCTTAGTACTATTCTTTTATATCTTTATATTTTCTTAATTGAATCTAAATTTAATAATATTTTGTAAATCTATATTAATAACACAAATAGCCAGTTGTGACTTCATTTTTTAATAATGTATAAGGAGTACTTTCATTCAAGTACCGAGAGTATTGACTATATTTTAAGACTTAGGTGCCTCTCTCTCTCTCTAGCCTCCCCTTCCAATGAAGAGCTACTAACTCTGGTTAAGTTATATGGTTTTCTGGAGGAAGTAACGGCTACAAATCCATTTTGTCTGACCCAAGTTTTGTCCTTACTTAGAGAATGATTATTTTAGTAAAAAAATGTTATACTAATTACAGAAGAACCCCTCTGAAATAGTATCATTCGAATCAGAAAAAAAAATCACTCTAATCACATAAAAAAATTTAACATTTTAACTTCAAAATTATAAAAATTGAGTTTTTTGTTCAATACATAAATATAAAAAAATGGGTCTCATTGACGTCGTGCCACCACTACCATGTCACTATTCAGGCATCGCGCCGACGCATCCTGCAACCAATTTTGGACAAAGACAACTCGCTTTACCAATGGCAGTCACCTGATCTTAAATTGCCAAGAGAGCTCCTTCTTAAATTGCTTTACTAGAAGAGTTGAGGAAATAGGACACGACCCATTAAGTAAATTGGATCCTATAGCCGAAGGCATTCATCTACATGTCATGTTGAGATCAAACTACAGGATGCGTAAGCGCGAAACATAAATAGAGACATGGTGGGTGCGATATGACGTCAACAGAGCGGGTGACTCGTTGTAGAAGGGAGCCAAAGAAAACGGAAATGGAGAGAAGAGAAGATAGGAAGGAAACAGTTCATTGCAGACTCCATCTGAAAAAATGAAAGAGGCAGAAACCAGATGAAGAAAGAACGGATGACTAAAAGTCTAGTAGCCCACGTTGTCCTTTTTTTGAAGGGTAAAGGCTGCATCTAGTGCATATATTCATATGGGCAAATCAGAATAAAATAAAGCATCAAGTTCCGGGGGATGGCATGTAGTCCAATCCCCCGGAAGAGAGTGTGTTAATTCTTGTAAATCCGCCACTATCAGGTTTTGTAACCTATTAACTAGATTGAATTTACAAAGTAGAAGAGACTCGAGTGTAGATCTTGCCTCGAGAATCAAGTGTTCCAATCTCCAGGGCATCTTGGGACAAGGATCAGTTATGAGCATGTGCGCCAATTTACAATCTGCCTCCACGAAGGTGTCGACCGAAGGAAAGTCCGACTTGATCAGAATGAGGGTGGAAAGGATTGCTTGTAGCTCAGCACCAAGAGGAAAAGTTTTTGAGATCAAATGAGTCTTGTGGCTTTTAGTCGTTCTCTGTTTCTGCATAATTCTGCAATCATCGTTGGGTTTCGTAGCTTCTTGACCGTCCATTACTTCCACTCTTGTCTCTCTGTCGACTTCGGCTTGTGTTTCGTTTTCTGTTTGGTGTTCTCGTTCTTTATATTTGTATTTAATGTTTCTGTTTTGTAACATGTTCTATTAATATTAAGCTCTGCGCCACTATTCTCAAAAAAAATTTGTGCACCGGTGTCTTCCATAAATAAAATTTTGTCAATTGGTCCATGTTTTGCATATGTATTTATTTTGGGGGTAAGTTTTGTCTAGGTAAGCTTAACCTATGGTTTTCCATTAAAAAAAACCTATGTTGGGATCCGCCCAAGAATACGAAAGAATAAAAAGGAAAATTGTAGATTTTTTTTTGGAGGGGAAAATTGTAGATTGAACTGAAGACTGTGAAGAGCACTATTATATTTTCCTACTACTTGTCAAAGTGTATCAAGCTCTAGATAAATTAATTATTGAGTCACCTAATATGTCTTTTTTTAAGGGGTTCACCTAATACGTCTTATCAGTTTGAAATTTGTGCATGGGCTAAATTCGTGTAGGTGATCACTAGTAATATCTTTGGCAAATTATTTTAAGGTCTCTCGTATATGAATAAATTTACGATTTGATTTTCCGTATTTGGTAAATAATTTTTTTGTCTCCATGCTTAGTTTTATCATACGTTTGGATCTTTCACTAAGGTCACAAATTTTTTTATAAAATCACATTTGTCCTCTTAGTGTTTGTGTTACTCTTTCGGTGTTTGTTTTTGGGAATTGAAAACTTTGTTGTGTTATAAAGATGAAGGCAAGCCATCACCAATTTATTATTATAAAATGACTACTGCCCATCTCATCTCATACGTCAATCACGTAATTAATTAAGATTGAATTGACTTGCTCTTTGGGCTAATTGGTTTTTTTTTTTTGGTCGAGGGCTAATTAGTAAGTTATCCAAAATCCGTATGGTAGGAGACCACGAGATCTATATTACTAACATACCAAACAAACAACTAGTTGTCCATTTGAAAATTTTAAAACTTCTAGCTTAATTGCCAGTTCACTTTTTCAATAACATTTAGGGAGGGAGTACTTTCATCAAATTATCGAGTATCGACCGCTTAACGAATATGATTCTGCATTTAAAACTCATCATTGGAATACCTGAGGTTGCAAAAAATACATGAGGTTGCAAAGTTTTGACATTTCAGGATTAGAGCAGCTGTCCGGCCATCCGCAACCAAACGACGACTTTTTGGTGCTTGGCCTGTATGACAAGACAAATCGAAAAAAATTTCAGAATGATCTTAATTTTCTATGAATTTTAAATTTTAAAAAAAACCCAGCAACCTATCTTCGTTACTCTTGCTCCTCTACATCTCCTCCTCCTCCCCTTCCCTACTTCCTCTCACCTTATCTCTTCCACTCTCATCTCCCACTTTCCCTCCGAATCCGACTCGAAAAACTTATCAACTGGAAGCCCATCAGCTGCAACAACCGAGCAACTAGGTCCAGACTGTTACGTGTCATGTCCTCACCTATGTAGACTAACCATATACGCTTGTATCGTGATAGAGGTTATCACGTGAGTTGTTAGGGTTGTTCCTTATCAGGAAGATTTGATTATGATAGACATATTAGAGTCGTTCCTTATCAGGACGATATGGTTGATTATATCCTTATCAGGACTCTTGTAAGTTGTACTTAAACAACGCCTCATTGTTAATACAAGCAGCGGCATACATATTTGCATGGTATTAGAGCCAAACTTGGCTTCAAACCCCACCAAATTTTAGCCTACTCACCGCAAACCCACAGTCCTACTCAAAATGTCGTCTGAGGGCACTAACAATTTGGGTACTCAAAGCCCGAATCATGGAGATGTTAGCACCCTCGTCGGTACTGGTAGTAACGTCGATTCATCGTCTGCATACTACCTGCACCCTTCTAATCACCCAGCCCAGGTTTTCGCATCCGAACTACTCAACGACGGGAACTATGGGGAATGGGTAACTGATATGTCCGATCTCTTATTCACAAAGAATAAGTTCAGGTTTGTTGATGGCTCGCTCGCGAGACCTATGCCAGATTCCGGTGAATTGAATCACTGGATCCGTGAGACCATATGGTGAAAGGATGGCTCAAGAATTCAATGGCGAAGGAAATCAGGAGCAGTGTTCGTTGCGCCAAAACGTCGAAAGAGATCTGGGCTGACATCGCTGAGCATTTTGGACAGGGAAGTGCTCCTCGAGCATACGATCTTCGTCCCATTCGGCCACTTCACAAGTCTTCGTGTTCCAATTGTGATCACTTAATGCACAAGAAGGTGCTCAAGATTCGGGAAGAGGAGCAGCTCTATGATTTTCTCATGGGGCTCGATGATGTATTCAGTACAGTGAAGTCACAAATTCTGAGTACCCAGCCAATCCTGAGTCTTCGCCAAGCATATCACCTCATCACGGAGGAGGAGCAGTGTCGCGCCATCACTTCAGCACGAAAAGGTGGCCCCGATACTACTGCCTTCCACTCACGAACCTCTGATCGCATCTCTGATGCCTCTAAAGGAGGCGGCTCTCTGCGACTTAGCAAAAAAAAAATCATCCCAAATGCACTCACTGTCAAAAGATCGGACACACCAAGGAGAACTGCTTCAAATTGGTTGGCTACCCGAAAGGCTGGAGGTGTAGTGGTCGTGAGGCGGCCCCTCATGATCAATCCCGCGATGGCAATTTCTGCGACAACAACAAGCGCGATTTTGGACTAAGAGGTGCGTACAAGGCAGCTCAAGTTTGATATGAAGAAAGCCCCATTCCAGGATTTTTGCATGCCCAATTGACCAGTCTCATGCGACATCTTAGACTCAAGACAGAACCTGCTTCTTCCGGACCAACACCCCAGGCTGAATCATATGCTAACATGGCTGGTAAGATATTTTTTTCCCATCCTTAGGTTATTGATTCATGGGCAACAGATCATATCATTTGCAATTTGGATTGGTTGAATGGATCTCTTCGCCACGAAGGACACCCGCATGTAAGGATTCCGAATGGTGACAACATCCTTGTGTGAGGGATAGGGACAATCCAAATATGCAACGGCTTGAAGTTACATCGGGTTTTATATATCCCAGAATTACAGTACAATTTGTTATCCATCAGTCGATTGACAAAAGATTTCAGTTGCGTTGTTACTTTTCTAACTGGTGTGTATGTTATACAGGACTCAGTTACGAGGATACTGATTGGAGTGGGTAAGCAGCAGGTGGCCTCTATTATTTTGAGTACTTATGAGGGGGATCGGCTTACTTAACGGCTCGGACCAAAGAAGATACAATTTGGCATCGACGACTGAGACACGCCTCTAGTGAGAAGCTCCGCCATATACCCTCCTTAGCCTCCATCCATTTTCCTAGTGCACCTTATCATTGTGATTTTTGTATTCGTGCTAAGCAAACACGATTACCCTTTTCTAGTAGTATTATTTAGACCACAGATTGTTTTGATTTAATCTATTGGGATATTTGGGGACCTTACAAAACATCTGCGTCTTGTGGTGCTCATTATTTTCTGACGATTATTGACGATTTCAGCCGCAGAATCTGGACATACCTAATTAAGTACAAATCGGATGTCACACATTATTTTCTTTGCTGTTTTCGTATGGTTGAGCGCCAATTTAACAAAAAGGTCAAAGGAGTCCGATCTGATAATGGTATGGAGTTTCGATCAACAGAGTTATTGAATTACTAAGAAAGCCAAGGAATCATCTTTCAGAAAAGTTTCGCCTATACTCCACAACAAAATAGAGTGGTTGAACGGCGTCATCGATACATTCTCGAGGTAGCATGCTCTCTCCATTTTCAATCTCATCTGCCAATTGAATTTTGGGGCGAGTGCATTTTAACAGCTACCTACATCATTAATCGGCTTCCATCATCTATTATATCTCACAAAACTCCATATGAAATCATATTTGGCAAGCCACCATCATATGATCATGTTGACATTTTTGGTTGCCTCGTCTATGCTCACAATCATACAAGCACGAACAAGTTCGATGATAGGAGCAACCCTTGTGTTTTTGTGGGATATCCTTTTACTCAAAAGGGTTATCGAGTCTATGACATGAAGAATAAGAAGTTTTTTGTGACCTGGGATGTCACCTTCCTGAAAGAAAATTATCCCTACAAGGATTTGATTACGCCTGAATTGGAGGAGATTCCTAGTCGGTCCGTTCTCCGTCCAACAATTACAGCAATTGAGGACCTCATTTTTGATCCAATACCACCAATGGTTGCACAAGACCAACACATAGTTGCCCCAGATTTCTCATAAACCAATCCAATACCAGTAGCTGACCAATATTTTCCTGATACCTTGCCTATCACGGTTCCCCAACTAACTCGGCGAAGCTCCAGAAACAAGGCAATCCTTGCTCATCTTGGTGATTTCGAATTCGAACTACCCCGCTTGCTTGCCTTCCCGTTCGCTTCCTCTGCTCCAAGAGGTAACCTCGTGACTCATCCTTTAGCACTCTTTGTTAGTTATGATAAGTTTTCCCCTGCTCATCGGACTTATCTAACCATGATCATTTTACATCGTGAGCCACGGTTTTATCATGAGGCAGCTAAACTCTCTTGTTGGCGTGAAGCAATGTGCAAAGAAATTCAGGCACTTGAAGAAAATCGTACATGGGAGATTGTTCAGCTCCCACCTGGTAAGAAGGCCGTCGATTCCAAGTGGGTTTATAAGATTAAATTTTGACATAGAGCGATACAAGGCTCGCTTGGTGGCTCGAGGATTCAAGCAAGTCGAAGGCATCGACTACCATGACACTTTTGCTCTAGTTGCCAAACTTGTTTTCATTCGATGTTTGCTCTCTATTGCAGTTAAACGAAGCTGGCTCATTGTGCAATTGGACGTCAACAATGCTTTTTTGCATGGCGACCTCACCGAAGAAGTTTTCATAACCATACCACAAGGTTTTGCTCGGCCTGGTGACAAGAGAGTCAGTCGCCTACGTAAGTCATTATACGGTCTCAAACAAGCATATCAGAGCTGGTACAGTAAACTTGCTTCGACTCTCCTGAAGCTTTGTTTCCGGCGGTCACGGGTAGATCACGCCCTTTTCATACATCGGCGAGATCATCTTGTCCTATTCTTATTCGTCTATATTGACGATGTTATCTTGGTCGGGAATGACATGACGAAACTGTTACATACCAAGCAATGCCTAGATAAATATTTTGGCATCAAAGACCTTGGTCAACTGAAATATTTTCTCGGCATCGAAGCAGCTCGTACATCGGATGGGTTGGTGCTAAGTCAACATAAATACCTGCTCGATATCTTACAAGAATGCGAGAAGAAAGGTGCACGCCTGCGCGGCCTAGCCCTATTCCCATCCCATAGAATCACAAGCTCAAGCACACTGGTGAAGTCATAGCCGACGCTACTTATTATCGGCGATTGGTAGGTTGGTTGATGTATCTCACTGTCACGCGACCCGACATAGTCTACACTGTTAATGTTCTCAGTCAGTTCGTGGATCGACTTACTCAAATTCACATGGATGCTGCGGACAGGGTGCTTCGTTATCTCAAGTGCACACCTGGACAGGGTATTTTGCTCAACAAGGCACCTACTTTCGATCTTGTGGCATATTGTGATGTCGATTGGGCTGGTTTCCCTATGACTAGGCGATCTAGAACAAGATACTACATCACTCTGGGTGGTTCTCCGGTCTCATGGTGAAGCAAGAAGCAGAGTGTTGTCTCCCGTTTGTCGGCTGAAGCCGAGTATCAAGTAATGGCGGTGACGGTTAGCGAAGTACTTTGGCTACGATGCCTATTATCTGACCTTGGTGCTTCTCCCATTGGCCCAACTTCATTATATTGTGACAACCAAGCTGCATTATACATCACTCAGAATCCGGTTTATCATAAGCGTATGAAACATGTCGAGATGGACTGTTATTTCGTGCGTGAACGGGTTGATTCGAGAGAGATAGCTCCGCCAAGATCAACACAATGCATCAGCTGGCCGATATCTTTACTAAAGGCCTTGGCATTGATCGGTTTCGGACACTGGTTTCCAAATTGGGTGTCGTTGATCTCCACGCTCCAACTTGAAGGGAGTGTGTTACGTGTCATGTCCTCACCCTATGTAGACTAACCCTATACGCTTGTATCGTGATAGAGGTTATCACGTGAGTTGTTAGGGTTGTTCCTTATCAGGAAGATTTGATTACGATAGACATATTAGAGTCGTTCCTTATAAAATGACTCCGCCCATCTCAGCCCATACGTCAATCACGTAATTAATTAAGATTGATTTTGGCTCTCTTTGGCCGAATTTGTTATTTTAGTAGTCTATAATCTATATTGTTGCACACCCAATTCCGAGTGGCGACACACCACCAACACAATATTAACAACACAGCAAGTAGCTAGTTTTCCTAGTTTGAAATTTTAAAACTTGCATGCCTAGTTGTCAGTCTAATATTTTTTATAACATTTAGGGACTACTTTCATAATAAGAAGAACTTGAACTTAGCGGAATAATTGATGGGATATGCTTCTAATTTGATTATTGAAAACTAGAGAAAAGAAACAAAATGGATTTAAAATTTCGAGTATATTAAGATAAATATTTTTGGAATAGAGGATGTTGGCTTTTCAATCTAGTGTTTTACAAGACGTCGCACTTTGTAGTCAATGCTTAGTGCGCTCGTGTAATTTGATTAGGTTTTGTTCATCGGAGTGTAGAATTGAGCTTACGTAGTGTTTACTCTAGACGTTCTTTCACTCGCGCAATTTTTTCTACTAAATTTTACCAAACCCAAACATCTTTCTCCTCAGAGATAATCTCTTGAATCTTGCTCAAAACACAATCTATCGAAACCATCTGATTTTCCGATACTAATCGACGACTGCTTACATTCTACATGGCAGGAGCATTTCCCGGAAATGTTACTAGTGAGTCATAGCATGTTCTCCATTTAATTGCTAAAGCATCGCTTCTTACCTTTTTCATTGGACCTCTTGATCCAACTACCCGGTACGTGTCATGCTCCTTATCCATCATTTTCAGCTCGTAGTGTCTTGCCTTTGCTTCATCCATCTTGATCGTTAGTTCATCCATCTTGGTCCTCAATTCTGCTTCGTACATTGACACTTGCTCAAGCTCTTGCTCGAGCTGCAATGATTTATCATCCACGATCTTCTTTGATTGAATGTAATAATGAGCTTGCCAAACATTCTTCATATTTTCTGCTACAAACCCAACATTGAATCTTCCCTTCTCTTGGACAAATCTTATCAAACCAAGCCATACTAGAATAGTATCCTTTCTGACATCCACCACTTTGATTATCCGCATCTGGTGTAGAACACAACACATGATAAAAAACAGACCGATCCTCTCTGCAAAGGTTAGAGTACACTTGTGATCAATGATGTTGTACATTGCAAAGAAATCTTCGTATATTGGACTAAGAATCTTGGGGAGTGCATCATCTCCTGTAGTAATCGATCCATTGTATTGTCGGATGAACGGAAGTTTGTGAATATGAATAGAGGGAATACGAAGAAGCTTCGAGAAGCACAACAAGGCCTTCCAAGAGAAAGGATAGCTTTCGACATCTATCTCCTCTCGAGCTCCATCGTCTTTCTCGCTTTTGATTCTCAGCTGGCCCTTAAGTGAAGATAGTAACTTTTCATGCGAAAAAACATGCCTAATCATCTCATTTTCGTCTTCAGCTCCCTCAGTGGTAGAATCTGACCTCGTCTTTGCAATGTCAGACTTGATGTTGATTACCTTGCATGCAATTTGTGGAAATGGTGTTCTCAATTCCACTTCTCCACGCACGCCGCGAAGCAATCGTAGAACCTAACATATGAATAGAAATAAATAAGATAAAGATATAATAACATTCACATAGAGTAGAATGCATGAATTTCTTTCTCATGATAAACTAATTACACAAACTAGTACAAGAGTTAAAGACACGCACCTCATCTAGCACGCACTTTAAGTCGGATATCATTAGACAATCATGCGAGCAACAATAAACTCGAAGTCGTGGGTCTCGTTCTTCTTCACACGTGTGACATGCAAACTTATCTGAGTCATTGTCTTCAACATAATAGTCTTTTAATAAGAGAGGATGAACATGACATGCGTGTTTGACCGTGCGAGGCAATGGACCACATTGAAGATGGAGACTAAATCTGCGCAACGAATCGTACAAGAGCCTTTGCAAGATTTGCAACATACTTGGCAATTTATGTTGCCATGCATGTTGACCACTACATAAAGAAGGTGGGGATGCCCTTCATACTCTAGAGATGGCAGACAGGTTGCACATTGAGTATCCAACTGGAAATTGCATTGTTGACACTGGTAGACCCAATCAAAGAGAGGAAAGCTTCGTGAAAGATTCTTGAGACATAATTTACAGGTCATGTCTGTAAATGGATTTGAAGAAGACCTCTTTGTAAGGGTAAGAGAGTGTTGCGGATGAATGGGATGCTCAAGTTCTGTAGGTAACTCAGCACATGATTTATGGAAAGCCAAATCACACCCACTACACTTGTAGCTCAAAGTCCAGGCAATGCAGGGTTCTTTACACAAAAAACAAGTTCGCCTCTTGTCTTCTATTCTGGTTTCATGAAGACTCAATTGATGCCAATGGGGGGCAGTAGAGAATCTTCCATCACCCCCAAGCACATTCTTCGACCACAAGACACATTTGACACAGAACTTGCACTTGCGGTTACTGCAATAAAAGGCCAACCCCGAATGTTGCCTGTTGCAAGTTGTACACTCAAAAGAAGGAACAGTCAATAGAACAAGTGTTTGACTAAGAAGGCGATATAGGTCATTGCAGCTGTAAAATAGTTCAGAGCAGAACCTTTCACAGAAGGTGCATATATAGTTGGTGTCTTGTATGCCTGTAAAGAGCTTCAATGGGTGCCAATGACAATAGTGCTGGACCAACTGGTTGGCTTTTTTGTCATGGCTGGTTAATTGGGGAAGTTGGGCACAACCGAAACACAAGAAAAAGTCACAACAATCGCAATGATAGGAAAAGTGATGTTGGCTTAGAAAACATGCATTACAAGGTGAGGAGGGAGAAAATATAAGCTTGAGATTAGGACATGGGTGATAGATATGGTCGATGACTTTTGGGACTTGTGAAGAAGACTCATCAATCAGCCCGCATACAAGACAACAAGAAATGCACAAAGATTCACCTGTTTCATCTCCACGTCTACGGAAAACCAAATTCGAATGAATTGTTTGGTTGCAGTCAGTACATGTTTGTGATGGACTTGTTCTGAGAGCCCAAGAGGTTGATTTGGTTGCAGTCTTTCTATGTACTGTTTGAGGGAGAAGGTCAAGGCAAGACTTGTGTAGATGAAAATCGCATGGCTCACAGCCCCATGTTGGTCCTCCTCCTCCTCCTCCTCCTAGTGAGCAAGGCATGTCGCAGATTCGACACGACAATGAAGACTTGGGTTCTGAGGAAAATGGTTGCAAAGGATGACGATGACAACAATGTAGAATTTGCTCTCCCCCTCTCTCTCCACCGCAAGTACCGATGGAAAGAGTCTGAGTTGTGCACTGTACACACATGTCAAAGTCGCATCGCTCACATACATAGGCGAAAATGTGGTAGCGGCGCCCGAAGCAAGCATCGCACGTGTAGCCACCGACACCTGACATGCGGCTCAGGGAGAGCGGGCAGGTGTGGAAGAAGTGTTTGATCTCGAGTGGAAGTTTTGCACACGTCTCGTGGAAATAAGATTGGCATAGAGTACACCCAAAGTAAATCTGACCTGGAATCTCATCTCCACACCCATCACACTTCCAGGATCCACCTCTCTTCCACTTCTCACCAATTATCAGTTGGTGTTCGTGTACGGGATCACAATAAAGCCTCATCTCCTGCAGTTGCTTCTTCTGCTGTCCGAGATTGAAAATTGTGTTCTCGTTTCGATATAATTTCCTAACAAAAACTTTGTTGAGAAACTCTTTCGGCTTTTTTGGAAAATGGATATATCTGAGCGTTGCTCTTCTGGTTGTAAAGATGAAAAGGCATGTAGGTCCGGCTTATTATATCACGGCTCCACGCTTCTCTGTCCGTACGTTAATTACGTAATTAATTAAATTGAAGTTGGATTTCTCTTTGGGCTAATTTTTTTTTTTTTGTAGTCTATATGGTTGCCAAGTCAAGTCCGCATGCTGACAAAACACGGATATTTAAAATCAAAATTTTTTCATGCGCTAATTAAGGGACGATTCTTGTACTCATGTTTTTATATTTGTAACATTTAATCTAAAATTTCTTCTTCAAGTTAATCCAAGTTGAAAGATTGGAAACTTAACCCACAACCTCATTTAAATTAATATTTATTTTGAGATGCAGAAAAACTCAGGCTCCATACATGAACATATAAAAAACATTCAAAAGAACTGAGCTATGGTCTATGGCAATTGATAGAGCTCCGACAAAAAGCTAGGCATCGTTAATTGTGCTATGACTTTGTTGGTAAGAGAGATTAAATTTTTTTTTTTGAGGGCAAGAGAGATTAAATTTTGAATGGTCGTGTGTTAATGTTGATGGGGTCTCGTGTAGAATCATGTGGAGAGCACTCGCGGGGCTTCTTCGAGGATTTGCACATGGGTTTCCCAACTGAATTTAGCTCAGAGATAAAACTATAGACTAAATTGAGGAGTTCCATTAATAATAGGGATAATTACTACCAGGCCTCTGGTATTTGGCATATTTGCCGCTCACCTTTGGTGTTCGAAAATCTATTAAAAAGTTCCCATAGTTTGGAGAAATTATACTCTGAGGTCCCCTGTCTTTTGGAAATCGATTAAAAATTCTTCATAGTTTGGTTTATTACATTCTAAGGGTTCTTGCTGATGTTAGCCGACATTTTTTTTAATTTTTGTCAGTGAAATGATAAATATACCCTTGGAAAAAAGGGGAAAATTCTATCGCTTCCCTCCCAAAAAAAGAACCATGAAACCCAGGAACTTGAGCGTGTCTTTGACGGCGGGGGAGGCGAGGCGGCGACGAGTAGGCCACCAACGACGACGGCAGCGGCGCTATAGAGGGCTCGCCTCTTCTTCCTTCAAGCGAGGGGCTCCGACGATGGATCTGGGCGACAGAGCAGGAGCGAACAGCGGTGGGAGCGACAAGCTCCCTCTTTCCCTCCTACGGCACCGCCATCGACATCCTTATCAACTACGGCCGGATCTCCTCCGGGACGTCCCAGTGGGGCTCGGGCTTCACCAACGACTCCGACCCCTTCCGCCGCTCCTGGCAGTCTAACTCCACCGTCCCCTCCTCCGCCTCCTCGTTCTGGATCGTCGCATCGACCCGTTGCGAATGCCGGGTATAGCACATATTCGACAAACTTGTTAATGGGACGTTTGGATCGGAGTGGAAGAGGCTAGTATTGGTGGTGACGGTGGTCGGATCGATTAAAAACTTGTTCTTGAAGGATAGGTTTGTTGGTTGTGCGGTCAAACTTGTTCTTGAAAGTTTTTTTTATTTTTTTCATGGGTATATTTGTCATTTTAATGACAAAAATCAAAAAAATATTGTTGACCTCAGTGAGGAGCCTCAGAGTATAATTTTTCCAAACTAGGGAGGGTTTTTAATCGATTTTCGAACACCAGGGGGGTGAGCGGCAAATATGCCAAACACCAGGAGTCTGGTAATAATTATCCCTTAATAATATTACAAGTTTGTGTGCTTCCAAGAGAGAATCAATTCGGATTTGAGAATACAGACTAAATTTCTAGTATACCAGGTTGCAAATTTCTAGTTTTTCAGGATTTCAAATTTTAAGATTCATTTTTTTTTCATAGATATCTTGACTAATTCATGTTTGAACTATGTATGATTTTTGAAGACGCTTTCCTGATAGTTCGATCAAAATTTCTTGGTTAAGTTAGAATAACTTACTCAGTAGTTGATCTAAATATTTAATTATTTTGTGATGGGTGTATATTGATAGCTTATAACGAAATATTGCTAAAACATATGTAGAAAATGTAGAAATTGTTGGGTTTGGAGTCTCAGTGTCTATGCAGAGGCGTGTTTAGATCCACGCAGCAAGACCAGATGCAGAAAACGCAGGAGCACTTGCAGTTCCAAATCAGGAAGCTACAGAAGCAAACAAGGAGCAATGGATTTGCGGTCGCAAGAGGTATCGCAGTCACAGGTCCTGTTGGGCCAAAATTTTAATTATTTTATGTTTTGCTTGTGTAGGTATCTCCAACCAAATTAACATTGGTCTTACTATATCAACTCATATTACAATGTAATCGGTGAAAATCTACATATGTCATCCTCTTTCGGGTCAAGAAATGTTATTATGATCCACATCCATTACAGCTTTATGTAGAACCCGATTGGGTGCTAATAACGCAGGTCCTACAGCACCATGCCAACATAATTTTTTACTCGTTTAGAATTTTTGTTATTATAATATATTTTCAGAAAGAAAATTTAACAATCTACATAAATTTGTGTGCCGTTGGCATATTGTACCATTGGGATGATGTACCGTTGGGATTTATGTGCCGCTGGGATGTGTCGTTGGCATAATGTGTCATTGGGATGATGCGCCGTTGGGATTTATGTGCCGTTGGATGAGTCAGTTGTCAGATTCGTGCTGTTGGGCCCCCAACAACACTGAATCCGGCCCGGTTTTATGCAACCAAGGTCTAACTATTTTGAAATTGACGAAGTTACTCTCATTTCTTTTTTAGTTTTTTCCTTGCTGAGTTTTGTCTATCGGCACTCTTTCGGCCCAAGTTGGGTTTTCCATGAGATAGAAAATGAAAATGATCAGGGATGGTAATTAGATCTTTATCATGACTCATGAGGGTCTACATGGATCTAGATTTGAAGGATCCAAGAAATGTTAACTTTGACCGGGTCTATATCATTTTGTCTGGATCCTTATTTTTAAAAAGATAAGAACATGGATATGGATCTCTAAGGTCTTGTCATGATCCTACCCAATTTTTTTAAATAATATTAAAATAATATATATGTATATTAATTACTAAATATAATAACAAATTCTTAATCTCACATTACACATATTTGATTTTTTTGAATTTTTTGCTTGCTTTCTTTATATTCATTTTTTTCATGAGCGAATTGCGTTCATATTTTCAAGTGTCTTCTTGAAATTTGCCATTTTATTTTTCGTGACCTGTTGCTTTTTTTATTTCACATGAACGAATTGTCTCCTTAATAAAATACCATTTTATTTTTTAAAAAATAATCATTTTTTAAATAACACTAACTCGCGGATCGCATTGATCTTGCCCAGTTTTTAAGACCCAAGTATTATCCGAATCCTTATTTTTAAAGAGAAAAAGTAAAGATCTAGGTCAACTCTTAAAGAAAGAGTAAGAATCTCAGTCATATGGATCCTACCCGAATCTCGTTCATTACCATTCACAATATTCGTGAAGAAATTATTGTCCGATACAAAGCTACAAAATTTGAACTTAGATCTTAAAGTTTAGGTCCAAAAGATAGTGGGCGACAGGAAAATTTGACTTGAATGGTGTGAACATATCATCACCAATTGTAGGATTGGATGGTGGACGACAATATAATAGTTCCCTTACATATTTTAAGTTTTTAATTGTTTCCTTCTCCACTCCATTAATCAACTAACCCACTCAAGATCAAAGCCAATTAATTAAATCGTGGATTGCCGGCCAATTCGACCAAGTCTAACCTACTAAGTTTTGAAATTCACAGTGGAGTACCATAAGAATCGGTCAATTCAACCATATTTGGCTACTAAATCTTGAAGCGCTAAAGTTAGATCTTTTATGCAATTAGAATCGGCGACTCCAGCTTTGCTGGGACGGGAGCATCGTGCAAGGTAATCGACCACAAGAACATGAGCCCATGAGCCATTAATATCAGCAAAGAGGGTGGTGTCTGCTCTTCTTTTCTTTATTCCATAATGACATAAGAACCTCAGAAGATAGAAGAGAGATTAGCTGAATTCGAAACCGATAATACACGGATAATTGAACATATGACCCTTTAAATTGATTGCATTCTACTTGGCGGGCGCATTTCTGGGGAACGTTATTAGCGACTCGTAGCAAGTTCTCCATTTGATTTCTAGAGCATCTTCTCTCTTTTTTTATTAAACTTCTTGACCCGACTACTCTGTATGTATCATGTTTGTTTTCCATCCGTTAAGCATGTTCAAGTCTTGCCTCTGCTTCAGCCAGCTTTGTCCTTAGTCCTTCAACTGTTCTAGTCTCTCGCTCAACCTCCTCCCGGAGATGCAATGATTTGTCATCCACGATTTTCTTTGACTCGATGTAATAATGAGCTCGCCAAACTTTCTTGATATTTTCTCCTACAAACCCAACATTGAATCTTCCATTCTCTTCGATATATCTTATCCATCCCAGCCATTGTAGAATCGTTTCCTTTTCGACATCGACAACTTTAGCTCTCCACATCTGGTGTAGAATACTACATGTGACAAAGATCAGAGAGCGCTTTTTCGAGTAGCTGATCTTGCAGTCGTCATCAACAATGTCGTACGTTTCAAAAAACTCTTCGTATATCGGACCAAGAGTTTCAGGGAGTGCAAAATTTCCTGTCATAATAGATCCATCATATTGCCTCAAGAAATACTGATCAAGTTCATCAACTGAGGGCATATGAAGACTATTCTTGAAGCGTGACAATGCATTCCAAGAAAATGGATAGCTGGTTCTGCTTGATTCAGCTTTGTGAATTTGGACATCTGTCTCCTCTCGAGCTTCATCTTCTTGCTCGTTTTCAATTCTCAACTTTTCATCTCGCTTATCTTCTTCTTCAAAAATTTCAAGACCGAGAGTTTCGTCTTCCTCGAATCCCTCGTAGTAAAAATGAGAATTTTGTAACTCATCGAACGAGAAAACATACTCGGTCTATTGAACCCCGTCTTCAGCTCCGTCTCTTTCACTTGAAGAAACCAACATCATCTCTGCTAAAACTGACTTGCTATTGATTATCCTGCATGCAACTTGTGGAAATGGTGTTATCAATTCCACATCTCCACGCTCACCCCGAAGCAATGGCACAACCTAACATAGTGAAAGTGTTAGGGTTTGTCTCAAATTCTAGACAAATTAGTACTTTATTCCTATTTAGAGTAGGGTTATAATCTCCTATATATATTGGCCTATGCCTAGGTCTTTTGTGTAGTAGTCGAGAGTTGTGAGGTAGAGAGAATCCTCACAGAAGTCTTATAACCTGTTTGACTCGCATAGTTGACGACTCTCCTTTGCCCGTGGTTTTCTCCCCGTCTTGGGGTTTTCACGTAATTCTCGTGTGTCTCGTATTTCTCGTTTCGATCTTATTTCTTAACAGAAAAAAATTAATAAGGTAAACGCTTAAGAAGGATGAAATTGGGTTCATGATGAACTATTAGCAAAATTTAGTTGATGAGTGTGAGACACACGCGTACCTCAGATGCTACACACTTCACGTCGCATATCATTAAGCAACCTCGAGAGCAACAATAAACTCGAAATTGTGGATCTCATTTTTCTTCGCACACGTGACAAGCAAACTCATCAGATGCAATGTCTTCGACGTAGTAATCTTGGAATGTAAGCGGATGAACGTGACAAGCATGTTTGATCGTGCTAGGTAATGGACCACAATGAAGATGGAGGCTGAAGTCGCATTCTTGATTTGCACAAAGAAGCGTAGAGGAGCCCTTGCAGGATTTTCCGCATTCTTGACAATTTCTCTTGCCATGCATTTGACCACCAAATAAAGAAGATGGGGATGCCCTTTGTATTTGAGAGATGGCAGGAACGAGGCACACTGAATATCCAACTGAAAATCGCATTGGCGACACTCGTAGACCCAATCAAAGAGAGGAGAGTTATGTGTAAAGATTTTGGAGACATAGTCTACATGCCATAGCTGCATCTGGATATGCGGAAGATATCTTTGTAAGTGTAAGACTGTGTTGCAGATGAATCAGATGATCAAATTTGGCTTATCATGCCTTATCTTGCCTTTTCCTTGCCTTTTTTGCTTTTTCTTCCTTTTCTTTCCTTTTTTTGCCTTTTTTTGCCATTTCTTGCCTTATCTTACCTTTTTGTGTCTTTTCTTGCATTTTACTTGCCTTTTTGTTCCTTTTCTGGCCTTTTTTCTGCTTTTTCCTGCCTTATCTTGCAGCCCTTTTTGCCTTTTCTTTCCTTTTCCTCCTTTTCTTGCCTTATCATGCCTTTTACTTCCTTATCTTTTCTTTTCCTTGCATTTTCTTGCCTTATTTTTCTTTTTCTTGCCTTTTCCTTGCCTTTTCTAGCCTTATCTTGCCTTTTCTTATCTTATCTTGCCGTTTCATTGCAAATGTAAAAAGGTTCAGAGCAGGATCTTTCACAAAAGTTGCATATATGGTCGGTGTCTTGTGTGCCAGAAAAGAGCTTCAGTGGGTGCCAATGACAAAAGTGTTGGACCAGCTGGTTGGCCTCATCTTCATGGCTAAGTAATTGGGGAAGTTGGGCACAGTCGAAACACAAGAAGAAGTAACAGCTATTGCAATGATAGGAGAACTGGTGGTGGCTTAGGAAACATGCATTACATGTTGAGAAGGGAGAAAATGTAAGTTTGAGATCAAGGCATGGGTGAAAGAAATGGTTGATGACTTTTGGAGAAGACTCGTCCATTAGTTTGCGTACAAGAAAATGCACAAATACTCACTTCTCCAACTAGCTCTACGGAAAATCAAATTCGAATGAATTCTTTGGTTGCAGTCAGTACATGCTGTTGGCCGACTTGTTCTCAAAATCCAACGCGTTGATTTGGAACGAGGCTTCTTTTCGATACTTGTTTCAGGGAGGAGGAGGAGGCAAGACTTATGAAGATGAAAATCGCATCGTTCACAACCCCATGTTGGTCCTCCTCCTAGTGAGCAAGGCATGTCGCAGACTCGACAAGAAGACAAGGACTCGAATTCTAAGGAAAGTGGCTGCAGAGGGTGAGGATGACAACAATGTAGAATCTGATCTCCCTGGCTACCCGCGCCACTGCGAGTAGCGAGGGAGAGAGCTTCAGCTGCACACTCTACACACATGTCGAAGTCGCATCGCTCACATCGGTAGGTGAAGGCGTTCCAAATATACCCAAAGCAAGAATTGCATGAGAATCCACTAGAAATACAATGGAGGAAGAGCGGGCAGGGGTGGAAGAAGTTTTTGATCTGGAGTTGAAGCTTTGCACATATCTCATGGAAATAAGATTCACAGAGAGTACACCAATAGTAATTCTGACCTGGAATCTCCTCCTCTCCACACCCACCGCACTTCAAAACTCTATCATCCCCCTCACGAACAAGTATCAGATCGTGTTCGTGTACGGGATCCGAATAACGCCCCATCCCCCGGAGTTGCTTCTTCTGATGTCCGAGATTGTAAACTTCGTTGTGTGAGTTTAACCAACTCATTAGTTTTTTATTTTACTTTTTCTTTTGTCGAATCTCTGATATTTAGAGTCGAACACAGACTCTATTTTAGGAGATGACATTGTTAATAATTTATTTTTATATTCTGAAGATTTAAATATTCAACTTTCTTACCACATGCATCAATTTATCAATTAATAAACTCTAATTGAGCTATGATTTTCTAGAGAAAGTAATGGCTACTGGCCCACATGTTTTCCTTAGAAAGGATGATGACTAGAGTCCACATGCCCAAGTTTTGTCCTTACTTGTGAAGAAAGACTTAACTAAAGTATTTGGTTTAAACTTTTACTGGTGGATTATCTAACCTAACTTATATTCTTCCGCAAGTTAGAATATTGAAAACTTTAACCCACAACCGGACCCACCTCCATTTTTATTAATATATTATTTTGAGACGAAGAAACTTAGGCTCCATATAACTAAGGTATTTTTTGTCACGGCTTTGTTGGTATCTAATGAAAATGTCACATTGATACCTTGTCATCAATAGTAAACTATAGGTTCAGTAGGCTTTAGCTGTTGCTTGTTTCTGGATCGTCATATATTTTTTAGATTCTTTGATCGTTTGTTTCTCCAATCCACTAATTAATTAATCCACTCAAAGATCAGAGGTAATTTGTTAAATTCGGATGGCCAACCAATTCGACCAAGTGTAACATGTTGTCGACTGTTGACAATTAAGTCCGTATGCCCACTCACCACGAAATTTACGTTTTTTTTTTCATATCACCTCATTGAAATATCTGTTATATCGACCAATCAAATTCAAACTAAATAAAACTTTTAAAAGTGGCCAAATCTAGCTAGCGAAGGCACCGCTATGGTGAGTGTAATTTTTGAATAAGTTACGTGTTCAAATTAATTGCAAAATGTTTCAAACCCAACTTTTCTGCAATAATCTTACATCAGAAATTATAAATGTGGGTCGTGTACATCGAAATGAATGTTAGAAAAATTTCATTGAAAAAATTCGTGGTAACTAATGTAGCATATGCTTTATCATATTAAAATTTGACTTTTTATTTTGTAAAACATATTTTTTATTTTCATTTTACTCATTTTCATTTGAAATAGACTTCAAATGTGTGTATATTCTAATTTTTCAATGAACAACTGGAGATCGGTTGGTGGATTGGATCAATCCAGAATAGAGTATGAAGATGCAAAATTATTGGACATGGCAGATAAGGAGAAAACTAATTATTTTTCATTGACTTGCTCTCATTTGGGAGTCCAAGCACAAATTAAAATTGAAACGGACAAACGGTGTCTATTTGGGAGGCCCATTTGTACATTTCGAGACGATTGGGCTTTGGAAAGCCAGTATTTCCAGCTGCCATATATGGTCCAAAAAAATTACTAGTTTTGGTTAGTGTTCGGACACTAGGATAATACCTTTCTCAGTTTAGACTATCTGTTGGGATATTATTGCCGCAGCTAATAATCTAGGTTCGAGTGTGATATTATTTTGTTTAAATTAGAACGATTTTACTACTTCATTAGGAAATTGTGTTCGTGTTCTAATTTCTAATGACCAAGGAAAACTTGCTACTTCTAATGAAAATCATTCGTTTCCCTTTTCAGATTGATTGGAGCCTTCTGTTTCGATTTCTTCTGATCATCAATTTTAAGTCACTTCGTAGGGTTATATTAATCACGGGGGTTGAACTGTATTCCACAAGTAAAAAAGTCTTGTCGTTTGATTTTTATTTTTTGAGAGAACGTGCTGGTATCGTTTTTGTTAATAGATGAGACATATTATTATTATTTTGTGAAGAAAAAGGGTGAAGTAGAACATGGTTGAGAAACCACTCCTGATGCATTTTTTAGACATGTTGTTCCCCACAAACAACATGTTTTTTTGGGAAAGGTAAACGTTATATTACTTCTCATAAAAATACTAGAGTATTACACCAAACTGTACCGAAATACAACTCCATAGGTACTAGACAAACACTATTAGAGCTAAGCGAAGATAGACGTTGTCTAGTACATACAAAAAATCCCACAGTTTATACGCCAAAAATTTTTCCAACACTTCTAAAAGTAAGATGAACCACGGCGAAAATATCAAGGAGGGTCAAGGCGCTTGACTCGTTCAATTCCACACGCCGATTCTTTGAATCGTAGAAGAGTCGTTGAATAGTCTTCCACCAAAGAAAGACCCACTTGCAAGGCAGTGTTCAAAGCCTTAGTCGCTTCCTCCTCAGCTCGCGCATCATCACTAACCTTCGGAGCCACAGGAACGGAAGGCGGAGCAGCTTGATCAACTAAAGGCAAGGACGGAGGTTTAATCTTTACCTTACGTAATGGAATCTTCTCTAGGGCTGTCGCTTTACTGGTGAGCTTTCTAAGTTGGGTACTTGACTGCGTCGGAGTAATCAAGGGAAGCGACTGAGGCACATTCAACATATCCTGATCATCCATTTCACCATTCATCAAAGCATTATCAGTAACTATAACACTTTCAAGGCTGACATCAAGAACAGCTTCCTGGCGAACTTCCAACCCATCAACTTGGGCATCGTGAACAGCCACCTGACATTCTTCCAGCCCTGCAACCTGGTTTCCAACTTCACCAACATTCAAATTGAATAGATCTCCTTCGCGGTTGGCCATTATCCCCGAATCATCACCAACCGCAGCAATATCTTGCAGTACAGAAATAAGATCACCAGCATCAAGAGATGTAGTAGCAGGAAGTTGCACATTCTCCCCAAAATCTGTGACAACAGAAGCAAGTGGATGCTGCACTTCCACCACTATACCAACAGCATCAGAAGGAGGCTTCTGAACAGAAATAGCAGCAGCTGAACACCTGACTACAGTAAAATTGGCAATGCTCGAAGTAGCAAGAAGCTGAACACCATCTTTAGCACACCCACCAACAACCAAAGAATGTCCAGCAACTGCCCCTTCAAAATCCCCTGCAACTCCAAAGCTTTCAACAGCAACTGCCCCTTCAACATCCCCTGCAACTCCAAAACTTTCAACAGCAATTGAACTCGCAGCAGCCAAAGAGGGCTGCAAAGGAACCGCCAAAGGAGCAGCGGAGGGAAATGGACTTGCCACTAAACCTAGAGCATTCAAAGGCATGGAAGTAGTGGGGCAACCAACAACAACACACAAAAGATTCAGCCACATGTCCAAGAACAAGGGTTTCAGATTGGTTACCCATTGACGCATATCCTCGACCAAACACGAACGTCCAGCGGCGAGAAGAGACGCCACCGCACTGCGGAACATCCATGCCTGAACAACCATGTCAAAATACATTAGGATTGATATGCCAAGCTATTAAGGAAACAAATAATATCTTGAGATGTATTTTTTCGACCAATTTTGGCTCAACCGAACCACTCATTACAACTATGCAGAACTCATATATACGTCCTGCACATAAGCCTCGACATGGTAATAACATGGTTTGTTGGCTTAAGTCAGAGATAAGCTGGCATTTGACCAAATAATACTATGTGTAATATGAATTGACAAATATTCAGAATTTAATCTTCGACAATCGTAACTAATTCATTAAGCATTTACATTAAAAAGGTTGGAGATAAGCTCAGAAAGTTGTAAAATACTTTGTAAGCGTTGGTATCGTTGGAACTGTATCCCTCCCTAGGTCCCAGACTTTATTGTTAGATGCAATCAACCAGATTGATGTCTTGTCTATATACATCTGGTACATTTTTCAAGCCAAATTGTTGGTGAGAGCAGCAGTAGCAGAGATCATCTGCATAATTCTGCAGCAATTGCTACCTTATTATAGCTGATTCTGATATAAATTGCAGCCCGAAGATCACGCATATCTTGGAGAATTAGCTGCCAATTTATAAAGGAATCTTGTACAGCTGTGACTCTAGTTAATGTACAGCTAAAGATCCGGACTAATTGATCTTGTACAGATATAGAAATAGTCGTTAGAAGTAGCCGTTGGATCAGAATAGGAAATGCTGCTTATGGTCTCTGCAGCCTCTGTATATATATGTAAGGTCTTCTCCGTTAATAATCAAGCCATTATATTGAGCATTCCTCATAAATTACATGGTATCAGAGCCCTCTTCCAATGGAAGACCAAAATAGATCCGCAAACCCAGCAAATTCAGCAGCAAACTCAAATCAGTCAAGCATGCAGAGAAGAAAATTCTCTACTACTGAATATGACACAAACATAGGATTAAAACTCTCCCCTATACTCCTCTCTCCGTACAACTACCTGTCATGGTCCAGAGCCGTGTTAAGGAACCTCAACACCAAGGGAATGCTTGGCCATATCAATGGCAAGATCATTCCACCACAGCCTGAGGCAGAGGAGTATGCAGAGTGGGATGCGAATGATCAACTGGTAATAACCTGGATCCTTAACTCAATAGAGCCCAAAATCTATGAGATTTTCACATTTGCTAATTCTGCAAAAGAGTTGTGGGAATCCATAAAAAGTATGTATGGACAACAGAATAATTTGTATAGGATATTTGAGTTAAAGAAAAGCATTGCTGAAACTAGGCAAGGAGAAATGCCATTTACTGAATATCTAGGAAAAATGAAAAGTATGTGGGATGAGCTGTCTCTATACAGACCTCCCACAACTGATCTTGTCACCTTACAAACCAGATTAGAACAGGATAGGATCTTAGAACTGTTAGCTAGCATTAAACCTGAATATGAGTCTGTTCAATCTCAATTACTTGGTTGCTCTGAGTTGCCGACACTAGCCAGCATCTGCTCTAAGATCCAGCAAGAAGAGACACAAAGGAAAGTCATGATGGCCTCCAAAGATAAGCCGGAAGAGACCTCAGAGAATAGTGCATTCTTTGCCAAACCTGATGGCAGAGACCATTTCAAAGGTAACTCAAGAGGAAGAGGAGGCTACGAGTCTGGAGGAAACAGATCTCAGCTCTATTGTGAGCACTGTAAAATGACCGAACATGTCAAAGAAAAATGTTAGTTCCTATATCCTCACTTACGAGTGCCCAAAGAAAGGAATTTTGCAGGAAATGAGGACAAGAAGTATGTGCAAGCCAATACAGCTGCCAGCATAGATCCTGAAGCAAAAACATCCTCTATTGAGCTCATTGCACAACAACTTTTGCAACATTTGAACAAGGGACTTGGTGGAGGAGCAAATCCCAGCAAAAATGAGGGAGGATCAGCAGCTCCAACTTGAGGTAACACTCGCATTATGTCTTTTTTCACTATAAGTCATGATAGAACTAGGTGGATTATTGATTCCGGAGCAAATTACCACATGACACATGACATAAATGACTTGAATAATCTCAAAAGTACAGGAAAAGAATCGGTAGTCATGGTAGCAGATGGAACTAATATTGCTATCTCAGGAAGTGGCACTAGAAAACTGTTAAACAACCAAACCTCTGAAGTTCTTCTCATACCTAAATTTGCTACAAAACTACTCTCAATAAGTAAGATCACAAAGGAATTAAACTGTAGAGTGGTATTTGAACCTGATCAGGTTGTGTTTCAGGACATGAACACATTGAAGCAGATTGGTAGAGGAATGGCTTATATGTGCTTGAAGAAAATCCAATAGCTCTAGTTAGTAATGGTGGTGCAGCTGATCAAAGCAAAATCTGGCACTATAGACTAGGTCATCCAGCTGAACATGTTCTCAATAAAATTAATCCTAGCTATAGCATCAGAAATACTGATTGTGAAAGCTGTAGGCTGGCTAAACATAGCAGGTTTCCATTTCCATTATCTGAAACTGAGTATGAAGAACCTTTTATGTTGATTCATTCTGATCTTTGGACTGCACCTCTAACTTCTTATGATGGTTTTAGATACTTTATCAGCTTTATCATTCAAGGGCTACATGGCTTTATCTGTTAAAACATAAAACTGAGGTACCAAAGATCTTTCATTTATTTTAAACAAATGGTTAATACTCAGTTTAACAAGCAAATAAAAATCCTTAGGATAGATAATGGAACTGAATACTCTAAAGAATTCATCACTGATGTTAAGAACTCAGGTATTATACACCAAACATCATGCACCTATACACCACAACAGAATGGTATAGCTGAAAGAAAAAATAGACACTTGTTAGAAGTGGCTAGAGCGATGCAATTTTATATGAATGTGCCAAAAACCTACTGGTCTGATACAGTTCTCACTGCTTGCTATCTGATTAATAGACTCCCTAGTAAAGTACTTAAGTTCAAGTCACCACTAGAGGTTCTGCTAGGCAAGCAAATCAATATTTCACACCTCAAGGTATTTGGTTGTGTATGCTATGTGCACATACTTCAACAGAAGCGGGACAAGCTGGATCCCAGGTCTGAAAGGTGCATATTTCTTGGCTATTCCTCTGTCACTAAAGGTTTTAAATGTATGAATCCTAGAAACAAGCAAAAATTTGTTTCTAGAGATGTTCATTTCTTAGAAAATGTGCCACATTATGCTAACAAATCTGATGATCAAGATGAAGTTAGACAACAGGGGGAGACTCTGCAGGTACACGTAGGACAACCTCAGGAGGAGGATGGACCAATATTAGGCACAAGAAATTAGACAGATCAGAATCCAATGCCTGATAGACCAGGTAACACTCTAGCTCATCCAAACATACATAATACTGACAACAGTGTGAATCAGGAACAAAATAGTTGTTG
This sequence comes from Hypericum androsaemum, assembly GCA_963995505.1. Taxonomy (NCBI): domain Eukaryota; kingdom Viridiplantae; phylum Streptophyta; class Magnoliopsida; order Malpighiales; family Hypericaceae; genus Hypericum; species Hypericum androsaemum. The sequence continues at coordinate 19,749,759 of OZ023186.1, forward strand.
TGGACCAATCACACAACCAGAAGCGAGAGAGTTGAATGAAGTACAAAGCCAACCTGAAGTTGAAAGAAGCAATAGCCAAGAGCAAGGGGGAGAACACAACTCTGCTGGAAGAGAAAATTCTGAACCTTCAAACCAAGAAGTCAGAAGATCAAGAAGGGAACACAAGAAACCAACAAAATTACAAGATTACCAGGTATACTCTTCCCAGTTGTATCCTATAACAAGGTACATCTCATATCACTCACTCTCTCCTTCCTTCTGGAATTATCTTAGTAAGCTAGATCAAGAGACAGAACCAAATAACTTTGAGGAAGCTATTAAATCAGAAGTCTGGAAACAGGCCATAAGAGAGGAATTAGATGCATTAGAAAGAAACAAAACATGGACTTTAGAGAATCTACCTAGTAACAAGAAAGCTGTAGGATGCAAATGGATTTACAAAACCAAACACAAGAGTGATGGTTCGGTAGAAAGACATAAAGCTAGGCTAGTTGCTAGGGGATTTACTCAAGTACCAGGCATAGATTACACTGAAACTTTTGCTCCTGTAGCTAAAATGAATACCATTAGGATCCTAATCAGTGTAGCAGTGAGTAATGGTTGGCCTATGCATCAAATGGATGTAAAAAATGCCTTTCTACAAGGTGATCTTGAAGAAGAAATTTACATGCGTGTTCCTCAAGGCCATAGAGCGGAAAAGTCAGGACTAGTTTGTAAACTTAAGAAGCCTATCTATGGGTTAAAGCAATCACCTCGAGCTTGGTACCACAGACTCAGTCGAGAATTACTAAGTCTGGGCTTCAAGAAGAGCACAGCTGATTACACTCTCTTTGTCAATGATCAAAGGCAAGGTAAAGTTATTATGTGCATATATGTTGATGACATATTTATTACTGGGAACAACACTATAATCATCAACATGTTAAAGCTTTCATTGAAAATCAGATTTGATATTAAAGATTTAGGACACCTGAGATACTTCCTTGGCATTGAAATAGCATATTCTGATAAAGGCGTATACCTATCTCAGAGGAAATATGTATTGGACTTATTAAAAGAGGTAAAGAAGCTAGACACTAAACCTATGAGCTGTCCCGTGGACTATGGATCAAAATTTTCCCTCACAGAAGGAGAAAAACTAAAACCTGATGATGCTGAACAGTTTCAAAAGTTATGTGGCAAGCTGATTTACTTAACTATTACACGACCTGATGTTGCTTATGCTGTGAGTCTAGTGAGTCAAGCAATGCATAATCCTAGAACTAGTCATGTCATGCTTACTACTAGAATCTTACAGTACTTCAAATCTTCTCCTGGCAAAGGAATTTGGTTCAGAAAAAATGGTCATTTGAACATTCAAGCTTACTCTGATGCAGATTGGGCAGGCTCTATCGATGATAGAAAATCGACCAGTGGATTTTGTGTGTTTGTAGGTGGCAATTTGGTCCTATGGAGAAGTAAAAAACAGAGCATGGTGGCCAGGTCCAGTGCAGAGGCCGAGTACAGGGCGATGGCATTGACAGCAAGTGAAATGCTGTGGGTGAAACATGTTCTTCATGACTTGGGATTTCCAATTCGTGGCAGCATGGAGATGTTCTGCGACAACCAAGCTACTGTGCACATTGCAGCCAACCCTGTGTTCCATGAACGTACGAAGCATATCGAGGTGGATTGTCATTTTATCTGTGAGAAAGTTCAAAGTAAAGAAATCGTCACGCCATATCTCAACACGAAGATGCAGCTAGCAGACATTTTTACAAAAGCTCTTCAACCGTCTCAGTTTCAATTCATCCTTGGCAAGTTAGGGATGATCAACATCTTCTTACCCCTAACTTGAGGGGGAGTGTTGGTGAGAGCAGCAGTAGCAGAGATCATCTGCATAATTCTGCAGCAATTGCTGCAGAATTATAGCTGATTCTGATATAAATTGCAGCCCGAAGATCACGCATATCTTAGAGAATTAGCTGCCAATTTATGAAGGAATCTTGTACAACTATGACTCTAGTTAATGTACAGCTAAAGATCCGGACTAATTGATCTTGTACAGATATAGAAATAGTCGTTAGAAGTAGCCGTTGGATCAGAATAGGAAATGCTACTTATGGTCTCTGCAGCCTCTGTATATATATGTAAGGTCTTCTCCGTTAATAATCAAGCCATTATATTGAGCATTCCTCATAAATTACACAAATTCCATGGGTCGCCGTCGCACCCTTGCATAATTAGGTCGTTACTGATAATTGAAAATCATCTGTTGACCCCAATATGGATCACCCATATTTTTTTTTGAATCACCCATACTGAAGATCAGAAAAGCTCTTCCATTATATTTTTATATACATTCGCCAGGATCACTACTACGGAAATTGCATTACTTAATAATTACCATACTAATATATAATGATCCAACTCGAATTTGGATTAGTCGATGACGTAGATATCCGGATATGCATCATATGATTTCCAAACATAACGTATAAGTAGATTGATCCAAAATCAAGGCACAACAAATGGTTTTTCTTTGGGAAAATTATGTTCAGGTCCCTGTAGTTTGGCGTCCCTCCCTCTAGGGTCTCTGGGTTTTCAAAATCCATGTTGTTGTCCCTGTAGTTTGGTTTTAGAAACTCTCGGATCCCTGATGGCTCTTTTTTTCATTTTTGGTCATAGAAATGACCAAAATATTATTTTTTGTTTAAGGATATTTTGGTCATTTCCATGACCTAAAATGAAAAAAAGAGCCGTCAGGGACCCGAGAGTCTCTAAAACTAAACTTCGGGGACGTAAGGAGCGATTTCGAAAATGCAGGGACCCCAGAGGGAAGGACGCCAAACTACAGGGACCTAAGCGTAATTTTTCTCTTTTTCTTTTCAAGCCCTTATTGAAGAAAGGCTCAAACGAAAAACTGCAAAGTAGGACTCTATTAATGTGAAAAAAATAAACGATATGGGTTTTTTTAACAGCATCAAATCTGTAAATATTTTTAGGTACGAGTATTTGCTTCGACCCGAAGATAGGCATCGACCTAGAATAATGTAATGTCCCTTTCTATTATTTGTCACCTCCTCTATGGATCATGGGACCTTCTAGATTTCCTTGGCTCGCAATATTATTACATAGAAGACCTGTGGAGGATCACCAAAATCAAACAAGTTCATTAAACGCTGACAAGTACACGGTTTAACCTGGACCAATATACATTTTTAGAGCTCCATTAACTTGGACCCACCAAAATGAGAATTGATTGGTTAAAGTGGTAAAAAATTTAGATTTCGTACATTAAATAGGATCTGATTATACCCGATTAATTTGGCGGGGAATCCACCAGGCGAGTAGTAAAAGCGACTAAGGTTCTCCAATTTCAAAAACTAGCCAAGGACCACCAAAATCATAGTGTATGGACTTGGCTTTATGGATTCGCCGGCCACCTGTTGCATTACAATGCTATACTACGTGACAATTTCAATCTACATCAATCATGGGAACCATCGCTTAATTTTTTTAACTTCTAATATTCTTAATCAAGAAATGTCGATCATATTATATTATATAAGGAGCACTTTCTTAATGACATGGCATCCGCCAACATTCTTTTCTTTTGCATCTAATTTGTTTCTCGTTTATTTACTTTTTCTTCCATCTTTAATTAAAGGTGCTACTGCATTTTCCACTAAAAAAAGCCTTGACCTTTGTGCGTTTTGACGCCCCTACCTCAGACCGGATTGAGTGGGGACTAAAGAAAATTAGTTCACAGGTGGGGACTACATTTTGGGCCGTCAGATTTGATTATCTTTAAATCTGATGGTCAATAACCTATCAGGTAATATTGGTTTGTATGTGAAGTGATATTGGTTTACATATGAAGTGATATTGGTTTGCAAGATGCTGATTTACATATGAAGTTATATTGTGTTACATGTGAAATAATATTGATTTGCATGTGTAGTAATATTGGTTTGAGTTAGTCCTCATGGATGGGGACTAGCCCAGATACGTGGTTATATATTTACAATTATTTCGATGATCAGAGAAGTTGTCCCATTAGCAAAAAAAGATCGACAAGTTGTCTCCCACTTCAGGGAAAAAGAAGAAGTTGACTCTTAAATGGTTTGACGTGTAATTATCGAGTTCATATACTCTGCAATATCGAATTTATCGGCCAGTGTACGGGTGTCCGGACACTAAATAATTTCGGAAAAAGATACCGAGTTTATTGTTATTTATCGAGTAATTTCTCAAAATCTACAAAGATAAATTATTATACTAAGTCACTATCAAGATTTGAACTATGGACCTACTAGATATTTACAACGCCTTATGTCGTTAGAGTGACACAAATTGTAACTACTACAGATTACAATATACCTTTCTATTATTACAAGTGACTACATAAGTTTAGTTTGATCATTTATTTAACCAAGACTAGCCGCTGCTGATCAGCTTCAAACCTGATACCTTCCTTCATCTTCCTAATAAATTCATCAAATTTCTTGTTCAATTCTTCCGTGCTCAAGGCATTCGCTTCCTCCACTCCTTCCATAACAGAGATCTTCTCATCAACCACAAGCTCCTCTTCCTCTCCTTGATGATCACCATCTTCTTCCTCTTCAAAATTAGTCTCAACCTCAATACAATTTCCCTCATTTTCTGTAACCGAAAACCCACCTTCCATTTCTCCTCCTCCTCCTTTTTCTTCATAATCTACTTGGTGGGCTACATTATTATCAGTGACACCTTTCTCTGAAATTTCTGTCTCCAAAATTATTGGTTCTTCTTCTAGCTTCGGTGTTGGAGGCTCCGTCTGATCGATATTACTACCGCCATGATCATAACAACGGGAGAATTTCGCGAGGAAGACGAGGAGGCCATTGCACAGGAGGAACATGGAGTTCTTGTCCATGGTATAGGCGAACACTTTCGAGTTCCGGAAGCTGTGGAAGTAGAGGCTCAAGGAGGGATAGGAGGAATGCGATAATAGCAGAGAGAACAAAATTGAGACTGAAACAACCAGTGGAGTTACTGTCTTGAGGAGCTGGGATCTCCTCACAGTTGGCTGCCTTCTAATTATTATGTCTTGGTGATCAAGAAAATTGTTTAGGACCATATTGTAATTTTGCCTCTGTTTTTGGTTTGATTGTAGTTCGGTGCAAGGAGGAGGAGGAGCATGGAGAGAAGAAAAGGTGGTGTTGGTGTGTGTTTATGAGGTGGTGGGCTGTGGTATGTCATGTTGTTCAGAGAATGGGCAGGGTCCAGCTCTTTTATAGGCTATATCCACTCTTGGAAGAGCTTTGCCTGCTTATGAATTTACTAGAACACCCTTGTTTTTTCAAGATGGATGAGATCTATTATTACTTCTCAAGAAAACATCCTATCCTATTTGAGGGGATGAACCATGTTTAAAAAAAATAAATTTACAAGGAATGTGAAAGTATATCATGAGTGTATCTCAAGTTATCAAACAAAATAATAACATTTTGAGAGGCGTGTTCTTGACCAATTTCTGCTCAACCAATTCACTCATTACAGCCACTCAAACCATTGTAAGCCTCATATGCAGGTCAACCTCAAATATGACAAAAGATGACATGGTTTTAATGATTTTATAAATTTCAGAAAATTGCAACCAAGATAATGTATCATTCATTACCCTTGTTGCAAGTCCAATTTTTTCTATTACGTGTCTTCGAGTATGTTGTTGGCTGAATATACAATTACATGTTATTGCAAGTCAATAACTTATGTGTTTAGGTTGTCCATTAGGAGGAAGATTTTCCAATTGTAAATTACTTTGAGCATCTTGAATGTTCCAGCTGGAAACCTATATATGCTATTATTCAATAAGTTTACCAACTTGAGGCTGACGGGTGGCGTATTGCAGGTAAATTAGGGAGGTGGCATTCATTTAGTTTTGTGGGACCAATAAATTATTTATTAGTAGATTTTTTTGAAGACTAAACTCTCCAAAGTTGTTGTACCAGTCATATGATATTAACACTTTTCTACCCAAAAAAATATGATATTAACACATATCCATCAACAATAGCTAATTCTTTGGGGATTTCGGATTACTAGAAATGAAGCTTTTTTTCAATGTGATTTGTGTATGGAATCTCTAAGGTGATGTCCAGTGGTTAAACACTAATTAGCATCTGTAGCTTTTGTATTAAGTGATAAGAGAGTTTTTTTTAAAGATAATTTTTTTACACCAATAATTATGGCATGTTAGGATTTGAATGTTGGATTTTTATCAGATTTTTATGTTTTGTGCCATTAGGCAGATGTACTTTGGTATGTGATAAGTCTTGTTCTAACCGTTGTGCTAATTTAATCAAAAAAATTTGAGTTCGAGCATTTGCGAATGCACTGTGTTGAATACTTGTTAGGTAAATTTTGCTACCATTCAAAAGTGTTACCCGACTTGAACTTAAATTATTCGGTTTAATAGATATCTGAGTAACCGTGTATATTAACAAAAAATTTAACTCGTACCCATCATGGATAAACATTGACATATTCTGACTCAATTCGTGATACTCATATAATATTAATATGGACAAACATTATGCACTTTTTTTTGTTGAATTTGACATCTATTGCCCGAGCCTAGAACAATAATAAGATCATAGACTATAGAAGCATAATAACTTTAGTCAACATATACAGCGATTCCGAGACACGTTTTGGACATTGTAGCTCTTTGGAATTACATATTCTGACTCAATTCGTGATACTCATATAATATGGACAAACATTATGCACTTTTTTTGTTGAATTTGACATCTATTGCCCGAGCCTAGAACAATAATAAGATCATAGACTATAGAAGCATAATAACTTTAGTCAACATATACAGCGATTCCGAGACACGTTTTGGACATTGTAGCTCTTTGGAATTTAGAAAAATATTGTTCTGGGAAAATATGATCTTGATAAGATTATCTAGCGAACTTAATTAAACCAATAGAAAACGTGTATAAATGAAACCTGTTGTTGAAGAATATAACATAAAAAATGAAAGGTTGTCATAAATTGTGAAAAATTTATAAAATTGTGTTCGTCTTTACAAGTTTAAAATTTTTTTAAGTAAATTTTTATGAGGCAAAAAATATTTACAATATTGGAACCAAAGTAGGACCAAAAATAGTATAAAATTACAAGAAAGGCTATACTAAATTAGTTCTACTCGATTCAATAAAAAATAAAAGATGCTGATTACATAAATTTTTTGTTGCCCGGACCAAAAAAAGTCATTCTCTAACTTGAAAAAGTATATATTCATAAGAATGTCGAAATTATAGTGTGCATCTTCGAAAATCATCTTGTTCCTTTGCTTCCAAATTTTCCACACAATTGAACCAAAAAGAGCGCTCCAAACCAGCAGCACAAATTTAAAATCTGTACCACATATATTGATTAACGCATGGTCTGTACCTGTTCATTATTCACGGGCAGCTAACAAGTTTCAATATTATTTCAAATATTTACGATCATTATTTTTCAATAATGGTGCCCAATTTTGGGCTAGAGAGCATCAACTTTGATTGATTGACCGTACTTTTTACTATCCACTTTCTTTTTTCAACTTTAACGTATATCCATCCACTTCCTACGGAGAAGAGTTAGTTCACGTAATATAAAAGTTCGAGTACATAACAACGTTGGAGCGTGGAAGGAGGACCAACTTAAGTGTTGTCGACTTAAGAGTTATGGCAGGTGTTGTTATTATGTCAAAAGGAAAAGAATGATCGCATATTTATGTTAGCTCAGGCAACTTTTCTGTTTCTCAAAAGTAGCTACACTTGCTTGACTAAAACAAGTAAAATCCGGGAATAGAGAAGATTTGTAGTTTTTTTTTGGGTGGTAACGGTGAGGGTGGATTGGGTACGGAATGCGGGATCGGATTTGGTCCTGGAGGCCAAATCCAGCACGGTGCTGGAGGATTTTTATTGAAGGACACGCAGGGACTATTTTGCAAAAATGCAGAAATACGGGGGTGCAAAATAAAAAAGCTCACAACTATTGAATCATAAATGGGTAAACTATTGAATCGTAACTGAGTAAACCATTGAATCGTAACTGAGTAAACTATTGAATCGTAACTGGGTAACTGGGACAGACCCCGATTTATCCGGGACGGGAAAAAACGGACAATTGAATCATAACTAGGTAGACCATTGAATCATAATTAAGTGAACTATTGAATCATAACTAAATCAACCATTGAATCGTCCAGGATAGTTTTGGTTAGATTTGGCCTTCCAGGACCAAATCCGCTCCCACGGAATGCCCCCATTTCAAACGATTTGGAGAGAAGGCACGCGGGTACTTGTTTACAAAAATACAGAAATACTGGGACCAAAATAAAAAAAGCCACACAGACCAGTGTCATAAACGGGACATGCCACTGTCGCAAACACGAAAAATGCACTAGCCATTATGACATAACGGGGCATGCCGGTATCACATAATGGGGCATGCCGGTATCATATAACGGGACATGCCAGCTCGATCTCCTTCACTCCAAACCGTTCGGAATAATTTCTTTCACTCTGTACACAATCCAAAGCAAACGGTGAGTGCTATTGCACTCCTTCAATTAACAAACTTAACAAGATCTGAGTCTTACACGTCTGGATAAACACATTCCAATATTATCATGTTCTAACAGGCAAATACAACCACCTGGAGGTCATCCGAGAACATGCCAGCCAAGCGGAAAGCCAAGTGCCATGTTTGCCGGGTAATCTGCAACTTTGTTTCTTTCCTGTAACAGTGAGACACCTTGACCTACCAATCACGACAGATAAGTGAGTGCTACGACAAGTAATTACAAGGGCGGATAGTGAGTGCTCTTTCACCACGCCCTCGGTTAGGTATTGTGCTGCTACCTGCGAATCAGTTTCCACGACCAACTTCTGAATTCTCCGCTCCCATGCCATCTTCAATCCTCTCCAAAGAGTCTACAACTCCGTTGTTAAGGCATTGCATCGCCCAATATTTCCCACAAAGCCAACAGACCAGTCATCCATATAGTCCTGAAATACACCTCCACCACCAGCCGGGCCGGGACAACCCTTAACCGCTCCATCGGTGTTGAGTTTGTACCATCCTGACGGTGACGGGGACCATATAACCTGTACCTCCGTGCTACTCTCCCCTACCCCAGAGCTGTCCGCCGAACGCTGACATGCATGGAAACACACATTCATTATGGTTACGGCACAACCACCAACACGATACTACCTCTGATACCTGCAGGTTATACTCAAACCACAGCTGCAATGCCAAGCCGAAGAAAGCCTGGTGAAATTGATCTGGCACGAGACGGGACTAAGTAACCCTGCTACATGGGCAATCCCGCAAGACATGTAGAATTATCTCCTGGACCCTCATGCAGCGATGACAGAATGGGTTTGGGGCAAACTTTTGCCTGAACCGCTCCGCGTTTGTCATTAGACTCTCATGCATGCACGTCCAGAGAAAGAATCGTTTCTTCTTCAGAACCCCGACCTTCCATAATGCAGACTAGACTTTAGACAGACAGGCTACTACCACTCGGTCTTATCAATCTGCAAGTATGCCAATTTAGATGTAAAAACCCCAGAAGGGGAGTGTCTCCTACTCACCGTGTCCTGGACTCCCCCAACATCCGAAAGGAATATAGCCCCCAAGCTCGGCCGGTACATATCTGATAACAACCTTGATAGTGCCTGCCAGTTTCATCCCTCACCACGCCCCCAATAGTCCACCACTTTTCTCGCTACCTCAGCGTGTAGAACCATGATGCCCACATCCAGCAATGATCCCTCATCCAAGAGCCAAGAGTCCTGTCAAAATAGCGTGTGTCATCCATCCTCAACTGACACCCGTGTTCCCTTCATAAGATGCTGAGCAACTTTCAAAACACTGGCCCAAATATGCGATTATTGGCTCTACACCAGAAATAAAATGCCTTGCAGATTGCCCCTATTCTATTTCTATTCGAATGCCTTCACCCATAAGGCTTGGGGCTCCTTGATAAATCTCCATCCTAGTTTCATTAAAAGGGTCATATTGTACTTCGTCGCCTTTCGTAGCCCCAACCCTCCCATACTACGTAGGAGAACTTCCAGTCCTTGTTTAATGAGTCATCCCTGCTTCAAATTAGCCTCTGCAAACAACAAAATATTGTCAGCAAAAAAATGTGTATCAGCTATGGGCCTCGACAGGTGATTTTTATTGGTTTTCATGCTCTCCGAGTGTGGGCATTGGAGATCCATTGTGAGAACCTCTCCATATAGAGAACACAAATAGGTATGGGGACATTAGATCCCCTTAATGAACACCTCTTGTTGGGGAAAAGGTGTATGTGGTCTCACCATTCCACAGAAGTTGCATCGAATTCTCCCGAACACAACTCATTATGAGTTGTGCAATCGAAGGTGGTAGGCCGGCCTCCTCCAAAGTGTCCGATATAAATTCCCACTCAAGGCGATCATACTCCTAGAGAAGATTCGTAGTTGAGGCAATAATTCGTGTCAAACAAAATCTAAATTAATTGATACAATATTTTCATGGATAAATTACTCTCAAGTTCCTGACCTTTGGTCACCTCCCCCTAGGGTCCCTGCCTTTTGGAAAATAATTGTCTCGTCTCTAAGTTTTGATAAAAATAGATTCTCGGGTCCCTGGAGCTAGAATATTTCTTTTTCTCTGGTGAACCCCCACTTGAAAAGACAAAAATGTCCCTCCCACTTAAAAACAAAAAATCCTCTCTCCCTTCACCTTCTTCCCCAATTCATCTTCAACCCCCTACCTAGAAAATATCAATTCGAAGTAGCAATCGAATTCATCATCGATATTGAAATGAACATCATAACATTCATTTAAACCACCAAATCCTGAAAACAAGTGGATGGAGAAGCGGTTTAGGGATCGCGGTCATCTAAACCACCAATGTGCTTATATACAATCGGCGAGAGAAAAAAAAGGAAGAAACACAATTCTTTAAACCACCAATTTTCTCCTACCTGGAGTTAATGCTCAACAGCTTATTATTAATTAATTTAAAATCAGAGACCACTCCACCGAACAAGCCTAGGTGGTGAGGAGTCGCAAAATTTGAGCTTAGGGGAGAGTGGGAGTTCCAGTGAGCCAGTCCACTCCACCGAACAAGCGTCGGGGTACCGAACAAGCAAGGAAGCCTGCCCACTCCATCTTCCGGACCTGCCACAGTAGTCGTCGCCGAGACTTCAGAATGTCGGCATCCTAAACTTGATGGAGCCCATGGTCTAGCAGAAGCGGAGGACCTCCACGGTGAACCTAGATGACATGGATCCCTAAACTGCTTCTTCCTCAAGGACCTCCACGGTGAACTAGATGACATGGATCCACCAACAGTTCAAGAAGCAAGGCCATCTCTTCTTTTTTTAACCCACCCACAGGATCGTCGTCGACGTAGCGAATTTGGGTTTTGGTAAACAAGAAGAGACGGCCTGGATCTCACCGTCCCCCGACCTCGATCTCGTCAGCTTCTTCTCTCTCCCACGCGGTGGTCGGCGTCCTCTCTCTCCCAACTTGGAAAAGCCCAAATTCCCAACCTAGAAGAACCCTAGTTTGTCCAATTTGATTAATTTGGGGCCAGCAACGTCACCATTCATCATCCACTATCAACGTCACCAAGCTCCCAGTAACCTAGAGGACGAGGAGGAGGTTGTGGAGGCTCGGTTTGCTGGTTGCCCAGGTGATGGATTTGAGGAATGTGATGATGGGAAGAGAGCGAAAGCGGAGGAAGAGGGAGTTCGATAGAGAGAACTGCGAGTTAGAGTGCGAAGGGAAAATGAGGGAGTTCGATAGAGAGAACTGCGAGTTAGAGTGCGAAGGGAAAATGAGGGAGTTGGAGTTGCAGAGAGAGATACAGTTGAGCGAGAGGGATGGGACGGTGGAGGACTGGGAGATGAGCTTGGAGCAGAGGGAGATGTCATAGGCTAAGAGGGAGTTCGAGAGGAGGATGAGATTGGAACAAAAGTTGGATGAGGAGAGGATGAAGAGGCGGATGGTGGAGGAGAAAAGAGAGGAGGAGGAGATGGAGTGGAGGGAGCGGATGGTCGGGATGCAGATTAAGCACGAGAAGGCGATGATCGGAAAAAACTGGACAAAAAAACAAACCTATTATTTTCACCGATTGGACCAATTATTTGATTCGGTCATTCAATTCTGGAATTAGGGTTCTTGATGTTTATGTTTTTATTTATTTAATTTGGTGTTCTTGATGTTATATTCTTGGTTGTTTAATTTGGTATTTTTGATGTTAATTTTTGGTGTTCTTTTAATTGTGTGTTCTTTAGTGTGAGGAAGAAGAAGGGGAAGGAAAGAGATTTTTTTTTAGCGGGAAAACATTTTGGTCTTTTCAAATGGGAGTTCACCGAAAAAACAAAATATTCTGGCCCCAATGATCCGAGAATCTATTATCATCAAAATTTAGGGACATGATAATCATTGTCCAAAAATCAGAGATTCTAATGAGAGAGGGACCAAAAGTCAAGGATTTGAGAATAATTTGCTCTATTTTCATCAATCACTAATTTGGATGAAAGATTGTGGGCTTGTAAGCCACTAGGCCCAATGACTTAGGCCAATGTATAAATTGGTGACGGTAGGAGACAATTGTAATTAAGTAAAATTATGGTTTTTTAGGGGGGGAAATAAAATTATGTGGAGGGCGGCGGAAATGAAATTTCCTATACAAAATAAAGCTAAACTGCGTCCCAAACATCCACAATAGAAATTCACAACTTCACATCTAATTACGGAAACCATTTCACATTTTTTTTTTATAATTACTTGGTATCCGATCCACTGGGCCGACTAATACAAGTTCGAGCCGGGTAGGATCTTTGAAAGGGGACAAAGCTCTCCCAACAAGTATTTAACACTGTTGCATTCCCAAGGACTCGAACCCTGAGACCTTAGTTAAGCTAGAACAACTTCATCACCGGTTGATCTAAGTGCTTGTTGGTACCATTTCACATCTTTGCGGTGGTATTGTTAATGCAGATTTTTATCGCAATGCATTTTTTTACTTTTCCAATGTTTTCTTGGTAGGGGTAAATTTTTTGGAATAGTATTTTACTGAGGTCAGTGGCTGCAATCTCGTACTTATGCGAGGCGAATACTACGCATTGAAAAGTAACTCTAGGTAAATAGTGTCTCGTACTATTGTACGATGGATTTTAAGAACGTGTAGGTAGAATAGATTTGTAGCATATAGATTAGGAGAGTAGATCCAGGTAGATAATTCATCGTGTTATTATAAACCTCTTTAAAGTGATATTGTTAGGACCGGAGAAAATTATAACTTTAGAGAGGTTATCATATAAGAGGGGTTTATATTTTTTTACTACAAAAAAATTATTGTGTAATTCTCATTTGACCAAGACCTCTCTATCTGTTACATTCCGACCAAACAAGATATTGTCGATGCAATTTTGAATCAATCAAACAAAAATGTAAATAAAAGTCACGAGATAACTTAAATCTCGGCTTAAATCGTTATTCAAATACTACACTCGATTGAAATATTTTTTACAACAAGACGACAATCACAAGGACCATTTGAAGATAATTCAAAAGATGAATGATGACGTAAAAGTTATCAAATAAGAAAATCTATCACAAATTAACATCTTAAAACAATTTCCAAATTCGCAAAGTACGTAAAAATATATGTATTTATTCAAAAATATCATTTTATGCGAAAATTGGGACCGTAATTTTACACTAAAATTTTCTGAAAAAGTATCAGTTATTACGATAGAAGGGTTATCACATTTTAATACTAGTCGCGACTTGGAACCAGGACTTTTTATCAGTTTAAAAAAATTATCACTTTAAAGGAATTACTTTACATAGGTTTTACTGGAATTGTGGGTCACTCTCTGGGTGTTTGTTGCTTGGTTTCGTTGATTGTAATAATTTGATCTATTTAATAAAGAGAAGTTTTTACCTCTAATAAAAATTACCAAAACCATTTCTCTTCGAAATGACATTGGCCAAAAATTACAAAATTTTCAAAAACTCGAATTTAATATCTAATTAATATTTAATACCAAACAATCCCCTCTCTCTGAAAGCGAAACCCTAGTTAACCCCTACAAGAAAATAAATCACAAAACAGACCGACCTGAAGAAGAAGAAGAAGAGGAAGGGCCTCAAACAAGAAATGGCTTCGTGTATGCTCCGGTCTCGCGTTTCGTCGTTGATACCGAGGGGGACGCGGAGGCTCCCCGGCTGCCGGTTCTCCACCGCCGGCCTCTCGTCTAACTCCGCCAAGGAATCTGTGGTCTCCGATCAGGCCGCCGCCGCTGCCTCGTCGGGTCAGACACCGGCGGCGGCTGCTTCCCGGAGAGGCTGGAGCTTCTTCAAGTATGCACTCGTTGGCTCCCTCACTGGAGCTACCGCCTTCGTCGGCTACGCTAGCTACGGTCCGTCTCTTTCTATTTCCCATTTCTTTTTTTCTTTTGGATTTTTGAGGTTTAATTCTGTGTTGCACATGTAATTGCAGCTTACACATTGGACGAAGTGGATCAGAAGGCTAAGCAACTGCGAGAATATAGCGGTTACAGAGCTCCTGATGATGCTCCTGCCTCCGAGGTAAACCCGATCTCTCTGTTATTGACATTCGTTAGCTGAACGGGGAAGTACAATGCTAGTGAAATAGTGGTGAGCGGCTAGCGGTGAGATGAGAGTTTAGTTAGTCGTTTAGCAAGGCTGGTGTTTTCGTCCTTGAAGTTGGGTGTTTTCTTTGAGAGTCGTAGATTCGGTTGAGAATGCTGCTTTTGTTTCGGGGAGAAGTTAAGCTTCTTCAAAAGTGCAATCGTTATTAGCTAGTCAATGTAACCATATTCTTTTGATCAAATCTCTTTTGCAGAAATACAAGAGTTTTCTCTATTCGACTGCAATGACAGGTACTTGTCAAACTCCTATGCTTAAATATCTGGTGTCTATATTTCCCATATGTTCTTGAATCCAGTGTAACATCATTTTTGGTGTTTGCGTCTATTTTTTACACAACTACAATTGTTACATTCAGACCTGACCCAACAATTTCTCAGCCTTGGAGCTACTAAACCCATCTTAGTGCCCCGGAATATGAGCGTGCACCAATTAGTAGGTCTTTTCTGGATGGTGGCATGGTGCTAGTGTGAATTAAATCAATGTCATACTTTGCACGTCTAGCCAACTATGAGCAGAGGCCAGGAGAGAGACTAAGTACGACTTATATGCTGTGTTGATATAGCTGATAGTTCGTTTTCTGAAGGTTTTGGGATGGAAATTGTTGCAATTTCAGTTTGTTGGCCTGTTCTTGCTTCTGAAGTAGGACTACCTTTCTGATGTTTATTTTCCTGCATGTTCGTACTTGGCATTCTTATGGTAATGATTGTCTCTTTGCTATTTTAGTTCCTGCCAAAGCAGCCGAGCTTTACTTGGATCTAAGGCGGCTGATTGAAGAACATGTCAAAGTAGGTCCAGTTGCATATGGTGCATTTTTTTAAGTTCATCTTTGGTCTGCTCACTGATTATGGTTCACGGTTATATTGTCTAGGGTTTTACTGAGCCTACCTCTGAGAAGCTTCTCCCTGATTTGCACCCTCAAGAGCAGCATGTTTTTACGCTTGTCCTGGATTTGAATGAGACAATAATATATAGTGATTGGAAGGTAAACCATCTTGTCTGTGTAATTCTTTTCAAGCTTTTAATAATTGGTGCATGCATTTTGTTCTGTCCCATGATCCTAAACAATCAGCTTACATTGCAAAATTGCAAAACAGACAATAAAATCTTCTTCTCTGCATTCTTTAGATAAAGGTGTCCGGGTATAAATTCGTTCACAGTTGCTTATAATGCCTTTTTTTTGGTGTATGTAAAAGCGTGAGCGAGGGTGGCGCACCTTCAAGAGGCCTGGAGTAGATGACTTCTTGCAGCATCTTGCGAAATTCTATGAAATTATTGTGTACTCTGACCAATTGAATATGGTACTGGATAATTTCCCCTCTATGAAGTTTCAATTGCTTGAATACTCCTGCAAGTTTGATGTTAAACATATTGAATTTTAAACATCTCTTGTGCTGTTGCAGTATGTTGATCCAGTCGTTGACAGGTTGGATCCAAATCACTGTATAAGATGGAGGTTATCAAGGGGTGCCACTAGGTATCAGGATGGCAAGCATTACAGAGTATATCACTGTTAGCTTTCTTTGAGCAATTTCATTTATTTTGAGTTATTGGAATGTTATTTACGACATAACAGAGGTCCAGCTGAGATTTTTGTTTGGATCTTTCAAAACTTTGCCTTTGCTAACTTTTCCTTTGTTGATATTCTTCTTGTTAGGATCTTTCAAAACTTAACAGAGATCCAGCCAAGATTATTTACGTAAGTGCTCATGCACTAGAGTCCTGCCTTCAGCCAGAAAATTGTGTCCCAATTAAGCCATTCAAGATTGAAGATAAGGGCGAGCCACCATTGGATACTGCACTCTTGGATCTTATTCCATTTCTTGAATGTAAGTATAATGATTTTTTTGCCTTGCCCAGAAAAGTAGGATTTTTCCTGCCAAAAGACCATGTGGGATTTTGTGCTCCATTCCTGCAGATTAGTAAATGCAATGACAGTGCCTGCTGAATCATTTACTTACAAGTTCCGCTGTCAAAATCTCTTTCCAGTTCAAGGCTTTACGCACGGGTTCCAACTAGCACGATGTTCTCATTTTCAAGGTTAAATTTAATCTTTCTTCTGTGGCAGATGTTGCTCGTAACAGTCCACCTGATATCAGAAAAGTGCTCTCTTCTTACAAAACAGATGATATTGCAAAGGAGTTCATTGAGCGATCTAAAGAACACCAGAGGTATGTTCTTTCCTTTTCCGCTCTCTCGAATTTTTCCATCGTTCAAGTTGGTGTCGTGTCCATTTTTTAACTTGGCATTCTGGTTGAATGAAATTATACAGGCGCATGCAAGAACAGAGGCAGCAAGGACGTCTCTGGAGGCGCTGAGGTGCGCAATTGCTGCACATGTTTGACCAGTTTTCCATGAAGAATCCATCCGAGAACATTTTTGTAGAAGGCGGCAATCCTACATACCAAATCTATATGGTATAAGATTGGTAAGAGTAACATAAGAATCGTCGTTTGATTGTCTGATGAGAGGAAGTATCATTCAATTCCTTTTCAAGGACCGTCGTATTTTTAGCTCCGAAATGATTATCTGTCGTTTAAGAGTGTAGGATCCGTTGAGATGATCTTGTGCTCTAACAGGCAACAACCTTCATCCATCCTGTACATATTTTCTGTTAATTGGTGCCATATACCTTTATCCTTGTTCGTCTTCCCATCATCTGATAGTCTGGGTATAGTATATTGTTGAAGCCCAGATTTATGCGTTAAAATTCTTGCAGTGGACGGATAATATCTTTCCAGCAAACGATTCTCAATCTTCTGAAAGGAATTGAAAGATATTTTAATTTCATCCATTTTTCTTTCCTCCCTTTTTCATTTTTTGAATAAAAAGAGAGTACCAATTATTTTCCTTAGTAATGTATTTCTCCCACTTTCTTTCGACCACGTTTGTTTCCAAACAAAGTAATAGTAATCACGGGCAACCTGTTAGATTAACTAGTAGTGATATTATTCTAGTTTAATCAGGTCTCGAGTTTGAGTTTTTAAAAATACAGTTTATTAAATATTTGCTAGAAAAATTATCATTTTTGAAAGGTTTCATCTAGCTTGAATTTTAATTGGTTAGATTAGTGAGTTCAGATACTTAAAAATAAAATATTAATAAACAACAACCACTCAGATCAAATGTGAAAAGTTGTGCTATCTAAAAATGTCCCTGTTGAGCCTTTAAAAATATATTAGTAATTACTTTATCATATTTTAAAAAATTTATCTGATTTAAAGTTAAATTAGTCGGCTCATTTGAATCTGGAGATACCGGGTGATATATGTAGAACACGAGACATGCACTTGGGTAGTTGCCATATGGCAGATAACAAGCATACGGACAAGAAGTAACAATCCAATATCAGAATCTCGGCACTTGACTGGTCCGTTCAATTCAGAAACACCAACTTAAAAGTCGTCACGAAGTCGAAACAACCCAGACAGTAGTCCCGACTTCCACGTTAAACAAGAAAGCGTATGTCCTTGTCTGTACTAAACTAACCTCTCGATAGTACTACATTATTAAAAGATAGTACCACATTAGAAAAAATATTTTATCGTCGTGACACGTCATGACAACCAAAGAAATGTAAAAAAAAACTAGAATGTCTACCATAAATTTAAGAAACATTAAAATTTTATTAGCTAAATATATGGAATGGTCATTGTGCTGTAAGTAAACTAAATTCTTATACAGTGGGTGACTATTGAAAAATACAAAATTTCAGAACGTTGTTATGGTTTTTCAACTTGAATTTTTTTTAAATTAGAACATTTTTTATCGGTTAATATGAAATAGGATTG
Organism: Hypericum androsaemum; assembly: GCA_963995505.1. Taxonomy (NCBI): domain Eukaryota; kingdom Viridiplantae; phylum Streptophyta; class Magnoliopsida; order Malpighiales; family Hypericaceae; genus Hypericum; species Hypericum androsaemum. The sequence continues at coordinate 19,768,259 of OZ023186.1, forward strand.
TCAATCTATTAATACATTAGTCGGGTTAGAGACCGATTAAAAATTTTGATTTTCGAACTCCATTAGATTCGAATAAGATCCATGCAAAAGAAATCAAATTGTACACAAATAATAAAAATTTCAAAGATCTCTAAAATGCTAAAATGCTATGGAGATTGAAAAAAAAAACCTCACCGAGATTTCAACGGGAAATATTAATATATCCTTAGTATACTGAGTTGATACAAGATAATTAATATACTCTCCATATTTTCCCTAACATAACTCCTCCCCTCTCTATCATTAATTTTCGTGTAGTACAATTACAAAGTACGAACCCCCTACTATTTAGCAAAAGCTTACCATAATCTATAACGCCATTTGACCCATGTCTCGTAAACTCCTCCTCCTCGCGGCTCTCTTCCTCTCCTCCGCCCTCCTAACCGCCGCCCACGGCAGCTCCGACGAAGAAGACGCCGGCTCCGACACCGTTGACCTGCGATCCAAGTCGCTGATCCTGGTCAAGGTCTGGTGCCTGATCATTATCTTCTTCTCGACCTTCCTAGGCGGCGTCTCCCCCTACTTCCTCAAATGGAACGAAGGGTTCCTCGTGCTCGGGACCCAGTTCGCCGGCGGCGTCTTCCTCGGGACCGCGCTCATGCACTTCCTTAGCGACGCCAACGAGACGTTCGGGGATTTGACCTCCAAGGAGTACCCCTTCGCTTTCATGTTGGCCTCCGCCGGTTACTTGATGACGATGCTCGCCGATTGCGTGATTTCCTATGTGTACAGGAGGAGGGAGAGCGGCCATGGAGGGGATGTCAATGGTGACCTGGAGCCAGGTACATTCTTTGTCTAGAAAAAATATTTAGATCGTACTAAAATTCGGATATTTATAGTCGAGCACATTCGCACATGTTGCATATATATTCTTTTGTTAATTTTGGATACTTAGAATTGAATATTGTCGAACCTTATTTTAGGAAAGAGTTTCTCCAATGAGATCTCTTGCTACTTAGTCCGACTCTCATTAGTTACATGTTGCATATATTGAATTACGTTCCATAAGTAAAATAGAAAATATAATTAGACGGTTTATTGACTACGCTGGTTAAATTTTTTCGAGCTAATTTCGATGTTTCTTTTGCTTCACCACTAGGAAATGTTGGTAGCGGAAAAGCAAGTGACAACGGCACATCTCACCTGCATATCCAGGGTGCACATGGAGGCTCGTCCTCGCTAGCCACAGTCAGCTCATTTGGTGACAGCATTCTCCTGATAGTAGCCCTGTGTTTCCACTCGGTCTTCGAAGGCATAGCCATCGGAGTAGCAGAGTCGAAAGCCGATGCCTGGAAGGCCTTGTGGACCATCTCATTGCACAAGATATTCGCGGCCGTCGCGATGGGGATAGCCCTCCTGCGGATGATCCCAGACCGGCCATTGTTATCGTGTGCTGCCTACGCCTTCGCATTCGCCATCTCGAGCCCTATCGGGGTCGCGATAGGCATCGTTATAGACGCCACGACGCAGGGCGCCGTGGCAGATTGGATCTTTGCAATATCGATGGGGCTGGCTTGCGGCATCTTCATTTACGTGTCGATAAACCATCTCTTGGCCAAGGGCTATGCGCCTCAAGTGAGTGTCAAGGTTGACACATCTCTGTATAAGTTCTTGGCTGTGGTTCTGGGTGTTGGGGTCATTGCTGTTGTTATGATATGGGATACCTAAGGGCAAAAGACTACGAGTTCCTTATCTACTTGTTTGCCCTCATCAAAGTTGCAGACAAATTGTTATTATTATTTGAATGGAACACAAAATTGTCAATTACAGAATGGATGCAGCATTGTTGCAAAGAGTTCATCATGTGATTCATGTCAAGTCACTTCTTCGATTACTTCAGAGCTCGACATGAAGAAATTTCTCGAGGCAAAGGGTGACGATGATCGGCCCGGCCAAATCTCCAACAGCGCAACCTGGTTAAGTGACATACATTAGAAGGGGTAACCCAAAAGAGTCGGAGAAGAAGAAGTTAGAGCTACGATTTGGCATCCGGGAGAAAGGAGATACTTAGGAGAGTTTACCTATCCATTGACCCAATGAAGGGCGAATTAGAGCAGCACCAATTCCTGCCCCAACAGAGGCAAAGACTAGTGATGAGCCGCACCTGATGGTGACACCGGTGACTTTCTTACCAAGCACTTTAACCTGTTCCGATTTGTCGGCCTTGGTTGTTTCTTCTTCCGATTTAGCCAACCGAGAGAAGAACCTATAAATTTCAATGCCCACTTGAACGATCCATGAGGCTGCAACTCCTAGAGAGTGGCCTGTTAAACAATGAGACATGGATCAAACTTTGTTGCGTTCCAACTAAGAAAGAGCTCACTGTTTTGGGAAAAGAAAATCTAAGACGTTACTTCGAAATGTCGTTCTGCTCACTCGGAGGATATAAACTGTAGTTGGTAGTCCTCTTTCAGCCTTCCGAACAGCCGATTTAGGAACATCTGAGTATAAAACAGAGAATAAAAACTAAGATCAGCAAATTCACCGCAGTAAGAATCATTACAATTTCACTAATTTTAACTAGGATCAATAGCTCTTTCATTTTATCAATGTAGGTAAGAATCTTTATATATTGAATACCAATAACAAGTCATTACAGGAGAAGGTACCTTTAAGAAGTTTCCAAGCCATCCGTTGCGACACATAATGGATAGAAAGTCTTTCTAGTACTCTTCTTGTAGTAACCACTGTAGTCTGAGATAAGATGCAACAAAAAACTCCGCACATTTATAGTTACTCCACAAACCATATCAATCTAGCAGCACATACAGCCAGCTGAATGTTGAAATAAAGAATCATATTCCTCAATTTTAGGCAGCAAATGAAGCATGTGACAAGAACATATTTTTCGGTGACTGGAGCCAGAACATGCGACCGAAGCAGCACTGCAAGTGTCAATAGAAAAAGTATTTCTAAGAAAAACTCTGAAATTGCACAGTTCTGTGAAATGACAAGAATTAATTTTAAATGCTAAATACTTCATCTTAATCAAATTCCCTCATAAAGAACTACGCAAAGGGCACAGTTCTGTGCAATTATTCAAAGTTCAATTGTCGACTTGAGGATCAAAGAACATGACTTACCTCCCGAGCAATTTGCTTTACTGACTTTTTGAATGGAACAACCAGATCAACACGGCCATCTTCTTGATTTTCCTGCAAGAAGTCTTCATCGTCTTCTTCTATGTTCATGCTAGGCTCCAGAAGAGGCAGATAGAACATCAAAAATGACCTCACGGACGTCATGGCTAGTTGCCTCCATTCAAAAGCCGAAAACAGAGGTTTCGGCTCAAAATAGTACGTCTTGGTAGTTTGCTTCACTTTATCTTGCTCAAAAAAGTTTCCAGCCACTCTCTGTATATTAGCAATGTAATCACTTGGCAACGCAAAGCCAGCATCATCACAGTACGCAACCGGAAGCTTGGGAGAGCTACAAAGCAGATCTCAGCGTTAACACATATCGCAACAAACACATTAAAAGAGAATCACATCACGTTATCCTGCAGATGGAAGCAAAACAATGAGGTAACACAAAAGTTGCTAACTTGGTTCATCTTCAAACCAAAGAAGACTATAGAATTCACATCGCTCTGAAGTATCTATCTGACAGAATATGCGAATAAGTCCACAAAATCAACTTCGGGCAAATAAGTGGACTATTCGAAACGAATTCACCCACAGTTGTTCTTTAAACTCCAGATAGGCAACAACACAACACATTCAATGCCTAGAAGGTGCTCAACCTGGGAAATTCACAGATAAGCCTACCACAAAACCACGCCCATTGTTTATCCAATCCCAAGCCAACCCATTACTTGGAAACTTTACTAGAACCCAAATAAACCCTAAAATCACATAGGACCCTAAATTCCTACAATTGGGTATTCAGATACAAGCCCCCGTCACATAAAGATGAGAACTTCACAACACACGCACTAAAAATCACAACTTTATCCGCGAGAGAGAGAGAGAGTACCCGAAGAGGAACTTGGAGGCGAAGGGGGTGGATGCTGCGGCGGCGGCGGAGGCAGCGACCACGGCGGAGGAGGCCGAGAACTGGGGCGAAGAAAAGCTGGGGTTCTTCCTAAGCAGATCCATCACTATAGCTATACCCGCCATTGTGTTTACTTTTTTTAAACTTAATTTCAGCTCTTGAGGAAAAACCAATCGAAACCCAGATCAATAAACTATTGCTACTTCATAGGAGGAGCAGAGGATGAGCTAGAATGGACAAGGGCAAGGTAAAGTCCCGACCTTTAAGAGGTTTCTGATGTCTTTTTTTTCTTCTTCTTCTGTTTTTGGTGTGTTTTTATACTTGTGTCGTGTCCCTTTCTCCTTGGGAAACAGAAGGTAGAGCGAGGGATGGTCGGAATGATAAGAGAAGGCCCAAGTAGCCATTAGGGTACCCGAATAATTATCGGACCGACTAAACAGAAAATCAATTTTATTCTTTTTTTCTTAGATTTCTTTTTTCCATTTTTAAAAAATCATTACATTTATATGCCATTGCGTAATCTATATTTAAGTCAAATAGTAAAATCATCTCTAACGAACTCTCCTGACTGAAATTTTGAGATCTATTGATATAGCCAGTTACTGATTTTATTTTAATCTCACGTTTAATGCTTAGTAACTTTTCTATTCACCTTTTCGTTTTCCATCGTTAGTCAGATGTTTGGGAGTAAAGAAGCTTCTATTGGACTGCCTACTAGAATACGTTATACGAATTAAGCAGAGAGAAACTTAATTAGCATCTGTAAATTGCTTGAGTTGTTACTTGGAAAAAAATTATAGTCCAAGTTATCATGAAGCAGCCGCTGATATTCTAGCCGAGTGATCGAATCTGTTTAGCCGAATAATCCAGATCGAGATTGGGTATTGACCTTTAAATGATGACGGAGAATGAAATAGCAATAAGAACTCCGATATTAGACAGATTGGTGTAGTAATAGCGCCGAAAGCCTATGCAAAATAATGTTGAGCCAAGGACAAAGGCCCAACTAAGTAATAAAATTTACGAGCACAAAGCACCTAAGTTGAGGCTGTACTCTGTAGTCTGCAGTACACAAAGCAGGCGAAAGGGTACTGCTTCCGTTGATCAAAGCCTATATCTGGTACCAACAGGACCAGTTGCAAGCAAAACGCAATGGCGATGGAATCCAATCTATACAGCTGAAGGATCGGCCGAAGTAGCGAAGAACAAAACGTTGTCAGGTTAGCATTCTAGCTATCAAGAGTGCACTCAGGTGCCGACCTCAGGTCCGTGGGTCGCTATCGGAGCACCGTAAGAGTACCTCCATTGATCACATGCTGTACACTTGTCCAGCTTCGCACTGTTCTCCAATGTGCAAAATTTGCATGCCCATGTCTGGTTCTTGGCGTCATTGTCTTGGGGCTTTTCCGTGCAACAAATGGCACATAAAGGGGCCAGGGGCTGCAGAATTTCAGCGGGATTGAAGCGGTATCAGAGATATCAAGATACTAGTTCAGAGAGTAGCACGTAAAGGCTGGTTTGACTTGAAATTCTTTATAGCAAACATATCAAGTCATTAGATATTAACTCACATGCCAAAAGAAGATAAAATGGTAACCCTGCTTAAAAAGGGAATCGCAATAATATGAACCACTTACTGGATTAAAAAAGGTGCACATTCTGCACTCCCACATAGCAGAATCATCAGGGATATGCACTCTGTCTCGGCGATGAGTGGAACTAGAAGATGAATCAACAGCATCAATGTGTACAATTTCAGGATCAGAAGATGTGCTCTCACGTGATTTACGGTCTCTTTTAGGATGACCAACCATGGAGGATGTTGATGTACTGTGACACTTGTGTAGGACGCCATATTCTAAATTACCATCAGAAGATGCTGCTGTTGAGGAGTTTAGCAGTTCTCTACTTCTCTTCCGATCATTACTCAGCCTTGGGCCACCGACAGATTTATCTCTGAATTCAACATTTTCTGCAATATTGGGATCATTTTCCTCATCGTCCAATGCCACAGCAGACTGAGAACCACACCAAATCTCATCCTGTAATCTCCTTTCCGCAGCCATGGCAGCTGCTTGAATTGGAGAAAGTGACGACATGATGCTGCCATCTCCACCTACTCGATTGGGCCCAGAAGGAAGAATAGATCCCAAGGTTGCTCGTTTTTGTGCAGCGGCAAGGGAGGTTTGGCGAAGAGATGAAATTGGAGGTTGACGGGAAAAGCCACCCAAGCGCCTCCCTGGCATATCAAAACCCTCTCCGCTGCCACTTATTCCCTTAGAGATCAGTTCCTCACATTCCTGTCGCAAGAAAGATACATCATAATTCCACCAAAAAAGAAAGATACATCACAAACGAATCTCGCTCCATGATGCAGCAAACTCTCACCCACAAGGTTGCACAATTGACACACTGCTTGACCAGTGAGAAAATAGCCTAACTGATACCCCCGTCATTGTGATCAATCTATCTTGATAGAAACAATTTGTAAACTAATACCCTTTATTAGTCAGATTAAACAAACAATAACAAATACAACCAACCAATATCTAAAACTTTTAGCCAAAAGGAAGACACGAAGGTGAAAACTCACAGACCTTTCTGAGCTCATCCCATAACTTGTAGAAGCTGGCATTATGAGGACCATGAGCATTGTGACAAAGCTCATGAAGCATAGTATCCAGCACCTGATCATACGGTATAAAATCCTGGTCCCGGTTCACCCGACGCAGCCTCAGCTTCACATGGACCCCGCCTCCCACATTCAACCCTAGAAGTCTCGAATTGTTTGGGCTGCAACACGAAACCCAATCACACACAAACCCACACACAAAGGAAAAAAAAAACAGAGTGACCTTCCTCATTTCCCTGCCTCTTTTCTCCATCACCCGAACTCAGAGCTTCCATCTTTTCACTAAAAATCAAGACTCCAACACCAACAGAATAATGGGTCTCATCCAAGTTCCACAAAACCAAAAAATTTTCAAATCTGTTCTCCACTCTACAAGCCTCTTTTCCCCATCAGGAAACACAAAAGCTTCCACCTTTTTGTTCAAGACCAAGACTTCAACACCAACAGAGCAATGGGTCTCCTCCAAATCCCACAAAAACCAAAACAAAACAATTCCCAATCTGCTCTCTAACCCTACAAGTAAACAAAATTGGGGAATTAGGGGTTTTCTTACCAGAACTCGGAGAGCAGCTTAACCCGCCAATTGTGCCTGCGCATGATGGGCTGCACTTGCTTGGCGATTCTATCGAGCATCTTCTGGGCATCTTCGGACGCCGGCTTCCTCTTTAGGGCTCTCACTTCCCATACCTTGTTCAAATCCCCAACATTCATCCTACTCTATTAGGTTGGCTCCCTAGTCCCTCCTATGGCGATATGAACATGGAAAGGAAGTGTGTTAGAAGGGGTTTCCTTGTTAATTCTGCCTCTTCCCCTTCTTCTCCTCCAACTCATCGGCCATTTGATTTAAAATTAGATTTCCACCCAAAAAAATTTAAAATTAGAAAGGTACATGTTTCGGTTTCGGATTTTTAATTTTAGGCTCCAGCTTGGCGGGATTGTATACAATTTTTTGAAGCCCAATATTGATTTGAGTTTTGCCCACCCAGGAAGATGTTTTTTGGGATGAAAATATGACATTGTGTTGCAAATAAATTGTGGTAGAATGTCATAAACGATCTTAAGAACGGGTCCGGAGTGGTCGTCCCAAGATTGATTCGAACGAAAGAGAGAAATAGAAGAAATATGGGAAAAGAGAAGATAAAGATGAGAATAGATAGAAGAGAAAAGAATTGGTAGAAGAGCAAGAACTTTATTGAACATATGGGGGAGAAGGGGAAGGAAAAAACATAAAGATAAAAGCTAGACAGCCTCATAGAAAAACCCTAAGCCGTTTTCAAACAGGAAAACTTAACATAGCCTCGGCCTAATAAGGAAAACTTAAACTGCCCAAAATTTTCAACCCATATTTGACCATTTTTCATGCTGAATTTGGAAAAGTCATAAACAACAAAGTTATAGATCTCTATCTTCTCCTTCTGTGACTTTTAGAATCGTATCAATCCAATGCTTGAGGAGAAAGTTACGGCATTTTTACCAAAATAGGTTCAGTAGATCCGCGGCCTAATAAGGAGAAAACCTACTCCTGAAACTTCCGACCCAAGTCTGACCTCCTTCTGCGCCGAATTTGGAGAAGTTACAAACTAGAAAGTTCTAGATCTATTTGTAGCTTTTAGAATCGTATCAATCGGATATACGAGTAGGAAGATACATCTATTTTACTGAGACATGGTCAAACAAATCCGTGAATTAATTTTCCGCTCCAACAATGCCCCCCACACATCAATGTTTTGACGCTAGGAAAAGCGTTGACGTGTATCCGTCTTTGAACACGCGGAAAATTAACTCTACTCAAAAAATAACCGGCTAAAGCAAGACCGTAAATATGTGGAGAATGTACCATCAAATCGGTCGAGACCTAGCCGTTGTAGGCGTGCAGTTGATCACTCATCTCGAGATATCCGTGTGCTCATGGCTTTCTCGCAAAAACTGGATTTAGGCCTACATGGTTGAGTAAGAGCTCTATGTCCTTCATCAAAATGACCATACAATTATTATTGAAGGTCTCTAAGCTTTTTCTTTTGCTTTTGAATTTCTCGCTCCAACCTTCTTCGTTGAGTCTTCGTGAGAGTCGGTCGATGAGACTCCGGACACTTGCGCCCCGAGTGTGGATTTGGCTTTTTTGGCATCTCCTTTCACACAGGCTTCGTGTGATAACTTGGAGACCTTGTAGGTGAATCACTCTTTGTGGATCGTGTCTCACATGGTTGTTTCTTAGACCGCAAAAGTTCTTCCTTAGGCACCCAAACCTTGAAGGATTTCTTTCTCTGGAGAACTCCTTGCTCGGTCGCCAATCGAGTGACCACGTCTCTCTTAACCCACGCGTACTCAGGCGCCCTTTTTCTGTTGCTTGCCAATTTTGACCATGTGACTTGAGGACATTCCCTATAATTTGAAACCTTTGATGGCCGAGGTTGAGCCGGCCCATTAGGTTGTTGCTTCACCGTACTCTTGCTTGGTTGAGGAGGAGTTGAACACTTGACTTTATCATCCTTCACCTTCTTTGTCATGAGCACATCTTGCCTTTTGGTTGGGATAATTTTGGCCGATGTAGGAGCTTCGACTACAATATTGCAGCACTCTTCATGCCCCCCGGGTGAGATTGAATTCTGACTGTAGACTTGGCCCCCTGTGTCTTTCCGTTGAGTTGGGACAAAATTGGGCAAGCGAAGGTGGCTCACTACTCGTGGAACAAAGGGTAACTCGGATCTTCGTAACAGGTGATTCGGCGGTGGCCCTAAAATTCTCTTTGCTGGTGAAGGCCCAAAGATTCCCTTAGCCGGCGGAGGCCCTAGAATGCCTTTTGTATTTGATACAGCACTTAGGGTTGTCTCAGTTGCCAATGAGACTTGTGTCGGGCATGGCTCTTCCTTTTCCTCAAATGTGGGCCTTGTAGGCTCGATGGCCGTGGTGTCGGCTAACTGTGGACTAGTCGTCTGTTCGACTTCTTCAATAAGGAAAGAAGATAGTGTATATTCGGTCGATTCATGTTCGACCGTCTCAATACTTGTCTCAAAATTGCGTGATTCAGAAACTATTTGGTCCTCAACTTTGCATACGCCACTTGATGCTTCCTCAGTTGCTGATGTAGTCCCTGAATTCTCATTCTTAAGGAGCTTGTATCTCATTGCTCGGAGTTCAGCACTAACTTCCTCTGTTAATTTTGCATAGTCCTCCGCAATTTTCCTTATTTGCATGGAAATAGACCATCTCTCATAATTATCATTGCTCCCCATAAATCCCTCATAACTGATCATGATTTGACAAGATAAATCGAAAATTCGTAATCAGCCTACAGAATGACCAATCTTTGGTATTTTAGTTGTATCTTATACGTCCGAACTCCGATTAAAGCGATCTTGATGTTCTTGGAAAGCTGAGAGATAGATCTTCAATTTTTCTTGAAATAGCTGTCTCCTAATTCGGCTGAAAAAAATACCAAAATGTCCTCCAAATCTGACTGGTCTTCTCAATCATACAGATCGATCAGTCTTCAGTGTTTTGGTCGTATCATCCTGGTACAAACTCCGATTTCGGTGTTTTTAATATCCACAGAAAGAGAAAACAACGATCTTCATTTTTGATGAAGAAAACTTCTTCAGATTCGGCTCTAAAAAGGGCCGGAATACCCTCCAAAATCAACTGATCTCGCTGGATGTCTTCTTTCAGCATAACCTTTGACCGGTTTCTTCCCTTTTGAGGAAAGACTCAAAATCGTATATGGAAACTCGTGTATTTTGATGCAACAATCACTCTTCTCAGACGCCCTCCTTAGTCCCACTGGGTGTGCCAAAAAATAATGTTGTAAATAAATTGTGGTAGAACGTCAGAAACGATCTTAAGAACGGGTCCGGAGTAGTCGTCCCAAGAGTGATTCGAACGAATGAGAGAAATAGAAGAAATATGGGAAAAGAGAAGAGAAGATAAAGATGAAAATAGATAGAAGAGAAAAGAATTGGTAGAAGAGCAAGAACTTTATTGAACATATAGGGGAGAAGGGGAAGGGAAAAACATAAAGATAAAAGCTAGAGGATACATAAGATAAAAGCTACGATAAAAGCTATGAAGCTAAAGATTTGATTTATTGTTTTGTGGGTGTCCTTCATGCCTGTACCTAGCTCTCCTTATATAGAATAAGCTCGCCCCAGCCTCATAGAAAAACCCTTGGCCGTTTTCAAACAGGAAAACTTAACATAGACTCGGCCTAATAAGGAAAACTTAAACTGTCCGAAACTTCCAACCCATATTTGACCATTTTCTATGCTGAATTTGGAAAAGTCATAAAGAACAAAGTTATTTTCTGTACCTAGCTCTCCTTATATAGAATAAGCTCGCCCCAGCCTCATAGAAAAACCCTTGGCCGTTTTCAAACAGGAAAACTTAACATAGCCTCGGCCTAATAAGGAAAACTTAAACTGCCCGAAACTTCCAACCCATATTTGACCATTTTCTATGCTGAATTTGGAAAAGTCATAAATAACAAAGTTATAGATCTCTATCTTCTCCTTCTGTAAATTTTAGAATCGTATCAATCCAATGCTTGAGGAGAAAGTTACGGCATTTTTACCAAAATAGGTTCAGCAGATCCGCGGCCTAATAAGGAGAAAACCTACTCCTGAAACTTCCGACCCAAGTCTGACCTCCTTTTGCGCCGAATTTGGAGAAGTTACAAACTAGAAAGTTCTAGATCTGTATTTTATCTTTTTGTAGCTTTTGGAATCGTATCAATCGGATATACGAGTAGGAAGATACGTCTATTTTACTGAGACATGGTAAAACAAATCCGAGAATTAATTTTCCGCTCCAACACATGGAGATGATTATTTTAAGGGAAATTTATTCTCAAGTTCGTCGAGTTTGCTTAAATATATTCAAAAGTTCCTTCTGTTCACAAAATACATTCCTACGTCCCTTTAGTTTAATTTTATTATATTTTCAGGTCCCTAAATGAGTTTTTTTCTTTTTTTATCATTCAAATGACAAAAATACCCTTAAAACAAAAAAAACACAAAAAATTGATGACATCATACCATCTACACAATTAAAAATCAAACATCATACCATCTTCTTCCTCAGAAATTTCAACACAAAAAAACACAATTAAAAATCAAACATCAGAGAAGAAGAAGAAGCTGTCAAAGTCACGAACCCAGAATTTTGAACGACCAATTTCGTTGAAGCACGGCCAGTACGGGACTGTCACGAGCATCGATTAGGAGATGGTGAGGGAAGATGATGAACTCACGATTAGGAGAAGCACCGAACAAGAGGGTTAGAAGAGAGCAAAAGAGAAGAAGAAGAAGATCTGACGGCACCAACGTCCCGCTCCCTCCTCTCCGACCTCCCCGTCCTCTCCGGCGAGGGCGGCCTCTTCCTCCATACCAGCAAGCTCGAGAAAGTCTTCGGCGAGGCCTACGTCAACATTCAGAAGGGGAAGATCATTCCAGGTTACGAGATCTCCGCCTTCCTCCCCTGGCACGGCGAGGCTCGCGACCCTAGAAGGCTCATAAATTCAACGCCTCCCGCCACCGCCTCTCCTTTATCCCGTTATCCATCAACCATGTGGACCCCACCGAGGTTCAGTTGTGAAGTTCGCGAGGGCGACGGGGAACCTCCACAAGCTGCCCCGCCACCGACCATAGAAGAGTCGTCCGAATCTCGTCGTCGAAGAGAGAGAAGAGTAAGTAGATGTCGTCCATCCCCGCCAGTCACGTCCACCTTCGTTGAAGAGGAAGTAGATGCCGTCCATTGCCGTCGTTGAAGAGGCCAGTCGCGTCCACCATCGTCGAATTGGAATTAGAAATCGATTTGGATTTTGGGGAAGAAATAGATTTTGGGTACAATTACAAATTGATCCCTGTATTTCTTCGTAGATTTTTGGGTATAATTATAACTTGATCCCTGGAATATTTGGGATTTGAATTTGATGATGTCAGCTGTTTTTTATTTTTTTTTCTAAGGGTATTTTTGTCATTTTATTGATAAAAATGAAAAAAGAGAGCTGCTAACGTGCGCCAGGGACTCGAAAATATAATAAAATCAAACTAAAGGGACGTAGGAATGTATTTTGTGAACAAAAGAGACTTTTAGTATATTTAAGCAAACTCGAGGAACTTGAGAATAATTTTTCCTTCTTTTAATAATATTTTTTGCGCTTTTTATGCATGCGTTTGACAAGAAAAGATTATATTATATCACATGTTATTTCTGAATAGAATATCCGAATCATAAATTTTTAAAAGAGATTTCGAATTATAGTCTTGTACCGATTATGGCCTAAGTTTCTTTTACATAATTATTTAACTTTCATTAGTAGTCTTTTATAAGAGAACTTGCATGAGTTTAGAGGGGGTGCCTAAATAGTTCCATGCTCCAACATCTACGAAAAATTAAAAGGGTCAAACGTCATTTCTGTGCCTTTTAATTTAATTTGATTCATCTTTATTTGAATACCTCGTGGTTAAAAAAAATCAAATGCACCTTAACCATTATAGAAAAGCCTTATATTATCTCTCATTATCGACTCCTTAAAGCTAAAGTTTTATGTACAAATTGCTTTAGAAAAAACTCGTGCGGTAGCGAAAGGGGGATTAGTAATGATGCCATAGTTTCAAAAATGTGATTTTGTGGACATAACAGGTTAAAAAGGAAACACAAGCTCAATTAAGGGTCAGAAATTGTCTGGCAGTTTTAAAAAATAACTCTCAAAATAATATATTTTGCTTTTTAAAATATTGAACTCAAGATTCACTTTATTTCCAATATTCAACAATTTGATCGAATCACCCCTCCGCAATTTCATGGTATCAAGAAAATGGCTCGTTCTCCTTGGCAATGACAAATCACAACTACATTATTAAAAGCTGATGATAAGAATAAGAAAGTAAAGTTACAACATAATATTTGGAATCCAAATCATTTACCAACAGAAACTCATGGTTTGAGGGAAGTAGGGAGGGCCCATTGAGGCCTGCCTGAAGCCTCTCCCCAAAACTAAATGGACTGAGTCCACCACTTATCTCAAAGCCAGCCAGCCCCTTTTGTATTCTACTGTCATCATTATTCACCCTCCTCCTCCCCTACCAACCTGCTAACCTCTCTCTCTCTCCTCCCCCACTTTCTCTCTCTAGAATCACCACCACCCACCCACCCACCCACCCACCCTAACCTCTGAAACTGCCCAAAAGCCCTCTAATGGAGAAGATGGCTTCTGCCCACTCATGAACACCATTCTTGTTAAGCTCCAAGACCAAGACCGCCTCTTCTCGCTTCTCTCTTGAAGCTCCTCTTCAGAAAAGAAAACCCTTTTCTCGGGGCCCCTTAGAAAGTTAAAAATCGTTTCTTTGAGGGAGAAAACGGTGTAAAGACAGCGTCTTGGCGGGTGCCCATGTGGTCTTTTTGATGATTCTGTTGGTTAACTGTGTAAAGACGGCAACTTGGCTGGCCCTCTCCCTTTCAAGCTTGGATTTCACTCTCTTTGGGCTGGCCGCTGATCTACTCTCGGATCTTCAAAGCTTGGATTTTTCGCTTCTCTGGTCGGTTTTCTCTAATACCCACTTCTTGTTTGGCCCTTTTCTTTAGGAGTTTGATAGGTTTTCTGAGGGTTAGTTTGGGGTCTCAACGGATTATAGATTTTGCGCCGTTCAGGCGGGCTTATTGTGTCGCTGCCAAGGGGAGGCACCCTTTCGAGTTTGGAGGCTGCCCGTTTAGGCGGCCTAGTGAAAGGAGGAACTCTTTTGGTCGGCGGTTTTCATTAGTTTTTCTGATCTGGAAGCCGGAAGTCATAGGTGGTGGCTAGGGTTTGTTGCCCGGTGAAGTGGGTGGCTGCCTTTTGAGGTGCTAGCTCGGGCTGTTTTGTTGTATTTAGCTATGTTGATCAGGTTCTCTTAGGTGGTTCTAGTAATTGAAAGCCCCGACTTCTTGGTGCTTTGTGTCGAAATGACGGGAAACGGAAACTCTTTTGTGGAATGGAAAGAGGAGTTCATCTCGCAGGAGCGGGGACACCGTGTAGTGCATTATTTTCTGAAGGATTCTAGTGGGGAGTCTATCCTCGCGGTTGTGGGTACAGAGAGGAGTGTCAGGCACATGTTCTATGTGGTCGCTGAGGAGTTTGTTCGGGCATATGGGGCAGAAAATGCCATCCATGCTGGATTTAAATGGAGATCGAGAAGGGAGGTCGTTGATTGGCTCACTTCGATGCTGTCAAAGCAGCATAGACAGGGTGATTGGTCCAGTATGTATCTTCTGCTTTCCATAGTTAACCTATTTCCTGCATACATGTTATTTTTTAAGACGTATCTTAACAGAACAGTAGCTTATTGACTGATTTTAGCTTGGTAAACAGAGGTGCTGTCAGTGCATCTACTTTGATGCCAAATTTTTGCTTCTCTATGAGTTCTTTATGGTTTTGCTTTTTGGTCCATCTTTCAATCCAAGTATGTCCACCTGCTTATTGAGCCATTTTTTTAGAAGGTAGTTAATGAGGGCGCATCTTGTCATAAGAATTGAATGCAATTCCCAAAAAAATGTGTCCCTCTCCTTAACCGTATGCTCTGTTCCGTCCTCCATTTCATGGTAAATAGGGTTTTTATCTGTGCATTTACTTTGATGCCAAATTTGGGCACCTTTATGACTTCTCATTCTGGTTTTGCTTCTTGGCCACCTTTCAATCCTTAACCAGATGTCCACCCTTCTTATTGAGCCGTTTTTCAGAACGTAGATAATGAGAATGCAACTTGTCGTAACAATTGAATGCAATTCCAGAAAATCGGTGTCCTTCTCCTTAACCGAATGCACTTGTTCTGTCCTCCTTTACTTGGAAAATGGGGTTGTTACCGGTGCATTTACTGTGATGCCAAATTCGGGCACCTTTATCAGTTCTTATTCTATTTTTGCTTCTTTGTTCACCTTTCAATCCTTCACTAGATGTCCATCCACTTATTGAGCAGTTTTTCAATATGTAGTTAATGAATGCAATTCGGAAAAAATTCCCTGCCCCTCTCCTTAACCGAATGCACTTGTTTGCCCTCCTTGACTAGGTAAATGGTGGTTTTATCAGTGCATTTACTCTCATGCCAAATTTATGCACCTCTATGAGTTCGTATTCTGGTTTTGCTTCTAGGTCCACCTTTCAATCCTTAACTAGATGTCCACCCGCTTATTGAGCCGTTTTTAGGACGTGGTGACTAGTGAATGAGAACTCAACTTGTCGTAAGAATTGAAAATTCTTAAAAATTCCCGTGTCCCTCTCATTAACTTTGCACCTGTTCCATCATCAATTACACTTCCTCACCCAACACCGCCGCCCTATTTCTCCCCTCTCCTTCCCTATTTGTTCCTGCCCTCTACTTATTCTTTCCTCTGCCCAGGATCATTTTAGTGCCTGTATCAAACCTGCTTGCCTCTCACTCCAAGCTCAGTCCCCAATTCCTACCGAAGCTTGTTTCCGCCATCTCCCAGACTGAGATCCCTGCTACTACCAGTAGTCATCCTTGACTCTCCAGGCTCTCTCGTCTTGTTAACCTCCCAAGGGAAGTGTCCTTAGAAAAAGCCATCATCTCCCAGTCTTCTCTGCAGGAAATCCTTTCCTCCTTGAGAAACATCAGGAGAGCAGAAGCTGTCTGCTAGACTCACTGGAACCTCATCGTACTGATGTCTGGGTTGTTCGAAAATGCTGCCTCGCAGATTGTGGAGGGGGAGGAGGAGCCCTGGTTGATGTCCTTCTGGGGAAGGGGGAGAATAGAAGCGGAAATTGCTTCTCTTGGTAAGAGGGGTGATCTGAAGAATATACTGTTGCATGTAAAAGGAGAAAAGGGAGGGCGCATGGTTTGCTTATTTTGGCGGTTCACTTGGAATTGAAAATTCACAACTTTATTTCCTTCTAGATGCACCTGCTTCTGCCATTCGGTCCAAAACTTTTTGTGTCCCCATGTTTCATTGAATCTCTTGCTTTATCCGGATCTTTCTTTTCTTGTGAGTTAAAATTGAAAGTAGTATGTTAATGAATACGAAAGGAGGTGCAATAAGTACAAAATCTGTTGGTTATTATGAGGTTCGAGTTACCTATCTTGGATATGAGCATACAGTAGTTTATGTTTTGGTTATTCTCTCAGTTCTCTTTGGCGAAACTCTAAAGGGAAACTTTGAGCTTCTTTTTTTTAACAGCCTATCATTTGCATAAGGACTGAACAGGATCTGTATACAACTCCATACAACTAGCAAAATTCTAATGCCCATGAACATTCTATCTGAATCTTTTTTTTTGTTGATATGCACAGTCATGGGATAAGATTCTCTGTAGTAAAGCATTTTTTACTCTCTGTCGGCACTTTTAAGTGTGAAACTTCTGATCGCAGAATCACCGAAGCGTGACTGGGCTCAAGCTGTAGAATCTTTAGATGGCCAGGTCAACGAGCATGGTGCTCACCAGTCGCAGGTAGTATAGCGCGTTCTGCTGTTTGTGCCTTCTTTTGATGACAGGATGCAGCTTGTTTCCTAATTATGTTTTTTCATGTGTTGCAGAACCACGTTTACAGGAACTTGCATGGACAAACTTCAGACATTGTATGGTCAGGTGTTGCCTGGACTTGTGGGAAGCAGTTGAAGCATTACCCTGCATTTAACCGAAATGGAACGAAAATAGCGGTAATAATCTACTCTTAATGGTAACAAACATCTATAAGTTCCAGTCGGGATGAACTAGATTGCACCTTCCCCTATAATGGCTAGCCTAAGACCATAGCATCCAGTTACTGCCTGAAAAAAGAAGAAGAGAACTTACTGTCTATTGGTATTTGGTAATCAGTCTTACCTTGTTGGAGAAAGTATGCCTTATGCCCGGTAAGCTGTATTTAGTGGAGAAACAATACTTGTTCAGATGTAGGTAGGTGTAGCATTAAGGACAAGTTGCAAGAAGCTTTTTGGTACGGTCTTGTTTTCTTAAAGCATTAAGAAACTCCTTGACATGTAAAACTAGCATTTGAATCTGCTTTTAATGTTTGACTGATTATATATGCTCATCTTGTTTGTCGCACAGATACAATCTTTTGTCTTTGTCATGGCCAAAGGCCAAAATCACTACCTTGCTTATTTGGAAGACATGTACGAAGATAAGAGGGGCCAGAAAAAAGTCAAAGTGAGGTGGTTTCACCACGACCAAGAAGTTAAGGGCGTTGTTCCTCTGAGAAATTCACACCCGAAAGAAGTTTTCATAACGCCTTACTCACAAGTGATAAGTGCAGAGTGTGTCGACGGTCCTGCCACTGTCTTAACTCGTGAACATTTTGAGGATTATGCTGCTGCTCTTCCAAGTTCTTTATTAAGCAAAGTGCACATGTGCTTTAGGCAGTTCAGGAGCAACAAGATAAAGCCCTTTGATTTGACTAAATTGCGTGGCTATTTTGACCAACCCATTCTTTGCTATCTGAACTCCAATCCGCTTCCGGGAGTTGACTCCCTGCACTGTGGAGCTAACGAGGAAAATGAAGAGTACAGTCAAGGTGAGAATAGAAAACTAGGATCTAAGAAACCCAGAAATTATGTGAAAGATCAATCAGGAATTATTAGCTATAAGCCATCATATCCTAACTCGAGATATTGTTTGTCAGGCAAGAGACTGCTCCCCCTCAAACAGCGGCAGAAACCATTACTCCAAGTTGATGAGAAGATTGAATTGTTATGCCAAGATAGTGGTATACGTGGTTGCTGGTTCCGGTGTACAGTATTACAGGTGTCCCGAAAGCAGATTAAGGTTCAGTATGATGATGTGCAGGATGAAGATGAGTATGGCAATCTGGAGGTACCTTTTTTTCTTTGTTCTTTTTCCTATTTTCACATGATATATGATTATATCCTTGAAGTTGCTTTGGTGATCTTCTATAGAACTTGGAAAGTATCTCTAAATTAAACTATTTCTTCCCAGCTGGGTATTTCAGAATAAAAATGATATTGGTTGCCATCTGGTTTTGTAGGAATGGGTCCCAGCTTTCAGAATAGCGGAGTCTGATAAACTGGGTATAAGGTGCTCTGGCCGTCAAACAATTCGACCGCTTCTGCCTCCGAACGATCCAACAGACCTTTCCCTTGATGTCGGATCAGCAGTTGATGCATGGTGGAGTGATGGCTGGTGGGAAGGTGTTGTAACCGGAACTCCCAGTAGTTCGGATGATACACTGCCAATATACTTTCCTGGTATGCTTAATTGTTTACCTCGGTTTAATGACTGTTTTTTGTGATCATGTACCTACCTTACATGTTACAATTGCTGCTGCAGGCGAGAAATTCTATTTGAACGTACATAGAAAGGATTTACGAGTTTCAAGAGATTGGGTAGGTGGGCAGTGGATTGATGTACAGCGAAAACCAGGTATATTATCTGCCATATCAGAACGAGTAAGCCCAGAAGCCAAAAGGTCCATGTCCTCTGAGGTAGATGTAAAATCTGATTGTTTGGACAAGGTAGCTGTTTGTGTTCCTGAAAATACTAAATTATGCAATATCCCAGAGGAAGAACCTGATACTGTCATGGAAGAATTGGCTAGTTATGATTGTGTTATGGAAGAGGCGGATGTTGTTGTTGACGGGAAGCCTCCATCTGGTGATCCAGCATCGGGGTGTAGCAATAACGCAGATTCATGCAATAATAGCGGAAATGGAGTTCAGCTCAAGGATGAAAATGTAGCTGATGTCCATGTAGAATCCGACTGTAAGGATATAGAGATGGAGGTCAACGAGAGTGACCGTAGAGCTATGGAATTGATGGCAGTAATGGCATGATTTTTCGGTGGGGGTGGTACGTTCTTGCAGCAATTCTCGCCTGCTGTAGGTTCGTGGTTAACACGGATAGTAGTTGGGGGTGGTCAGGATACTTTGTAAATAGAACCAGGGCAAGTGCAAATTCTCAACTTGCCTCAGGTTTAGCATTCATAGGTGTATAGGAGTGATGTTAGATTCTCAAGGATTCTGTTGTAACCTACTTACTGGACAAGGGTTGGAGAAAGTGAATTGCTTGGCCTGTGTATCTCTTGTCCGCGGCGCGGCTCGGGTTCATTGGCCGTGTGCTTGTAAGCTAAGCTGTACTGAATTCTGTACTAAAATCATATCCAATGCTATGTCAATTCTTTCTGTATCCGGGTCGGTGTCTAGCAAGTAATTAGCAGAGTAGCTGTGTTGGAACATAGCAATTCCTGAACCAGGCATCTCTATTAAACTTTATGATACTTGGAATCCCCCAATACAGTGGTTGCATGGAAAAGGATTACAAAAAATTGGCCATGGGAGAGACTAGACAAGGGAAGAATGGCTGTCATATTCAAAGTCTTAGCCACTGGTCTCCCGTTATGAAAGTCTTGTTCAGGAATGGCCTTGCTTGCTTGTAAGTGAGAGCTTTCAACCACGGGACCCGGCCTCTCGTGTTGGCTCCTCTCCCGCTGCACTCGTATTCGCCAAACTCGACCGTCCTGCAATTACAAGCCGGTGTTCAGATCCCAAGTTTGGGTTAATATGTGAATCAATCAGGAGTTTGTTTACCTTTGCCTGTCTGGGTGGTTCCAGTCGCTCCAACCTGAAGGTAATATGATGTCTGCAATGTTGCAGTAAGAGTATACTGTCCTTGAGTAGTTCCCCCAGGCTCTTCCCAGGAGGATCTTTCCGGTCCCGTTAACAATGCAGCTGACGAACGAGAAGCCCGTGTCCTCCTCCGGCGAGTCCCTGTGATGAGCTGCAATTGCCCCGGACCTCTTAGCTATGGATTGCAAGACGCACTCCTGCTTCAGAGACAAAGCAACAGAACCATCTTAGGTGATTAAAAAAAAACTGCTTGCCTCAAGAGACCAAGGGAAGTATTTTCTTTTCTGCACTAACATGGAATAGTGATCTTGCCCTGCCGAAGATGAAGTCGACAGTCCCTTGGATATGGCATCTGTAGAAGTAATGAGAGCCCGAGTCATCGAGCAGCGTGTCCTGCGTCCCCAAGATCTTGACTCTGTAGAAGAAGGCCTTGTCCCCTGAAACTCGAAGAGCCACTGCTTGCATTCCGTAACCTCCTGCATCTGCTACCACCGTATTCTGCCATCGCCAACACCAACCCGAATCACTCCATGTTACAGACTCCGAGCCCCGTCCCACACCATGGATTCTACTCCAGAGGAAGAAATCAGAGAAGTTATTACCTCAAAGGTGACACCGGCTGCACAAAAGTAATCTGACAAGACGGTGACAGATGCCGATCTGTAAGTTCCGAGTTCATTCCCGTTGCTGTCTGTATCTGATGCCTTATTGTTCCAAGTTATTACAACTTCGGATCCTTCATCCGAGCTTCCGATGAACGATATATATGGTTTTGTGCTTGGCACCATTATCTTCTCCCTGCAATTTCTCTCGTGTCAAATTTGGACAGTTACAAATAAGAAGCAGTCTCTTTTGCTGGTCATGTAACTTCCTACCATTAACTAATAATACGCCACGTAGTTAAAAACTATGCGTCCCACTAGCTCCATTGAATTTTTTTTAAATAAACCTCAACTGCCTCTCAATTTCTTGTCAAGTCTCAAACTTCTCTTCCCCTAGATACAAACAAGAACTGAACAATAGGGTCTCGAGTTCGGGCACGAGAATAATGTTGTGACAGACAGACAAGAAGTGAAGCAAACCTGTAAGTTCCAGGGAGAATGTGGATTTTGACTCTCTGAGTGTTGGATTCCGGCACCATATCGATCGCGCCTTGAAGAGTAAGAGAATCTCCGGCGCCATTCTGGTCGACGACGATCACTCTGCTTCTGTTGTAGTCAGCCACTCTCGAGCTCAGTCTCGGTCTACTATTAGTAGTGGTCTCATCCACCATCACATCATCCCAACTTATGAACCCTTTGAGGTTATAAGCTTCATCCACCTGACACTGACCCTTTTCGAAACACAGCAGCAAGAGAATCAACACAGAGACACAAACTGCAAGCTCCATGATTACAGTTTCTTGTCCGTTAACTTGACATCGAATCTTAGTTCGAACTCGAGGAGTTGAAGAAGAGGAAGATGGAGCAACTGAAAGAGACTAAAGGGTTTCAAGCAATGTACTTAAAACTTCAATAAGAATGGAGCAAAAGGACCGGTTCTTCAATATTCTTTCGTAGGTTGTTTTAATTTTGTGGGAGTTGAAAGGGTGTGAGTTTTGGAGGTGGAGAGTAATAAATAAGGGGAGCGTGGTTAAAGAATTTTTGGTGGGAATCTCTTGTGAAGTTCCAAAATTATGACAGGCTTAAAGAGTGAGGCTTAGTTGAATAATAGACGAGATTCTTGATCTTGTCCAAAGTTATTACATTAATAGGTATATGTGCATGGTTAATGTAGCTTGTAGAAGTTCGAATAGTCTAATAATTGGTACAATTGGAGGGTATCATTGGTTGTTGATGGGTAGTTTTTGTTAATATTACCGGTTTTCCGGATACTCAATGAACTGATTAATTCAGATTAGAGCTGGTTTAAATATTTGAATCTCGTCAAAACTCTTTCAATAAATATTTGACATCAGTACACGTTGAATAATTCGAACTCGATATCTTAATAAGTTGATCTTTGTTTGTTGTTGATGGGTAGTTGAGTGAAAAGCAATAGAAAAGGTGGCGGTTACGTGAGCTTTTTTTTTTGTTTAGCGATGAAACTGTATAAGCTTTTTTTCAACAGGGTTTTATTAATTTCCTTCCTTCTTTTTCTCATGAGACACGACATGTAATTTGGAGATTTTTTTAAACTAAAGCTATTTATATCATTTGATTAATAAGCACGAGTTTAAGGTGACATCGTGGGGTGGGTAACGGCAAACGTCGTGGGATATTCCAAAGGTAACCGGCAAACACTCCATGTAATGAACACAATATTGTCAGCCACTGTACACCAACATTGCATGAACATAATATTGATATACATCACTCGATCAACTAGTGCTGTGTTATTTTAGATTAATCTAAGGAATTGACTTCAAATATGAAAATACTAATATATTAAAACTACTAAAGAGCATTTAAATTAGCGGTATAGTGAGTATATAAATGTTGGGATTATGAGTGTAGTAATGTGACAAAGAATTGAAAGGAACAAAAGGAAAAGAGACAAGGAGAGACCTAAAACGAATAAAACAAGAAAAATTGAGGTCAAGCTGGACAAGGCTAATCAACAGTCGCTAGGCCATCATATCCCGAACATTTTATTTTTCCCCCTAGCATGCGCCACCCTTCTGGCTAACGCTAGTCGACTAACAACCGCTAGACCATCCTATCTAACGCCTCATGTAAGTACCACCAAACTCCATAACCCAACAATAAAGGCCTATCAATTTCGATAAAAGAATGCATTGGTATACTTTTTCGGTTTTGATCTAGAATTTGTCTATCATATATTCGGACAACGAACAATACACATTGCGCTAATATTGAATTTAAAAAGTGGATGTTATTCAAACGCCACCCAAACTTGACATCAACTTTAATGATCAAAGATTCAAATACCTTGGTACTCAAAAAATTTCCTTGCACTCTTGCATATATATATATAGTACTTAAAATTGAATTCTCAAGTTAATGTTGTCAAACATGACCCATTCCCATAATAATCCAACAATCAATGTCGTGTGATGATACTCAAGAAATTTGGACAAAAGGAATGTCATGCAATTATAGTTGGGGGAAGTACAATGTGATGGGCACCATCAATCTTTCGTCTTCCAAAGTTGTTCTTTGATATTTATCATCACTCCTCCATCGAGTGATGTCCCTTGATTTTCTCCAATTCACATTCAATTCTAAAGATGTACGTGAATCTTCTGAACAAATCTTTTCATACCAACAAATACTTAGATCAACTAGCGATAGATATTCTAATTTAATTAAGTGGTCTCGACTTAAAACCTTTGAGAATACATCATATTAAATCATTGTTGTGACTTGTGAGAGCTCTATCATCTTCTAAAATATCTTATTTTAATTCAAACCTTGATCAATCGGCTCAACTTAATATACTATCCTAATAAAAGGGTCAAAATGTGACTACATCCCGGCCTCACAGGGAATTGCAAACCTAGACCTATTCCCGTTAGGAGTGGCAATGGGTAGGGTAGGGTAAGAATCTATAGGATTCAAACCCAGATCCTTGATTTAGAAATAAGATCCAAATCCTACCCACGACTCTCTGGGTATTTTCAATAAGGACCCGGACCCAGACCCTAGGATCTAAACAAAGATCCATACCCTACCCATAGACCCATTATTTTACAACATATTTTTATCATTTCAATATAATCAAAATAAAAAAATTAATCACGAACCATTACAAAATCTCCTCTTTGAAAACCTATGCGATAAAAAGATAATATCAAATTAAAGAAAATAATAAATTTTAAACCAACTAAATAAGTATAGTTCAAGTGATAATATTTAACAACATGAAGGAAAACATATGAGGCTAGTACTTTTTTTGTAATGTCAGTCGCTATAGCTTTTTAAAGTCAAATTCTAAGTTTTTTTTAGGTGTGGGCTAATTTCTTTTACGGTTGTATTTAATTTTTTATCGAAATATATAAATATAAATATAATTAAGGTCTAATTAGGGTAGGACCTAACTAATGGGTCTATGGGTAGGGTCAGGGTCTGGATTCATATAGACCCTATCCAGACCCAGACCCTATCTATATAGACCGACCTAAATTTATACCCTACCTAAGACTCATAGACCCTAAGATCCACGGAGTAGGGTAAGGGTCCAATCCACCGGGTCTGAGTCTTTTTGTCATCCCTAATTCCCATCGGCCAACATGAACCACTAATTAAGATCCTATGAACAACAAAGGTTACCTTTTTAAGTTCCAAAGGGAATTAATTAATCAAGCTAAGGTCATAGAGCCTCCCTAGTTACTTTTAAGCTGCGGCTGTCCAGTATAATTCAGGAGAATTCCAACAAATGATTATTTATAACATAATTCTTTTTGGGCAAATTACCCTCACGTCCCTGTACTTTGGTCACCCTCTCCCTAGGGTCCCTGAATTTTGGAAAAAGATTATCCCGTCCCTAAGTTTTGATGATAATAGACTATCGGGTCCCTGGAGCCAGAATATTCCATATTTTCCGGTGAACTCCCACCTGAAATGACCAAAATACCCTCCCACTTAAAAAAATCACAATAAAACAAAAAATTATCTTATTTCCCAATCACAAGCATGTTTATCTTCTTCTTGGAAATCAAAATCTTTGAACTAAAAATTAAAATCAACAAAAATAGCTAAACCAACACAAAGAAATTAACCGTCACAATTAAAAAATCCTCTCCCCAGATCCAATCACCAATTTCGTTCAGGAACTATGGCTCTCAATCGTCGAGGATGTAGATACTCCCTTACTTCACCGACAGCTACCGAGGACCCTCGTTGATGACCTCCTCCCATCCTCGATGCCCTCGGTGATCCTCGTCGATGACCTCCTCCGCATCCTCGACGCCCTCGGTGTCACCCGCTGCTTGCTCTTTGATGCCGAAAAGAAGAACCAGCTGACCATTGAGAGAGGCCAACGACCTCGACGACGTTGTCAAGCTCCAGACTCCAATTTCCTCTCCGTCGCAGCCAAGGTTTTTGCTCTCCTCTCCGTCGCAGCCGTCCTCCTCGCTCTCCTCCCCGTTGCAGCCATCCTCCTCGCTCCCCTCCCCGTCGCGGCCGTCCTCCTCGCTCTCCTCTCTGTCATGGCCATCCTCCTCGCTCTCCTCTCCGTCGCAGCCGTCCTCTTGGCTCGCCTCCCCGTCGCGGCCGTCCTCCTTGCTCTTGTCCACGAAAATTGTCGTCTTGTCCACGAAATCGCCGTCATTGTCCATGCAATCGTCATCGATTAAAAGGGGATATAAGAGTCCACCGAAGCCCAACCCCAACATATTATGGGTTTTATTGTTCTTGAAGAACACACTCTGGGTTTATTTTCATTTGTTGTAGTTTGGTTAGCTCACAAATGTGTTTTGCTTTGGCTGTATGATTTCGGTCAAGTTCGTGACTTTACTTTGATTGGATCGTGGATTTGTGGTTGTTGTGGTTTCTGGAGAGAAGGTGGAAAAACCCAGATGTTGAGTTTGTCTGAGAACCTTCTGATCCGGTGAAGACAAAGGAAGAAGGTTCAAATCCAGATTTTTTTTATTTTTTAAATGAGAGGGGTATTTTGGTCATTTCAGGTGGGAGTTCACCGGAGAATATAGAATATTCTGGCTCCAGGGACCCGATAGTCTATTATCATCAAAACTTAAGGACGTGATAATTTTTTTCCAAAATCTAGGGACCCTAAGGGGAGGGTGACCAAAGTATAGGGACGTGAGGGTAATTTGTCCTTCTTCTTTTCACCCAATTTTGAAGCATATGATGTCGCCCGATGAAATGTAGATGTGTGAAAACAACAATAAAGAACAGGTTCAAATCTTCATATTCAACTCAAAACTTTATATATTAGATGAATTTTTTCCACTGAATTTTTAGTGAAGTCTCGGTTGCAACCCCGTATGTTAGTACGAGGTGAGTTTCTTTGGTAGGGTCAGGTTAATTTGTAGTAGAATCGGGTAGCTCTTTGTAAATACGAGTAAATTTCCTTCTCTTTTTTCTCTCTCTTTTTCGTTGTTTTCTTTTCAAGTTTTTATAAAGGAATTTACTTATAAAAAAGGTAAATGTTTTACACTTTTAAATAAGCTCACTATTTTTGCACTTAGGTTCAAAATGATTCTAAATTTACAAAGATCTTTTTTTTTTTTGAGGAAAAGATCTTCTATTGATTTCTACTTAGTTTTGAACTTTTATGTTTTATTGAAATCACATGATATTTAAACAACACTAAAATTTTAAGGTAACCGCATTTCTAGGAATCAATCAGAACTTCCGGAGAGCAGGTATTTCGGTCAGTAGCTCGGAAATAAGCCCATCTGATAAAAAGTTAAGCACAAATTTAATATGGGCAGTAGCTCAGAATCAAGCCCATCAGTTAAGAACTCATGCAGGCCCATTCTAACCTCCCAAAGCACAAACACAAAGCAAATACATTAATAAATAGGAAACCCAATTCAAATAAATAATATAAAATGAAACCAATTGGATAATCCAATTCCAAAGAAGTACCACTCATACATCTCCAAAAACCCAAGAAGCTCCATCCAAGTTGAGTTGAGATGGCTGTCTCTTCCTTGGCAACCACATTAATCCCTTCTCATACAACCTCAAATTCTCCAACTTCACCTCATAAACCCACATCAAAGTTCCAATCTTTTGGTTACACCACCCACTTCACTGTCCTAAAACTCTCTGTCCAATCCAAAGGCAGAGTCTTTGCAGCTCCTGAGGCCCCAACATCTCCGGACCAAGATGAGGAAACGTTTGGAGAAGAAGAAGAAGAAGAAGAAGAAGAAGGTGCAAAAAGAGATAGCTTCATGGTAATGTTGATAAAGACTGGTCCTTTGTGTTTTTAATTTGGTAAAGGATTAAGCTTTGGTTAGTTTATGAAGATATATAGGTGTTGCTGTGTTTTGTAGGAAGCAGGAATTGAAGATGCACAATTCCTAAGTGCCAGTGCAGAAGCTGACCAGGTATTGATCTATTGCGTTTGTGTTAGATTTTGGGTTCTTTAGTTGGATTTTTTTCAAGTTATGTTTGTGGAAGATAGGGCCTAGTGATGGAACCGACGAACCGGGTATCAATGCAGATGAATGTGTACTGAAACGAGTTCTTCGTTTATGCGACTTTTGCTCTTATCTGTGACAGTGAAGTTTCGTGTAAACATTTGTGTCCGCCCTTGCTATCGAACTGTTTCCTCGCTACATCTTCGTCGATGGAGTTTGTATGTGTGTGATTGTTGAATTGATGCTTTTTCTGTTTGGTCTGGCCTTATCCTTGAATAGGCCTCCAAGAGGGGCCTGAGGTCTATCCCGTTCTTCATCGGTTCATCGGTTTCGTCCCGCAGACACCAGGATATACTCTCCCTGTGTGATAAAATTGGATGGACAATTTGCATTGTAAAGTCTGTTTCTGGAATGGATGTTATATCCTCAATGCTGGTTCTAGGTAGTCTTTCTTGCACAGTCTAAGGTTCCTTGATGCTATGTTTAAGACAAGCAATAAGATCGTGTCAACAAGTCGGTTCTAGCATCTCTCTGTCTTTGTGCGCATACTTTAAGCTAACTTACAAAGCTTGTTGTTCTTGTTTCGGTTGTCAGATGGTTTCAAAGCAGAAAATCAGGATCAAGCTCCGATCTTTCTATGTCCGCTTGATAGAGGACTCCATCAAGCAGATAATGGATGCAGCAAGGACTACGAATGCTAAAACCATGGGCCCGATTCCACTACCGACGAAGAGGAAGATCTACTGCGTGCTCAGTTCCCCCCACGTCCACAAGGATGCAAGAGAAAAGTTTGAGATCCGATCCCACCAACGCTTGATTGATATTCTGCAACCGACTGCGCAGACGATAGATTCGTTGATGCATCTCGACCTTCCCGTTGGCGTCGATGTGGAGGTCCAGCTTTGAAGAGCATGTTGTCACGGACAATTCCTTGCCCTTCCGTGGCATACTTGGGCCTCCGAGAAGTCAGCCCGTGACACTGTGCTCCAGTCTGATACACTGCAGACTAGTACTTCGCAACGTTTCATCACCCTTTTTAGTGGGTTGATGAGAGAATTTGGTTATTTTGGCTCTAGTGGATAGAAAATTTGATTTGAGATCAATTCATGCGTTGCATATCTATGTACTTTGCACATGTGTATTAAAGTTCTTTTCAGTCCAAGTTATCCTACGGTTCGTGTTTGTTACGATTTTTCTATGTTTTGAAAAAAAAATTCAACGTAAAATTTAAAGAAAATTATAATTTTGGGTCAAGTTATTGGTAACAAGTTGGAAAAATTTTGCGGTA
This sequence comes from Hypericum androsaemum, assembly GCA_963995505.1. Lineage (NCBI taxonomy): Eukaryota > Viridiplantae > Streptophyta > Magnoliopsida > Malpighiales > Hypericaceae > Hypericum > Hypericum androsaemum. Next base: position 19,796,825 of record OZ023186.1, read on the forward strand.
ATTCAATGATCCTAATTGGATCAAACTTATATTAGTGCCTCTTTTTATCAAGTCTTCCAACCAAAAAAACTAGGTTGCCACGTATTCGTTGAATCATAGGCTATGAAAACATTACTCAAAAACCACATCTCACCTTCAAATTTTTTTTAAAAAAATGTTAGGGTCAAGTCCCTATATAAAAATCAGAAAAATAATACAAAACAGTACAGTACAACAGAAAATTAGCCTACCCATAATCTAAATTCCTAACAATAGGTCGTGCAACACCTCATCCTAATGTTTATTACTGCTGACCTCAGAACAAGAAATCTCACCTTCAAATTAGCACTCATAAAAAATGTTATCATCTTGGTAGTTGGGTCATAATATTAATATTATTTATCTCTTCTCAAAAGAAGATTCTAATCTAATCTAGCATATATAACAAAAACGTAGATCTTATAGAATCAAACAACGTAGTACGTTTGAGGTTGTGTTTGTCGGGAATATTAAATTACTAATAAGAGGAGAGGATGAATAATCTCGTTCCTTATTACCGACCAAACAACGCAGTTAGCTAGGAAGGGAATGTTTTGAACCACAGTTTGTGGTCACATTTGTGTGTTTGTTAGGTGAAATGTGTCAAATTGATCTGGTAATTATAAAATGAAGATGCCCTTAACTTGTATCTAATAATAATAATAATAATAATTAGCTGACCCGATTCTTGATTTCCTGATCACCCCTGACCTTTCATTTTTTAAATTGGGGTATGAACATGGCCCCTACAAAAAGAGGGACTACGTAGGAAGTGTAATTTAAGTTTTTTTTAAAAAATTCTGAAAGATAGAAAAGTAAACTTTATATGACCCGCATAAAATTTATTATTTTATAAAATCGTAATTATTATTGTATACTAATTATGTAAAAGCATTTCCGTGAAAGAGCCTCTCTTTACCAACAAAAATAAAGGAAAGGACAAAGATGGGAAAGTAGTTTCATTTTCGAGACAGAGAATTAGGTTACATAGATTTGTTGGCAAATCTTGTTAATTTTTTGTGATACACATGACGAAGTGGAAAAAAAATTCACCGATTTTTTCACAAATGTAATTTGGTATACCTAATTGTTAATATTTTACCACGCAGCAGAATTTATGGTTTTGTTCACTTCCTCTTTCCTAGTATTTTATCATAATATATTACCTTGATCACTGTAAAATTTCTCGGGAAAATCGTTGATTAATTTAACGTGCTTCACGTTGGTGTATGTTTTTGTGGGATTTATATATCAATCTGGTTCGGTGATGCTCATAAGTATTATAATTACATGCGGAACACGAGCAAGCAACTTGGATCCAACTACCTACCAAGGACTTGACTTGTATATAAGAGGAAGCAGAGATGTGGCCTTGAATTGCAACTCCATTCTTCCTCACTTGCAATATATCTGAATTCAGATATGTCAATAAAACAACCCTTAAATATTACAATGAGCTTATTATTATTATTATTACTAGTAAATATGCACGCGCGATGCGAGTGCTGTTCTGTTTCAAAATCCGCAAAATATATCGTTTAATAATTTTCTTTTTTAAACTATACAAAAAAAAGAATAGGGTTCGGGGTTTGGGGATCCGGGAGTCGGGGTCAGTGGTTGGAGGGGTCCCGAGTCGGGGGCCTGACGGTCCGGGGATTTGGGGTCCGGTGGTCCGAGGTCGGGGGGTTCGGCTGTCCAACGGTCAGTTTGGTCCGTGGATTCGGGGGTCCGGAGGTCTGTGGTCTGGCTGTCCGGTGGTTCGAGGGTACGGCGGTTCGGTGGTCCAGGGGTCTGGAGTTGGTCCAGTGGTCCGGAGTTCGGTGATCCAGAGGTCTGGGGTCTAGGGTCCAGTGGTCCGAGGTCCGGTGGACCTGGGGTTCGGGGTTTGGGGGTCCAGCGGTCAGTTGATCCGTGGGTCCAGGGGTCCGTGGTCTGGGGTCTGTGGTCAGAGGGTTTGACGGTCCGGTGGCCCATGGTTTGGTTGGTCCGTGGTCAAGGGGTCCGGCGGTCGGGTGTCCGTGGCCCAGTGGTCCAGGTGTCCGGTGGTTCGATGGGTCCGACAGTCCTGCGGTTCGGTAGTCCGGGGCCCAGGGTCCAAGGGTCTCGGTGGTCTCGATGGTCTGTGGTCCGGGGTCTCGGTGGTCTGGGGTCCGTGGTCCGGGGGTATAGAGGTTGGGGGTTCGAGGTTGGGAGTTTGGGGTTTGGAATTGGGTTTAAAGTTTTAATATTTAGGGGTAGTTTTGACATTTTCACGTGTGACACCTAGGGGTGAGTAAATGATACTTGGAATTCGGTAAAATTTTGGTAAATTCGGTAGTTCGGGATTGGTAAATTGGTATTCGGTAATCAATTCGGTAGAAATTTTTTGAAAAATTTGATAAATATCGGTATTCGATAAATTTTGGTATATACTAATATTTTACTGAATTTACAAATTTACTGAAATGGTAATTTACCAAATATATTAATAAATATATAATCTAAATTATAGATAATTTATCGAAAAATTCCTTGGCCTCGTCAAAAAGTCGATACTCTAATTAGACTTTATACTAATTAAATTTGATGAACTTATACTAATTAGATTAAATTTATGATTATTGAAACTATGTTTTCATTTTTGGATTAAACATAATGATAAATTATAATTTTTCCAAAAAATTCGGTAAATTTGGTAAATACCGAATTTACCAAAATTCAATTTGGTGAATACCAAATTTACCGAATACTATTCGGGATCGGTAGAATTTTTTTAGCATTTCGGTATTCGGTATTTGTTAATCGGGACTGGTAAATATCGAATGCACACCCTTTGTGACACCAAGTAACCTAAAAATAGTATTTCTTTTATTATAGTATAAGATAAGATATATTGTGACATGTCTTGAATCTGAATTAATGAGTAATGTTTCTTACCAAAAATATAACAAAAAGGAAATAGTGATTTTTGCAACCGCGAGATACCTTTTTAATGTTTTCAATGAGTTTAGAGCACTTTTTTATTATCACTAGAATAGCTCTCCTCCTCAGTCCTCACTACTACATTTTATTGTCACTTGCCATATCCAGGAATGGTTAAGGTTAAGGTGGTCAAGATTCACGAAAGAGTTTTTGTGATGAGGATCTCGCATTATGCTTAGAGTCATTAACATTTGATTTATTGTTGAGATTATGTTATTGCTAGTCGCAAGAGTGATATGTTTGTTTATAAGTATGACAAATTCACCTACTCATAGCTTTTTGATTTTGGGTTGGACATGAATATATTTACATTGTATGAGAGCAAGTTGATCTTATTGTCAATGTCCTCACAAGACCCCGTCTTTTGAGGAGTATGTTTATATTGCTAGTCACAAGAATGGTGTGCATATTTATGAGGATGAAATATCCATTTATCCATGAGCTCAAGTTTTTGATTTTGGGTTGGTATATAGAGATTTGTAAATGTTACATCCCTTCTCTAATCAAGGAACATTATGACTCATATTTGTTGCGGAAAAAGGGGTACAAGAACGTCAAGTAACCCAAGACAGTTTCGGAGTGGTCGTCCCAAGGTCGGCTTCACAGAAAGGGGGAAAATAGAACGAACCTTAGACGTTCAATCTAAGGGAGAGGGAGAAAAAAAGAGCTACGGGCTAAGCTAAGTGAAAGATAAAGAGTAAAGATAGTTGTGTTTGATCTGTTGATGATCTCTTCTTCGTCGCCCGAGTCCTCTTTATATAGTAGAAGCCTTGACCTAGCCTCCCAATCTCAAAGTAGAAAATCCTATTCCGCCTTTAATGCATGAAGATCCTGGGAGATCCGCCTCAATAAAGACCGAATTCCATCAAACCCCTAATTTGTGACCATTGCCAAAGCTGGGAGATTTGATTCGGCTTGTTATAGGAAGGTTCTAGACCGTCACCCAACATAAGGAACCCCGGCTTTAAGAACCTTCAAGCCGTGCCAGCCAAGTAACCGTGACCTAGAGAGGAACCTACCAAATTTTGACCGAATATCGAGAGTCCCGGCTTCAACTTAAGAAAATATCAATTTGACTCGATCTTCTCGAACCTTCTAGGCAAAATTCGTCACAAACCCACTACCGCCTAAGATGACTTTTCGCCTTTAAGTCCCAAATGGATCCTCACACGAAGCCGGCCCAACATGAGCTCGGCCTGCATTCCGAGCGCCTCCCGTCTGGACCCCCAAAGCCGGATCTTCCTACTGCCCGAGCCCTCTAAGCGGGCTCCTTCTTCCGCCCAGGCCCTTATAGGCAGGATCCTTCTGCCTTGTCACTCCAAGCGGGCTCCGGCCCAATAACACAACTCCTACCTCCCGCCTTGGTCTTCTAAGCGGCATCACCTTCCCGTCGTAAATCCCAAAAGGACGGATCATCCCGCGAGGTAGGCTCTGGCCCGAACATCACACAAGGCGGGCTTCCTTTGCCGCCCTTACTAGACAAGCAGGAGGCACTTACCGTCTTCGTCCTTCAAGCTAGCCGAACGGCCCAATTAACCACCAAACATCTTGGACCGGTTCGTACAGACCTGGAAACAATCACCTTTGTCAAAAATTCGAAGTATGAATTTTGCACTAGAACGATATTATAACTTTATTGGGTGAAAACACACTCGTGCGTAATAAAATTTATTTTTATAAAAAACATTAGAATACTGTTTGTGTAAATATTAATTAATGGTCGAAACACAAGAACTATTTGATGATAATCCGGCCAATACAAAATAAGGATAGCATTCCATGAACTTAGAGAAAATCTTAAATGTTCACCACTCTTTTTTTTACAAGTGAAAATTATTCTGTTAAATAATTAATATGCTTTATCTCAAACAGTCAGAAGGATACCCGCTCAAGTATGGGAGAGGACCATGCATATGGAACAATTTTATCAAGGATTTTCCAGGTTAGAGAAACATTTGTCTTTTCTATTTCAATTTTTTTGCGTCCAGCTCATGTTTTTTTAGGTTGATCCAAGTCATATATTAGTTGGTTGCTAATTCAAAGTATTATATGTTATCTAATTAATATTTATTTACTTTCTTAAAATTATATAAGAAAAACAAAATTACAACAGAAGTGTAAAATATTTAATTTAAAAGTATATGCATTTATACTAATTTATAGTTTTTCATGTTAAATTGAGTTACTTATAATGCTTTATTTATATTCTCATTTTTAACTGTAAATTGATTTTTTTGTTCTTATATTCAAATTCTATGAAGGTCAGACTGATGTATGCATGCCTGTTTAGTCAACGAAACATCACAATTTTCCCTTTATTAAGAAATATTTCCACTCATCAAATATTACATCTATTGTTGAGTTTATACGGTGCAGTATCGAAAATATATCAACTTATTTTATTTTAAAGTTTTAGGTAGGATAGAGTAGATTGCTCTTGAGATTCAATGTTGCCCTGATGTGTCATGACACATTTGCAAAGTCAAAACTCATACAAACATTAGTCTGATGTACTTCATTTTAGGAGATGTATTAATCTTACCAGATAACTTTGTGGGTGTGATGTATTTATTTATAAGCAAAAAAAATTCATCAATCCACAACCTTATATTTTGGACTATATATAAAATTTTTACATCTCTAAAAAGCATAATAGGTGTTAATACATGATAATTTTAGAATGCTTAATTCTGTCGCTCAAATTCTAACATCTGCTTACGGATGCCAGCAAAAATCTCCGATGGTTCCATGGCCAAAATAGCCGTTGACTTTTATCACCTTTACGAGGTAACACAAATTTAGATTGTTTCCCAAGGCCATAAATATGATACCCGTTGACTAGTATCAACTAATAATTTTATTTCTAAATGTTGTGACAGCAAGACATTAAATTGATGAAGGATATTGGATTGGACTCCTTCAGAATGTCCATTTCATGGTCCAGGATATTCCCAAGTAAGCTTTAATTTTCAGGAACTTGTATTATCAAGAATTAATTAATTATTTTAATTGAATTTTTTGTTTTGCTTGAGATAGACTAATTACATTTTTCTTTCAGATGGAAGCCTCTGTGGGGGAATTAACCAAATTGGAGTTCAATATTACAATGACGTCATCGAAGAAGTTTTGGCCAACGGTCAGTGCACCGTAAACCTATAATAAACTTTGATATCCTCGTGAAAGTACAGTGATCACTATAAAATTCTTCATATTAAACTGCAAATTTATAAATTAAAAGGTTATATTTTATCGATGTTATGTACGCTTTATAAGTTCTAATGTACTTGGTAGAGATGAAGAAACATTATTGCTACTCTGCATCCAAGGCATTAATTAATTACCCTTTATTGTTATTCTTTTTCTCAAAAGGAACATTTATTGCACCAATTACTACTCTACAGGTCTAAAGCCCTTCGTGACTCTAGTGCACTTTGATATTCCCCAAGATTGTTGGGAACCGGAGTGGACCCAAGCAATGTCCACAACACACAAGCGAACTACAATCATAACGAGAAACACGAACTAGTAAGAAACCAAAGGAAAAGCACAAGAGACAAGATATTTGGTTACCCGGTTCGATCCACAACGATCTACGTCCGAAAGGCGTATCAAGCCAGGAGAGAGTTCACTATGCTTTTGAGCTTTACTTGCTCTTTACAAGAAAAGGCCGCACTTTGGCACCCACACTCACCTAGGGTTTTTCTCTTTTTCTCTCAAGCCACTCTCTCTCTCTCTCTTCTATTCTTGTCCTTAGGGGTTATAAGTGAGTTACAAGAGTATATATAGAGCCAACAACCCCAGGAGTCAAAACAAACACGCAAGGATATTTTTGTCAGAGTTCTGGAACTTTTTCCAGCTGGACTGGCGACCGCCAAGCAACTGGCGATCGCCAGTCGCCTCACGAGCAACTCTCTGTAAGCCAGCACTAGCGGTCGCTAGTTGACTTGCGACCGCAAGTCCCAACTAGCGGCCGCTAGTTGGCTGGCGCCCGCCAGCCCTTCAGCAGCTCTCGCTCCCCGCTTCATCTTCACACGATGTGTACCATCTCGGGCGACATGTAGTGCACTAGTGTTACGCCTCTCAAGGCCGATCGAACACCACCACTCGTCCCTTGATCCGAATGATCCTCAAGCGTCCTCGAGCACTAAATCAATCTAATCAAGTCCCGAACCGCTCCTCAGGCTCCATACCCCAACACCTCAAGCCCTGGATGATGCCTACGGTGGACTCCTAAGCCCCAAGATAGTGTAAGAATCTTGTATTTAAGATTGCTGCGTATTTAATATTGTAGCGTTTTGGAATTTTCAAACCGGAAGAATTCTTGCAGGGAAGACTATGTAGAGTTTGCAGACATCTGTTTTAAAACATATGGGGACCGAGTTAAGTACTGGGTAACTGTTAACGAACCTCGGATGGTCTCCCAATATGGGTACGGACGTACGGTATCGGTGTATACGCACCGGGAAGATGTTCTAGCTACGCAGGAGATTGTGCTGTCAGTAACTCAGCCACCGAACCCTACATCATAGGCCATCGCATGCTTCTCTTATAGGGATGGCAGAAACACCCATACCCTGAGGGTCGGACCCTACCCTTATCCTACGGGTCTAGGGTATGTTGACTTTGACTGGGTCTAGGGTAGGGTATGGGTATGGGTATGGGTCCATGTTTAGAAGTCGGGTCCATGTTTAGAAGTCGGGTCTATGGTAGGGTATGAATCCATAGTTAGACCCTGCGGGTGGGACCCTACCCTTACATTTTTACCCTATTTGAGATCCTACCCTAATTAGACCCCAATTAGACCCTAGTTAGATCCTAATTAGACTATAATGATAATATATATAATATACTTTATGGTTTAACATATTTATTATGTTATTACACAACCAGCTTAGAAGATGTCATGAATGATGGATTACTAGAAGCGGACATTCTATATTTTTCTTTTGTTGAATTGTTTATGTACTTCAAATTTGAAAAAAAAAATCTTGTACTATTGAAATTAAATTACAAAATTTTATGTTTCATCAATTTTTTATTGAATGTTAATGTGTAACATAGTAGATATATTGAATTTGTTTGAATTTTATATAAAAATTAACTTTTGATTAAAAAAATCAAAATGTATAACGTTAAAAGGTCAGACCCTGCAGACCCAGGGTCTTCAGGAGAGTAGGGTATGAATCTAACAATAAAAAATTTGTAGGGTCGAAGGTAGGGTATGAGTCCAACTAAAAAAATTAGGGTATGGGTAGAGTCCTACCAATATCCTACCCTGCCCATTGCCATCCCTATTCTCTTACATGCTGCTGGTGCAATTTGTACAAACAAAAATACCAGGTACATTTACGTTCAAATTTTACGAATGAAAAATACACGATTGGATGAACAAACCTCTAAATAGGAGTCATAATGAAATACAAGTTGAAGGATTTTGTCGGTTCATTGATGAGGATTTAAGATAAGAATTTTATAAGTTTCCAATAATTGAAGATATAGATCAAGGAATTGAATTCCACTTATTTATGGAAACTATCAATTAGTAGAATTATTGATAAGAAAGAAATTTTGTATATGAATCACTCACATATTTTTCGAAATTTTATGTATGCGCAGGATTAAACGAGATCACCCGCACTAATAAAGCCAACTTGGTTACTCTTGTAGGTTCATAAGCCCAGTGACATACGGTGACTACCCAAAGAGCACGAGGGAATTGGTGGGAAGTAGATTGCCAAACTTCACAGAGCAGCAATCCCAAGTTCTCGTAAACTCCACAGATTTCCTGGGGATCAATTACTACACCACTTATTATCATGGTTTTAAAAACGCGGTCCGACCGGTTAGACTGTGAAACGGGCACAAGACCGGGTCATTTTTAGGCTTTTGACCGGGGTCTGTACTAACCGAACCAAATCTGGTCAGACCGGCCAACTTTGAGGTCCACCCTGACCGGTTGAACTCGGTTAGTACAAAAATGGGCGAAATTGACTTTTTTTGGTGGTTTTCGAGAAAAAAAATTGATTTGACAAGTTTAAAAAGTAATAAATAAATAAATAAAAGTAGATTTATAGGGTGGAGAGATAAAAAATTAAGTCTACTTTTTTTGTATGGAAAATAAGTATATTTTAACTTACATATATATATTATTTAAAACATTTAAAAATAAAAATATTTTTGGCCTGACCGATGGTCTGACCGGTCCGACTGGCCGACCCAGAAAACGATAGGAATTCCGGGTCGTTGCTCCGGGCCGGGTTTTAAAACCATGCTTATTATGCATATCCCGCCGCATCAACTCACGGCGTCAACGTCAGTTACTTAACTGATGGCCTTTATGCATGGACTCGTAATGCATCAATTTTTATTTTTATTTTTCTGATATCGTAACCAGATATCCACTAAATCCGATTAAGACAAATTTGAGTCGAGTAAGACCTTTGGCGGGTATGCTAATTTTTTTTAGTTTTTGTGGTAGCTCTCAAGGACGGCGTTTACATTGGCAGTGAGGTTTCTGTCTTAAGCGATATTATTTTATCAACAGATGAATAGCTTTTGGATTTTCACTGACCAATATTTGTTTTTTTGCTTCAGACTGCAGCTGCAGATTTTTATGTTTACCCAAAAGGGTTGTACGATGTTCTAGTCTACCTCAAAGAAAAGTATAATAACCCGGTTAGTTATATCTCTGAAAACGGTAAGACTAGTTCTAAAATCAGTATTAATTTTATCCGTTGCTTGAAACTTTTGATTTGGATATAGAAACTCTAGTATGTTATTATTGTTACTTGCACTATACTCGTGTCATGACACATTGAAAAATTCGAAGTCCCGAGTCAACTATCAAGCGCTTCTTGTCTGTATGTGTAAATTTTACATACTCGTTATCTTAACATTTTAAATTTAGCATACTTATTTTAAGTCTAATTAATTTAGATTTTTATTATTTACCAATTATGACACCTAATGAGGAGTTAATGAATTGTATATGGAAAATGTGAACTTCGAATTAAAACTTTTTACGTAGTGTGCATATATTAATTCAAGTCATTGTTTATTGTACCCAGGATACGCAGGGAGTGGTTCAGATCCGCTTACAACGGCACTAAATGATACCGATAGAATAAGCTTTCTCAAGGAACATCTCTCCTATCTGCTGGACGCAATTAAGTAAGTTCTATTTTATACGTGTCTAATGATTTTGGATTGAGTGGGGACAACATAAAAGTCGTCCCTACGGAGGAAATTTCGTTTGGACCATCAGATTTCATTAAAAATCGTGTCTAGAGATCTGACATTCATAAAAAATCGTATCTATAACCAAAATTACTTTATCCATTTCAATAGGGACAGGTTTTGTCCCCACTGAATCTAACCCCGTCTCTAATTGCTTGGAAATGTTTAAAAGTGTAGAAAATTTATTAACCCATCGTCTTAAGATTTTGGGTTGTATCAAAATGGGTTGTTTTTGTTTTCTATTGTTGCTCGCACGACCTGTATCATGGCACGTTGGCAAAGTCAAAATTCGTGCAGACTTCGGTTTGATGAGTTTCATTTGAGCGGGACATGTTGAGATTACTACATGGTTAGTTGCGAGTATGCTGAACATGTTTATAAATTTGACAAAATCATCAATCCATCGCGTTAAGATTTTGAATTAGATACGAATATTTTAACGTAATTATATATTGGTTAATTGCAGAGAAGGAGCTCAGGTGAAGGGGTTACTACGTGTGGTCCGTTGTAGACAACTGGGACTGGAGCGCAGGCTTTACACTTCGTTTCGGGCTCGTCGACGTTAATTTTACCTCTCTAACCAGATACCTCAAAGACTCTGCCTATTGGTACCGGAAGTTTCTCATGCCCGACTTAATTACTCTGCATCGGCAAGGGACAATGGAAGATTATTGATGGTTGAGCATTAGATGATTCAAGTTCGAGTTAGAAAAAAATTCATATTTTTATTTAGGATATTTTTACTAGCATTTTAATTAGCTTCAAGTTTATATTTAATTTATTACTAGGTATTAAAGAACTATTATTATTGCCAATAAGCACTTAGCTCAAAGTGCCCAAGGAAGAGCGACGATTTGGGCTGGAGTAACCAATATCTAGATCCCAACTCGTAACAAATTTCGAAAATCGAGAAAAAAAATTCTTCTAATTTTTTTATTGAGTATTTTATTAAATTTTTAGGTAAAAGATGAGGGAAAAAAATTATCTAATCTTTCAAAAGTTTTATCCATCTCGAATCTCGACCAATCGAGTGTCTTAAAATTAGGTGGTATAAATCAAAATCTTTATTTATCAAACTAGAAACCACTATGAGCATATCTAAATATGTTAACTCCTTTCAAATCACTTAATAGAGGTACCTTAGATGATTATCCTCCCTCCAAATATGTTAGACATAAACTTCCGTAATTTTCATACGTTCGTTTTTTATAATTTGTTTTCAAGGAAACATTTTTTTTCCAAGTCACTTTCCTGAAAGTTAGTTTTTAATAACAAAATTTTATTTCATAACAAATTTTACAGGTGAGCGAAAATAACGTAAATTGCACTGACTTTAGAAATGTTATCCAAACAGTGTGAAAATGTTACTTTCTTGTAAAATTAAGTCTTTCCCTGATATTTTGTTTTTTTTTCAAAAATAAACAATTGATATGTATAATCCAAATTAAGAAAATCTTTTCAATTATATGCACGATTGATAACAAATTGTCATATGTATAATATTGGCCATTTAGCATTAGACACGTATTAAAAATAACATTATCAAAGCATAAATTAAGTAATTACTATTTTGACAATTTAGTTTTTGAATAAATAAAATTTTACTGTCAAAAACATTATCAAAGCATTATGTTTGTACTATTCCATATTAAATAATAAAAGTTTACTTTTACCGACCAAAATAAAAGTATGGTTTTTGCCGCTAGGGTGCAGCTTGTTGAAATCTGAAGAGACAAAGCAATTTAGCTCATGGAAGCCTAAAGAGTCAAGAATATTATATTGGTATTGGATGCATATATAATATTTTTGTTATTGACAAGAATGTGGCTTTAATTGGATAGGCTGGATTTGGGGTGACTATGTTTGAATTTGGAAGAATTCGATTTATAATTTGTCAAATTCGAATCCTGAAAATTATGATTTGTATTTGATTTGACCAAGGATAAATTTGAATGAACGGATTCGAATTCAAATTCGAATTACACGCATATATCGTTTCATGCCTCAAAGGTAAGTAAATTCCCAAAGTACAATGTGCAATCACCCCAGTCAAGATCGACCTGTGAACTTTCAATGATTGCAAAACTCAGACTCGATAAAAGAATGAGAATGCTATACTAAGAGTGAGAGTATGAAAATTTGATGTGAGTTTTGATTTGTTTGAAGTACGACAAGGAGACCTTTTTATAGGCTAGCCGAGATACCCCATAAATTTTGGAATAATGACAACTTTTAATTTTCTTATTAACCAATAAATGGGTTGTTCTTCTCTATTAAATGAACAGTTACAACCATTAATATCCATAATAGCCATGTAAATAAACGGCAGTTATAAGATGCATAAATCTCATATTCATGACGACTAATAACAACCATATCATGTTGAAGTCAATTTTCATTCACACCAAGAATTATTTTTCGCAAATATTATATACCGTTATGAAATTTTTTCAACGAGTTTCACATTGATCTCATAAACACCCCTAAAATAATTGGTGTAATCCACATTTTAATTAATTAAAAGTTAATATATTTAATTAACTTTTTCTTTCTAATTAATCTTATATACTTAATTTCAATAGTCAACCTCTATTTTGGATTAAAAATCCACTCTCCCGGAAGTAACATGTCAAAAAGTTCGAAGTTCGCGTCAGGCATGAGCAAATGTGGAGTCAAGTGGACGACGACTACCAGAATTTACCGCACGTGCAATATAATTAACGCTCCAGACGTACATAATCCATTAAATAACCGCGGCAATCAGTAGTGAACCTCACAGTCCCCGGCGGCGGCGGTGGCTTGATTATAAATATACTGGATTAAGTACGGACTAAATAACTTATTCTTAGGTGGGACCACACATGCAAACAAATATCATTTCACAAGCAAACTAATATCACGGCAAATCAATATCACTACACATGCAAACCAATATTCTTTTAGTTCACACCAAATCTGCCCCCGATTATAAAGTGAGAGCAATATTACAATAGAAGTCTAACTAGTGTGTTGACCAATTTCAATTTAAATGGCGGTGGTGCTCGACAATATTAGATATGTTATCGAAATTTATGAGTTCGAGTTATTGAGAATAAAATAGTGTTAAAAAAATTAAATTTTTTTGTCACATTTTAAATACACATCTGGTGAAAATTTTATTAGTTGGTTCATTTGCCCGCGAAGACAAAAACCAAGAAAATATTGGACAAAGTTAAAGAACACATTTTTTATAGGAAAGAAATGGTTGAGTGGATTTGTATCATTATCTTCTTTCTTTCGAGAGATGATTATTGATTATGACTAATTCGGTTAGTAATTGAAAACATTGTAACCTCTATTATTTGAAAGTTAATACATGAAAATTTTGTTTTGTACGAGAAAGTGTTGATTTTTTAAGAATCATATTGACGAATATATAAATCATTTTTAAAAAATTATTTCCTAAATAATATTTAATAATACTTGACTTGAAATATAATAATTTCAAAAAATAAAGGTCATTACTTGTCAAAAAAATAAAAGTTAGTAAAAGAACTGTTGCATGACATTAAATGAAACAAAGATCTTGACGCATCAGCACTGACGTCACAGCCTCTTCCTCCCCTACCCTACCCCAGGCGGTAGTGGTCAACGGTCATACCTGCATTATTGGAGGATGGGAGCCTGACCCATAATACTTCAAAGAATTTGAAGGAAAAAGCTTCGAAACAGCAGATAAAGATTAAGGGGAAAAGTTTACTTAAGTACCTTATAGTATCGTAAAAAATTAGGTCAGTACCCTGTAGTTTAAAACATATCAATTGAGTCAAACTTATTCCAATTAACATTAATTAGAGGCCCAGGCAGCTGCCCGGACCCTCCCCGTCCTGCCCGAGCGCTGCCCATCCATCTGGACTTGTCACATCAGCAAAATCTGATGACATGGCGCCATATAGATCTTCTCTTTCTCTCTTCCCCCCCCTTCTTCTTCTTCTTCCTAATCCTCCTCCTCCTCCTCCCAAAATCCAGGGCCGAGAGGACTAAAAAAAGGGGATCCAATATATTAAAACCTATCTATATATTAATCGGGGATCCAATCGCCTTCCCATCCGGATTTGCCATCTCCGCCCCTTCCCTCTCCCCGTTTATAACTGCCGTTAGGTGGACCACACTCCCCCTCCGCCGCGACCTCCTCATCTCACCTCTTCCTCACCGTCGGCGACCGCCACGGCCTGATCGCCATCCTCGACCTCTGACTCAGCTACGAGGAACTTACCGGCAGTAATTTTTGGGAGCTCGTCAACTTCAATTTTTTAGAACTTCGCGAAGAACTTACCGCCGTCGTTGTTCCTGGGTCGCCGGAGCTCGGGATTGGAAGGGTCGGAGGAGACGGCGTCGTGGACGGTGGCGAGGAAATCCTTATGCTCTTCAAGTTGGAACTCCAGCGACAACAGTGAGGAACCCGTCCTGCCCTCTTCGGCTCCTTTTGAAGCCGTCGATGCCCATTACGATGACGACTCCTCTTCAGCTCCTCTTCGTCCCAAGCCGCAGATGCCCACTACGACGACGGCTCCTCTTCGGCTCCTCTTCGGGGACTGCTTTTTTGGTGGGACCCACCTCGTAAATGTTACGTCTTTGATGGTTAGCGATGCTGGTTTGATTAGCAGATGATGCAGATTTGTTTTGTGCCCTTTTTGTTGTTTAGTTTGTTTGATTGATTTTTAGTTTAGCTTTCTGGGTTCGCTTTGTTTTTTGGTTTAGCTTTTTATTTTTCTTGGAGGAGGAGGAAGAAGAAGAAGAAAAGGAGAGAAGAGACTGCCATGTCATCAGAAAAATCTGATGTGGCTGGTCAACGTGGCAGGGCAGCGCTCGGGCAGGACGGGGAGGGTCTGGGCAGCTAAAAAAACTAAAAAAATATAGAAAAGTGGGGGGAGGGGCACGCCCCTTGGGACCTGACAGCCCTCGGGGTCGTGCCTCTGACCCCATTATTATATTATTTTTATTCTTTTCAATCTATTTTAGTTATACTTGGTACAATGTTATTCATATAAATAGATTTTTCGGATATTATTTGTGTGGTTAAAAAAATTGAAGTCATCTTTAACAAAACTAAAACTAAAAATAAATAATATAAAAATTTGTATTTTTATATTCTTCTATAAATAGATTCCAATGTCTCACATTTTTTTGTTATAATTACAAAATAATCATTTTTCGTAAATTAATTATAAATTTTATGTAAACAAAAAATGATAGTAGATAATATATGGATGAGAGAGAAATTAATTATTTATTTCGTGACCCTGTGTTGCTGATGTGGATAGAAAAATATATAATAGGGTTGGATTGGATATAAATGAGAGAAAAATTAATTATTTATTTCATGATCCTAGATGAATGAATTGTTGATACTGATGATCTAAGCACAAGGACCACAAAAGGATAACATGAAAAAGTAAAAGAATAGACCACACATAATTTACTTTTCAAAAAAAAGACCACACATAATTTGGTTTGGGGGGACGGATTTGGTGGGGACTGGGGTAGTTTTCATGGGTGGGGACTAACTCAAACCAATATCACTACGCATGCAAACCAATATCACTTCACATGCAAACTAATATTACTTCATATATAAACCAGCGTCTTGCAAACCAATATCACTTCACGTGCAAATCAATATCACTTCACATGCAAACCAATATCACATGATAGGTTATTGACCATCTGATTTAAAGATAATCAAATCTGACGGCCCAAAATGTAGTCCCCACCCGTAGACAAATTTTCTTTAGTCCCCACTCAATCCGGTCTCTTTGGTTTGGCACATAAAAAAATGAAAGAACTTTTAGAAAAACCAGATGGTATATTCTCTGCCCAATTGGATCCTCCACTACCTAAATTTGGATACAAATTAAATTTAGATTTTTTATTTCCACGGACCTCCTTTTGACACGAAACCGGTTCCGATGGTAGATCGATATTCGATAACGAAGTGGGCGTCTCAATTTAAGACTCACTCTTAGCGGTAAACTCTTCAAATAAATAATAATTTTTTTAAATTCACATACAACCTAACCTAATTAAGTTTTTTTATTCATAAGTGGTAATCTAGTCTAACCAAAGTCACCGAATAAATAATTACTTTTTTTTTCATCTATATATTATCTACTATCAATTTTTATTTATATATAATTGTAATAAATATAAGAAAATGATGCATCCGTAATTATAAATCGATTACAATTTACATAATTTAAATTACTAACCGGAATTACATGAAATTAATAAATTACATAAAATAAAAGTACGAATTAGATTGTGTATCAAAATATGTCAACATTGGATTCTATTTATAGAGATTTGAAAATTACGAATTTTCATGTTATTTATTTTTAGTTTTGTTCAAAATAACTTTAATTTTTACAACTACACAAATAATAGTGAAAAAATTTATTTCAATGAATAATATTATCTAAAGTGTCACTAAATTATATTTAAAAAGTAAAAAAAATAATAATAAAATATTCCAGGGCGAGTGTGAGGGCGGGCGTCCTGAAGATTTCGGTTTACATTTTATTTATTTATTTTCTTGTCTTTTCCCTTGACCCTATGGTGATAAAGTCACCACCAGAGATAGCCTAAGAAAATTAAGGTAGTATATATTCAAGCACTTTTTTAATTAAGATAAGTGGGGAGTTTGACAATCATGAAATGGATAAGAGTAATTAACCGGATAAGTTGCTGCATAACTCGAGAATATTAAATACTTGTTTAGAAAATTATGTTACTATTTATAACTTGATTAGTCGTTTTAGTAGTATTGAGATACCAAATTTCATCCAAAATAGCTATTGCGTAACGCTTCGTATAACCTTTACTTTAAATCCATAACCGTATTAAATAACGCCAATGATTAGTGGATCGCAAGGATTTTCGAAAATGCATGATACGAAACATCAAGAAAATTTATGATGCATTAGTTTTTTTCCTGGTAGTAAAATATGGTGGTATGCCTAGTGCTTTATTAAATTTACTGAAGGGTATTGAATTAATTATTATTCGTAAATGTATATATTAATAAATTTTATCGATTATTGCATATCAATAAAAGGAAAATTAAATGGTCGTATGGTAACAGAGCAAGTGAGGATGAACCTCGTGAAACAGAAACAGAATATGACTTTTTTCTCTTTGTCGAGAAAAAGAAGAGTATTTTATTTACAATATCCATAGAAAAGATGTCCGTTATTTTATTTCTACAATGGACAAGGGCCCATCTATCATTTATGATTCCATCAGAGAATAAATTTAAGATAAAATACCTGGTTATCAAAAACAAGATAATTCGAAAACAAAATCTACATCATTAAAAACTTCAAAATATATTAGAAAAAACTAAATATCTTGTCACAAATTTAAAATACATTGATAGGAAGTTTGGTTTAAGAGGTCAAAAATTCTCGTATATTTAAATTTAAATTTTACGAATATAAAAATTATTAAATTATCTGTATTTCAATAATTCGATGGTTTTCTGACGTGCCTAGAAAGTTTAATCAAATTTCAACTTCTCTTCCCCTGAAAAAAAAAATTCAAACTTCTCCAACCATAAATAAATAAACAAATGGGACAAAAAAACATATTAGATTACTATATATCCCTAGGAAGCACCACTTCCCCAAGAAACCTCCCCACCATGAAACTTCCTCCAATAGCTGCTGCTAGTCCCTGTCTTCTATATATAAAGAACAATCCTCTGCCTCTCCTCCTCCACAATTCTCTCCCTGGCCACCACCAATCTCCCTTCTTCCTCCCAAAGAGAACCATCTGTTCCATTTCTCCAATGGCAACCTGTGTAGACACCAATTCTCTCAACAACTACTTGTCTCTCTGCAGACCAATACCCAAGTCCCACCCAAACAGGGCCTTGCACACCTGTCCTAACCTTGAAGAAGAAAAGAAAAGACATGGTTTTGATGAAGAAGATATATGGTGGAAGATGCAAGAGGAAGCTAAGGCTGATGTTGACCAGGAGCCAATCCTGTCAGGTTATTACTTCACCTCAATTCTGTCTCAGAAGTCACTGGAGAGGGCATTAGCCAATCACTTATCTGTGAAGTTGAGCAATTCAATCCTTCCGAGCTCGACCCTCTTCGATATCTTCGTTTCCGTGCTCGAAGGGAACAAGGATGTTGTGTTGGCTGTTAAGGATGACTTGAGGGCTGTTAAAGAGAGGGACCCTGCTTGTATTAGCTATGTTCATTGCTTCCTCAGCTTTAAAGGGTTTTTGGCTTGCCAGGCTCATAGGGTAGCTCATGAATTGTGGAGGCAGGGTAGGAAGATCCTTGCTTTGTTGATACAGAACCGGGTTAGCGAGGTTTTCGCGGTGGATATCCATCCGGGGGCTCGAATTGGGAGTGGGATTTTGCTTGATCATGCAACTGGTGTGGTTATAGGTGAGACTGCTGTTATTGGGAACAATGTGTCTATACTTCACAATGTTACTTTAGGGGGTACCGGTAAGGCTTGTGGCGATAGGCATCCGAAGATTGGTGATGGGGTTTTGATTGGTGCTGGGACTTGCATACTGGGTAACATCTGGATTGGTGATGGTGCCAAGGTTGGCGCGGGGTCGGTGGTCTTGAAGGAGGTCCCGGACAGGACCACCGCGGTTGGCAACCCCGCTCGGTTGATTGGTGGCAAGGAGAATCCTACCAAGCTTGACAAGATGCCTAGTTTCACCATGGACCATACTTCGGACATTCGCGAGTGGTCTGATTATGTTATATAGAGGTAGTCTCCATTTCCTTTTGCCCCTTTGGTGTTGTAGATTTGGTTATGTTGTGATCATTTCGAATGATCAGAAAGAAAAAAGACACATTGAGATAATTGGGGGAATCTCTTGCTAGTGAGAACCTAAGTTCTCCTAGAGGCAACCAGAGGTGCGGCTCTGGTGTCTATGGCTTTTATCTGCCTATCATATATGTAACATACCGCCTTTTTATCGAGCTCCTCATGTAATGTGAAATATGGGCAGAAGCTTATATTCGAACTTCATTAATTTTTGCTCAGTGACTTGCTCTTCTTGTGAGGGGTATTTCATTTGTCAATAGGTGTCAAGTTGTTCTAACTCTATCTCTGAGACCCTTTTGGCATCTGTTCTCGAGTTTCGGTAAAAGTCTGGTTTATGATCTTAAAGAGATGAAGCTGCAATTGGAAGAATTCGATAAAGTTGTGCAAGCGATTACAGATATGATAAGCATTCTGCTCGTATGTTCATCATTTTTTTTCGTTGGTCCTCGAATTTCAGAATGAAGTCTGTTTTATGATCATATTAGACTTGCTTCTGCAGAAGAGATGAGACTGCAATTTTATTAGGACTAATTCTTTTAGCAGATGATTGTCTTTGGGAAGATTGGACAAAGTTGTGTGAGTGATCTACGATATACTTAACATTCTGCTTCTCTGTTCATCATTTTTATTGTTCTCTTAGTGGGAGGATGCGGG
The DNA here is from genome assembly GCA_963995505.1 of Hypericum androsaemum. Lineage (NCBI taxonomy): Eukaryota > Viridiplantae > Streptophyta > Magnoliopsida > Malpighiales > Hypericaceae > Hypericum > Hypericum androsaemum. Next base: position 19,816,529 of record OZ023186.1, read on the forward strand.
CTGATCAACATCTCTATAAAGATCTGATAGAAGGCCATCGGTTTTTTTTTTGGTTTGTGACCCTCGTATCTGTTGACATTTTCGCGGCATCGACTAATCCAGATTTAATCCAGATATAAGCAAAGTGGCCCTATAAATAAGAACTACTCTAGACTCCTTCCCACTTGTACCAATTCTTGTTGGTTCTTATTCTATGCAGGTCTCACTTGTTCTGTTTGTTTCAGTCCTCTCTCATAGAGTAGTCCCGTCCAAGCCTGCAATTCCTTGTAATCACTCAATTCATGCTAATCAAGTTAGTTAATCTACAGACGACAATGCAGTGCTAAGGTAAGCGGTCAGACCACGAAAATGGCGTGGCCGGAGTTGGGGAGCCCGAGCTGTACATGCTTTTCTCCATGTTCCTTCATTGTTTCAGCTCAAATAGGAGTTTGGTTCTGTTTACTCACAGTGATGTAGCCGACCATTTAGGAGCTTTAACTGTGATGAAAACAAAGAGGGTATTTATTTCCAGCTTCGTCAACATTGGTGGCCTCTGCGTTTGGCGTGTTTCCTGTTTTCTATTCGGTTCGGAGCGCGACATCCGCGGATAGCTAATCGTATCGAGGGCGACTATTATCAGCATCAAATCCTGATTATCATATTGAATTTTGAAATGTCCCTCTGACCGCTGGATTAGAAAGATGTCTCTCAATCCGAATACTAAGATAGATTTGATTCAGACCGCGTTGAGTCGTCGGAACTTTTACCCCACTCCAGATAGAGTGAGGAACCTTTTGGTGGTATATCACAAAGTGGGTCTCAGTAGTTGACGACAAGGTTGTAGATACGAAGGACCAGAAGATTGTTGCATCAATTATTGAGCACAAGTCAAGATTGAAGGCCACAAAATCTTTGTAGAGAGAGACCAAGATGCATATAGCTACTTGATGGAAAGATTGATTCATCATCCAGTGACCCACACCTCCAAGGTCAGGTTGTCAAGTTTGCAAACATAAACATTATTTTTGATAGTGCTCGATTCCGAGTTCTAAAAAAATTCCTTATATTACATGAGCCGACAAGTGCTAATGACATATCAAGAACTAACTCTGCAATCCGTCTTTGGCGAAGGGGACAAAATTCACATCCCCATCTTAATTATAATTTTTTAAAAAAAATTAAGAGTACATATACTGTACCAGGTCAGCAATCCGGTCAATTTCACAATAAATTTTTTAGAGGAAGTACCGGAGATTCAATTTATATAATTGGGTGATTATCAAAAGAAAAAAGACAAGTGATTATTGAAAAAATCTTTTTAAAGTTGAGTGACCGCAAATGTATTTTACCGTGAAATGTATTTTACCGTGGAAAACTTGCCACACCAACAGTAATGATCTGAAAATTTTAAATTACTAGGGACCAAACTGGTAATCTACCAAGAACTGAAATTAGAACATAACAGAACTATCTATCCTAAGCGAGCTATAAAGGGGTAAGACCTTGGCCGCAATCGGTTAAAGGAAGGGTCTGAAGCGGGAGGCCGAAGAAGGGACCCAGGCAACGTTAATTACGGTACGGAACTTCCTCTTCTTCTTCTTCTTCACAGTAGAGATGGTTCTGGGTTTTTGAAGCAAAGAAATCCAATGAAAGAACGGAATATGATCGGATTGGCGGATGTCTTTTGATGGGGTAGTGTGGGTTTTAGGACTACTTAAACTTGTGTTCGAACTTTTGGTCCAAAAGTCTAGAATAGGAAAGTTTTGGATAATGTTTTTTGGGTGCAAAATTGGGCCAAGTGTGTGTTGTTTGGCATTGTTGGATGCATTGCCTGTGGTATGGTTTGTGTGATTATTTCGATTATCGTCTCGAAAGCATATTTCTGATTGTAGAGGATCTGCACATGTTTGTATGAGGATGTGAGAGGCTAGTATGAATTGTAGTACCCCCGCCCGTGGAGGGCGATGTTAAACGCCAGTACCCTACCATCGGTGGATTATAGAACGCTGGTACCATACTTTTGGGGGTTATACAGCAGGGTGCTCGTGAAGGGTGTGCGAGTTACCCCGCCAGTGGGGTGATGTTAAAACGCTCTGACGACTGTCATTTGGTATATAATGACCACAGTCCGCTATGGTAATATCATTCTTTATCTCCATCATTGGATTCGTGATTGCCTATCGACGTGCTCCCCTGCATCAGCTAGGGTATAGAGTTTTGTCGATGAAGGTTTGTCTATTGAGAGTACTGTGCATTGTGATGTATTGACATTGATGTGGTGAAGGAAACGAACTTGCAGTTCATACTAGTACAAAGTCTTCAAGAAAATAAGCTTGAAGAGGTTGTCAATGGAGCTAGTCTTCTCTGCATTTCTCTTGGTTATCTTGTAGTTAACTATCTTCTCATTCTCTTTTCACGCTTTTCAGTTCAATAATACTAGCCATAATTACCTTTGAACCAATAACAATGGAACTACTCACTGTCACTGTGTTTGGATAGATTGTGAGGAGTCGGATAGAGTATCCGAAAATAAAATAAGGTAGTTCATAAATACGACTTGATATATTTGATGGTTAAGATTTCAACATTTTTCCTATTTATTGTGGATCTTGTAGAGTTTATTCTCTCTCTTAGGTTTTATTTGATCACCATGTATGTACTGACCGCGATGAAAGCACTCGAATTGAGACATTAGTGTGTGTGAACTAAGACTGACCAACCTTGCTCATTGTAGTGCATTTGGCAATGTGCAAAGACTCGAAGATTCCGCGAGCTAGGATGCGAGGACCATCCCTGGGACCAAAACCAAAATGTGACTCCGACTCCGACGATGATTGCTGTGAAACTGTGTACTCTCTGTGTTGTGATGGTTGATAACGCTGCTATGGAATTCCCCTGCACCTGCAATAAACATGCGTGACACTGTCATGAGGATTATTTCATAATAAAGCAACAGTGACATACTTTTCTCATTTGAAATGTGAGGTTTTGAGACAGATGTATGACATAATTTTCCGACATAATTAAGAAGTGCACAAGTTTGAGAAGAGGTATTTGATTGTATGTTTTCCTCTTACACTTCACTGCATTATGCATATTGTAGTCAAAAGATCCGTGGCACATGAATCTGAAGTGGCTGGAACGAAGACTAGGGGACTGCAACTAGTTGCAGCAATATAGACGATAGCAAAGGAATTCGAGCCCCTTCCCACCTGAACCAACTCTTGTTCGCGATTTGGCCAATGAAATGGGCGTGGCCGGAGTTGGGGAACCTGAGTTGTACATGATTTTCTCCATGTTCCTGCATTGTTTCAGCTCAAATAGGAGTTTGGTTCTGTTTACTTTTAGGCAATGGCTTGACATTGCTCAGTTGGTCTCAACAGAAAGCAACCCCCTTGGGCCTAATTGCACAAAGCAAGAAAACTTGAGTCCAAGACTTTGACGTAGTTGACCATTTAGGAGCTTTATCTGTGACAAAAGCGAAGAGGGTACTTCTTTCTAGCTTCGTCAATATTGTTGGGCTCTATGCTAGGCGTATTTTGTGTGTTCTATACGGTTCCGAACACGACACACGGGATTCTTTCTTCAATACGTGGGATCTAAGGCATGAAAGTAGGTCGTATCATTAATTACTCGAACTCGAGACCTATTGATTAAGCTAGAATAATTTTTTCACTTGGAAAAACCGGAAAAAAACTAATTAAGGTATAGTATATATTCATGTCCAACGTACGCGGTACCATTCATTCATGCAAGCATTATTTTCATTCATTCAAGATACTATCCTTAACCATAGACAAGGTCAAACTTGGAGAAGAGTACGTCAGAGAAATTTTCAGCGTCTCCTAATTATCCGGCAAGGAATTCAGCAGCATCAAAACTAGCAACTCATTGTGTAGTGGAACCTTTGCTACTACAAGACAATTTGCAAACTCCTGGAATATACTCAAATGTTTAGATGCATTTTGACCATCACGGTATGTGGTTGAGATAAGCTGCTTGAGCAGAAAAGCCTTGTCAATGGCATTTTTTTGCTAAAACAGATTTTCCAGCTTCTCTTAGAACTTAAATGCCTCTATCTCGTCAACCACATGGTGAATAAGACTGGGGTCAATCAACTGTGTGATTAACCCACAGACTTCGCGATTCATCTTGTTCTAGATAGCATCTGCCACCATCTCATCTTTTACACCTTTTAGCTCAATAGGCTCAAAGAGATCCTTGCAGCATAAACATCCGTCCAGAGTCTTCCAGACAGTATAATTTGACGAAGTTAGCTTGATGACTTTTTCGGGAGGCTTGTCCCCATCTTCAACACAGAAAGACTCAGCTAAAAAGCCAAGGCTTCGATACCACTTGTTGAAAATTTAACCTGTACTTCGAAAGTGGTAAATGAAATTTACCCCAGTAAAAAATATATGAAAAATAAATCACCAAAAAGGAACACCAAAATTTACGTAAAAACTCTTTAAATGCCTTAGGGAAAAACCATGAGACCAGCTCTAAAAATATTCACTAGTTAATGGAAAAATTAACTAGTTACAATGGTAAAAATATCCTCATTGTCCATAATCCCGAGTTATCACACTCTCGTGTTTTCACTGATATTTTACAGTAGAAAATTTTACTCACTCTATTTTTACCTCAAATTCTCTCTGTAAAACTTAAAAACTATCGCAGTATTTCTCTCCAAACTCTCTACTTAAAATTTTTTTTTTTGGATATTTTTCTTCCTGCAATCATCTCCCCTTTTATAAACCGCTCTCTACCTTAATCAGTTGAGGAGTTTCAGTCTCTGTCTTCTTTCTCTTTCTAAAAAATCTCTCTCTGAGCTTCTAGGGTTTTTGTACACTTTCTCTAACTTTTTTTATTCCGCTGCCCACATACCACGCAAAACCTCCACTTCCACTTACCTCCTCCTCCTCTCCTCTAAGGCTGGCGACTTCCTCAAGCTCTCGTCACCTTCTCTTCTTCAGGCCTCGAATTTGGAGTTCTGCCGGTCCATCGCTGTTTGGTCCAGTCTCCTCCTAACCTGTTCCGGCCATCTCCTCACAGGATCTGGCCGTCACCTTACCGGATCTGACCTCCTTCGCCGCCCCACCTCCCACCTCCTCTTACCATTCTTGTTTCCAGAGTGTCTCAGCTTCCAGGTTTCGTAGCCGGCCATCCTCAGTCACTCCGACTGCTCACTCGGCATTCTCACCGTCCCTTTTGGCGACTGATGGTCCGGTGCTTGGGATCTCGACCGTAGCTCAGTCCTAGCCCAGTCAACTGCCACTTCGGGTTTTGCCAGATTGCCTTCACCTCTCCACTTTTCCTCACGGTCGTCTGAAGCTCTTGTCTCTAATGGCATTTCAGTGTAGGGTCCGCTTGTGCTCCCGATGGGTGGGTCACTGTTTGTTTTAATGCTTTTATTCGTGCTTTTTTTGTGTTATGTCTATGTTTTTTTAATTCAGCTTTTTTTGTGTTACATGTTCTTGGTTATTTCGATTTTGGTTGGATTTGTCCGACCTTTCTTTGGGTATGTCTTGGGTACAATTAGACCTGGCCATTGTTAGAATCCGATTTGTGATTTGATTCGTTCTCAATTTGATTCGATTCGGTCACAATTCGATTCGTCCAAAATTCAATTTGAATTCGTCAAGAGACGAATTGAATACAGTTTAAGATTTCTACAATTCGTCAAATCAGAGAATTGAATTTGAATTCGAGTATCTAATTCGATTCGAGTCTAATTTGTATAAATTCGTCCATATTATATATATATATTTTTAAAAAGTACCAAGAAGTACTAATTTTACTATCTAATTATGTCATTAAGTGGAGCAAAAGATACATAGGTAACTTAATTTGGTATATGAAATGCAAGTCCAATCTTTAATTTGTTTCTTTTTCTTAAAAAATGTTCAATATTAAACCTTAATTTTGAAATACATCAAAAAAATTTAAATTTTTTGAATTTTTTGAAAAATATTACGAAAATTTTGAAAGTTTTCAAAAAATTTAGTTGTTTTTTAATTTTTTTATTCAATATTAGAATTAACAAAATAATTCGAATTCGAATAATCATAACTTGTATTCAATTTGACTTTGGACGAATTGAATACGGTTTAAGGTTTTGATGAATTCGAATTTGAACCAATTCGATTCGAATTCGACCCAATTCGATTCGTGGTCAGGTCTAGATACAATGAAGGTCATTTTTTCGATTTCAACCGTCAACCTGTAAACGATTGTAAGCAATCAGGGCGGTTAGCGTCAGCTATTTGAGACTTTGATTCGATGTCCGGACTGCCTAACCGTTAATCGTCCCGAGATTGATCTCACCTTCAGATTTAATTAGACTATCTATAGCTATTTTGAGTAAGTATTTCAAAGTAGGAAGGAAGTAATAGGGTAAGAAACGTCAGAGTAAGAAAAAACTATATCCAATTTTTCTTATAGATGGCCTTTAGCAGGAAAGCATGTTCAATGAGTTGTAGTTGCCAGTCGGATATAGACGACATATGCCATCGATGCCCTAAAAACTACTTTGAAATTTAGCATGACATGTCATCGGTTGTCACGTTCACGAAGAGTCAACCCCTCAGATTTTATAGTTCTTGGCCTCTATTCACACTTACACATCATATGCTTGTGCGAATAGCTGCTGTCACGAAGAGTCAACCCCTCAGATTTTATAGTTCTTGGCCTCTATTCACACTTACACATCATATGCTTGTGCGAATAGCTGCTGAGAGGGTCAAAGGTTATTCGTTCCTCGTTCCTATTCAATACGACTATTGACCCAATCGTTTTGATATAGCAAGGCTTCAGAGGGACTTCATTGATGAAGTTAGGAAGACGGATGCCTTCTTTTCGAGAAAGTCATAAATGTCCGATCGGAGATGTCTTGCCTCAAAAGGATAATTTTCAAGTCTTTCTTTCAATCGCTCCTCGCGTTCCGACATCACCAAATTCTCTTCTTCTTTTTTATGTCTGCTTTTAGCTCCATCATATTGAGATCTTCAAAATAATATTGAGATCTTCGATCTCAAAAGAAAGGGTGTTGTGATAGATGAAAGGGGTCGGGAATCGTTCAAAAAAAGGCAGTTGTTGTAGTTGCCATCTTTTCAGTGAGAAGAATAAAGCTAAGGATATTTTTTAGAAGGGATATGTACCATTTGAATCCTGTAGTTTACACGGATTTTGCGATATGATTCTAATGTTTAGAAACGACTTTTTTGGTAATTGTGGTTTCACGTTTTTTGCGTCAAAGGCTCGGGACCCTCCCCAAGCCAAAGATCAATTCCGAACCTAGAAATGACACTGTTTTAAGAGTGATGTGGCACGCCACTTTAGACTTTTTTTACCAGTTGGCACCGTGAGTTGGCACGACTTAAATATCCTTTTTAATCCCTTATCTTTTTATTAATTTTTAGATTCCCCTTTTTTTCTTCTCCTCCTCCCCTCTCTTTCCTCTTCGTCGTCGTCTTCTTCTTCTTCTTCTTCTTCTTCTTCCCCTCCTCCCCTCTCTCTCCCCTTCACCTTCTCCATCTTCAAACCAGCGATGTCGTCCCCCTCGTCAAATCCCTAGGCGCAACCCACCTCAAGCTCTACGCTAGAAACAAAATATTTTCAAGGCTCGCTAGCATCTCTTTTTCTTCTCCAATCCAAGTTGACCCCATCCAATCCAAGAACACAGCGACCAAATTGACCCCATCCAATCCAAGCAACTTATACATACAAAAAGACCAAAGTCAAAGTCAAAGTCAAAGGTCCACGGCAAGAAGACCAATCGAAAGGGAAACTGAAAAATTAAACACGAAAAGCTGGAGAAAGTCGGCGATGGAGAGGGGAAGTCTGTGATGGAGACGTACGAGAAGCTGGAGAAAGTCGGGGAAGGGACCTACGGGAAGGTCTATAGGGCAAGGGATAGGGCCAGTGGCAAGATCGTTGCCCTCAAGAAGATAAGGCTCCACGAGGACGACGAAGGGGTCCCACCCACCATCCTCTGCGAGGTCTCCATCCTCCGCATGCTCTCCCGCGACCCCCATATTATCAGGTTATTGAATTTAAAATCTTGTCTGTCTAGGGTTCTGGTCAGATAATTACTTAATTAAATTATTGTATGATAAATTATGCATCTTCTTGTGGGTGTGTAGGTTCATGGATGTGAAACAAGGGCAGAACAAGGAAGGGAGGACCGTGATACACCTGGTTTTCGACGGGATGGCGTCGTTTGCGGTGGAGATGAAGAAGACGTCAAAGCCGTACGTGTGTCTCCCAATGGTGGCGAAGATGAGAGATTGTGTATTAAATTCGTCCTCTTTTTAAGTCCGGGTTTTTCAGTTTTTGATTTTGGCCATGGCCTTAATTAGAAGGGAGAGGAGAGGATGAAGATGAAGGGGGTGAGAGAGAGAACAGAGGGAGGAAGAAGAAGAAGAGAGGGGAGAGAAGATAAAGGGTTTTCTTTAGAAAGTATAGAAAATAATGGGATTGAAATGATATTTAATTTTGTGCCACTTCATATTGCCAACCAGTTAAAAGCGTCCAACGTGGCGTGACAACTCAGCAGCGAAATGACGTCGTTTCTAGGTTCGGAGTTGATTTTGGTTTGGGAAGACTCCCGAACCTCTAACGCAAAAAATTTGAAACCACAACTACCAAAAAAGTCGTTTATAAATCTCAGGATCATATCGCAGAATCCTTGTAAATTACATGATTCAAATGGTACTTATCCTTTTTAGAATAAAGCTAAAGATATTTTTTAGAATAAAGCCAAGGATAGAGAGGAGGCCATTTTTTAGTGGCAGACATATCATGTCTACTATTGGGCATGACCCATCAAGGACAAAACTTGGGCCAGTAGAGACTCCTTTTTTTAAGCTAGTGGACTCTACTCATCCAACCTGGGCATGTATTGACTGAGCCAACTTCGATCTTAAATAATTGCGAGATGGACGAGTATTTTTCTTAAATAGGGTTTATTTTCTGACAATCCTCCTTTAGGAAAAATACTCGAGATGGGCAGAATCATTTTATAATCAACCTTTTTGGTTTGGAAGAATCAAATTAGAGATCTCTCCCATCAATAAAATAACTTGCTTTGCACCCATTCCCAAAGAGACCGAAAGAGTTGACCCAACAAAGTTTGCAATCTTAGAAACCCGAAGAAGAAGAAACTCCAGGAGATGGGACGTTATTCGAAGCCCGTACACGAACACGATCTAATACTTGTTGGTGAGAAGGGAGAGTTCAAGTGCGGTGGATGTGAAGAGAAGGAGATTCCAGGAGGTCAGGTTTACTATTGGTGTACTCTGTGCTCGTCTCATTTCCACGAGACCTGTGCAAAACTTCCACTGGTGACCAATCTCTTCTTCCACCCTTGCCCCCTCTTTCTCCATCCTTTTTCTAGATTCATATGCAATTCTTGTTTTGAGGATCGTTCCAACGTTTTCACCTACCGTTGCGAGCGATGCGACTTTGACATGTGTGTAGCGTGTGCAGCTCAGGCGCTCTCCCTCGCTACTTCTTACAGTGGGGAGAGAGGAGGGGAGCAGCAGATTCTACTACATAGTTGTCATCGTCACCCTCTTCAACCACTTCCTCCTTTAGAACCCCCCAAGTCTTCTTTCTTGTCTTGTCCAGTCTGCAACAAGCCTTGCTCACTAGGAGGAGAACCAACATGGGGCTGTGAACCATGCAACTTTCAGCTTCACAAGTCTTGCCTAGACTTCCTCCCTCAAACAATAATACAAAAGAAACCTCGTTCCAAATTACCCTCTTGGGTTTTGCAAACAAGTCCCTCACAAACATGTGCTGATTGCCATCAAAGTATTCATTCGAATTTGGTTTTTCGTACAGCTAGTTGGAGCAGAGCTGAATATTTGTGCATTTCTTGTTGTCTTGTACGCAGCCTTATTAATGAGTCTTCTTCTTCCTCTTCACAAGTCCCAAAAATCATCAACCATTTCTTTCATCCATGTCCTAATTTCGAGCTTATATTTTCCCCCTTCTCGACATGTAATGCGTGCTTCGAAAGCCACCATCAGTTTTCCTACCATTGCAAGAGCTGTGACTTCTTATTGTGTTTTGATTGTGCCCAACTCCCCCAATTACTTGGCCATGAAAATGAAGCCAACCAGCTCGTTCAACACTTTTGCCATTGGCACCCACTGAAACTCTTTGTAGACACACAAGAAGAAACCAACCATATATGTAGCTTGTGTGAAAGAATCTGCTCTGAACCATATTACAGTTGCAATGACCAATGTCAGTTTTACATCCACAAGTCCTGCATGGATTCCTTATCGCACAAGACGAACCATCGCCTTCTTGGTCAAACACTTGCTTTACTGACCATCCAATCTTTCGAGTGTACAACTTGCAACAGGCAACGTTCGGGGTTGACTTTTTGTTGTAATGAACTCAATTACAAGTTCTGCGTCAAATGTGTGTTGTGGCCGGAGAATGTACATGGGGATGATGGGAGATTCACAAGTGCCCGCCATTGGCATCGATTGAGCCCCTGTGAAACCACGGAAGAACAGGAAGCTTATTGCTTCTTGTGTGAAGAATGTTGCATCGGTCAGAGCTATAAGTGCATTGAGTGTGCTTCCTTTTTTCACAAATCTTGTGCTGAGCTACCTACACAAGTTGATCATCCGATTCATGGGCAGCACAGTCTTACACTTACAAATGGGTCTATTGAATATCCAGATGTAGCTATGACTTGTAAACTATGTCTCCAAAATCTTTCACAGAATTCTCCTCTCCTTGAATGGGTCTACAGGTGTCACCAATGCAATTTTGAGTTGGATATTCAATGTGCTTCTTGCCTGCCATCACTCGAGTACACAGGGCATGCCCACCTTCTTTATGTAGTGGTCAACATGCATGGCGACAGAGATTGTCAAGCATGTGGTGAATCCTGCAATGGCTCCTCTGCAATCCATTGTGCAGATGAAGAATGCGACTTCAGCCTCCATATTCAGTGTGGTCCATTACCTCGCACGATCAAACATGCTTGTCACGTTCATCCTCTTACGCTCCAAGATTACTACGTTGAGGACAATGCATCTGATGAGTTTGCTTGTCACGTGTGTGAAGAACACCAAAATCCCCGACTTCCAGTTTATGTTTGCTCTCAAGGTTGCTTTATGCTATGCGATGTGGAGTGTGCATCATCTGAGGTACATGTGTGTGCCAGACTCTTTTACTAATTTTTGTAAATAGTTCATCACAAAGAAAGAAATTCAAGCATTCTCTGGACTTCATCCTTTTAAATGTTTACCTTATTAGGTTTTGCCATTGCTTCGGGGCGAGCATGGAGAAGTGGAATTGATAACACCATTTCCACGAGTTGCATGCCGGGTAATCCATAGCAAGATGATGCTGGTTTCTTCAAGTGAAAGAGACGGAGAAGAAGATGGGGTTCAAAAAACCAAGTATGTTTTCTCTCGTCATGAGATATTATATGATTCTTTTTCTGACGACGAAAGTTTCGAGGAAGAGGAAACTTTCGGTCTTGAAATTTTAGAAGAAGAAGAGGAGATAGATCAAAAGTTGAGAACTGAAAACGAGCAAGAAGATGAAGCTCGAAAGAAGATTGCTGTCCAAATTCTCGAAACTAAATTCAAAAGATTTGCATTAGCGGTACAAAGGAGAGCAAGACGTTTTTGTGCCGAGGCCGAGGAAGTTGAAAGCTATTCATTTTCTTGGAAGGCCCTGTCACGCTTCAAGGATAGTCTCCATATGCCCCCTGTTGATCAGCTTACATGGAAATCATTGTGGGGATATGATGGATCCATTATGACAGGAACTTATGCACTCCCTCAAATTCTTGGTCCAATATACGACGAGTTTTTTGGATTGTACAACATCATTGATGACAAGTGTAAGGGCAACTACAGACTGAAGCGCTCTCTGGTTTTTATCACGTGTGTTGTTCTACACCAGATGCGGATGACTAAAGTTGTTGATGTCGAAAAAGATACAATTCTAAATTGGTTGGGATTGATGAGACATGTCGAAGATCGAGGAAGATTCAATGTCGGGGTTGTAGCGGAAAACATCAAGCAAGTTTGGCGTGCTCATTATTACATACGGTCAAAGAAAATTGTGGATGCCACAACATCGCAACTCCGGGAAGAGGTCGAGCAAAAGACTAGAACAGTTGAAGAATTAAGGACCAAGTTGGCTGAAGCAGAGGCAGAACTTGAAGATGCTCAACGGAGGGAAAACGAACATGATACATACAGAGTAGTCGGGTCAAGAGGTCCAATGAAAAGAGAGAGAACGGATGCTCTGGAGATCAAATGGAGAACTTGCTATGAATCGCTAATAACTTTACCCGGGAATATGCCTGCCAAGTAGATTGTAATCAATTTTACGGGGTTTAGCAGGGGGTTCCGGGTCCCCTGCGGCCAGGGCTACGCAATAGGCTGGGGTGGCTTGCGGCTGTGGCCGCTTGATTCAGAGACTCTTTCGGCGATTTGGGTGGGTCATATATTCCACGTTCGTTTTGGCTAACGGTTATGTCATACTTTTGTGGTCTGTTTGGCAGACAATTTTTACTCTGAATAAAGATGGGGTAACTCGCTTAGTAAAGTCAGTGAAGTAGACTACTATTTTTTTTAAATTCTGATTTTCAAAATTGAATATTATCAATTTTTATTTAGAATATTTTTTATTAGTAGTATTTGAATCCAAAAATTTCAAATCTCTTACGAGTTCTATTTTTTTTTATTAGTAGTATTTGCCCCGTATTTCCATCGATATATATTTCATTTTTAGGTATAATGTATTATTTGAGTCGGTGTTATGTACCTTTTTATTTAAAAAATGGAATACAGTTTTTAAATTTCGTGGTAAATATTTTGTTAACGTGTATATAATAGTAACGTTTGAAGCACTCACATTTCTATTACTACTAATAATAACATGTTCTTATTTCTTCGCTATCAGCTCCAAAATCTGAAAGCCGCAGATAAAAATTGCGACCAAACACATTTTAAGAGACGGTATTTCTTATTTCTATGTATAGTGTTTCACATTTCATTGCCAGCTAGCTAAAGCGGATTTGGATTCAGGGGACTACATAAAAATTATCCACATGGTATGGACTAAATATGGGCCTTTAGATTTGATAAAATTCTTTTTTTACAGATATAATGGTCAGAATCTGTTGATGGTATTTTCGAGTTTTTATCCAAACATACTCATTAGGGTTCCACCTTTTTTCTATATAATCCCACAAAAAAATATAACCCCCCTCCACGGGATCGCGTACCTCCACCGCCGGAAGATCGTCCACCAATATTAAAGTAGAATGATACCAATATCCTAGAACGATGATACCAATATTCGAGAAGAATGAAACCAATACATTCAAATGGTATACATTTTCACTTATAATGAGATACCAATATTGGAGAAGATGAAAACCAATATCACGGTGGAATGAAACCAATATCATAGAAGAATGAAACCAATATCCGAGAAGATGAAAACCAATATCATAGTAGAATGAAACCAATAACATAGAAGATGGAAACCAATATCATAGTAGAATGAAACAAATATCATAGTAGAATGAAACCAATAGCATAGAAGATGAAAACCAATATCCGAGAAAATGAAAACCAATATTCCCATACTTGTATTTCCATATTTTATATTATTTTGCTGATATATTTTTTAATTATTGTATTTCTAATATTGCTCCAATCCCTTTCGGTAGGGATTATCCATGTCCCTACTGAATTTCAACCTAGCTAAAGCTATTATATTTATACAAGAATCGTTGGAAACTCATGGAAGCAGTTGAGACATGATTCTCTGGTTGCTGTTCCTTTATTAGACGCGTGGACTCAATTTAAATTAAGCACGTGCGCCACGTGTATTTCTTTCTCCCTTTCTTATTACGGGAGCCCACCTGTGGAAATAGTGACTGGGCCAAACCATGAGATTCTTGGGCCTTTAAGGTACCAGCTTCTTCATCCTCTTCTTCTTCGAAGTTGTCGCTTCCTTCACCTAGACCTGACTACGGTTCGAATTTGGACGAATTCGAATCGAATTTATTCGAATTCGAATTCATCAAAACATTAAACCGTATTCAATTCTTCACAAGACGAATCGAATACGAATTATGAATTTTCGAATTAGAATCGAATTATAATCGAATTCGAATTCGAATTAATTCCAACGATGTTGAACATCTTGTGGAAAACGTTTTGGTTTCATGTTGTTTAATTTACAAAATTTTTTCCAATCTTTTAGCAATTTTGGGCGAGCCCATAATAAATTAAGTGCTTATTTAATTGGTCCTAATGTAGAGTCTAAAGCTTTAATTCCATCTTGGGTACAAAGATTAAATATATGACATGCACATCTAATATGAAAAAATTTTCTTCCGAATCGTGTACAAAAAATTTCTAAATCTTTAACCATAACATTATTAGAACTTGCATTATCTAGAAAAATTGAAAATATTTTTTGAACTAGATTATATTCTTGTAAAATAATATGCAATATTTTATAACAATTATTCCCACTATGACTATCATCAAAAACTCTATATGCAATTATTCTTTTTTGTATATTCCATTCATTATCAATCCAATGACATGTAACACCAAAATATGAATGTGTTTGCCAATGATCACTCCATATATCACAATAAGAGAAATCACTCAAATTAGTAAACTTGAGGGAGAATTTATATAGCTCAAATTTTCAATAAGAGAAGTAGAGAATTGAGATTGGAATGTGTAAAATTTGAAGAATAAGAGGTGGTATTTATAGAGTTGGGAAGAAATTCTGAATTTATAAAAAAAAATTTAAAAAGTACCAACAGTAAAAAAAATGGTAACCTAGGGATTAAAACGGTAACAAAAAAAATGGTAAGAAAAAAACGGTAATTTGCCCTTGAAATTTAAATTTCCCCTCCCCCCTTCCCTTTTAATTTCCCCCCCCTTTTTTTAATTCCCCCCCCCCCCCCCCCTTTTTTTTAAAATTCCCGCCCCCCCCTGAATTCGAATTCAAATTCGAATTCGAATTTGATACGAATCGAATTCGAATTACGAATTCGAATTGAATTCGCCGGTTTGACGAATTACAAAAAACTTGAACCGTATTCAATTCTTATCATGACGAATTCGAATCGAATTTTTTGACGAATCGAATTATTGTCGAATCACGAATCGGATTCAATTCATGGCCAGGTCTTCACCTTCAGTACTTTTGAAAGTAGGAAAGTAGGAGTGAGCATTTAATCCGATATCCGATGTCCGAATCCGAATCCAAATTTTTTTTCGGGTTTGAATTCGGATTATCCGGTTTTTAATTTGGATTCGAATAACAAAAATAAGAGTTCGGATTATTCAAACTATCCGAACTATTCTTGAATTTTTATTTTTCCTTATTTTCCTGGTCCCATAGTTGGATTTTCCCCTTATTTTCATGGGCACCTTGTTGAATATATTTTTTATTATGATCAGAAGGAACTACTAATTGTGTTGAGACCCAAAAGAAAGGGATCGAGTGTCTCTCGTCGAAGTTCTTGAAGTAATTGTATCTTTTCTTTGTTTTTTTTTCAATCAGTTGTATTATTTCGGATAGTTCGGATTATCCGAATCCGAATCTGAAAAAAGTTCGGATATTCGGATTCGGATAATTCACTGTTCGGATTCGGATCATAAAATATTCAATTCGGATAATTCCGATTTTTGAAAGTTCGGATAATTCAAATTCGGATAATCCAAATGTTCACTCCTACTTGAAAGCTCCGCTCCGTGGCCATCGCCAGATATACTCAATAATCACTCTAGTTGCCAATTGTTAATTACCAGGGAAGGTATAAATAAATGATACATTTCATTAGATTCTAACAAGGGGTAGACATCATGATTTTTATATAAATGAACCACTAGGTAACTACTAATGAAAAGGTAATAATGGATGACACTTTCATTAGATACCAAAAAGGCCGCGACAAAAGTTTATATAAGTTTATGTTGTAATAATAATATATGCTCATAGTAGTTTCATGCACGATGAGTAAATTTGTGCATCTCAAAATAATATATTAATATGAATGAGATGTGCCGGATTGTGGGTTAAGTTTTTAATATTCCAACTTGCGGAAGAATATAAGTTGGGTCAGGCAATCCACCAGCAAAGTTTAAACGAAGTTGCTTTTAGTGAAGTAATTCTTCTCGGGTAAGGACAAAACTTGGGCCAGTGGTTTAACTTTTTTAAAAAAGAAAAGAGAAAACTTGGGCCAGTAGACTCTAGTCATCATTTTCACCAAAATAAAAAGTCATATTTTGAAAAAACGGACAAAAGTTGGGCCAGTAGCACTAAAGTCCTAAAAAAAAAAGACCTACGCACTAAAGCGCTTTCTGATTATTCTCACATGTGGTCTAGACGGCGGATGACCAAAGATATTTTTTACAATATTTTAAAACCGAACCGGAGAACAATCTGGATTTCTAATATTTTTCTGGCCAGACCGGTTCAGCCGGCTGGACCACCGGTCAGACCGATACTTTTTAAATCCCCTATCCACCCAACAGTACCCCTATTGTTTTTAGAAGAAACAGTACCCCTTTTCAGTCGAGAGTACCCTTCCCTTTCAGATCCCCTTTGCCCTCTAATTTTCATGGTTTTAAAAAATGCGGTCCGACTGGTTGGACCGCAAAATGGGAACTATGTCGGGTCGTTTTTAGGCTTTTGACCGGGGTCTGTACTAATCAGACCAAATCAGGTCGGACCGGCCGATTTTGAGGTCCATCTTGACCGGTCGAACCCGGTTAGTACAAAAATGGGCGAAATTGACTTTTTTGGTAGTTTTTGAGGAAAAAAAATTGATTTGACAAATTTATAAAGTAATAAATAAATAAATAAAGTAGATTTATAGAGTGGAGAGATAAAAAATTAAGTATACTTTTTTTTGGTATGAAAAATAAGTATATTTTAACCTAAATATATATAATATTTAAAAATAAAAAAATTTGGTCCGACCGATAATTCGCCCAGTCCGACCGGCTGACCCGGAGGACGGGAGAAATCCCGGATCGGCCTCCGGGTCGTTTTTTAAAACCATGCTAATTTTTTAATTCCTGCCATTCCCGTCACATCCCCTTTAACATGTAATTTTTAAATCTTTTTCCAATACGTCTCCTCCTCTTGGCCATATATTTTTTTAATTCCTTCTCAATCACTCACCTGTACCTCTTTGGCCATTCCCATACCCTTAGACATGTCTTTTCTTTTTATCTCCTTCTGCGAGTCCTCTTCTTAGTTCTCATCCCCTTCTTTGAATCCCACAATCTCATCCTATTTTCATTCCCGTCTCGTATTTTCAGTTTACCTTCTCACATTGTGCCACCCGAACAAAATAAGAGAAATATCTAAAGGAAATAGTGAGATGAAGAAGATGGAAGGGAGTAGGACAACCCTCGCATGACCTTACCAGGAGACCTTTCGACTGTGGCGGTGGCAAGGCGGGGGTGCGAGGTAGACCTGACCACGAATCGAATTGGGTCGAATTCGAATCGAATTGGGTCGAATTCGAATCGAATTGGTTCGAATTCGAATTCATCAAAACCTTAAACCGTATTCAATTCGTCCAAAGTCGAATTGAATACGAATTATGATTATTCGAATTCGAATCGAATTCGAATTGAATTCAAATTATTTTGTTAATTCTAATATTAAATAAAATTATTTTGTTAATTCTAATTTTAATTCCTGCCATTCCCGTCACATCCCCTTTAACATGTAATTTTTAAATCTTTTTCCAATACGTCTCCTCCTCTTGGCCATATATTTTTTTAATTCCTTCTCAATCACTCACCTGTACCTCTTTGGCCATTCCCATACCCTTAGACATGTCTTTTCTTTTTATCTCCTTCTGCGAGTCCTCTTCTTAGTTCTCATCCCCTTCTTTGAATCCCACAATCTCATCCTATTTTCATTCCCGTCTCGTATTTTCAGTTTACCTTCTCACATTGTGCCACCCGAACAAAATAAGAGAAATATCTAAAGGAAATAGTGAGATGAAGAAGATGGAAGGGAGTAGGACAACCCTCGCATGACCTTACCAGGAGACCTTTCGACTGTGGCGGTGGCAAGGCGGGGGTGCGAGGTAGACCTGACCACGAATCGAATTGGGTCGAATTCGAATCGAATTGGGTCGAATTCGAATCGAATTGGTTCGAATTCGAATTCATCAAAACCTTAAACCGTATTCAATTCGTCCAAAGTCGAATTGAATACGAATTATGATTATTCGAATTCGAATCGAATTCGAATTGAATTCAAATTATTTTGTTAATTCTAATATTAAATAAAAAATTAAAAAATAACCAAAATTTTTGAAAACTTTCAAAATTTTCGTAATATTTTTTTAAAAATTCAAAAAATTTGAATTTTTTTGATGTATTTCAAAATTAAGGTTTAATATTGAACATTTTTTGAGAAAAAGAAATAAATTAAAGATTGGACTTACATTTAATGTACCAAATTAAGTTACATATGTATCTTTTGCTATACTTGATGACATAATTAGATAGTAAAATTAGTACTTCTTAGTACTTTTTAAAAAAATATATATAATATGGACGAATTAGACTCGAATCAAATTAGATACTCGAATTCGAATTCAATTCTTCGGTTTGACGAATTGTAGAAATTTTAAACCGTATTCAATTCGTCTCTTGACGAATTCGAATCGAATTTTGGACGAATCGAATTGTGACCGAATCGAATCGAATTGAGAACGAATCGAATCGAATCGAATCGAATCACGAATCAGATTCTAACAATGGCCAGGTCTAGTGCGAGGCAAGGTGGGCAAGGCACGATCTGATCGAAGTCAAACAAACGGGAGCGGCGAGTGTAAAATTAGGTTTGGGTGACGGGTGAAATTTGGGGGTTTTGGCTTTACTGGATTTTTTAAAACTACTTTTTGCGTTTTTTGGCCCTGTTTATTGTTTTTCCTTGGTAATTTTTTTAAAGTTTTGGTTGAACTGGATCGACCGAACTATTGAACCATCTAGTCTGACCAGATTTTGGTCAGTTCAACGGTGTAACCGCCGGTCCGACAGTAATTTTTAAAACATTAGTATTTTTAAGGCTGATGACTGAAGTTGTTGATATGAAAAGATATACAATTGCACAGTGGCTGGGATGGATGAGATTTGCCTAAAAGTAGTGGAGATTCGATGTTAGTGTGCAGCGGATAACATCAAGAAAGTTTGGAAATCCTATAAGTAATAATCTCACGATAATAACATCGAGAATAGTGTTAAATTTAATAATTTTTTTATCGTAATAGCTAATATATTTTTCAGAAAGTGTTGGTGCTAAATTTTGGTCCCAATTTTTCAAAAAAGTTATATTTTTTAAGAAATCCAATTAAAGAAGATGTGAAAGAATTTGGGTAGAGAATGTCATCTAAAAAAATATATGTTTGATTGTTGACGATCTTCACATGTTTGTAAGAGGAAGTGAGAGACTAGTATGAGTCGTGTTACCCGTCTCATGGGCGATGTTAAACGCTAGCACCCTACCATCGGAGGGTTATAGAACGAGGTGTTTTGTGTCCACGATTCACTATGCTAGGGGACGGGGTTACCCGACTAGTGGGGGCGATGTTAAACAAACGTTGGTACTTTAACGTCCACCATGCTAAGTTATCCGGCGAGTGAAGGAGATTAGAGTTTTGGTGATGAGGTTTGTCTATTGAAAAGAGTACTGTGCATTGAGATGTATTGACATTGATGTGGTGAAGGAATCAATCGAGGGAGAAGTAATGTCACGTATTCAGGACTAAAGTAGCAATAGAAAATAATTGGGTGGCTGTTCTGTAATAAACCTTAGCATAAGTCGTAGTTGTCTGGGTATTATTGTCATTTCATATCAATATCAATTATTGATTCTATCTTGTTCCCCAATCTCTCTCTCTCTCTCACTCTCGTTTCTCCCTTTCTATCTCTCTTGTATTTATAGCTTGGGCAAATTACCTCATAGTCTCTGGTGTTTGATCATCTCCCTTGGATCCTTGCATTTTAAAAATTGACTTTACCGTCCTTCGTATTTGATTTTATCAACTCTCGGGTCCCTGCGCCAATAAAGTGACATCATCGGCTCTTTTTTTCATTTATGGTCATAGAAATGACCAAAGTACCCTTAAATAGAAATTAAAAAAAAATCAAGAACAACAAAAACAACAACAACAAAATCCAACCAAGATCAAACTAACTATTTTTAAGAACACCAAGAATAACAACAACAAAAATCACTAAAAATCCTGAAATCCAAAAACCTCGAAGGGCTTAAAACCCAGAAATCTGACAACTAAAACCCTTAAATCCAAGCCACCCCAATTCACCTTCGTCGAGCTTCACCTTTGTCGTGGGTTTCCGACAACGAGTGCATAGTGGACCACGGGGGCCCCACCCACCGCTTCTGCCCGACCTCGATGAGGTTAACATTAGAGATTTTATTAGCGGCGGCGATCTCCGGGTAGGTGACGAGGTTGGCGAACACCTCGGGGACCCAAACGACGCCGGCGAAGACCAAGACCTTGACCTTGAGGGGAGAGAGAGAGCTGCCTTGCGTAGCGCCTAGTCCAGGAAGCCGTCGTCTCGTCGGGCCAGGATCTGTAATCGAGGGGGAGAGAAATAAAATGGCATCGTCGTCGTCAAGCAAAACGACAGCGTTTGAGTTTTTTTTGTCTTGGCGTTCTTGGTTGTGTTCTTGAAAATAGTTAGTTTGATCTTGGCTAGATTTTTTGTTGTTGTTTTTGTTGTTCTTGATTTTTTTTTAATTTCTGTTAAAAGGTACTTTGTTCATTTCCATGACAAAAAATGAAAAAAAGAGCCGATGACGTCACTTTATTGGCACAGGGACCTGAGAGTAAATAAAATCCAAGTCGGAGATGGCAAAATCAGTTTTTAAAATGCAGAGACCCGAGAGGGAGGATGATCAAATTTTTGCTTATATCTTCCCCCAATTCTACCAAACCAAATTAGGGTTCTTGATCCTAATATCTCGATCAAGATTGTGAGACTCCCATCCATCAATAAATAACTTGCTTTGCACCCATTGATTCCCAAAGAGAGTGAAAGAGTTGACCTAACAGAAGAGAGTTTTGCACTATTAGAAATCGGAAGAAGAAGAAGAAGAAGAAACTCCAGGAGATGAGATGGGGCGTTATTCGAAGCCCGTACACGAACACGATCTAATACTTGTTGGTGAGAAGGGGGAGGGAGATGATAGAGTTTTGAAGTGCGGTGGATGTAATGAGAAGGAGATTCCAGGAGGAGGTCAGGTTTACTATTGGTGTACTCTGTGCTCGTCTCATTTCCACGAGACGTGTGCAAAACTTCCACTCCGGTAAAAAAGCTTCTTCCACCCTTGCCCCCTCTTCTTCCTCCATCTTGCTCCTACATTTTATTGCAATTCTTGCTTTGAGGATCGCTCCAACGTTTTCACCTACCATTGTGAGCGATGCTTCTTTGACATGTGTGTAGAGTGTGCAACTCAGGCTCTCTCCCTCGCAACTACTTACAGTGGGGAGCAGCAGATTCGACTACATAGTTATCATCGTCACCCTCTCCAACCGCTTCCTCCCTTAGAAACCCCCAAGTCTTCTTTCTTGTCTTGTCAAGTCTGCAACATGCCTTGTGAACCATGCAACTTTCATCTTCACAAGTCTTGCCTCGACCTCCTCCCTCAAACAATACAAATACAAAAGAAGCCTCGTTCCAAATTAACCTCTTGGGTTCTGAAAATAACTAGATTTTTTGAGAGTTGCATTAATTGCAACCAAAGACCTCATTCGAATTTGGTTTTCAGGAGAGCTGGTTGGGGTGAGCCCGAGTATTTGTGCGTTTCTTGTTGTCTTGTACGCAGATTTATTGATGAGTCGTCTTCTTCTTCACAAGTCTCAAAAATCATCAACCATTTCTTTCATCCATGCCCTGATCTCGAGCTTATATTTTCTCCATGCTCGACCTGTAATGCTTGTTTCCAAAGCAACCACCATCAGTTTTTCTATCAATGCAATAGTTGTGGCTTCTTCTTGTGTTTCGCGTGTGCCCAACTCCGCCAATTACTTGGCCATGAAAATGGAGCCGACCAGCTCGTTCAACACTTTTGTCATTGGCACCCACTGAAACTCTTTGCAGACACACAAGAAGAAACCAACCATATATGCAGCTTGTGTGAAAGATTGTGCTCTGAAACATTTTATACTTGCAATAACCAATGCCAATTTTACATTCACAACTCCTGCATGGATTATTTATCTCAGGAGATAAACCACCGCCTTCTTAGTCAAACACTTGTTCTACTCACTATCCAATCTTTTGAGTGTACAACTTGCAACAGGCAACTTTCTGGGTTGACCTTTTATTGTACAGAACTCAACTACAAGTTCTGTGTCAAATGTGTATTGTGGCCGGAGAATGTACATGGGAATGATTCACAAGTGCCCGTCATTGGCATCAGTTGAGCTTCTGTGAAACCACGAAGGAACACAAAGCTTCTTGTTTCTTGTGTAAACAATGTTGCATCGGTCAGAGCTATAAGTGCATTGAGTGTGCTTTCTTTTTCCACAAATCTTGTGCTGAGCTACCTACATAAGTTGACCATCCGATGCATCGGCAGCACAGTCTTACACTTACAAATAGGTCTATTGAATATCCTGATGTAGCTATGACCTGTAGACTATGCCTCCAAAATCTTTCGCGGAATTCTCCTCTCTTTGACTGGGTCTATCGGTGTCACCAGTGCCATTTTGAGTTGGATATTCAATGTTCTTCTTGCCTGCCATCACTCGAATACACAGGGCACCCCCACCTTCTTTATGTAGTGGTCAACATGCATGGCGACAGAGATTGCCGAACATGTAGTAACTCCTGCAATGGCCACTTTACATTTCATTGTGCAAATCAAGAATGCGACTTCAGCCTCCATCTTCATTGTGGTCCACTACCTCGCACGATCAAACATGCTCGTCACGTTCATCCTCTTATTCTCAAAGATTACTACGTTGAAGACAATGCATCTGATGAGTTTGTTTGTCATGTGTGTGAAAAACACCGAAATCCACGACTTCCAGTTTATTGTTGCTCTCAAGGTTGCTTTATGCTATGCGGCGTGAAGTGTGCATCATCTGAGGTACATGTATCTCCTAGACTCTTATACTATTTTTTCGTAAATAGCTCATCACAAAGAAAGAAATTCAAGCATTCGACTCAACGTCATCTTATTAAATGTTTCAACTTGCTAATTTTTTCACTATGTTAGGTTTTGCCATTGCTTCGGGGCGAGCATGGAGAAGTGGAATTGATAACACCATTTCCACGAGTTGCGTGCAGAGTAATCAATAGCAAGATGATGTTGGTTTCTTCATATGAAAGAGACAGAGCTGAAGACGGGGTTCAAAAGACCAAGTATGTTTTCTCCTCAAGTGAGTTACTTTATTGGGTTTATGACTTTGGATCAGAGGAAGAGGAAACTTTCGGGCTTGAAATATTAGAAGAAGAAGATAAGCGAGATGAAAAGTTGAGAAGTGAAAACGAGCAAGAAGATGAAGCTCGAGAGGAGACTGATGTCCAAGTTCACAAAGCTGAAACGAGCTCCATATCAAAAGAATCAAGCACATCAAGAATCACCCTTGACGAGGAAGTCAAAAGCTATTCATTTTCTTGGAAGGCCTTGTCACTCTTCAAGAATAGTCTTTATGCGCCCTCAGAGTATCAGCTTGGATGGAATTTATTGAGGCAATATGATGGATCTATTATGACAGGAACATTTGCACTCCCTGAAACTCTTGGTCCGATATACGAAGAGTTTTTTGGAATGTACAACATTGTTATTGACGAGTGCAAGACTGGCTATGTAGGAAAGCGTGCTCTGATATTTATCATGTGTTGTATTCTACACCAAATGCGAATAACCAAAGTTGTTGATGTAAAAAAGGATACAATTCTACAATGGTTAGGATGGATAAGATATATCGAAGAGAATGGAAGATTCAATGTTGGGTTTTTAGCAGAAAACATCAAGCAAGTTTGGCGAGCTCATTATTACATCCAGTCAAAGAAAATAGTGGATGACAGATCAGCGCAACTCAGGGCAGAGATTGAGCAGGAAACTAAAACAGTTGAAAAACGAAGGCGAAAGCTGGCTGAAGCAGAGGCAAGACTTGAAGAATTGCAACGGATGGAAAACGAACATGAAACATATAGAGTAGTTGGTTCAAAAGGTCCGATGAAAAAAGAAAGAACGGATGCTCTAGAAATTAAATGGAGAACTTGCTACGAGACGCTAGTAGTGCTACCTGGAAATGCACCTGCCGAGTAGATTGTAATCAATTTAAAGGGTTGTATGTTCCATTATGACAACCTTCAATATAAATTATGAATAATTTGCTCATTGTTATGTTATATTTGTTGTTCGTTTTTTCTGAGTTTCTTTGTCTAGTCAAGATATTAGTGGGAGTTTGGGACTTGAATTTCAATCTATGATTTACGCATGGTCTTGTGATTTTATGTTGTATCGACGAAGATGTGCTTATCTAATTAAAGATTTAACAGATAAGCATATTATCTTTGTAGAGAATTCTAATTGACAGATACAAATATTATTAGAACCATCTTCCATATTCAAGTGTTTGATTGGAAACAATATGCTTTACTTGATATTCCTCAGAGCTAATGAATGAATTAGATGGGGCGGTCTCAAACTCTTCGTTCAGTGGTTCTGTTAGCTGCTGATGAATTTGGGTTCATTCGACCACTAGCGTCAAATTTGAGCCGCTAGAAATGTAACAGTGTTAAATGTTTAAGAAATTTTTTTATCATCATTCAACTCTCTTATTTGATTCTTCAAAAAAAAAACTCTCTTATTTGATTCAAACATAGATTAATCAGTTTATTAGATATCCAAATACCAGAAAAAAAATAGCTTCACTTCTTATTTACTACGAGAACCCACGACATATTTGGTTCGAAAGGCTAGCAGTACAACAACAAAAGGAGAGCTTCTTCACCAATAAGCCACTCGGTCAGATTTCTGGCAGTTGCTTTTGAAGCTAGTTCACGACTGCAGAACGGTTGCAAAAGGGTCAAACGAACATACCGATGCAGCTACACGGCCCGACTGCAGATTTTACATCAATCCACAGAGCATATCACCAAAAATTTACAAATGTTAAAAGATAACGAAAAGTAACTAGCTCGTTGTGTGATTTAAGCAGTAGGCAATTTGGTGCTCCTAAATTTCCTCAAGGACTCTTCGAAATGTCTGAACGCCGCTTTCAGCTCATGCGGAAGAGGGAGAGCCAAGGGACGAGGTGTGCTTTTGTCGTGCTGGTTCCTGACAGAAAAGGAATGAGCCAACGCAGGTTGATGTTTGTTGAGCCCCTCCATCACCAAGGAGAACATTTCAAAAGTGAGGCAGCCCTGAAGAAGGGTCTGTGGTGCACCTGAACATCCATTTGAAGATTGGATACAGCTACCAAACTGCTTGAAATCAAATTAATATGCTAACCTAAACTGTACCTACCCCAAGTTCTGCAAGTAATTTCACGGTTTTAAGAAATTCTAGAATGTATAAGAAAACACATGTATGATGAAGTGTGAATGAAATATGGCATATAACAGAGAGAGATGAAAAAAGTGACATTCTCAAACAAGTAAAAACCGCTGGCACTGGCAGGCAGGCAGGTTTCCAATTTGTCATGCAGTCACACAAACATCTATAAACTGGATTGGTGAACTTCATTGGAGTACATCATTCACATTCAAAGATATGCTATCAACACATGCGGAACAAGAACACATGGTAAAGGTACTCAAAGGTACCATTGGGGCATCCGCAAAAGCATTCATAACAGATGAGAGGTACCTGGAAAGCTACAAACAAGACCGGTACAACAGCCCGCGACACTAGCATTGATGACTGCAAATTGTGACAACAGAATCAATTGCCACATAAGGAAAAAAAAGAAATCAGTTGATAAGAAGAAGCGAAGGCTAAGCTTTGCAAACCAAAGCACACATACCATCATCGTTCCCTCTCAGCGCCTTCAAGAAGCAGGCAATCAAACCGTGCACCCCAGATAACACCGCGAAAGTCTACCCTCGCGATCACCAAATTACAGTTAGCAGAAGCAACTCACTACACACTCGAAACCCACCCCCAACGATAACGACACAAAGATTATACCTTGGCACTGGATCGTGCATCACCAAAAGAACCCTTAAATCCTTTCCTCCTGAACAGCCCAGACCCTGAACTAAACACAAAAGAAAACCCTTTTCAGCAACAAAAAAAAAAACACTTTCTTCACCCTGGAGCTCAAACCCTTAAAAGTTAAAACCCTTTATTCGTAAACAATCCAGAGCCTGAAAATAAATAATAATAAAAAACAGCCACTTTCCGTTCAAAGACTCCAACTTTTATTAAATTCCTTTCATAAATTAATGGAAAGGTAAAACCTTTTTTCATAAATTAAAAAGCCAATTTTTTTTAAATACTAACACATTATCGACTCCAAAGAATATGGAACTGGAGAGAGAGAGAGAGAGAAGCGGGGGATTATGACCGTAGCCCATAACGCCGCCCAAGAAGGCGCCGGCAGCGGCGTCGCCGGCGGAGTTGAGGATGCAGACGACCGGGCGTCTGGAGAGGAAATTAGGGTTAGGAATAGGGCTCCAGTCGCCATTAGTAGTCTCTTCGACGTCGTCATCGTCGTTGGCCAGAAAATCTGTGCAGAGACCAAGATGGATAGCTAGCTACTTGGTGGAAAGATTGACCCGCACCGTACCTCCTAGGATGATCCTACTTGCTCTGCTCTTTGAAAGCCTATAGTCATTACGATAATTGATCCAAATTGTATTAAGGAGACCTTATAATTGATTATAGTTTTACGGATAACAAAAAAGAGATCTGCATTTTATATTAGATCTAATAATGTTCGACTCTAAATTTTAAAAATTTTTTATAATCAAGAACTGAACCTGCAACCCGTCTTTGACAAATGGGACATAATTCACATCCCCATCTTGGAAAAAAATCTTCATTAAACAAATTTAACAGTAGATATACTGTACCAGGTCAGCAATCCGGTCAATTTCTCCATAAAAGTTTTAGAGGAACTACTGGAGACTCAATGTATATAATTGGGTGATTATCCAAAGATAATTGATTATTGAATAAAATTTATTAAAATTGAACGACCATGAAAACTTGCCACGCAAACAATAATGATCTGAAAATTGAAAACTACTAGGGACCAAACTGGTAATCTACCAATAAGTGAAATTAGAACAAACAGAAGCATCCTAATGGAGCTATAAACGGGTGAGAAGGCCGCAATCGGTTAAAGGAAGGGGAAAGGAAGAAGCGGGAGGCCGAAGAAGGGACCTAGCTGGCAACGATAATTACGGTACGAAACTTCTTTCTTCTTCTTCTTCTTCTTCTTCATCTTCACAATAGAGATGGTTCTGGGCTTTTGAAGCAAAGAAATCCAATGAAAGAACGGAATATGATGGGATTGGCGGATGTCTTTTGTTGGGTAGGGTGGATTTTAGGACTACTTAAACTTGTTGGTCGAAATTTTGGTCCAAAAAAGTGCAGAATAGGAAAGTTTTTTGGCCAAAAATTGGGTCAAGTGTGTGTTGTTTGGCATTCTTGGATGCATTGGCTGTGGTATGATTTGTGTGATTATTTTGATTATCGTCTCGAAAATATATGTCTGATTGTAGAGGATCTTCACATGTTTGTATGAATTGTATTACCCTACCATTGGTGGATTATAGAACGCTGGTACCCTACTTTTGGGTAAAGGGTGTGCGAGTAAGAACCCCGCCAGTGGGGGCGATGTTAAACGTCGGTACGTCTGCCATTTGGTATATAATGACCACAGTCCGCTATGCTAGGCCTAGGGTATAGAGATTTGGTGATGAAGGTTTGTCTACTGGGAGTAGTACTGTGCATTGTGATGTACAGACATTTATGTGGTGAAGGAAACGAACTTGCAATTCATACGAGTACAAAGTCTTCAAGAAAATAAGATTGAAGAGGTTGTTGATGGCGCTAGTTTTCTCTGCATTCCTCTTGGTTATCTTGTAGTTGACTTGATATATCTGACGGTTAAGATTTCAACATTTTTCCTATTTGTGGCGTGGCGGATCCTATAGTGTTAATTATTTCTTTTAGGTTTTATTTGATCTCCATTGCTTTCCATGTCTTGACCCCCATAAAATGACTCGAATCGAGACATTTGTGCATTTGAATTAAGATTGATCAACCCTGTTCATTGCAGTGCATTTGCCAAATGTGTAAAGACAAGGAGATTCCGCGAGATAGGAGGCCGGGACCATCCCTGGGACCAAAACCAAAATGTGACTCCGATCCTGACGATGATTGCTGTGATAAGTTGTTCTCTTGGTTTTGTGATGGTTGATAACGCTGCTACATGCCCAAGGTATGCAACGGCGAGATATGGATTATGGAATTCCCCTGCACCCGGAATAAACATGTTTAACGTGTACGGATCCGCAAGTGGCATATGCAACCAGGCTCAATGAGCGGCGTGACACTGTCGTGAAGGATTATTTCATAATAAAGCAACAGTGAGATACTTTTCTCATTTGAAATGTGAGGTTTTGAGACACAGATGTATGATGTCAAACCATTGGAGCAAACAGAATTTTTCGACCTAATTACGAAGTGCACAAGTTTCTTTCAGACGAGGTATTTGATTGTATGTTTTCCTCTTACACTTCTCTGCAGCATCCATATTGTAGGTCAAAAGATCCGTGGCAGATGAATCTGAAGTGGCTGGAACGAAACTGCTACTAGTTGCAGCAATATAGACAATAGCAAAAGAATTCGAGCCCCGCCCCACCTGAACCAACTCCGAGAACCGTAGTACAGATAAACCCCAAGACCCTAAAGATCGCAAACAATTGCACTAGAAATATATCTAACAACATGTAAAACCCGGTCCAGTCCAAAGCAGTCACCGTGTCATCCCTTATCCATTGTGGCCCAGCAATACCCGAAACCACAGTCGGCCCAATCCTTTGAGATACGCTTATGAACCTGGCCCAGAAGAAAACTATAAAACCCACGCCTCCGAATGCACATCTATCTCGTGCTTTGTTATGTCTAATTTATTGTCCTCTGTTCTATGTAGTTTTTTTTTAAGGTCTCTGTTCTATGTTTTTTTTTAATAAAATGTTATTATTCCTAAAAAAAACTACCAAAATGATAGTTACATCATCCATATATTGAGTAGGACACTTATTACAACTAAAAATTGATTGTTGGAGTTATTGTAATAAAACCATAGGTTCATGTACGGTGCCTAAGTTGGTGCATCTGAAAATAAATTATTAATATGAATGAGGTGGGTTTGGTTGTAGGTTAAGTTTTCAATATTCCAGCTTGCCGGAGAATTTAAAGTAAATATATCTTGGTGAATACACGGGAAAAGTATAAACAAAATGATTTAATCAAGTCATACTTCTCAAGTAAGGACAAAACTTGGGCCAGTGGACCCTACTCATCCAACCCGGGCTGGGCATGTATTGACCGAGCCAACTTCGATCTTAGTTAATTACGAGATGGGCAGAATCATTTTATAATCAACCTTTCTAGTTTACAAGAATCAAATTAGAGATCTCTCCCATCAATAAAATAACTTGCTTTGCGCCCATTCATTCCCAAAGAGACTGAAAGAGTTGACCCAACAGAAGAGAGTTTTGCAATCTTAGAAGAAACTCCAGGAGATGAGATGGGGCGTTATTCGAAGCCCGTACACGAACACGATCTAATACTTGTTGGTGAGAAGGGAGAGTTCAAGTGCGGTGGATGTGATGAGAAGGAGATTCCAGGAGGAGGTCAGGTTTACTATTGGTGTACTCTGTGCTCGTCTCATTACCACGAGACGTGTGCAAAACTTCAACTCCAGGTCAAAAACTTCTTCCACCCTTGCCCACTCTTCCTCCATCTTGCTCCTACATTTTATTGCAATTCTTGCTTTGAGGAACGCTACAACGTTTTCACCTACCATTGCGAGCTATGCGACTTTGACATGTGTGTAGAGTGTGCAGCTCAGGCTCTCTCCCTCGCTGCTACTTGCAGTGGGGAGAGAGGAGGGGAAGAGCAGATTATACTACATAGTTGTCATCGTCACCCTCTCCAACCACTTCCTCCCTTAGAACCCCCCAAGTCTTCTTTCTTGTCTTGTCCAGTCTGCAACAAGCCTTGCTCACTAGAAGGAGAAGGAGTAGAACCACCAACATGGGGCTGTGAACCATGCAACTTTCAGCTCCACAAATCTTGCCTCGACCTCCTCCCTCAAACAATACAACTACAAAAGAAGCCTCGTTCCAAATTACCCTCTTGGGTTCTGCAAACAGATAAAGTTCAGCCATGCATTGAATGCAACCACACAATTCATTCGAATTTGGTTTTCCGCAGAGCTGGTTGGGGTAAAACTGAGTATTTGTGCATTTCTTGTTGTCTTGTACGCACACTTATTGATGAGTCTTCTTCTTCTTCTTCTTCACAAGTCTCAAAAATCATCAACCATTTCTTTCACCCATGTCCTAATCTCGAGCTTATATTTTCCCCCATCTCCACATGTAATGCTTGTTTCCAAAACCACCACCATCACTTTTCCTATCATTGCAAGAGCTGTGACTTCTTCTTGTGTTTTGATTGTGCCCAACTCTCCCAATTACTACTTGGCCATGAAAATGGAGCCGACCAGCTCGTTCAACACTTTTGTCATTGGCACCCACTGAAACTCTTTGTAGACACACAAGAAGAAACCAACCATACTTGCAGCTTGTGTGAAAGAATCTGCTCTGAACCATTTTACAGTTGCAATGACCAATGTCAGTTTTACATCCACAAGTCCTGCATGGATTCCTTACCGCACAAGACGAACCATCGCCTTCTTGGTCAAACACTTGCTCTACTCACTTTCCATTCTTTTGAGTGTACAACTTGCAACAGGCAATGTTCGGGGTTGACCTTTTATTGTAAAGAAC
Source organism: Hypericum androsaemum (assembly GCA_963995505.1). Classification (NCBI taxonomy): domain Eukaryota; kingdom Viridiplantae; phylum Streptophyta; class Magnoliopsida; order Malpighiales; family Hypericaceae; genus Hypericum; species Hypericum androsaemum. Next base: position 19,847,578 of record OZ023186.1, read on the forward strand.
TCAACTACAAGTTCTGTGTCAAATGTGTCTTGTGGCCGGAGAATGTACATGGGGATGATGGGAGGAGATTCACTAGTGCCCGCCATTGGCATCGATTGAGCCTCTACGAAATCGAGAAAGAACACAAAGCTTCTTGCTTCTTGTGCAAAGAATGTTGCATAGGTCAGAGCTACAAGTGCATTGAGTGTGCTTTCTTTTTTCACAAATCTTGTGCTGAGCTACCTACACAACTTGATCATCCTATTCATCCGCATCACAGTCTTACACTTACAAATAGGTCTATTGAATATCCAGATGCAGCTATGATCTGTAAACTATGCCTCCAAAATCTTTCACAGAATTCTCCTCTCTTTGATTGGGTCTACCAGTGTCACCAATGCGATTTTCAGTTGGATATTCAATGTTCTTCTTGCCTGCCATCACTCGAATACAAAGGGCATCCGCACCTTCTTTATGTAGTGGTCAACATGCATGGCGACAGAAATTGCCAAACATGTAGTAAATCCTGCAACGCCTCCTCTACGCTCCATTGTGCAGATGAAGAATGCGACTTCAGCCTCCATCTTCATTGTGGTCCACTACCCCGCACGATCAAACATGCTCGTCACGTTCATCCTCTTACACTCCAAGATTACTACGTTGAAGATAATGCATCCGATAAGTTTGCTTGTCACGTGTGCGAGGAAGAACGGGATCCACGACTTCGAGTTTATTGTTGCTCTCGAGGTTGCTTAATGATATGCGATGTCAAGTGTGTGGCATCTCAGGTACGCTTGTGTCTCAAACTCTTCTTCTAATTTTTTGTAAATAGTTCATCTTCATCAGACAGAAATTCAAGCATTAGTTTGTGCCATTGCTTACCTTATTAAAATTTTCACTATATTAGGTTGTGCCATTGCTTCTGGGCGAGCGTGGAGAAGTGGAATTGACAACACCATTTCCACAAGTTGCATGCAGGGTGATTGTCTCTTCAATTGAAAGAGACGGAGCTGGAGATGGTGTTCAAAAGACCAAGCATGTTTTCTCATTTGATGAGTTATTTGATTCTTTTTCTACCTATGAATCAGAGGAAGAGGAAACTTTCGGTTTTGAAATTTTAAAAGAAGACAAGGAAGATGACATGTTGAGAACTGAAAATGAGCAAAAAGTTGAAGCTTCAGAGGAGACGAGCTCTATATATGCCTTCAGAGAAGAATCAAGCGAAACCGACACTAGCCTTGACAAGGAAGTCGATAGCTATTCATTTTCATGGAAGGCCTTGTCACGCTTCAAGAATAGTCTTCATATGCCTTCATTTGATGACCTTGAAGAGGATTTCTTGAGGCAATATGATGGATCTGTTATGACAGGAACTTTTGCACTCCCTGAACCTCTTGGGCCGATATACGAAGAGTTTTTTGGAATGTACAACATCATTGATGACAAGTGTAAGAGCAACTACACACAAAAGCGCTCTCTAGTTTTTGTCACGTGTGGTGTTCTACACCAGATGCGGATGACCAAAGTTGTTGATGTCGAAAAAGATACAATTTTACAATGGCTGGGATGGATGGGATTTGTCCAAGATGGAGGAAGATTCAATGTTGGGGTTGTAGAGGAAAACATCAAGCAAGTTTGGCGTGCTCATTATTACATACGGTCAAAGAAAATCGTGGATGACAAAACATCGCAACTCCGGGAAGAGGTCGAGCAAGAGACTAGAACAGTTGAAGAACTAAGGACCAAGTTGGCTGAAGCAGAGGCAAGACTTAAAGATGCTCAACGGAGGGAAAACGAGCATGATACATACAGAGTAGTCGGGTCAAGAGGTCTAATGAAAAGAGAGAGAACGGATGCTCTAGAGATCAAATGGAGAACTTGCTACGAATCGCTAATAACTTTACCCGGAAATATGCCTGCCAAGTAGATTGTAATCAGTTTATAGAGTCCAGTTCAATTATGGCTAGCTTCAATATAAATTATGAATAATTTGCTCATTATTATCTCATATTTCTTGTTTTTCCCTGGAGTCGTCTTTGTAATAATCAAGATATTAGTGGGCGTTTCAGACTTGAATTTCAATCTATTATAATTTAGGCATGGTCTTGCGATTTATGTTGTATCGATGAAGATGTGCTCATTTGATTAAAGTTTAACAGATCAGCATATTATCATCTTTGTAGAGAATTCTCATTGACGGATAATATGCTTGCAAGTATTATTAGAACCATCCTCCATCTTCAAGTGTTTGATTGGAAACCAAATGCGTTACTTGATATTCCTCAGAGCTAATGAATGGATTAGATGGGGCGGTCTCAAACTCTTCATTCAGGAATCTGCAGGTTCTGTTAGCTGCTAATTAACTCGGATTCTTTCGACCACTGGCGTCGAATATTTGCGACGCGACTGCATATTTGGTTCGCAAGGCTGACGATACAACAATAAAAGGAGAACTTCTTCACCAATAAGCCACTCGGTCAGATTTCTGGCAGTTGCTTTTGAAGCTCGTTCAAGACTGCAGAACAGTTGCAAAAGGGTCGAACGAACGTAACTACGCAGCTATATGACTGCATGTTTTACATCAATCCACAGGACATATCATTAAAAAAATCTACAAATGTTAAAAGATAACGAAAAGTAACTAGCTCGTTGTGTAATTAAGCAGTAGGAAATTTGGTGCTCCTAGATTTTCCTCAAGGACTCTTCGAAATGTCTGAACGCCGCTTTCAGCTCATGCGGAATAGGGAGGGACAGAGGGAGAGCCAAGGGACAAGGTGTGCGGTCATCGTGCTGGTTCCTGACAGAAAAGGAATGTGCCAACGCAGGTTGATGTTTGTTGAGCCCCTCCATCACCAAGGAGAACATTCCAAAAGTGAGGCAGCCCTGAAGAAGGGTCTGTGGTGCACCTGAACATCCATTTGAAGATTGGATACAGCTATCAAACTGCTTGAAATCAAATTAGTATGCTTAACTAAACTGTACCTACCCCAAGTTCTGCAACTAATTTCACGGTTTTAAGAAATTCTAGTGTGTATAAGAAAACACATTTCTGATGAAGTGTGAATGAACCATGGCAGATACCAGAGAGCTACGAAAAAAGTCACATTCTCAAACAAGTAAAAAACCGCTGGCACTGTCAGGCAGGTTTCCAATTTATGCAGTCAAACAAACATCTATAAACTGGATTGGTGAACTTCATTGGAGCACATCATTCACATTCAAAGATATGCTATCAACACATGTGGAACAGGAACACATGGTAAAGGTACTCAACAGTACCAGTGGGGCATCTGCAAAAGCATTCATAAAGATCCAAGTGGTACATAGAGAAACAGATGAGAAGTACCTGGAAAGCTACAAACAAGACCGGTACAACAACCCGCAACACTAGAATTGACGACTGCAAATTGGGAAAAAAGAATCAATTGCCACACATAACGAAAAAAAGAAATCATTCGATAAGAAGAATCGAAGGCTAAGCTTTGAAAACCCAAGCACACATACCATCATCCTTTCCTCTCAGCGCCTTCAAGAAGCAGGCAATCAAACCGTGCACCCCAGATAACACCGCGAAAGTCTACCCTCGCGATCACCAAATTACAGTTAGCAGAAGCAATTCACTACACACTCGACACCCACCCGCAACGAAAATGACACAGAGATTATACCTTGGCACTGGATCGTGCATCCCCGAAAGAACCTGTAAACCCTTTCCTCCTGAACAGCCCAGACCCTGAAATAAACACAAAGGAAAACCCTTTTCACCAAAAAAAAAACAAACACTTTCTTCACCCTGAAGCTCAAACCCTTAAAAGTTAAAACCCTTTATTCGTAAACAATCCAGAGCCTAAAATAAATATATAAAAAAAAACATCCACTTTCCGTTCAAAGACTCCAACTTTATCAAATTCCTTTCATAAAAAAAGATAATTTTGATTTAATACTAATATATTATCGATTCCAAAGAATATGGAACTGAAGAGAGAGAGAAGGGGGGGATTATGACCGTAGCCCATAACGCCGCCCAAGAAGGCGCCGGCAGCGGCGTCTCCGGCGGAGTTGAGCATGCAGACGACCGGGCGTCTGGAGAGGAAATTAGGGTTAGGAATAGGGCTCCAGTCGCCATTAGTAGTCTCTTCGACGACGTCGCCGTTGGGGGTTGGTGGGATATCCGCCGCTGTCGCCATCTCTCTCTCTCTCTCTAAACTGTTTCTTCAAAGAAACAAAAAAAATCCGAATATTAATCTTAAAGTTTTAGTATATGGATCGAATATCCCCCCTACGACGCCGTAGTCTCTTTTTCCATTTCTTTCTCATTTAAATATGTCAGACAGTCAGAGGGATAAGTTAATTTACTGAATGATTAAAGAAGCGTCAGCTCAGAGATAATTAGTTACTAGACGCCAACACACTTGCATCAAACCGTAATATTCAGATACAATAATATTTGACTTCCACTTCTTTCAAATGTCCTATTAAATTTGAATTTAGATTAGTCGATATAATAATATTATTTAGATATGACATTATTAAACATGTATCACATTATGCATTTTTTTATAAATAGAATCTTGTTATAACAAGAATTTGAACTCTAATCACAACATCACAATGTCTTTTTCTTGTTCATCCTAACACTATTCTCTCCGTTTAACTTTGGAATTCAGATAAGATCCGATTTATTAGCATCTATGAAGTGGCTTCCCGCACAAACTCAAAAGTCCTCCATTGCTTTAATTTCGCTGTACCAATGGAAAGAAAAAGGGCAACCGAACACTTAATTTTACTTTAGAAAATAGAAAAGTACTGGCAGTACAAATCACTCTCATGGCAAATATCCATAATCAGTCAGTACACATCCAAAAAGAATATGGAAAAAAATGGAGAAAGATAGCAGCTCAATTGTTCCAACAATAGCAAACATAGGACCATTTTGGCAGAGACCCAAGTAGGGTCTTGAACCAAAGTTGAGATATCCTAAACCCAAAGGTTTGGTCAGTAATGGTGCTCTTGGTAGATAGGACCAAACTCAGCCCTCCATGCCTGATCATCATCGTATGGCAAGGTGCTCTGTGGTACCACCTCTTCTTCGGGTTCTTGGTGGTGCATTCGCTGTAAAGCGGATTCCGGCAGCTTGCTTTCCGCCATGTACTGTTTCATGGTGACCATCTCCATCTTGTGCTTTCTCTTCACCTTCTCTATTTGTTTCTTCAACTTAACATTCTCTTCCTGGAGCTGGTTCAGGTTCTCCTGTGGGATGATAGTACCAAGGGAACTGAGTTAGTACAGAGCCAAATTAAATTAGATGAAAACCAAGGGAAGCATTTGTAGCTTGCCTCAGCAGCTGATGCTGCTTGCTCGGATTCTCGCAGCCTGACGAGGAGTTCTCCAGCAGCATGAACGGCTTCTGCGGTGTCTCTTAGTTGGATTTTGAGACTCTTGTTTTCCTTTCTCAGGAAGTCCCTCTCTCTTTCCTTCTCCATCCTTGTGGCAGAGAGCTCATTGGCAACTGCTTTAGCAAAGCGGTTCCCGCTCTTCGTTCCTGCCTTTGCTGCAGCCCTCTTGATCTCTGCCACGCCTCCCATCATAGCGCGGTGCTTCCCGATTAGGTCATTGAACTTCTCTTGTAGGTCTACATAGTGTTCGACCATTCTGGCATGACCAAGAATGGACCTGCTGAGTGCATCATCCAACTCCTCGCTGCACTTCTTCTCCGATCTCAGTTCCATCTCAACCTCTTCCGTTTGTCGGCGACTAGCTTCGAGATCCACCCTCAGGCCATCGGTAAATGAGATCCAATCACTCTCCATCTCTGTCCATCTTTGTCTCTCCTTCTCAAATTCTTCCAATGTACTTGGCCTAGTCTCAACACTTTTTCTCAGTTGAATAGATTGTGCCAACAAGGAGGACCTCAGCTTCTCAATAGGTCTACTCGCAGATGATTCGGAGTAAAACTTCAACTTGATCTTCAAACACTCGATTTCTTGAAGAAGGGCTTCTTTCTCATTGGCATCAAAACCTCTGTCCATGTCCTTCTCACAGTCGAGCACTTCTTGTATTTCCTTTATTTCACAATTCTCTTTCACTACTAGCTCAGTCTCACCTGCAAGAGAACGCTGCACAAAACAAAATGGAAATGATACCAATAGAGCAGATTCTTCACAATAACACCAAAGAGACCAGAGCGTGTTTACCTCAGTCATGGATTCTTGAACCAGTATCATTTGATTCTGGCTGCTGGTTGCACCCTGAGCCTGTCCCGAGGAGAATTGTTCTCTCTCGTTTTTGTATTGCTCTACCTGCAGACATTCCGAATTGTAAATAAAGTGGACCCATGTTCATAGCATATACGTGTGATCAGGAAAAAGGGACTCAAAGAAAAAGTACCAGCTGCTGTAGCTGCTCAATTCTGGCAGCTTGCTCCTTGCAAATGTTTTCAAGTTCCTTCTCGTTCTTAGTGTCTTCTTCTGAATTATTGCTGCTTACATTCTGGAAAGAAGACCGAGGATGAGTGAGTACAAATAGTACGGTGGACACAAGATACATGAATTGCAGACATAATAACTTCACTACCTTTGATGTCTTCAAGCTTTTGTGAATGTCGGCGGAGCTGGAGATGGTTCTCCTTTGACAAGCAGCGCAAAGTGAAGCAGCAGTTTGTCCATCAGAGTTCTCCAAATCTTCAGTTATTTCACCTTCAGGACAAGGTTTTATCGCCAGGTGCCCAAAGGAAAAGGAAACTGAAGATCTATTTAATGCAGAGTTCTGCTGATGGTTGCTAATGATCTCCAAGCCTCTCTGAAGGCTGGCAGACAAGGAGTCGGTATGGCCTGTGAGAATCTTGCTTGAGCGGAGAGATGACGATTTCATCCGTTCACTTTGCTTCACTGACTCCACCAACATAGCCATGCTTTTCCTGGTATTTCCAATTTTGGGAGACTCGGACAAGGTTGGCTCCAGTAAAGCCGCAGATTGCTGGCATAAGCTGATAGAGATCCTGCTCTTAAGTGTAGGATCAACAGTTCTTGCCTCATCAGCACCACCACCTAAAAGATCGGTGTCAGCTGTGAAACAGTCGACATATTTCTCTAGGCTGATATCTTCGTTCTGAATTCCATCAGGACCATCTACTTCACCTTCACTCATGCGATCAATCTCAAAACTCTCCTCCACTGAAGAAAAGTGGGCGGAGTCTCTGTTTTCAGACATATCTCTTCCATCTACACAAGAATTTTGCAGCTTGTGAAGCTGCTGATGCAGTTCCCTCACGTCATCCTCATCAACATTTTCTTCATTGTCTGAATCATTATCAATGCTGGGTAGTATCAGCGATCTATTGAGACTTACTCTCAACTGATTCAAGCTTTCACGGGCTGAATTTCCTGTGAAGTGTCCATTTTTCCTTCCAGTCGAACGCACATCAGATTTTGCTCTTATAAGCTCGTCCTGGAGAACAGAAAAGTACCAATCAAAAATCCAGCAAACAATCACAACTAAAGTTGCTTCAGCATTTACAAGCATCAAGTACCTTCAATTGACGAATTCGATCACTCAAATCATTGACATCGTCCTCTGATATTACATTGATAACTGGCTCATTTTTTATGGACTTAACCCGCTGTCCAAATCTCAATGTCCTCAGCGTCTCAGCATTATTTCTGCATCCAAAAGCATGTCTATGACTCCAGAGATGAAAAGACTGAAAGTCGCAAGTAGTCTGTGATGGATGTTGCAAATAAACCTCATAATCAAGTGACTAAAAACACCAAGAGTGGGTGTTCAAACCACAGGTAAAGAGTTGCAGTAATATTACCTTGTGCCTGGGGAGATGCTGCAGACCACTGCAAGCTTCGCGTTGCCACCCAGAGACTCTCGCATCAAGTGTGTTAAACAGGAATCTTCATAGGGCAAATCTCCCAAACCTCCCACCTGATTTCGTTTGGAAAGGAGATTCACCAAAAGCCTGCATCCACAAGGACAAGAACCGTCAGCAAAAGATCCCATTCATGATGAAAAACTTAGTTTAGTTTACTGCAATGAAAATAGAACAGTCACACCAGGCTTCTGCTTGTCTCCAAAATAAAGAGATCACCATATTCAGAATCGAACAGAGTGGAATGAGTAATGAAATCCTACCCAAGGTGCGACAAGGACTTCTTCACATATTTCCCTTCCTTAGCTAGTTCTTTATTTGCATCATCATCTTTACTTCTATCCATCCCAGCAAGATCAACAAGGGAGACTTTGCTGATCTTCGAACTACCGAAGCATGTTGATGCACTCCCCTGTTGTCAGAGCAACTTGCATAAGTGATGCGAATTAAAATCATAAATGTTAAACAGGACTTACAACAACAATATTATGTATGATGATGAACTTCATTCAGGTAAATAAGGAAACATCTTAAACTGCCAAAAAAAGGTCCATGTGTTCTTGACTCTACCTTACACCAGGATTCAATTATCAAAGTAAATATGACGTGGGACCTAGAGCTCTTAGAATTTGTGCTTGTAGCTCCAACTTTTCTGCTGGACAGACCCTGCACCACATAGCATGTAAAATGATGGTAGTTAATGAAAAATAATCAATTTCCATACCAGATAAATAACAACAAGAACAGAGGATCTCCGGCATACCTTAACGAGGATTTGAGTGGCATCCTCAAAGCTAGCTACATACTCCTCAGTCAAGTTCTCAACACGCAATCCAACTTTGGGATCATCCACAATCTGATTCACGAACAGATTCGCAACTCAATTGTAGATTGCAAAGTGTATACAATGTAAGAATTAACAGATTAAACTCAAAACTTCACCTCCAGGTTTCTTTGCATTGGATCGAGCAAGTCCCTCACTTCTTCATTGTAAATCTGCACTTGTCAAACAAACAAAGATGAATCAGGATGTGTATACTCAAGCTTTGTCATTTATCAATCACGATGAAAAAATTTCAGGAAGGAGCAACCTCGAGAAAAGAGCATCTGCACTGGTAATTTATCCGCTTCCCCCCTGAGTTCTCTTGCTCCTGCATTAGGGGAACAACAAAAGAAGCAAGTCAGAAACTGCATACTTTGCACCAGATAAAGCTCAATGCTACGAACCCAGATAGAGTAACATACTCCCTTGATCTCTGAGAACAGCATCTGGAACATGCGAGGGGCAATGCCTTGATGACTGCAAGGAGCAGGATCCTCAACCATTGCACTTGGAGTGCCCCACATCGTGTATGATTTTCCACTTCCACTCTGTTTGGAGTCAATATTTTTAGAACGGATGAGAACTGGTACCAGAGGTAAAACTGATGAAAGGAACATGTTCTCTCTCTTTCGGGCAGATACAGAATCACAAGGTATCGAGAAGTCATGAACTGATGTAAACGTAAATGAGACTTGTTTACCTGCCCATACGACAAGATGGAAGCATTGTAGCCTGCCAAAGCACTTTTAACCAGCGGGATCCCAACAGCGTCGAAAACATCTTCCTGTCCAATTAAGCACAAACTTTGAGTATTACATTTCAAGGAAGGTACAATGCTGAAACACAATCACATCAGGAAGGAGACAAATGACCTGATTCGAGTTCAAATTAAGGACTGAATCGAAGGTAAACCTCCGGTCTTCAAGAGAAAGGGAATCCGAAGAGACCTTCGTCACTGCCCCGAGCCCGTCTTTCTCGTGCTCTTTTAAAGGCCTAATTCTTACAACAACCTTAAAAACAAAACCCAAAATTCAAATCTAGTGAACTAATCCTAAAAAGGAAACAAACTACTCCTCAAGCTATATGACCAAACAAACCTTCACCGACGTGTCCAATCCGTCCTCAACCACCCCGATCTGGCTACCGGGTCGCGCGATTTCCACCTGAATAGGCACAAAAGCAAGCACCTTTAGGGCTAAAACCCACAAAAATTGACAAAAAAAGAGTAAGATCTTTCCAAGCAAAATTAGAAAGCGAACCTGGAGAGGGGGTTTCTGTGGGGAGAGGGGAGACGGGTCAGCGTCGATTCGGACGTTGGGATCGGGAGGCGGAGTGTTCTCGGAGGAGGAATAGGCGGTCATCGACTTCCGGGTCTTAGGGTTGAGTTTGGGATCCGGGTTCCGCTTCTTGAAGGAGGAGATGGACCTCGCCGCCGGGAGGAGGCTCCGGAGAGACGACGCCGTTACGGAGCCCAGGAACCGGGTCTCCCCCGCCTCAGCCGCCGGTCTCATTACGGCCACTTAGGCTGCTCCTTTCTAGAAAGAGAGAGAGAGGGAGGAAGACTTTCTAGAGAGAGAAAAAGAGAGCTTTTTTTTCAAAAACTCTGTGACCGTTGCGGATTTCAAAATCTGAGGGGGAAGAAGAAGAAGAAAGTGTGGTTTTTAAGTATAGAGATTGGCTTTTCGGTTTTGAAATTCAGTGGTTCTTATTTATTTATTTTTTTGAAGCTTAAATTCAGTGGTTCTTTTTTGTGATGGACGAATCTGCCCCGTGATTTAATTAAAGTCGGTTGCTTTGTTTTGTCCCTTCGTGTGGCTAGAGGTGAATTAACAGGAGGAGCGGCTCGTCGGATTAAAATTTTATTTAATACCGTTGTTTTCAGCCCTTTACTAAATATTGAAATACAACAAAAAGATGTTCTAAGTTAATCAAAATATATCAAGTTTGGATGGTTAATCATCTTAAAGTGTTAAATATGGTAACATACCAAGAACTTGTTCAATTATCTTAGTGGTATATACACTCAAAAGTTTAATCTTCTTACCAGCTAATTTTTTCGAAGTTTTATTTTCAATAATATCCGTGAGATACTATTGAACACTTGTTCTAAGGATAAAAAAGAGAAGAGGGACTTGTTTGAAGTGATGAAGAAGGATTCAAATTTTGCCTCTACCCCCACGTTTTGGGTCATACTTATTGTGATGAAGAAGGATTCAAATAAGGAAACAACATTGTCATTTAATTTTAAGGAGGGGTAACTATATCCATGGAATGCAACTGCAATAAAACTCGGCAAGAAAAGTTTTATTTTACTTTGAAATCCGATCCATATCGATCCATATAAGTCGATCTGTCTGGATATTAGATGGTTTTCTCGATGGCTAACAACTTGATTTAACTCTTGTTAGGCCACGACGAGATGGAAGAGAGAGCCGTTGAAATCGTACTTATTTTCGCTGTGAAGAATAATGTATGATACGAAACGATGGGAGCCTAAGCTTTAATATAAATGCTTCACCACTATTGGACTCCTAACATAATGTTTCCCATCTGTCCAAGTCAACCCTCCAAATACATAATCTTCAGGTTCATCCTTCGTTTTTGCTTTGATGGTTACCTTGAATGTCTTCTCTTCACCTGTTTTCGTGAACTCCAAGCTACTGGGCTCCACCAAAACCGATAATCCGGTCGGCTGCTCCACCTGAACATGGTACGTGGCCGGCTGGCCGACGTTCTTGACCGTTCTAGTGACAGTCGTCGAGATGTTCAGGTCGGGGACTGTGATTGAAGGGTAGTTGTAGTCCGCCAGGCTGAAGGACTTGGGGCACGAGTACGGTTTTGCATAGAATTTGGTGAGTAGAGTTTGGTTGTAGCCCCTCGTGCATAAGTAGTTCAAGTAGTCGTTGACACCAAGATCATAGATTAGGCCTGGATCCACTGCTTGGGTGGGACGGACGTGGCCTGAGCCGTACCCGAAAGGGGTTGCACGTTGGAACGATGGTTCAAGCAATGGCTCATCTTTGTTGTCTGTTGTCGTTGCTGCAAATGGAGGATGCCAAAAGCGAATTAGAACGAAGAATGTGGTTGATCATGACAGAAGACGAGTTTGAATGGTTCAGTGGTACCAGAAGTCATAATTGCTGATTTAATTGCAGCAGGACTCCAGTCAGGGTGCAAAGCTTTGATGAGGCCGACAATCCCTGCAACATGAGGACAAGACATTGAAGTCCCCGACTTCACATTGTAAGGAATCCGACGCTTGTCAAAGTCTTCGTCGGTTGGTGATGCTCCTAAACTGAAAGCCGCGATCACATTGAGTCCAGGTGCAGTAACATCAGGCTGCATCAATGAACACTCGACAAGTCATGTGTTTTCCTTTACAAAAACCAAATGAATATGCAACTCTGTTATGATACTTGGAGCAAGAGAATCAACAAGTAATTTCGGAATGAACCTTGAGGATAGAATTGTCAAGAAGATTAGGCCCTCTAGCTGAGAAGGTGGCCACTAAAGGAGATGGCTTTGTTCCAAGATATGTCCTCACATTGGTAATACTCGCCATGGGGTTCCTGTTCCATCAAGAAACATATATAAGGATTGAAGTATCGAACACACGAGACGATACCAATGAACGAAATGGGGTAGGATTCATTCTACTTTGTGGAGTTGGCGTAGGAGAACACAGCTTGACCATCGGTATAGGTTACATGTGCAGCTGGGAGGACATGAGCATCAGCTATGACTTCATATCCATAAGTCTCGTCGTTGGCTAGGATCATCCCAACAGCACCAGCGCGAAGGGCCTGCTCTCCCTTATCCGCTCTTGCGTTGTCACCTTGAAGGCAGACCACGATCTTCCCCATTGCCTTCTTAGGATCAAGCGTTCCCTCTTCGCAACGCAAGCTGCCAAAGTTCAACCAGGTTCAGACCATGAATTTGAGATCGTATAATTGTGAAGGGATAGCCAACTTACGCAGAAGCAGCAGACTGATCATCAAGCTTTGCATCTGACCCGAGAATCAGAGGATACAACTTCTGTTCAGGCAAGCCTCCCTCCGATAAGCTGGTCCCCTGGCAATAAGAACAACGCCATCAGAGAAGATTAGTTAATGTTACAATCTCAGACAGAGATCACTGCAAGTCAAAGTACCTTCACACGCTTCATGTTACCAAGTCGGATCCAGTTGGTGAATTCGCGGTCCATGGTGCTAGCACCAGCCGTCAGGAACCAAGGGGCAACATTGTACACACTACCAGGAACAGGCCCTGAATTTCCAGCAGCGGCAACAACCACAATGCCCTTAAGCACTGCGTGGAAGGCACCAATAGCTGTTGAATCATTAATGTACTCCTCAGAAACACCACCGAGCGACACCGAAATAACATCAACTCCGTCACTTATAGCAGCCTCAAATCCGGCTAAGACGTCCGCGTCATAACACCCTCCGATCTCGCCGACAAGGGGCCAACAGACCTTGTAAGCCGCCACGCGGGCCATCGGGGACCCTCCCTTTGCGGTGCCATTGCCGTTCCCGAAGACACTGACAGATGGGACGAACCTGCCAGCTGCAGTGGACAAGGTGTGTGATCCGTGTCCGTCACTGTCCCGCGCTGTCTGGAAGGTGGAGTTGAGCTCCCTTCCGAGAGCTGCAGCGTACCCTTTGTTGAAGTACCTTGCTCCTATCAGCTTCCTGAGGACAACACAAATAGTTGCTCGACAATTGATTAATCTAAGTGTAGTTAATTATCTTAATAGGAAAATTATATTACCTGTTACAGTGGACCACATCCTTGGCTTCGCCGCTATCACAAATTCCGCGCCACCTCTTCGGGATTGGGCCCATCCCTTCATCACTAAAGCTCTTTGATTCCGGCCACACCCCTAATTAATTAGAACCAAATTTCGAAAAGAAAGCTGACAAATTCTATGTTCGAAAGATCATAAAAGTGGACCAACACTTGTCTATCCACGACTTGAATTTCGTTAATTTTGAACAACTTAATTGATCCACGTGTTTAACGTTTCCATGTGAAAAAATACTATCAAGTAATAGTAAAGATAATCCTAGAAGATTGGAATAAATACACACCATAATATTACTATACTTACCAGTGTCGAGGTTTGCAATAATGACGTCTTGGCCATAATTAGCGAGGTTCCAAGGAGAAGATGCGGGAACCTCTCCGTCCTTTTCCAATCCGAGAAATTCCCATGATCTTGTCGTCTGCAGATTCCTTGCTTTATTTAAGAACACCGAAACAACATCTGGGTGCTCTGTAGATGAAACCAAAATAAAAAACAGAGGACAAATAAATGCAAATGATTATGTTTCTTCTCCTTTTTAATGCAATTGGGATTATGAGAGAGAGAATTAATGAATTTCACTCACTTCTGAGTGCTTCTGCTTCTTCTTCTTCGAGCGGAGCAGCGAAGCCATTGATGTTGTGGGTGTAGGAGTAGAAGATTTTGTCCTCTGGCTTCACTTCACTATTAAACCAACATGAAAAAAGAAGAAGTGTAATTATAAGATGTATCGAGTTCGAAACATGGGCTAAGTGGATAGAATTTTGCGATTCTTTGGATTACCTTTGGGTGACTGATCCAAGCAAGTCATAATGCGAATTGGTAACTGCTTCAATATCAGACAATGTTGGCTCTCCTTGGTGGGAATGTGACCCCAAGTACACTACATAAGACTACACAACAATCAAAGAGTTAGACTCGAATCAAAGGCCACTACTCGCCGAGAAATATAAGATTTACGTGGAAAATCCGGTTCGAGTTTCCTATGTTTAGTTAGATGGTACGTTCCCTGAGCTATTGGAGGAGAGACTCCATGCTCAGGAATAGAAAAATAAAAACAGAGGATAAACAGGGGAAAGCAAAGCAAAAGAATCAAAGGACATAGGTAGTTTTTTTTATAAGCAAATTTTTTTTCATGACCAAGATTTGAATCCTAGTCACTCCTCACTCTACTCTTTCTTTATATCATTAGACAAGTGGTCTTTGGTAGAGGACATGGTAGTGTGTGACGTTTTTTCTCTTTACCTTTTGGGTGGCAAAAGTTGGTGGCAAGAAAAGAGAGAACAGAGAGATTAAAACAAGTAAAGGACAAATAATTGAATGGCTCCTCATCTGATTATCTCTTCTTCTTCCCTCGTGTGGAATGGAATAGGATGGAATTGTCACTCTTATCTAATAAAAAAATGACTCTGCCTGTGAGATGGGGTTCCCCTGTTTTTATACTCTGTTTTGGAGAATTTTGTCAAAAAAATAGATAGTCTTAGTTATTAGACAAATTTTATTAAATGACTTGCCATACTGTATTTTGAAAACTAATGAATTAGTGGTAGAGTAATTAAGTTAGGTTGTTATATATTCTACTCAAAAGAAGTAGATTACTATATAAAAGTTACTGTATAAGTTAATTAGTCTTCCCAAAACTTGAAATTTTTTTATATGGAAAACTTTTAAAAGGTAAATTTTAAGAGAATTTTGTCACTTTTAAAAGTTCTATTCGATTTGAACAATATTAGTCGGCCCAGTAGTCAAATAACAAAAATTATTTCCCTCCTAGCCTAGATTAAAGAGCTAATAATTAAGATTAAGTGAGGCATGTGGCTGGATCAGTTTCATACATCGGGGGTTATTATATCCAGGAGAGGGTAGAACATATCTAGGGCTTTGTTTATACTATGTACATTATTAATAAAATATCCTAACTTATAAAAAATAATTAAGGTGGAAAACTTGGTTAAAATCAGGGACTAAGATAGAGACTAAATTTTCACATGATATTATCTTTGAGTTTAGAGACTAATTACTTGATTTATTAAATTCTTAGACTAAATAATATTAAGTTATCCTATCAATTAATTTTCCAAGAGAGACATATTATACCCCCAAAAAAATTGAGGACACTTGTGTTGTGGGCCGTTGTCTATCAAAATGGGCCAAGAATAAGGGGTAGAAGACCAGTAAGATGAATCAAATTGAATTTGAATTATAATTTGTAAAATTTGAACTATCAAAATTATGATATATATTTAGTTTTTCTAAAGATGAATTCAAATACTAATTATAAATCGTTAAATTTGAATTAAATTAATCTAAATTTGAACTATATTTTACAAGATAATTGTATTTGAGAAATATTCAAACTTAATTCGGCTGAATTCTTTTATATGCTTACTATAAGTACTATATCCATAACCTTTTTGCAATGATATGTTTGACCTCAATAATTACATATTAAGTTGAAATTATTTTCTCATAAATGGATTTTTTTTGTAATGGTTAGTAAAAAGTTGTGATGTTGATCTATAAACCATTTGTAGATGATCGATTGTTGATTGTTGAACTTTACCGTAAAACTACTTCCTCGACATTCCACACGTTTTTCTTTATCTGTTCTTGCTCCTCCTCTTGACGCCATAATATTATTAATAATATCATTAATTATGTGAATATAATATGACTAATTATATAATTAATAATATGACTAAAATAGCTTAATTAGTAAACTTTGAGAAATAATACTTATAGAGATCATATTATCAATATAAATATTAGATGATTGAAATTGAATCATGCAAATTTTAAAGAATAGAAGAGGATATGTATAGTGTTTTGAAGTAAATTTGAAAAAATTCCTCTATTTTCCCTTTTTCCAAATTTATCCTTTTTTTTAAATTTTTATACATAATTCGAGAATTGATGAATTTGGGATATATAGTTTTGGATTTGATTCGTCCAAGGAAAAATTCTAATACGAATCGAGAATCGTTTGAGCCAGTTCGAAATGAATCGGGATTTATTTGAACCAGTTCGCATATAATACGAATCTGAATCGGATTCGATTCATGACCACCCCTACTCGTGATCCATCAAAATGGTTTTTTTTTCTTTGTTGACCGGTAAAGTCTTTTTTTCATCCATTTACTATTTAGTTAGTTTTCTTTGCAAAATTTTATTTTCAAAGTCGTCAGACGAATCTGTTAATAATATTTTTATATTCGTAAGACTTAGACTAAAACATCCTTATCCTTATGTGAATCCAATTTCACTTATCCATTGGACAAAATCACGATGTTGTTTTAAAAAAAACGTAAGAAGATGACATTGCTTCAGAGCTTGTGAAATAGTTAGGGAAATGGGAAAACCAGCAGTACCAGGATTTTAGATTAAGTTAGGTAAAGAAATGGGGTGAGATGTTGTAGTGGAAAAATTGAAAATGTAGAAGATGACAAATCGGTACTAGTTCTTCTTTTGGATTATTTGGTAGATTTGTTTTGAAATAGTTGTTAAGATTGAGCAATAATTTTGAATGACGATAAAATTTTATAATAAATATTTATAATTATATTGTCATTGACTCGAATTCGCAATCTCTCGATTAAGTTAGACATCAATATGGAGTACCTATAGCTGATCATAATCTATATTGCTTGACGCCACTCTCATTCCAAGAAAGTGACAGGCGGACAACTATAAAAATGAGTTAATGCAACAGTCACATACCAAAAATACACATAATTTTGTGGAGAAATTCTTAGTTTATCTATCCCACAAAGATTAACTAATTGATAGTCCAATATTGTAATACAATAAAAAAATTTCTCTAACAAATTTTAAGTCATTGTATTTTTGTTATTCATATTAAGATAAGAATAGTTAATTTACATGATGAAGCCGAAAAACATTGCCAGCTAGACGTTGTTATGGTTGCCTCCGTGTAGCCCAGCAGGCTCCCACTCTCTAACTCCGTTTGCCAGCTCACTTCTCCGTCCCCACTTCAACGTCATTGCTTACGGCGGCTCCAACGACGACAATTGACCTCACCGTCGCCGTTAACACCCCAGCTCAACTAAAAAGATTCTCATTACAAGACAAGCCCAATACTTAAGACCCAAAGGCGACTCTCTCTCTCTCCCTCTCTAAAAGGTCTTCCTCCCCTCTCTCCCTCTCGCTGCAATTCATGTCGGTATGTTTCTAATTCGTTTTATTATATTATTAATTGATTCTGTGTTGTTAAAGAGTGTGCCTTTGTGTTCTGGAGGGGTTAAAGCTTCCATCTTTGTTTTGAAAGTTCGATCTTTTATTGCCTGTTTTGGGATATTATTTCATTTCCTTTCTGGGTTTTAATCTTTGGCCCCGTTGCTTCGATGAATTGGTTTCAATTTCGGATTCTTGAACTGGGTTTTTCTCTTGGTCCTGGATTGATATGTATTTGATCACTTTAGTTTCATTTGGTAGACTTGGTTTGATCAAATTGTGGCCTATGTGACTAGAAAAAGGTCGGGTTCGTTCTGGTTAGCTTATGGATGGAATTTATTGGTAATTTGGGAAAGTAGGATGGAAGCAATGGGCTATTTTGGGGTATGAATGTAAAGTTTGGTAATAACCTTAATGGTTCTTGCATCTGATCTTTAGTATTGGTTGGATATGAGAAGGCTAAGGACAAATGGAACATCCGAAGCAGTGAATACGTGATTCGGAACTTCGGAAGCTAGTAGCTATTGACATTATTTAGCAACAAAAAGAACTTGTAGCTATTGAAACACCATAGTCGTTATCCGGCAGTTGTTTTAGAGCATGTGTAAAAGTTTAGTGTAATCTGGGAGGACTGGTGCAGCCTGCTAATAGCAAAAGAAGATGCAGGATCATTGTTAAACAGTGATCGGTTTGCTTGGAGGTGCATGATATTGACTAGGTAAAAGGAAATGATTTGCAGCTAGTTTGTGTCAATTTGTTTATTGTATTACCTCATTCTATATTTTGCACAGCTTGTAGGTCTTGTATAAGTCTATAAGATAGGGGATTCCTGCTGTGAGGTGCAGTAAGAAAGAAAACGAGTTCATTGGATTCTAGAGGGCGTCCGGCATGCTTGTTTGCCTACCAATAGTTGGAGTAGTTGAAATTTGTTGATTGGGCAGTATTCCTTTTAACCATAAATGCTGTCTCATTCCCTTTCTGATCAAAATGGTTAAGGTCTAACAATTTTGTTTTAGAGCATGGGTTTCGTGGGAACTTGATGTCTTCTTCTCATGGAGTCAGTTGTTTCTTGTAATGGTTGTAGTCTGACCATTCTGGAAGTCTGTACTATTTTTCTGACCAAACAACTGGAGTTCACATCGTCCTGTTGCATTATTGTTTCTTTTTTACACAACTTGCTGTTGAATTTGCATATACCTTAAACCATGAGGTGAACAGCCAGCAGGGGATAGCCTTTGAACTCGTGTCCGGATGCTGACGGGAACCTTTTTTTGTATTTATTATTTCAAGCAGGACGCAGGTCGGCCGTTGCCAAAATTTGGCGAATGGGATGTCAATGATCCGGCTTCCGCCGAGGGATTTACTGTGATCTTTAACAAGGCTAGAGATGAAAAGAAAACAGGTGGCAAACCTGATTCACCCGGAAAGGCGGATCATCATCATATGAGGCCTGGAGTAGATCCTGGCAAACCTCAGGCTGTAAGTTTTCTGTTTCCCTTTTCATCATTATCCCTTTCATTACCAGCTGAAAATGGCTTTGCCATGTCCATGAAATAAATATTGTGCAAAAACTGCATGTTTCATTGCAAACCGGACACAGTTAGAGGTTGTCAAGTGATTTTGTACTTTCTATGCTAGAAGCTATAAGCTAGAGTTTTAACTGCCCTAAGTGGAACCGCATCCTTTCGAATCCTCATATATGCATAGCAGTATATCAGCGTGAAATCTTTCCACCTCAACAACAAGATGCACATAAGAAGAAGGCCATACTTTCGGCATGGTGCACATATTCTTTCTGGCGTTTTGTTAAAATGAATCTACTGTCTTTTTATGACATGGTGTGTTATTCTGATGTTCAGAAAAAATGGTTTTGCTGCATTCGGAGTCCTGCGGTCGAATCTTGACATCATACGCAGGGGCTTCTGCCGACGTGTATGACACGTGATAAAGCAGTCTGAACGATGAATCCTCGTGACGGAAGATAGAAGCAGCGGTGTGCCGATGAACCTTGCCGCAATTTTACTTGTGTTGTAAAAACTGTATTGGGGAGATTGTATACG
This sequence comes from Hypericum androsaemum, assembly GCA_963995505.1. Classification (NCBI taxonomy): domain Eukaryota; kingdom Viridiplantae; phylum Streptophyta; class Magnoliopsida; order Malpighiales; family Hypericaceae; genus Hypericum; species Hypericum androsaemum. The sequence goes on from OZ023186.1 coordinate 19,867,308, forward strand.
CATTGGTTGTATGTATGAAATGGCTTTCATCTGTTCTTCTTTTGCTTTTGGTCTCTTATCTTATGAGCTGTAGAGCTTCCAAGACCACATTTTATGTTCTTCTATTGTACGCAGACGGGTTTCTTTTGTGAAATATAACTATACTTGATCAGGTTCTCTCTTAAGAGCTACAATGTACTCGAGGAAGTAACATCTCAGTGACAAATGGTCTTCGTTAATTGTATTCGTCAATAACCAAAAAAGAGAGAGTTCTGAGAGTAAATGGTCCCTATAATTTGTGCTTAAGCCTGCTGAGAACGGGAAGACTTGAGATGGTGTATTTCGCCAAGTAATTGAAGCTAAACTCTAGAGATGCCAAGCTTCCTTTCGAAAAGGCGGCGGAGTAGGTAAACCTGGAGGGCACTTGCGCCAATTAGTGCTGCAGATTCATAGAAAGCCTTGTGAATCGCCCTCTTGCTCATTGCATCATTTACTGCATCACCAAGAACAACAACTAGACTAAAGCATTATTCCGGAAAAAACAGCCAGAGAGTAACAGAACAGCGTAGGAATTGTTCATGGTGGCGGGATTCTCGAAGGAATACATGATTACAGGGATCGGACTCGAGTTAAATGACAAGCAGTTGATCAAAGGATCAAGTGTTCTTATTCCTGTTATCCACTCAAATGTAGTAACTTCTCATAAACCATATTTCAGAAACTATCTTTACCAAGAGGGAAGCTGTGGTTGCATTCAAACATGAGAGAGGCCAGAAAGTTTCATGAAATCTCCCAATCCCACAGGCACATTCCTCGTCCCATTTATTGGAAAGCAAAATGCATGAATATATCTCGCTCTTTACCACTAAATTTGTGGTGGATCGATTTTTTAAAGAACACACCAATCTCAAATGGGATAACAAGATTAAATAAAGAGGTACCTATAGCTTGGCGTTCGGTCTGTGCCTCCAACCAATGCTGCTCGAACTGAATGTTGTAAAGGGCTTCCTCTAACTTCGAAATTTGCTCCAACAATGGAGTAAAATGCTCTGGTAACAACAGTTCAAAACAGTCACAAAAGGTACACTGTATCTTGACACTTAACGAATCATTCAGCATAGCTTACCGTCTTTTGCATGCTCGTCATAGTATGAAAAATGGCCAACATGAACATCAAAATCAATAGTTTCATGATAAGGAGACTTGTTAGTGAAGCAGAACTTGTGCACTCCTTTATGATGAGCCATGAACTCAAACTTATCACTGGTCTTATCACGAATATCATACAACTGATCACCATTGGGCCCTTTTACCTTGCATTCAAAAGATCAAGCAATTAGTGGTCTGGTCTGAGCAGAAAATTTTACAGCATATGGCAGAAGAAGAAACCAAGTATACAATTTATCAAATTCTGCAAGCTAGAGACGTTCAATGAAGTGATAGTAGATGCAAGTACAAAGCTTGCAACAAGCTCTATACATCTAAACCAGTTACACATAGAAACTCTCTTCTGGAAATTGAAGTTCACAACAAATCATTGAACAACCACCAAGTCTTGGGAACCACAGCCTCTGGAAATTGTATGCTCGGATAAGAGACATTCGGGTTGGCGTCAAGCACATTCGAAGAAGAAAGAAACAAGAGCACGACCACGTCAAGAACAAAGGGTAGAAGCTTACCACAAGATCAGCGCCGTTGTCGCTGAAATGCCAAGTAGAATCGGACTTGATGACCACAAACGAGACATGAACGGTATCCCCTTCGTATTTAACCTCGTGCGAAAAGCATTCTTCCCTGTCTATCACGAATCTAATCCCCAACACCTCCCTTGAGCTCCACAGGACAGCCATAAGCACCACAAAGCACACTTGTTTCACCCCAATTCCCATCTCTCCAAGCGAAAGATCAACACTTTACACCAATGCAAGTCCAAAGAAAATATTTATCAGACCAACAAACAGAAAAAGCCCCACTCGCTATTACATTGGGAAAAACCGATTCCGGGTAAAAAGAATTGAAAAGACCAATTCAATGGAAACCTAGCACCCTAAATTTGATCCAGCAGCACAAGAGATCCAATTAATCCCAAATTTCCCAATAGAAGAGATCGAGAGAGAAAGCAACCATCTTTCGAAGCTGGATCGAATTGGGTACTTTCTTTCGACCAGAAAAAAGGGAAAAAAGTTTACAGGGGACCAAATAAAGGAATACCTTAATAGAGATAGAGTTTTAGGACACCAAAGAGATGAAGAACAGCAGCGAGTAGTTGACGTCGAAGGAGTCCTTTCTTCTTTCTGTTTGGTTCTGTTCTGTACTTTTGTCTTTCCGCCCCTTTGCTTGCATTATGTTTTTTTTTGGCAAATTATCCAGGGATCCCTGGTCTATAGTGAATTACTTCTAGGATCTCTGTTATTTAAAAAATTATTTTACCGTCTCTATTTTTAAAAAAAAATATTAGTCTCAGATCTCTCACTAATGTCACAAGTCATTTTTTAAAATTTTTATCACGTGAAATGATCTTTATATCCTTGAAAAAAACTTCATCTTCAATCTTCGAAAAACTATCATCTTCAACTTCTAATTCCAGAAACTCAAGAACAAATCCACGAACCAACCAAACCAAAACTAACGACTTCAGACCCAAAATTAAGAAGTTTATGATACAAAACCAAAAACTTTAAACAGAGAAACATGTCCAGAAACAAAAAACTTTTAACACCATAAACACTAACCCAGGAACAAGAATAAACCAACAAAAATTAAAGAACACCATATTAAACATCAAAATCTGTAATTACATAAACTCAAAACCCTAAATCGATTAACCACCAGAACTCGTCCTCCCCCTCGTCGTCATTTCCATGTTTCTGCCTCCTCTCTCGAGCTCCACCGCTCGACGGTGAAACGAAATGGAGGCTTGTCGGAGGTCTAAACGATGTTCCTCAAGCACTCCTCTCGCAGATCTGCCAAAGTACACATCATCGACCCCGGGAGGTCCTCTTCCCGCCGACGCAGCTCTTCCCGTCACGGCCCTCTTCCCCTTGTCATCCTGGCAGGTGAAAAAGCCGCTCCCGACATTTGATGCAAAGCCAACCGGCCGACGACGACTTATCTGACTCCGATGAGGACGACGGGTACATGCCTGGGGTGCTGGATATCATTCGGAAGGGTTTAGTTGGCAACGGTGTCGATCTTATTGGTTTCGAATTGCCGGAGGATTTAGGGTTTTTTTTCCAACCCGTCACCGCCGCCGGCCGAGTGCAGCGCCGACTAGTAGGCTATTCTGGAAATGAAGAATTGATGGCTAACATTAATTAGGGACTCTAGATCAACATTTTTTGAAAAATAAAGATGACAAAATAATATTTTAAATAGTAAGAATCCTAAAAATAATTTTATTATAGACTAAGAATCTAAAAATAATTTGTCTTTTTCGGATTATCTGGATCCGTTAATTCTGATTAAGTCTTTATTTTCGTCATGTTTGGATGCCAGCAATAGATTTGCTGCCGGAATCTTACTGTTTCCTTCGTGGCATTTTTCTATTGGAAGAAATTACGGTGTAATTGCTGACCTCTTTCAATGTTTTTCCCGATGTTTATTAGATTGTTAATTAGATACCATATCGTCGTCTTAATTTTTTTTAAAACTATTTGGTATAATATATTAATGAAGTTAATTAATCAAAATTTAATTTGGGTCAAATCAGTCATTATTTTTTGTGTGGAAGCAAATCAGTATTAATATTTTTTTTGGTGGAAACAAATCAGTCATTATTGATGACATTGATAATTACACTAATTAATGATATTCATTTGCACAACATTTAGATTGTTGAAACTTGAAAGTTCAAATTGTAGTGAATTTGTTTGAAAGTGTTGAAAATTGGGCAAATTAGTTCAGATCTCTGAAGTTTGGTCTCCTTCTTTTTCCTGCATTTCTAAAATCTATACTAACGTCCCCCGTGTTTAGTTTTAGAGATTCGCAAGTCCCTCGCTGACATCATCACTCATTTTATTACTATGTTATCATCGAAATGATTATTATACCCCCTTTTCATCTTCTCTGGCAAACACCATCCTCTCTAGCGAACACTAATACGCTCTGACCATAGGAAGTGAGCTTTAGTTTGGATAATAACGACCGACGAATTACCTCGCGCACCCTTTAATTCGTACTTTTAACTGACCCCACAAGTTTGACGGTGGCGGTGACCCGCCATGAAAAAGCAAAGAATAGGAGAGAGAAACCAATGGGCGTAGAGCTACTTCGAGAGGGACTCCCCAGGGTTCAACTCCGCCGACCAAATGGTGTCTCACCGCCACGTGGCGTTCAAGCGCGACCATCCGGGAGACCAAGCGGTCCCCGACAAGGTCTCATTCTAGGTCATTGGCAAGAGTTCGAGTTTCTTGTGATTGGAAATGAATTTGATGGGTTTAGCTAGGGGAGGAGGATCCGAGAGGTGAAAGATTGAGATTGGTTCCTGGAGGAAGATGGTGAGGTTTGTAGGGAGGATGTGGGAAGTGGTAGGAGGAAGGGTGGGAAGTTGGGGAAGAGGAGGAGGAAAGGGGGAGGTAGGGATAATAACGATGGCGGCGAGCTAAAGCTAAAGCGAGGCTGAGGCTTGAGGACGGCGGCGATCTTGAGGACGGAGAGGACGAGACGGTCGCCAACGGTGAGCTCATGGGTCTTATTAAATTAGTATAATTCTTGTTTTTTGTTTAGTAATTTGTTGATTTTAAATTTGATTAATTGAGTTTGATTTCCAAGAAGAAGAAGAGGGGCGATGCGCAGGGAAGAAGATAGATCTTTGGAGAGGAAGGAAGAAAAAAGAGGTAATTTTTTTAAGAGTATTTTTGTCATTTCAATGACAAAAATGGAAAAAATAGCTGCTGACGCCAGCCACGGACCCGAGAATTTCTAAAACCAAACACGGGGGACGTCAGCATGGATTTTAGAAATGCAGGGACCCGAGAGGGAGGGAGATCAAACTACAGGGACCTGATGTAATTTGTCCTTGAAAATTTATATACTCGTTATCTAAGTTTTAGTTTGGATATAGGTATTTTATTTATTGCCTTAAAATTACATTACATGTTAAAGAAATTTCAAAAAAACGTATTTATGAAAAAATTGAGAGTAATCTAATAATTTTGTGTCTGGTTAAGTTAATTTTAATACCAACTTGAAGCTTTTATTCAATTTTTTGAAGTATTTAAAAAATTAAGGAAAATTGTAGAAAATTATCATAAATTTTACTTCACTTAACTAGAAAATTCACCTATGCTTACTTGGACTAAAAAGCGACTCCAATTTGAATAATTGTCTCCTAAGTTGTAGGATATGCAAACAAAAAATCAGACTAGCCAATATCAAAAACTAAGAAACAAAGAAAGGTCCATCACATATCAAATGCAAAGTACAATTCCATGTTTAAACTCACATAAGAACTGGCCTAGCTACTGACATTAGGGCTGAATCAGCTAAATACACCCTGGCACTTGGGATTGATAACATGGAGATCAGTCTGGTTAGTGAGTTTCCGGATACTATATAAACCAAAAAATAGACCAGCCAAGATGGAAAACTGTGAAACAAAGAAAGGTCATGGATGATCACATTGGAGATTAAGCACTTGAACATCATGTGGTCCGTCACATATCATATGCAAAGTACATGAGGAATTATTCTAAATTATCAACTTCCATAAGAATTGGCTTAGATATTATTAAGGCTGAACCAGCTAAATACATATAAGATATAGCAAATGCCCTGCCATTGTGTTGTGTTGTGTGTTCCTCTCTCAGATGCTGGCACCCTGGCACTTGGAGTTGATAACATCAGGGTCAGTCGGACAGGAAGCCAACGAGCACAAGCCGATGTCCGAGTTGCCGCCCCACCACGTTGGGCCATTGATGTTGTTGTACTGCAGCGCAAAGAAGATGAGGATGCCCATGAATGCCAGCCCCGCGTCCAGGGCAGCCGACATGATGTAATTGTGCTTCGCCCACCATCTTCTATACCTGTTATAGATGTAGTAGTTGAAGATGAAGCCGACGGTGCCCCAGGTGAGGAAATGCACGGGCTTGGCGGGGGGAATCGACGTGGCGGCAGTGAAGATGAGGGGGAAGTTGATGAGCTTGATCCACTTTTTGTCAGGGAACTTGCGTGAGAGGTACCACACTAGGAATGGAGCCAGGGCTCCTATCAGGAAGAAGTAGTTGAGCTCAAGATAGAGGCCTTGCTTGGTGAACATTCTGAGTGGGCCTATCACTCCCCATATGATGGAGGCGTGGTAGAACACGTCGTCCCCCGGGCAGGTCCACTGGCTACCCTCCGGCAGGAGATCCGTGCGGCAGATGTTCTCGACGCCACTCAGGAGGAACCACGCTGTCCCGAAGTAGGTCGTTGAGGCAACTAATGTTCCGACCAGCTGCAAGTCCATGGAATGTGTTGTTAGTTCTTGGTGAAAATATTTCTCGGGGCAGAAGTTAACATTTCTACCAAACAGACGAACCTGAACAATGAACATTGATCTGGGAGGGATTTTCATGTAATGGCCTAATTTGAAGTCGCCGACAAAGGCAAGGGCCTGTGTCATGCTGATGTAGCCGTAGGTCTTGAAGGCCACATTGGCAAGGGGCTTCCCTGGATACATGTATCCTATAATCAGCTCGGTGATCACGTTTAGCCCCACTTGCTGCAACATAATAATCGGGATTTGATCACTTAGCATCAGAAATTAATCGATCCCGGATAGATAATTGTAATGCACCCGCTTTATAAGTAACTACATCGATCAGCACGGTTAGTACTTACCTGGTTGGTTGTGGCCTGGATGACTCCAATTGGCAATGTGAAGAAAAATGAGATGAAGCAAGCTAGTGCAAGTCCCCACCAAGGAAGCTGAAGCTGCTTCTGAAATCCTTCGAGGGCGGCAAGTGCAAGAGCTGCGCTGATCAGTAGAACAACTACGAACCACCATTGGGGCACCACTGGGTAGTTCTTCTTCATTATCCTGGTATGGACATCTTGGAAGTTGTCCTTCAACCCGCTTCTCGCCTTCTTCCACATTCGCCAGATCGAACTCCCCTCGAATAGAGCAACATGCGTGATGGTAGAGGCTATGGTAGCGAAACTAAAACCATAAAGCAAGGCGAAAACCACGCTGATGTGAAGCTTGCTGTAATTGTTATAGGCCTCCATGTTGATGTCCAGGATATTGGTGTTGAGAATCCGGGAGATGTTGTACTCTTTGCCAGTGTCGTCGAAGGTGTGTTGTGATATGAGCGGGAACTTCTTCGCGTCATATGTGTTCGTCCAATACGCAGCGGGAGTGATCACATAGATGAACACGAAGAAACCAACCATGAAATTTACAATGGCAGGGAATGGCGAAGCCAGAGGGCTGCCGAGGTAGGCAACAGTGGACCAGTCGAAGCCGAAGGAGCCTACTCCGAGGCCGTTCATGCCTGAACCGATCTGTTGTGCTGTTATGGACTTGTTCCATATCCAGCAAGCCACCGAGAAGGCTGATATCGTCGGGAATAGGTAGCCGGGAACGATGTAGTAAGCAAAGCTTGCGACGAAAACAATGGTGAAGAATTGGAGCCTTGTGACTCCTCCTTTTGACCTCCTTTCCTTTTCGTGCAAGGCCCTGCAAGTTGGTTGTATGGTCAATTGTTAGAATCTTTATGTCCAACTCAAAACCCGTAAAAATTATTAAGTCAAGTAATCATCAGGAAGAGATTGGTACATCAGGTTCCTGTTTCATCAGTAAAACGTACCTAAACAGAGAGACTTGGACCAGATTTGATGGCCACCACATGTAAGGTGAATCAACAAGGTAGTTCCTGAACAACCCAGCCCATCCATACCCAAGCAACTGAAAATCAATAGCCATTTAGAAACTAGTTAGATCAATTTGGTGACATAAAATAATTCCAGGCTTGGGGTGAAAAATATATGATCAAACATACAAATGCATCTGTTAAATACTTGTTGGCACCTTTTACCCGGCTCGAACCTGAATTTGGTTTTTAATGGAATTCATTTTATGAGAAGTACCTGGGTTGTCTGTACTAGCAACATTGCAGCTGCAAGGTTAAGTGGCCTTTTATAGAAAGCCTTCACAGAGGTCAAGATATGAACAGCATAGACACCACCAGCACCGCAACCTGCAAATATGGTGATGAGTACGTGTTCCTTTAGACTGAAAGGCCCCGGGTTCAATGAAAACGACCATCCCGTGAGGGGGACGCGGATCTGTTTCGTGGGCAGCGTCGCGGCCATCAGCCTGCCGATAGGAAGCACAATGATCTGTGCTGACACCGAGGTCACGTACAGCTGGTTCGTCCTGTAACCGAAGAACTGGTTCACAAAAGATAGCAGCACACATGATGTGATCCCGAGAACCCATGTACGGAATGTCAAGGCAGGCTCTGTCGGATCGTCGGTTATAGGAACTGTTAGCCTCACTTCCTCAATTGGGTTGTCATTGACCATTTCCTCTTCATCGGCTCCTGCAGAAACATGAAGTCTCAAAACATCTAACCGACAAAGTGGTCCGGAAATTTTTTATTTCTTTTTTCAATCTGTAGCCAATATACCATTTTCTTTCTTCACCAACTTCTCTATTATAGTAAAACCTGATACCAGAAGTCTGAAAGTTTGCTCATCTATAAATCCAAGATACTCCAGATAATCCTATATAATTAAGCTACTCTCTATTCCATATAATATCCACTACGAGTCCACGATATATATATATATATATATATATATTGAAACTATCTATTATCCGAGATACATAGCCGATTTATATACATATTACAGTGCAAATCAGAATCCCTTTTTTCCCAGTTCAAAAGTTCACATTATCGCCCCTGGCCGGATAAGAATCTGTTGGAGAGGAAAATTCTCTTTTTCCCCGCAACATAATCTGTTTTTCTAAAAAAAAGAGAATAACATTGTAGAAAAATTCTGATTCAGTTCCATATCTTCAGAATTGTAAAAATGTTGGTTTGAGAATCGTAATTAAAAATTTTAGAACCATAGTCGGGCCTAAAGTTCAAGGAGTTAGTCTATCATATTGGATGTAAAATAATATTTTTAGATATATTTTTTCGTAAACTTTGTCTAGCTAATTTGTGCTTACAAGTTACAAGCACAGTGACATAATTATTTTAATTTAGCAACATAAATTTTAATTATAACATAAGAAGAAAATTTGTTCTTAGAAAGAAGAATCAAGATTATAAGTTACCTATCATCTTCTTCTCATGAGGTACGTCTGATCCACCTTGGAATTCAACTTCCTGGGAACTCGCCATCTCTTCTTTTGAGGTGACCAAAGAACAAACGCACCCCCTTTTCCCAAAAAAAAGAGGAACAAACACTCTCTCCTTTATACAATAACCCAACAAGAAGATTCCCCCAATATTAATTGACTGTCTATTTTAGGATGATGGGAAATTAATTACATAAATTATTATTTTCTGTACATGTATATTTGTATTGGTTTTAATACCATTTTAGTTTAGACAGACTAATCTAAATTTAATTTGGTATAAAATCGTAGTTATATACATTCCTCTCTCTACATCCCCACATTCGGGCAGGATGCATACTGAATATATTCTTTGTCAAAATTATTATGTATTCTGAGATGATTAATCCATGTTGGAATTTAATTGGATCAAATAGTAAAATTTCTCCTATCTCATTTTATCATAATTTTGGGTAGTGAATTTGGCAGTTACCTAAAGTGTCATTTTGGCTGGCTGGCCATACATACTTGGTATCTCATTTTATCATAATTTTGGGTAGTGAATTTGGCAGTTACCCGGGGACAGGCAGGCAGGATTACGCAAGGTCCTGACTGGGAGGAAGGAGTGGAACCGCTCGATCCTAAAGTGTCATGTTGGCTGGCTGGCCATACATACTTGGAAACGTTAAAATATTAAATGGTATCTTAAGTCCAAATATTATTAATTTTTTTTGAAAAGTAAATATATTAAGTATCGCCATGATATATATATCATATTTAGTGTGTTATTCTCTCTGTTATGGAATCGAACGGAATTGCGACTGCTGACATCGTAAAAAAGTCTCAATATTAGAATCTCCATTAATTTTTTGAGCAACAAGCATAGCTATATATATATATATATATGCCACGAAGAAAATTCCTGGTACAACAGGGATCCAATTGGTGCGCTCTAATTGCGACTCAATTGATCAATACATCCGTTGATCTAGTAGTATACCTAAGATTACACAAAAGGTGTATGCACAAGGGAGGATCTAATTAAGATCACATAATTGTGAGCACGCCAATCTATCGACTGAGCCTTGTCATCGATGAAATCCACTACCACCTTGCAGTCGGATAGGAGGGTCACGCCCACATTGCAATATTCATCCGAGACAAGCTCAACTGCCACTTGATGGTTTTGATCTCAGCCTCCAGAGCTGTCACAAGTGTGACTTCACTTTGACCATTCACAATATTATAGCCTCTATGATTTTTAGCGGTTGCAGCAAGTCCCGCACTTTTACTATCAACTATTGCGCTTCCCAATTCGAGTGAGTTGTCGTATTTTGTTTCGGTTCAATGCGTTTGGTATATATTTTAGACAATATTAGAAAATCAGGATTATACACAATTGGTTCAAACACTTGATCCTGATTTTATTTGTGTACTTTGTGCCGAAGATGGCTCAAAATTTAGGAATTTGTATTTTATAAAGAGTCTGTTTTAGATTTTTAGTTAGATTCTATGTTAGATTACTTGTTGGATTCTATTATAGACTCCTATATGAGGTAGATAGGCTCAATAGTTGTATTATGGTTATGATGATTCTAACCCTAATTGAGGTGAGGAGAGCATAACTTTGAAAAAAGAGCAACTCATCAATAAAATTTCTCCTCTCTCGTGGACGTAGAAAATTCATTCTTGTTAATCCAGAGGGACATAGGATATTTCATTTATTAGTGATATTGAAGAAAGCTCGTAATGCAGCAATATTTGACAGAGTGCAACTTGATCCAGCAGCAACAATGAACGGAGCCCTCATGGTACTGGAATGAATGGAACACAATTGAGGAATGAATAGACTGAAAGAGCCTCTTGTGCTCAACCACACCTCTAGTACATGGACATCGATAAACAACTCAGCCTGTGAGGAAGGAGAGGCAGTTCAGAGATGGGCATTTCTATGCGCATGACATCCCGATTATGTCTAAATGACAAGTTCGGTAAATATTTAATAAATTTTATAATAAATAAATAAATTAATTAAATGGCATAGCAATTATGTCTAAATGGCATACCCGGTTATAAAAAATGACATGCCCAAGTTCGGTAAATTGACATGCTTTGTTATATCAAATGGCATGCCCAACGACGGCGAGAAGCGATCGATAGGTTTCAGTTGTTGAGCCACAACTTCTTACTTCGAAATCCGATTGAAGCGATTCAAGTTGCTAGGTGAAACTGAGATATATATGTACAATTTTGTAGTTTATGACTTCTCCAAATTTGGAGTGTATGGATGTCAAAATTTTGTTTGAACTCAAGAGTCGACCAAGTTACGATCAAAAATTTTTGGTTGAAGAGCCACAAATTCTTACTCTAGAGTCCGATTGAGGTGATTCAAGTTTTTAGCCGAAGCTAAGACGTATATCTACAACTTTGTAGGTTATAACTTCTTTGAATTTAGAGTGCAAGGATGTCGATAATTCATTTGAAATCAAGAATCGACCGAGTTGCGATCGACATATTTTGGTTAGGGAGCCACAAATTCTTATCCCGGAGTCCGATCAAGGTGATTGAAGTTTCTGTGTGAAGATGAGATGATTATCTACAACTTTTTAGTTTATGACTTTTCCAAATTTGGAATGTAAGAATGTCAAAAATATGTTTAAAGTTAATAGTCGATCGAGTTACAAGCGGCTAGAAAGTGTTTGTCAAATGACATCCCCGGTTATGTCAAATGTCATGCCCGGTTATGTCAAATATCATACCCGGTTTTTTATTGAATGGCATACCCAAGTTCGATAAATTAGCATACCCGATTTAATAAATTAGCAAGCCCGGTTAATATGAAATAAAATTTATAATAAATTAAATAATTAATTATATAGCATGCATGTATATGACTAATGACATACCCGGCTATGACTAAATGAGATAGTTAATATATAATAAAAATTATAATTAATTAAATGTCATTGCTCGATTTTGACCAATGGTATGTTCGGTTATATCTAAACGATTAATATTAAATAATAATAAAAAATTAAATAATATACGTGTTTGATTTATTTAAATATAATGTATCAATTTGATTCACTACGACTATATTAATTTGACAAAATTCAATTAAAAATAAGGGCAAAATTAAAATAAAAAAATTAAAGTGGTGAATCCCACGTGTCCTCACCGATGCGCGCAGGTTCTTTTTTCCTCCCCTTTCTACGCGCACTTTCCGATTTAACCTCTCCGGACCGAACGGAAACGCGATCCCTGTACTGAATCGGTGATTTTTTTGGGTTCAAATTCAGTGGGGACATGGGTAATCCCCACTGAAAGGGATATGGGCAATATTGGAAATACAATAATTAAAAAAAATATCAGCAAAATAATATAATTTATGGAAATACAATTTATGGAAATACAAGTATGGAAATATTGGTTTCCATTTTCTCGGATATTGGTTTCCATCTTCTATGCTATTGGTTTCATGCTACTATGATATTGGTTTCATTCTACTATGATATTGGTTTCCATCTTCTATGTTATTGGTTTCATTCTACTATGACATTGGTTTCATTCTACTATGATATTGGTTTCATTCCACCGTGATATTGGTTTTTATCTTCTCCAATATTGGTATTCCGTTATAAGTGAAAATGTATACCATTTGAATGTATTGGTTTCATTCTTCTCGAATATTGGTTTCATTCTCCTCGAATATTGGTATCATCGTTCTAGGATATTGGTATCTTTCTACTTTAATATTGGTATCATTCATCTATGAATTTTTGCTAGAATTTTAAGCGCTAAGTTCAAACAACAACCAAACACCAACATAAAGTTCCAACATTTAAAATACAAAATCATCAGAACCACATGAAATCGACCAATCCAGCAATAATCAAAGTCGAAACAGCATATGGGTCATTTCTTTCGGACTAAATAATCAACGAAAAAGCTGGTGAAAAAAACAAAAAAAAAGGATTAAATAAAAGAGGGAATGAGACTTCAAGAAAAAAATAAAACGGGGACGGCGGGGAGTGGAGCGGCGGAAAAAAAAATGAACGGGGGGGGGATGATTTTTTTTGGGAAAAGTCCACTTTAGTACCCTATGGTATCGACCAAAATCACTTTAGTACCCTGTGGTAAAAAACCGATCAATCGAGTCATACTTATTCCAATTAACATCAAAAAGGGCCTCGGGTAGCTGCCCAGAGCTGCCCGAACCTACCCGAACGCTGCCCGGACCACGTGGCCAGTCACGTCACCAATTTTTGATGACGTGGCGCCACGTGGACATCCATCTCCTTCCCCCCTCCTCATCCTCCTCCTCCGCGTCCTCCTCTTCCGCGTCCTCCTCCTCCTCCTCCCCTCCTCCTCCTCCTCCTCCTCCTCCGCGTCCTCCTCCTCCGCGTCCTCCTCCTCCTCCTCCGCTTCCTCCTCCTCCGCGTCCTCCGCGTCCTCCTCCCCTCCTCCTCCTCCTCCTCCTCCTCCTCATCCTCTCCGCGTCCTCCTCCTCCTCCTCCTCCCCCCCTCCTCCTCCTCCTCCTCCCCCTCCTCCGCGCCTCCTCCTCCTTCTCCTCCCCGCCTCCTCCTCCTCCTCCTCTCCACGTGGCCCGGGCAGCATTCGGGTAGGTTCGGGCAGCTCCGGGCAGCTGCCCGAGGCCCTTTTTGATGTTAATTGGAATAAGTATGACTCGATTGATCGGTTTTTTACCACAGGGTACTAAAGTGATTTTGGTCGATACCACAGGGTACTAAAGTGGACTTTTCCCTTTTTTTTTTGGGATTATATAGGAATATGGTGAAACCCTAATGAGTATGCATGAATAAAAACTCGAAAATATCATCAACAGATTCTGACCATCAGATCTGTAAAAAAAGAATTTAATCAAATCTAAAGGCCCATATTTAGTCCATACTATGGGGATGATTTTTATGTAGTCCCCCTGAATCCAAATCCGATTTTTTTTAATCGAACCACGAAAAGGAAAAAGCTTTGGAAAAATTAAACAAAGAAAATCAAATAAAGCAGAAACAGAGAAACCCTAAACCCTAGTGCACAGTCCCAAAGTTTAAGCCTTTTCTCAAAATTGCTCCTAATTTTGCCAATTAAACCCTACAATGGCACCCAAGGGCGGGTCCAAGCCGGAGAAGAAGACGACTAAAAAGGAGAAGCTTTTCTTCGAGAAGAAGAGGGGTACGGAGGAGATGTCGGAGGATTCCGATGTTGTCTCCGGTGAGGGCTCCGACGTGCTCTCCGATGATGACAACGACGACCCTCTGGCCAGTGACTTCCTCCAGGGAAGCGGCGACGAGGAGGAGGAGATGTCGGGTGGTTCTGGTTCCGGGTCTGGGTCGGATTTGGATTCAGATTCTGGGGTGGATATCGAGAAGAAGTCGAGGGCTATTGACGAGAGGCGGGCGAGGGAGGTGGAGGAAGCGAAGAAGGAGCTTGAGGACAATATCGCGGAGGAGTCCGATGAGTTCAGGTTGCCTACCCGCAAGGTAGTGATGCTTGTGGTCTTTCTAGTTGTGGGGTTGAATTTGTGTTCTGTTTACTTTTGTGGGTTTGTTGGTGTTCTGAATGTTTCATTTTTGCCAGTTTATTTAGGAGCTTGAAGTAGAGGCAGATCGCCCGCATGATATTCAGAGTATGAAGAGGAGAATAAGCGAGGGTGAGTAATGTATGTTGCTCGGTTTATTGGCTTCGTTGATATGGTTTGGTGTCGTTGTTCATAGGTGCTGTTGTTGCGGTGTTTTGTTAGTTGTTCGGGTGCTTTCGAATTTTAAGGATTTGAAGCAAGAGGATTCTAAGAGAAAGGATTATGTTGAGCTTTTGAAGAGGGATTTGAGTTCGTACTACGGGTATAATGATTTCCTCATTGGGGTTCTGATCGAGGTGATTGATTGTTTCTTTCCCGGCAGCTTCCTTTGCTGTTTTTGAGCTTTTGTCTGTTTGGTTAGTGTGACTTATTGGTTAAGTTGCAGATGTTTGCAGTTAATGAATTGTTGGAGCTTCTTGAAGCCTTTGAAAGGCCAAGACCTATCTGTATAAGGGCTAACACTTTAAAGGTGAGGGCAAAACCCTTGGAATGGTTTTGCTCGTTTACCTGCGTGTTTGTTCTCTAATTGCTGACCATTGTTTGTATGTAGACTCGGAGGCGTGATTTGGCTGATGTGCTTTTGAACAGAGGAGTAAATTTAGACCCGTTAAGTAAGTGGTCAAAGGTAAATGTCACCTGCTATTCATCTGTCCCTTTTCCACTTTACTCTCTATAAAGGATGATATTAGGATTAAGGGACAATTACTTCTGATGTAGGTTGGACTGGTAGTTCATGATTCTCAAGTTCTGATAGGTGCCACTCCTGAATACATGGCTGGTTTCTACATGGTCAGTGCTTCTTTTAGGTTTAGATTGTAAAGTGCTTGCAACTTTCATATGATTTTCTCAGTGTCTTGCTATTATTTCCAGCTTCAAAGTGCAAGCTCGTTCTTGCCAGTGATGGCCCTCTTGCTCCTCAAGAGAAGGAACGAGTGCTTGATATGGTGTAAGTGATGTCAATTTTGCTTGAACATAATACTCCCTCTGGCTACCCTTAAGAGTTTTCGTTATTCTACAACTTTGCTTCTATTCTCTTATCATTACTTCTTCAACAGTTATGGGAAACTTTCCCTGCAAGTTTTGTCCAAAACTTGGAGAAAGGGTTCTCCTCGGTGTACTGGTATTTGAATGGCTTCTAGATAGATGGACGGAGGATGTGCATAATTTGGTTTCTGCCCCTTTATAAGCTCCTTTGTTTAACTTACAACGCTTTATCATCATCTATATGTATTAAAGGGCAGCACCTGGAGGGAAAACAACTTACATTGCTAGCCTCATGAAAAATAGTGGTATATTGGAACACTGATTATGTTCTTGTTTCTAATTTGAAAAATCTACTTCCCCACTGTAAGCTTTATCTATAATCTGAGATTTTTTATGTGATGAATTGTTTCTAGGCATTATATATGCCAATGAGATGAAGGAGCCAAGGCTTAAGTCACTCACTGCCAATTTGCATCGCATGGGAGTCACAAATACCATTGTTTGCAATTATGATGGTAGGAAGGTTAGTGATTCGTTCCATCTGTTTTATTCTTTTATTTCAAATAGTTCATGTTACCATTGACTACCTGGTAATTCTCCAAGAAAGATACTGTGCTTGTATTTTGTTTACACTTTACATACATGTAATAGAGTATCCATTAATTTTATCGATAATGTTACAAGTGATCTATTTTCCGATGCCTTTGGAAACAAAGCAGGACCACACTTCGTGCAAAACTGATTGCCACTTTATTTCATGCATCTCTATATGCAGCTCCCGAAGGTTTTGGGTCCCAATTCTGTTGATAGGGTTCTGTTGGATGCCCCTTGCAGTGGAACTGGTGTAAGTGATATTGCTAGAACTTAAAGTAGCCATAATTGTGTTATTCTGGTTCTAACTGGATGTCGATCGGTGGCGGATGCTATTCTATCTTGTGTAGGTTATATCTAAAGACGAGTCAGCCAAAACCTCAAAGAGCTTAGAAGATATAAAGAGCTCTGCACATCTGCAGAAGGTACACATGACTTTAACTTTGAGCTTTTCTTCCAACTTCATGAATCTTATTCTTGATGTAATGAACATTAGGCCATCCACTTGACCAATAGCTTGCACTTCATGTGTCATCAATGCTTGCACCATTCTCTTTGTATGTTACCATATAATCCTTCCCTAAAGCTGTTGCATCCTTTACCTATAGCAATTGTTAGTTGCTGCAATCGACTTGGTTGATGCGAAACACCGACTAAGAGCAAAGATGAGAATATATCTGCAGACCGAGGGGTGGAACATGGTAATACCAGAAAGGACAAGGAACAGAGTAAAAGAATCGGGAATCTTGCATCTGATGTCAATAAGGGAGAGAAAAGAAACTTGGGTTCTGTGACAAACTATTGACACCAGAGGATTTGTTGCAGACAGGAGAAGAGGAGAGTGTTTTAAGTGATTCTCAAACATATCTCTAATAACACCTTTGGTCATTGGGTCCGCAACCATATCTTGTGTAGATATGTGCTTTATGGTCACCTTCTTACACGCAACCATATTCCTAACAAAGTGATATTTAATATCGATATGTTTTGCTCTGCTATGATATCTAGGATCCTTAGCAAAAACTATCGACGCTTGATTATTGCAAAATAAAGAGTCGGTTAAGGATAAATAGTTCAAGAATCTCTTCAACCATACTGCTTCTTGCACAGCAGCTGTAGAAGCAACATACTCGGCTTCCATAGTTGACAAGGAGACACACGTCTGTTTCTTGCTACTCCATGAAATAGCACCCCCGTCAAGTAAGAAGACATATCGTGATGTGGATTTTTTTTCGTCCACATCACCACCCCAATCAGCATCAGTGTAATCTCTCAATGTCAAGTCTCGACCTTGATAACACAGTGAGTATTCTGCAGCCGTATTCAAATATTTCATAATTCCCTTGACTGCTTTCCAATGTGCATTACCTGGATTAGACTGGTATCTGCTTGCTATACCAACAACATAGCAAATATCTGGTCTTGTACACAACATTGCATACATAAGATAACCCGCCGCATTGGCATAAGAGATTTTCATCATATCCCTCTCCTGTTGAGCTATTTTATGACACATGTCTTTATTGAGATGGTGACCTTTGACAATTGGGACATATTTGGGTTTATTATCATTATAATTGAATCGTTCTACTACTTTGCGGATATATGTCTCTTGTGAGAGAGACAATAGTCTTTTTGAATGATTCCTCGTGATCTTAACCCCGAGTATGTAATCAGCTTCACCTATATCTTTCATTTTAAAGTTGGACGAAAATTAAGATTTGAGCTTGACAAGATATCCCATGTCATTTCCAGCTATTAGAATGTCATCAACATATAACGTAATTATAACAAACTTCTTACCTGAGCGCTTAATATAGACACAATGGTCTTCGTCTATCATTTTAAAGTCATACGACATGATCGTATTATGAAAATGAATATACCATTTTCTAGAAGACTGCTTAAGGCCATAAATTGATCTTTTCAATTTGTAAACCATATGTTCGCTGCCTTTTTGGATGTAGCCCTCTGACTGGACCATATAGATTTCTTCATCCAATTCTCCATTGAGAAATGCAGTTTTAACATCCAATGATCTTCGTCTATCATTTTAATGTCATACGACATAATCGTATTATGAAAACGAATATACCATTTTCTAGAAGACTGTTTAAGGCCATAAATTGATCTTTTCAATTTGCAAACTATATGTTCGTTGCCTTTTTGGATGTAGCCCTCTGACTGGACCATATAAATTTCTTCATCCAATTCTCCATTGAGAAATGCAGTTTTAACATCCATTTGATGCAACTCGAGGTTCAAATTTGCCACCGTAGCCAGAATAATCCTAATGGACGTGAATCTAACAACAGGAGCGAAAGTCTCCTCATAGTCAACTCCTTCATGTTGTCTAAATCCTTGGGCAACTAAGCGAGCTTTGTACCTTTCAATACTTCCGTTTGCTTTACGCTTAATTTTGAGAATCCACTTATTCCCAATTGTCCTACGTCTCTTAGGTAGGTCAACCAGTTCTCAAATTTAGTTTTTCTTCATGGAAACCATCTCTTCCTTTATTGCTTTACCACATTCATTCTTTTCGGGAGACGATAGAGCGTCAGAAACATTCTTAAGTTCATCTTCGTCTTGCAGGATTGCTAAAAGAATCTCACTTGGACCATTATTTCTTCTTAATGATACCAAGAAGGCATTTGCAGCACTTTTGACCTCAAATCGTCGGCGTGGAATGCTAATTCTTTTAGTCCTACGAATTTCCTGGTTTTGATAAACATCTCTAATGTATTCCTCATAACCTGGAATCGTACTCCCACTGAAGCAAAAATCCATACACCCACTGGAGTTTGGAATTGTACTCCCACTAAGATGTTGATCATTTGGATCATGAACTTCCAGATCAATTGGAGATGAAAAATCTTGATTTTCCTCCTCCACAATTCTCCCACTCGGATGGAGTGATCCAGATGATTCTGGCTCATTAACTTCATATAAGGCAAGATCATGACTCACCTCTCCCAATTTTAGAATTTTTTTTCCAAGAACGTGACATCTCGTGATTCAAATTCTGTCACTTGTCCATTTTCTAGTTCGCCCACAAACACGTATCCTTTTGATACTTCAGAGTATCTTATAAAGGCACTCTTTCTACCTCTCGGTCCTAATTTATCGTATGTACTCGAGGTAGAATGGACGTAAGATGCACACCCCCACGGTCTTAAGTAGCCCAAATTAGGTTTTTGACCTGTTCACATTTCGTAAGGGGTGGTAGTGACTGACTTAGAGGGGACACGATTTAGAACATATGTAGCGGTAAGGAGTGCATCTCCATAAAAGAATATAGGCAAATTTGCCTCCGCCATCATAGATCTAACCATGTCAAGAAAGGTTCTATTCTTTCTTTCTGCTACCCCATTTTGTTGAGGTGTATAAGGAATGAATAACTGATGTTCAATTCCTTTTTCTTCACATAGAGCTTTAAATTCACCGAAAAGATACTCACGACCACGATCAGTTCGTAAGGCCTTAATCTTTCGATCTAGTTGATTCTGAGCATGATTCATAAATATCTTGAAACAACTTATTGCTTCTCATTTGTGAGAAATCAAATAGATTTGACTATATCTACTATAGTCATCTATAAAAGTAATGAAATAATATGCTCCATGTCTAGCCCTCACATTCATTGGACCACATATGTCGGAATGGACTAATTGCAATGGATCATTGGCTCTAGTTCCTTTTCCAAATAGTTTTCTTGTCAATTTTTTCTCTAGACAACATTCATAAGTAGATAATATAACCTTTTCTAAATTACCCAACAGTCCTACATTGGCTAGACGATTCAAGCGATCTTGACCAATATGACCCAGTCTAGAATGCCATAGCACAACATCATCTTGAGACGTTTGTGCCGCAGTGGCATAGGAAAAACTTGTATCAGGTAAATCACAAAGATCAACATTCATGATTAAGAAACTATCTGATTTATAACCAGAATCATAGAAAACATGTTCCAAGAATAACTGAACAGAATTATTCTCAAACAACCAACGAAAACCAAGAGACATCAAAGCTAAAACAGAAATTAAATTCTGGCAAATTTCTGGAGCATATAACACATCATATAAATTTCTGGAGCATGCTCAATCTACATATACCTATCCCGTTGACATTTATGTGTGCCTTATTGCCAATATAGATAGATTTTGCTCCAACCAGTAGTCGTCAGAATTTAACAAAAGTACCATGATCTTTTGTCACATGGTCTGTCGCTCCTGAATCAATCACCCACATAGGATGACTTTTAGTTAGAAGAATTGTACTAGATATATATAATTTACTCGCATATGAGTGAATAAGATGTACCTTCTTTTTCTCTTTGCAATCTTTTGCAAAGTGACATTTCTGTTGACAGTTGAAATATTTTACTTTTAAAATGTTGTACTTTCGTTGTTTCTTCTTTCCAGAACTATTCTCATTAGTTCCAGAAGTTTTAACTTTATTTTTCTTGTTTCTCCAGCTCTTCTTACCTTTGCCCTTTTGGCCCATCTTCCTCTTGCTTCCTCTGAAGCTAGACCCAGTCACGTGTGCTTCTGGGTGGACTCTGATTGCTAGCAGGCGATCCTCTTCTAGCTCGAGGTGACGGGCCATGTCATCAAATGTCATAACATTATCAGCATGGGTAAGAATTATTTTTATGTGTTCCTAATTTGTAGGCAGGGAACGAATGACAGCTTGAATTTGCTGCTCATTACTAAGCACGTGGCCAGCCTCAGCTAGCCCACTGATCATATTTGACATCTGCCTGAGATGTGTTTTCATCTAATGATCAAGATGCTTTTTGTAGGTATCAAACCTTATAGTGAAAGCTCGCAGCTTTGAAACAGAAAGCTTCCTGAATCTTTCTTTAAGTGCATCCCATAGGTCTTTGGCATTTTCAAATGCACGAAATTGCCGAGTGATGTCATCCATCATAGCACTTGGTAAGATGAGTCGAGCAGTAGAATTCTTCTTTTTCTAAACTATGTAGGTGTCTTTATCACACCTGTGATGGAGGGTGTTGCAAGTTTCAGGTTCGACCATAATTTTACTTATGATCTCAAGAACATCTTGCTCTTCTAGCACATACTGGATCTTCATATTCCAGTTATCATAATTATCACCGTTGAGCTTCAAATCTTTATTGAGCTCAGCGATAATTGATTTTGAAGCAATCGACATGACTATAGGGAATAATAAAAAAAGGTGTGAGGAGTATGTTTCAGCAATACATTATAATTTACTATACGTTCATAACTTTAAGCGATATAAAGTTTTCAATTAACCTCGAATTCGAAGTAGGTCATGGACATGTTTTCCCTCACCCTCCGAGAATTAATTTCAAACTTTAAACGTTCAAAATTATTTGATAGTAAATTCAAGTGGATATTTCATATGGTAATAATTAGCAATTAAATAAATAAATTATTTAATTGCAGAAGCACACATGCGTATTTATTACAACCATGAAAATACATGAAGTTTTATACACATATGTACAAAAAACTTCTAATAAGACTTAAACCCACATAAAAGATCTAGACATTATTAAAGACAATATTTCTATTTATGGCGCGGGCTGGCACAGAGTTCATGATTGTCCACTTGCTAGGATAAGGGAATTCATGAACATATTCACTAGCGCAGAAGCGACGTACTTTACGCCCACTTCGCAACCTCATTGACTTATTATGAAGAATTTTCTCTAAAATTCTCTTTCTACTCAGATATGAAAAAAGACATTCCACAGCTTTCCTATGAGTATTCCCAGTGTCAAGAGACAGGAAAATTTTAACATTTTCCATAATCTTCAGCGTAGCGAGAAGACCAGTGAACATCAATAGCCAGTTATATCCGCTATTATAACCCCCGGCCAAGATACATTCTTGTATCTCATTGTGAACTGAAATAATATGCTTGGTAAACACTTGTTCGTTATCTCTATGCACCCATCGAGAGATACAACGCTTTAATATCTTTTGGCGCATGTCGTTTGCCATTGCAACAAGATCAGGCGTGACACACTTTCTTGGACAACACATCATCCTCATTGATAACCTGCATCATAATGCAAGTTATTTGGGTCAACACATAAGTAGTTCCAATTGATTAAAATCATAATTTTAATCATATCAATGACGAAGTGCATAAAGAATACTCACAATATAGCCTTTTATTGCTTGATATTTATAGGTCTTGTTATTTTCCATATTTTTAGTGTCTATACTTTAAAATATTGGAAACTATATTTTATGAACTTATTCAAAAAATATATTATGGTCTTAAAATTATCATAATAATTTCAAAACCAAAAATACATTCAAAAGATTGGGCTCTGGCCCGTTTGGCCCAAATGCTGGGTTTTTGTGACTAATTATAGATTAGTCCCTTGTACTTCCTTCCGTTTTCAAATCAGGACAGATTCCTTATTCGCGTTCGGTTTTCATAATATCTATTTAGTCCCTAGGAATTTTATACGTTTGCCAATAAGGACATGATCCTTATGCGCGTTTATGGGGCCAAAATTTGTTTAAGTCCCTACAGGTTTAACGCGTATGCGAATAAGGACAGCGCCCTTCAACGAGTTCAGCGCGCATATTACAGATCAGACCCTAGTAGTTTTACGTGTTTGCACACAAGGACATTCTCCTTTTCATGTCACTTAATAACTTTCAGTTCAATCCCCACATGTTACTCACGTGTTCCAACAAGGACATATAGTGTAAAAAATGTACAGAATTCAAAATTTGCATTTCAGCCCCAATAATTCTGTTTTTTTTTCATTCAAGGACAACAGAAACTGTCTTCCAAAAATAGTTTCTTCAAACTCTGATTTTTGAAACAAAAATTCAACCATACATTTTTGTTTTCAAAAATAGATTTTCAACCAGAACAAAACTCAACAAGCTCCGATACCAATGATGATTTTTATATAGTAAATTAAATAATTAACATACTATAATCAAAAAATTACAAAATTAATTAAATGAACGAATTCATTTAAACATAAATACACTTACTTGTTGAAGCGTAGATCAACCACAGGATCGTAATAGAAGTTTGTTACTGATCGGTTCTTACCCACGTATAAACGAAGTAAGAACAATTTCTATGAATTTATCTGCCTCGGAATCGAATCCAGAATTCAGGGATCAAATTGGTAATTTAATTTTTTGTGTGTGTGTGTCATCCCCCAAAACCTCGGCACCACCTCCATCTTTTTCTTTTATAGGGAGAAAAAATTTCTCCTATGTCACCACCAAATTGGTGGTTTTCATCCACGTGGCAAAGCTATACTAGTAGCTTGTCCACTAAGGAAAATAATATGGCAATAATTGTCACAAAAATAGGTGGAGGTGGCCTAAAAAAGGTTGAGGGCTTGCCACTTCATGGCCCATGAGATAATCATGGGTGTAAACCCAACAATAATCTTATGAAGATTCATATTTAAAACAAATGCAGAACAATAATCTTAATATCCAACCGAAGAACAAGATGATCGATAATTATCGTAATCTAACGATCCTAATCTCTTAAGACTACAACCATAATATGCAGAAAATCATCTCAAACGTTTTTTTTGATAAGCAAAATCATCTCAAACTTAACTAGCACTTCTTGGTCAAACCAAATGAAATGTACATGTCAATTGGTTCAGTTCAAATCTCAAATTCTAAGAATTTTGGTTTTCGATTCTCTGACCTAATAAAAAAAATGAATCATAATGTTAAATTAGTTTGTATACTTAATTTTTTAGATTTTTGAAAATATAATTATTATGTTAAGAAGCCTTTTGAAGTTGCTGTGGTGGTTTATATTTTTGAGGTCTACAAGAATATTTTTTTAATTTTATATTTACTAACTTATTTAAAAAAATATAACATTGATTTTTTAATTTTCACATTAATTTGATTCTTTTTATTCTAAATCAGATCGAACCAGATATTTAAGTGTGATTAAACTGATCTCTCCCTTACTTTTGTTCAATTTAGTTCCTTATAATACAGATCAGCCAATTTAAAGCAGGAAAGTCGGTGGGAGCAATAAATACGGATATTTAATTTTTTTTATAGGCTACCTTTTTGGTGAAAATGGTGGGTCAAGCTCCTGTATAAATACGAAAAATAAAAATACATACATAAGTCATATTATCTTCCCCGTAACCCAGCCCTCTATCAGCCTCAGTAACGGAATTTCCTCTGTGATTCAATACGACTCAAATATCAATTAAAGAAGTCCAGTTCTAACAAAATTGTATTTTGTCTATGATACAATGTGTAACACGATTTGACGAAGATAAGGGTTCAAACCTAGGCAATGTATATTGGTATAAAAATTTACCTTTACAAAAAAATCTAGTTCGATAGGGACTCGTTTATCCTAGTACTAGGTGACTTAGATAGACTTCAGTGCTAAGGTTTGTCTATATGTACAAGATTATAATAACACTAGGATTATTGCTTTGTGGCTTGAAAATTTATCAATAAAAAAAATCTATCTCTTGTAGACATAGACAATTTGTCGAACCACATAATCTCTTGTATTATTGTTGCGTTCTTGTTTCCTAGCATTTCTAACAGATCCAATAGAAATTATGAACAAGTGACTATAGCAAAAGAAAAATCCAACTGAATAAAATAAATATGCAATATGTAAAAGGGTATATTAACCCTAGAGTTTATTGCTTTGGGACTTCAAAATTTATCAATAAAAAATATCTCTTGTTGAAAACTATTATTAGTAAACAATGATTTGGAATAAATATATATAAATCGTAACCATTATAATAGAAGAGAGTAAGAGTATACTTATAACAACACTTTGAGGAAGTATAGTACTATCTTCTCGAAGGTAAAAAATTTCGTATTGAATTTAGGACGAGGTCATAGCAGATCAAATGCCTTACACTCTTATTGCCCGCCTATATGCTTTAGGCCTCCAACGGTAAGAGAGTTCCCAAGATACAACGCCCAATTACCATGAACAGTAGGAAACTCTATTGAACATCTGCGAACCTATGGAGGTTGCACATCTTAGACACTATGCAAGAATGAAATGCTATGCTCTAAAGGGGAGAAGTAGAAAGGTTAGAAAAGATTACGAGCTACAGTGATTTAGACTGAAGGAGGAGACCTCTTTTTATAGGCAATCTGTGACCTCAAACAGTCAAATCTAAATTTACTATGACTATTAACTCACCGATTAACTAGGTTAGTAAATAGGTTGTTACTGGACCATAAAAATTTCATATTTATTTGGTTGTTACTCTCCACAAATTTTAAATTCAAAATTTAAATTCAAATACAAGCTATTGGAAGGAGAAGAATGTTCCAGAGAATGAGCATGTCCAAACGGAAGACCAAAGAATTTTTGGGCTCATAATTGTTACAAACAAGTCTGGCTCCAATCCAAAAAGATAAGCCCTTGAACCTAGACCAATTCTACCAATCCTGCGATGTGTGCGTGCGTGCCGAGCCGGATGGACAGACAGCGTAAGAAGATTCTCTCTTATCCACTAGTTTACTCATGTTAGACCTAGCCCCTTTTAAATTTGTCTCAGCATGGTGCACAAACAAATAGTTTAATTACATTTATACCACTTTTGAAGACAAATTTCGTTCACATCAGGAATTGATTTTTCGCAAGTGCTTTATATTGTTAGAAAACTTTGTCAACATGTTCGCATTGATTTTGCAAACACCTAAAAATAATTGGTATGACCCTCATTTTAATTAGCTCAAAATTGTCTATTAATTACATAGTAATTATATTTTAATTAGAAATTTTCCTCTAACTAAACTATTAGAACCAAAACCTAATACACTCACTTGTATTGGGTCAATCTCTTTCTTAGTTATAAAAACTAATTCTCCAACACCTCTCTCTTCTATGGACGTAAAAATTTATGAAATCATGTGATCTCTTGTATCGTTATTGCGTTCTTGTTTTGTTGCATTCCTAACATATGCAATAGAAATTATGAACATGTGATTATGGCAAAAGAAAAACCCGACTGAAAAAGAATAAATAATATATTTCTTCAAATCGCGTGACTTTCATATAAAAGAACTTATTCAATTTGAAGTCAATTTATAATTTTTATTTTAATATTTGGTATTCAAATTTGAACACCGAAGTTCTATTTAGGATGACAATACTTGAAATTAAACTCGAATTTGGATAAATTTATATACGCCAATATTCGCATGTATTTTCAACTACCAACTAAGTTAGATTAAG
The DNA here is from genome assembly GCA_963995505.1 of Hypericum androsaemum. Lineage (NCBI taxonomy): Eukaryota > Viridiplantae > Streptophyta > Magnoliopsida > Malpighiales > Hypericaceae > Hypericum > Hypericum androsaemum. Next base: position 19,893,963 of record OZ023186.1, read on the forward strand.
AACCAAGTTCACTGTGACAGGGGCGTTAAGATGGGAGGCAGAGAACGACAATGTCATGCGTGCGTTTTCGGGTTCTGAGCAAAATAGACGATGATGGTATAAGGTCGTTTATTCCTTCAATGACTAAAACGTGTATATTTCAAACCTTAGGAACTGAAATGTTTTTTTGAAATTTTTTCCCACGGAAGCACCTGAATACTTATTGTGTTAAATTATTTTTCATCGAGTAATATTTTTGAATTATGATAAAATTTTTACAACAATTATTTAATATAATATAGTATTCTACTCAAACTTGAAATGTCTTGATTAAATTAGAATGAACTAATGAAGACATTGTTCTAGTTTAATCAGGTTCCGAGTTTGAATCATTGAGAATACATCTATGTTAAATATTAGTTAGAAGAGTTTTGACACATTTCAAAAAATTGTACTTAGTTAATATTTAAATTAATCAGTCCAATAAACCCGTATATCAAATGCTATACTAAAAATGTGAACCCATAATTAAATATTGCATGAGGTTAAGGAAGATGAGGAGGTAAGTAGGTCCACACGCATATTGCATGCCCTTATATCACACGCATATTGCATGAGGTAAGTAGCCCACTTTTTTTCGAAAGTAACTTGAAATACCCCACTTACCCAGCTGAATTTATTTGATACAAATTTATATATTTTTTGGGAATTGGTTAAGCATATGAGACAGCTAATACCCCACTAGCGGACTAAAAATTCGATCTAGATAAGACTAAAAATTCGAGGTAGAAAAATCAATAATCTTTTTTGATTAACAATCTTTGTTTCCTTGGAAGAAAAATAACTCTCAGCCCCTTTTTTGATTTTTTCGTAACCAAGTAATTTCCTATGTGATGTTTAATGCGAGGTTCTATAATTGGGTCACCAACCCATCAGATATAGTTTGGATTCTCCCTTTTTTCTGCAACAGACTATAGCATTTTTAGCAAGATAATTTTGAAGTAAAAATAATTAAATAATTTAAAATACCAACAATAGTTGTCCAAGAATTTAATAAGATTCCATTTTTCTGCAACACGCCATAGCATTTAGTAAGATAATTTGAAGTAAAAAACAATTAAATAATTAAAAAGGGTAACAAAAAACCATTTAGTAAGATTCACAAGGCCAAATGTTTTTTTTATTTTTGGCGAAAGACATTTAATACCCTAAACCCTTAGACTACAGCTAGCTAGTAGTGACTCGGACTGGATAAATAATTAATTTCTCTCTCATCTATATACAACCAAATCCAACTAAAATATTTTACTACTCTAGTGGTAGTCTTGTCCAACCCAAGTCACCAAATAAATAAATAATTTTTCTATTATCCACATACATATAATATTTATACGAATTTTTATAGAAATATACGAATTTTCATAGAGAACTAAAAAATTGGACTCCATACGAATTGAAAATATTATGCTTAATTTATACAGAATAAAAATATATAAATTTTCATATTTTTAGCGAATAACATTGTACAATAAATTAAAAATAAAATTTTATATATATTAAAATACTACTCGCCTTGGCCGCGTATCAGGACTGCCCTTGCACGCGCCCGGGCGGGCTCTCCATTTTCATTTTGTATTTTTTTGTTTTTGGTTTTTGTCCTATTCATGACTCTGTATCCGAAAGTCATTACTAGCTTTGGTATTATTATTATTGTTATTATTTTCTGTGTTAATTAATTAGTTGCATCTCCTCACCTCCTATATAAACCCTCCTCATCTCATTTCTCCTAGCCACTACTCCGATAATACAAGAGAGAGAGAGAGAGAGAGAGAGAGAGAGAGAGAGAGAGAGAGAGAGAGAGAGAGAGAGATTGTATTAAGAGAAAATGAAGTTAAAGGTTCTTCTTCTCTTGGTGCTTTTGGGTTCAGTAGTCTGTAGTACTACTCGTGCTACTAGGGTGTTAGTTGATGCTAGAGAAGAATGTATCGGTTGTTGCTTCTTTGGAAATTGTGGGAAACCTTCAAGTGTTGGAAATAGTAAGGCTGGCGGAGATGGAGCTGGAAGACGTGCCGGTGCCGGAGCTGGATCCGGTGGGGGTGCACGTGGTGGAGCTGGCACAGGTGGCCGTAAAGCTTGAAGAAAAGTTGAGTGACAATAATGAAGCATTTGCAGCAGTAGGGATTTGACGTTCTATGTAATGTAATCCTTACTGTAATTAACTATTATAAATAAACAGGCTTTTAGGGCTCTATTTAAAATTAAGAAAACTCTTACGCGATGATCAATCTTAAACTTATAGCTACTTCTTCGTTAGAAAACGAGATAATCTTTTAGCAATTTCGGATGTGAAGTTGGTGGGGGTGCACAAGGTGGAGCCAAGCTTTCTGTTTTGTGGTGTCTAGTCCGTGTTTCGCTCGTGGCGGCCTGAGAGAGATTTTCGACCTATATAGGAAAGAGTAAAGCCAGAATGTTACCTGCCCGATGAGAAATTCCATATTGGGAGAATCCAATACTAGGTAGGAAGGAACAAGTATGGAATATGAGGAAATGAACAATATGCACAACGAACGTCAACACAGCTTTAAGCATCGGCACCGTTCGGTGAAGTAATTCTCAGTCGTATGAATTGACAAAAATATACGAGTAAAACAGCGATAAATCATTGATGCTTAAAGAAATTCATTAATTATGATAGTCTAGTATTATTTAGTCTATAATATTTTTTAAATCAAACTCATTAGTTGTAGTCTTAGACCCTAACGACTATTCTGGAACCAACAGATTTCCACGGGTGTTTTGCGGGGACCTAGTTGGGGTTGGAGACCGGTTGGACAAGGGGTATTTTTGTATTTTTAATAACTTTTGTCGGAAAAGTGGCCGTAATTAGAATTCGGGGACTAATCAATTTGGCTTTCGAAAAATTTAAGGGCTAAATAATATTAGATTATTCTTATAAATCAATTTATTCAAATATTAAAGATTTGTGACTATTTTGCCTAAAATATATTCCTTTTGAAAGGCTTCACGAAGAAACTAAAGGGGGATTTTTAGGCAAACTCAATTATTTGCAGCTTCAACAGATATGGCATAGCACGAGGAATAACATGACATCAACCCGGTGTGCATGAACTCACAACGTAGGACAATGCTTAATTTTAGTTTAGAAGTTCGATATTATTAATCCAGGTTCGAATTGAGTGACAAAATTTTTTCAACAGATATTTTAGTAGTATTGTATTTATTCTCAAGGACTCAACGTCTTTACCAATGGATTTAATGTTTGTCTTTTTTTAGAATCGACAAAATTTTATTATTTATATACGTCTCTCGCAACTGTTAGCTTCATTAAAATCCTATGCGGCAAAACTTAGAAGGATTAAAATCATCGTAGGAAAAGACTACCCCAGATAGCATCCCATGGTCCTGGTTTTACATCCATCATCCAGATATATTAATTACAAGTATACTCGTCATCCCGGATATGATTAAAATGGTAAATTATGCTCAGATCTCTAGGATATAGTCAAATAGATAATCAGGTCCTCTTTTTGGAATATGCATATAATCGTACTCGTAATTTAGTTTTATTATACTCTCAGGTCCCTCGCTAACATCATCAATCATTTTATTAATATTTCACAATATCAGAGGGACTTGAATATTTTTTTTATGAGTAAATTTTTTATTAAAAAATAAATATATTACACCTTAATTAGGTTTTCCTGCACCCCATATGTTCGAGAAAATGACAACTAAACACAGCTAATACCTCCCGAACTTTCCCACAAGTTAACGAACAAGTTTGCCAACAAAAAAAACCCAATATTACAAACTCCTAGAACTCCCTAATCAACTGCCAAGTGAATATAACTTAACCTAATTAAAACACAGACCTTAAACTATATTTATTGGTGACCTAGTCCAGCGGAGGGGAACGAAGCCCGAAGGAACGGAGAGACGGCGAGGGATGCGGGAGGGACGTCGAGGAGTACGACAGGCGACGAGGAGGAGCGGGGAGGGCAACGGCGAGGAGGAGGAGAAGAAGAGTTTGGTAGGTTTTTTGATGATGGACGACGGAACCCTTCGTACTACCTATACGAAGAAATGTTTCATACAGTGAAAAAATTTGTATTGTTGGTATGAATGATGATAAAATTCCGTAATGTCTTCGACAACCTGAATCGAAATATTTTAAAGCGACTCCCACTTTAGTAAAAACTCCGCATGAGGGGGTTGGGCCGGAAAAACATTTAGACGCCACCAAGGACTTACCAAGCCCAAATAGAAGATTTTGAAATAAATTTAATTAGGAGAATAATTTTTAGTGGCGGAAGTTTTGTATTTTCTCAAAGATATCAACAAAACTAATATTGAATTAAGGTGGTTGATAATAATTTTGTAAGGTCTGACGACAGAGAGATGGGGTGGTCTACAACTGAAGGATGCACTTGGTGTAATTAGGAGAATATTTAGGTGATAATAACTAACATTAATCAGCAGAAAATCATCTCAAACTTAATTAGCACTTCTTGGTCAAACCAAATGAAATATACGTGTCAATTGGTTCAGTTCAGATCTCAAATTCTAAGTACTTTTGTTTTCGATTCTCTGACCGATAACGAAAAAGAACCGAATCATAATGTTAAATTAGTTTGTATACTTAATTTTTATATTTTAAAAAAATAATTATAAGGTTAAGAAGCAATTTTGAAGTTGCTTTGGTGGTTTATATTTTGAGGTCTACAAGAATATTTTTTTATTGTAAACTTTACATTACCTAAGTTATTCTATAAAAAAATTCTTTATTTTAAAATTTTCACATTAATTCAATTCTTTTTTAATTCTAAATCAGATCGAACCTGATATTTAAGTCCGATTCTAAACTGATTTCTCCCTTACTTTTGTTCAATTTAGTTCCTTATAGTAGAATTTTTTTGGTAGAATTCCTTACAGTACATGCCAGCCAAATTGAATCAGGAAAGTCGGTGGGAGCAATAAATACGTATATGTAATTATTCATGAGTTATTGTAGTTTCATCTATAGGTAAGAGCCGTGATATAATTCAGGGAGCAGCGGTCGTTGTTCTTTGTGTTTCGACGCAATTGAAACATGATTCAATAGAAACTATGAACATATGATTATGGCAAAAGAAAAACCAACTGAAAAAGAACAAATATTATATTTCTCCAAATTGCGTCACTTTCATTTAAGCCATCTAATTCGATTTGAAACCATTTTAGACTTTTATTTAATTTTTAGTATTAAAAATCAGTTCTATTTAAGATGATTTTAACTAGAATCATCATCACCTTCGAGTGGGAGCAAAATAAATACGTCCATGAACTTGAAACTGAAGTCAGTGCAAACCAACGTTTTCAAAATCGACCCGGGAGGTGATCTGGATTTTATAAAATTTTTGGTTCACCCAATCTGATCAGTCGGACTACCAGTCAGACCAGGACTACTTTTATTTTTAATTAATATTATTAAATAATGTTAAATAAATTTAATTTAGCATAAAAATAATAATTTACTAAATAAGTTCAAATATTTAGCAATTTTGTTATACAATTTATCCAAACAAAGTGTTCAAACATCAATTTAACAAGTTTAGAAATATATGAAGATGATTATACAAGTTTTCATGTTTGACTTAATTGATATATTATCGAGAATTATTAAAAAAAATAAGATTGTTGTAATTCAAAAGTATTGTAAACGCTCCGAGCATGTAAGTAGAGGTTTTGTTTCCAAATTAAATCAGAAAAAAAGAAAAAATAAACACTAATTTTCCAGATTTGGGCAAACCGGGTCACTCAAAAGTACTTGACTAGGCGGGCCGACCAGATTTTGACCGGTCGAACCATTGGCTGAGTTTTAGACAAAAATTGACCCGAGTTTGGTCCCGGGTGACGGTCCAACTGGTCAGACCATCGGTCGAACACTGGTTTTTAAAACATTGGTGCAAACCCATAATTTAATATGGGCAAATTATGCTCATGTCCTTCTAGTTTGGTCTCCCTCCCTCTTGGGTCCCTATGTTTCCAAAATGTATGTTGCCTGCCCCGTGTTTGGTTTTAGATACTCTTGGGTCCCTCGCTCACGTCATACACTCCTTTTTCATTTTTGCCGATGAAATTACTTAAATACCCTTACCAAATAATTAAAAAATAATTAATTTCTTCTCTCTCAAGCGTCCAGCCTCGACATCCTCTCACGAGGCACCCGTTTAACGCCGACATTCGACAGACTTTCTCTCTCCACCATCGACGGCGAGCACCAAAATTACCTCGCCGTATCACTCCCGAAATCCCAACCCAAAATTATCCATCTATCGATATCCGGCTCTACAATTTTTTTCACAATTTTTTTAAATCAAAATTTTGAAATGGCCGACGATGACTTCGAGATGTAAACGTCTTTTTCGTTTATGGTCTCCAATCGCAGCCAAAAGTTTATTGTGATAAAATAGAACCCAGCTTTTATTTTGGAGAGTTTTTTGGTATAAAAGTGTCGCTTGCTCCACCACTATAGTTTCCTCGGAAGAAAAAGAAGTATCAACCTGTAATTGATTTTTTCGTAATTTTCTATGTGATGTTTAATGCGAGTTTCTATAAATTAGGTCACGAACCCATAAGTATTTTTTTGGATTCTCCCATTCTCTGTCAAAGAGCCATAATATTTTTGGTAAGATAAATTTTAGGTAAAAAAATATTAAATGGCAAAAATAGCTCTCTACGAACCCAAAGACACTAATTTTCTGACATTCTATTATTAGTATTAGTATTCTTCCTCCTAAAAAGAATTAATTACTCTCAGTCCCTCAATCCCAATATAAACCACCTTCATGCCATTTTGCCTCCTCACCGCTACTTGTCTTTGATAATACAATTAAAAGAGAGAAAATAAGGTATGGAGATAAATTTGAGGTAGAAAAACCAATGATCCATTTTGATTAACCATCATTGTTTCCTTGGAAGAAAAATAAGTATCAACCCCATAATTAATTTTCTCATAATTTCCTATGTGATGTTTAATGTGGGCTTCTATAAATTGGGTCACCAACCCATTAGTGTTTGTTTTGGATTCTCCCATTCTTTGCCAAAGGGTCATAAAATTTTTGGTTAGATAAATTTTAGGAAAAAAATATTAAATGGCAACAATAGCTGCCTAAAAACTTAGTAAGATTCCCAAAGACACTAATTCTCTCACATTCTATTATTATTAGAATTAGTATTAGTATTCCCTCTCCTAAAAAGAATTAATTATCCTCAGCCCCTCCAACCCTATATAAACCACCTACATGCCAATATGTCTCCTCTTCGCTATTTGTCTTTGATAATAAATTAAAAGAGAGAAAATGAGATACGGAGATAAATTTGAGGTAGAAAAACCAAATATCTCTTTTGATTAATCATCTTTGTTTCCTTGAAAGAAAAATAAGTATCAATCCCATAATTGATTTTCTTGTAATTTTCTATGTGATGTTTAATACGGGCTTCTATAAATTGGGTCACCAACCCATCAGTATTTATTTGGGATTCTCCAATTCTCTGCCATAGGGCCATAATATTTTTGGTAAGATAAATTTTAGGTCAAAAATATTAAATGGCAATAGTAGCGGTTTACGAACATAGTAAGATTCTCAAAGACACTAGTTTTTTGACATTCTATTATTATTAGCATTAGTATTCTCCCTCCTAAAAGAATTAATTACTCTTAGCCCCTCCAACCTTATATAAACCACCACCATGTCAGTATGCTTCCGCACCGCTACTTGTCTTTGATAATACAATCAAAAGAGAGAAAAATGAGGTATGGAGATAAATTTAAGGTAGAAAAACTAATGATTTCTTATGAATAACCATCTTTGTTTCCTTTGAAGAAAAACAAGCACCAACCCCATAATTGATTTTCTCGTAATTTCCTATGTGATGTTTAATACGGGCTTCTATAAATTGGGTCACCAACCCATCAATGCTTGTTTTGGTTCTCTCATTTTCTGCCATAGGGCCATAATATTTTTGGTAAGATAAATTTTAGGTAAAAAAAATATTAAATGGCAATAATAGCTGTTTACGAACATAGTAAGATTCCCAAAGACACTAATTTTCTGACATTCTGTTATTATTAGTATTAGTATTCTTCCTCCTAAAAAGAATTAATTACTCTGAGCCCCTCTAACCCTATATAAACTACATCCATGCCAGTATGCCTCCTCACCGCTACTTGTCTTTGATAATACAATTAAAAGAGAGAAAATGAGGTATGGAGATAAATTTGATGTAGAAAAATCAATAATCTCTTTTGATTAACCATCTTTGTTTCCTTGGAAGAAAAACAAGTATAAACCACGTAATTGATTTTCTCGTAATATCATATGTGATGTTTAATGTGGGCTTCTATAAATTGGGTAACCAATCCATCAGTGTTTGTTTTGGATTCTCCCATTCTGTGCCAAAGGGCAATAATATTTTTGGTAAGATAAATTTTAGGTAAAAAAATATTAAATCGCAACAATAGCTGTTTATGAACATAGTAAACAATTCATCAGTGTTTTTTTTTGGATTCTCCCATTCTCCGCCAAAGTGCCATAATATTTTTGGTAAGATAAATTTTTGGTAAAAAATATTAAATGGCAACAATAGTTGTTTACAAACATAGTAAGACTCCCAAAAAGACACTAATTTTCTGACATTCTATTATTATTAATATTAGTCTTAGTATTTTCCATCCTAAAAAGAATTAATTACTCTCAGCCCTCCAATCCTATATAAACCACCTTCATGCCAGTAATCCTCATCACCACTACTTGTCTTTGATAATACAATTAAAAGAGAGAAAATGAGGTATGGAGATAAATTAAAGGTAGAAAAATCAATGATTTCTTTAGATTAACCATCTTTGTTTCCTTGGAAGAAATATAGGTATCAACCCCGTAACTGATTTTCTCGTAATTTCCTATGTGATATTTAATGCGTGCTTCTATAAATTGGGACACCAACCCATCATTGTTTGTTTTCGATTCTCCCATTCTCTGTCAAATGGCCATAAAATTTTTGGTAAGATAATTTTAGGTAGAAAAAAATATTAAATGGCAACAATAGCTGTCTACGAACTTAGTAAGATTCCCAAAAATACTAATTTTCTGCAATTCTATTATTATTAGTATTAATATTAGAATTCTCCCTCCTAAAAAGAATTAATTACCCTCAGTCCCTCCAACCCTATATAAACCACCTCCATGCGAATTTGTCTCCTCACCGCTACTTGTCTTTGACAATACAATTAAAAGAGAGAAAATGAGGTATGTAGATAAATTTGAGGTAGAAAAACCAATAAATTCTTTTGATTAACCATCTTTGTTTCCTTGGATGAAAAACAAGTATCAACCCCGTAATTTATTTTCTCATAATTTCCTATGCGATGTTTAATGCGGGCTTCCATAAATTGGGTCACCAACCCATCAATATTTGTTTTGGATTCTCCCATTTCTCTGCCATAGGGCCATAATATTTTTGGTAAGATAAATTTTAGGTAAAAAAAAATGAAATGGCAACAATAGCGGTTTACGAATATAGTAAGATTCCCAAAGACACTAATTTTCTGAAATTCTCTTTTTATTAGTATTAATATTAGTATTAGTATTTCCCCTCCTAAAAAGAATTAATTACTCTGAGCCCCTCCAACCCTATATAAACCACCTCCATGTCTGTATGCCTCCTCACCGCTACTTGTCTTTGATAATACAATTAAAAGAGAGAAAATGAGGTATGGAGATAAATTTGAGGTAGAAAAACCAATGATCTCTTTCGAGAAATTTGTGGTAGAAAAACGAATGATCTCTTTTGATTAACCATCTTTGTTTCCTTGGAAGAAAAATAAGTATCAACCTCGTAATTGATTTTCTTGTAATTTCAAATGTGGTGTTTAATACGGGCTTCTATAAATTGGTTAACCAATCCATCAGTGCTTGTTTTGGATTCTTCCATTCTCTGCCAAAGGGCCATAATATTTTTGGTAAGATAAATTTTAGGTAAAAAATATTAAATGGAAACAATAGCTGTTTACGAACATAGTAAGACTTCCAAAAAGACACTAATTTTCTGACAATCTATTATTATTAATATCAGTCTTAGTATTCTCCCTCCTAAAAAGAATTAATTACTCTCAGCCCTCCAATCCTATATAAACAACCTTCATGCGAGTATGCCTCCTCACCGCTACTTGTCTTTGATAATACAATTAAAAGAGAAAATGAGGTATGGAGATAAATTTGAGGTAGAAAAACCAATGACCTCTTTATATTAACCATCAATGTTTCCTTGGAAGAAAAATAGGTATCAATCCCGTAATTGATTTTCTCATAATTTTCTATGTGATGTTTAATGCGGGATTCTACAATTTTCTGTTAAAGCTATAATATTTTTGGTAAGATAAATTTTAAATGGCAACAATAGCTGTCTACGAACTTAATAAGATTCCCAAAGACACTAATTTTCTACAATTCTATTACTATTAGTATTAATATTAGTATTCTCCCTCCTAAAAAGAATGAATTACCCTCAGCCCCTCCAACCCTACATAAATCACCTCCATGCGAGTATGTCTCCTCACTGCTACTTGTCTTTGATAATACAATTAAAAGAGAGAAAATGATGTATGGAGCTAAATTTGAGGTAGAAAACCAATGATTTCTTTTGATTAACCATCTTTGTTTTCTTAGAAGAAAAATAGTTATCAACCCCGTAATTGATTTTCTCGTAATTTCCTATGTGATGTTTAATGCGAGCTTCTGTAAATTGGGTCACCAACCCATCAATATCTGTTTTGGATTCTCTCATTCTCTGCCATAGGGCCATAATATTTTTGGTAAAATAAATTTTAGGTAAAAAAATATTAAATTACAACAATAGCGGTTTACGAATATAGTAAGATTCTCAAAGGCATTAATTTTCTGACATTCTGTTATTATTAGTATTAGTATTAGTATTCTCCCTCCTAAAAAGAATTAATTACTCTCAGCACCTCTATGCGAGTATGCTTCCTCACTGCTATTTGTCTTTGATAATACAATTAAAAGAGAGAAAATGAGGTATGGAGATAAATTTGAAGTAGAAAAACCAATGATCTCTTTCGATAAATTTGAGGTAGAAAAACCAATGATCTCTTTTGATTAACCATCTTTGTTTCCTTGGAAGAAAAACAAGTATCAACCCCGTAATTGATTTTTTTGTAATTTCCTATGTGATGTTTAATGCAGACTTCTATAAATTGGGTCACTAACCCATCACTGTTTGTTTTGGATTCTCCCATTCTCTGCCATAGGTAGACTTGGCCATTGTTAGAATTCAATTCGTGATTCGATTCAATTTGATTCGTTCTCAATTGGATTCGATTCGGTCACAATTCGATTCGTCCAAAATTTAATTCGAATTCGCCATGTGACAAATTAAATACGGTTTAAAATTTCTACAATTCGTCAAACAAGCAAATTGAACTCGAATTTGAGTATCAAATTTGATTCGAATCCAATTCGTGTAAATTCGATTAAAATTCGTCCATATTATGTAATTTTTTTAAGAAAGTACCAAGAAGTACTTATATTACTATCTAAATATGTCATCAAGTAGATCAAAGAATACGTAGGCAACTTAATTTGGCACATTAAATGCAAGTCCAATCTTTAATTCATTTCTTTTTCCCAAAAAATATTTAATATTAAACCTAAATTTTGAAATAAATCAAAAAAATGGGAACTTTCTGAATTTTTTCAAAAACATTATGAAAATTTTGAAAGTTTTCAAAAATTTTGATAGTTTTTGAATTTTTTATTCAATATTAGAATTAAAGAAATAATTCAAATTCAATTAAGAAATAATTCAAATTCAATTCAAATTTGATTCGAATTTGAAGAATCATAATTCGTATTCGATTCAACTTTGGACGAATTGAATACAATTTAAGGTTTTGATGAATTCAAATTCGAACTAATTTAATTCGAATTTGACCCAATTTGAACCTTGGTCAGGTCTAGCCATAGTGCCATAATATTTTTGGTAAGATAAATTTTAGGTAAAAAAATTAAATGGCAACAATAGCGGTTTACGAACATAGTAAGATTCCCAAAGACACTAATTTTCTGACATTCTGTTATTATTAGTATTAGTATAAGTATTCTCCCTCCTAAAAAGTATTAATTACTCTGAGCCCCTCCAACCCTATATAAACTACCTCCATGCCAGTATGCCTCCTCACCGCTACTTGTCTTTGATAATACAATTAAAAGAGAGAAAATGAGGTATGAAGATATTTTTGAGGTAGAAAAACCAATGATCTCTTTAGATAAATTTGAGGTCGAAAAACCAATGATCTCTTTAGATAAATTTGAGGTCGAAAAACCAATGATCTCTTTTGATTAACCATCTTTGTTTCCATGGAAGAAAAACAAGTATCAACCTCGTAAATAATTTTCTCGTAATTTTATATGTGATGTTTAATGAGGGCTTCTATAAACTGGGTAACCAATCCATCAGTGTTTGTTTTGGATTCTCCCATTCTCTGCCAAAGGGCCATAATATTTTTGAAAGATAAATTTTAGGTAAAAAAAATTAAATAGAAACAATAGCTGTTTACTAACATAGTAAGACTCCCAAAAAGACACTAATTTTCTGACATTCTATTATTATTAATATTAGTCTTAGTATTCTCCCTCTTAAAAAGAATTAATTACTCTCAGCCCTCCAATCCTATATAAACAACCTTCATGCGAGTATGCCTCCTCACCGCTACTTGTCTTTGATAATACAATTAAAGAGAGAAAATGAGGTATGGAGATAAATTTGAGGTAGAAAAATCAATGATATCTTTAGATTAACCATCTTTGTTTCCTTGGAAGAAAAATAGGTATCAACCCCGTAATTGATTTTCTCGTAATTTTCTATGTGATGTTTAATGCGGGCTTCTATAAATTGGGTCACCAACCCATCATTGTTTGTTTTGGATTCTCCCATTTTCTGTCAACGGGCTATAATATTTTTGGTAAGATAAATTTTATGTAAAAAAATATATTAAATGGCAACAATAGCTGTCTACGAACTTAAGATACTAATTTTCTGCAATTCTATTATTATTAGTATTAATATTAGTATTCTCCCTCCTAAAAAGAATTAATTACGCTCAGCCCCTCCAACCCTATATAAACGACCTCCGTGCAAGTATGTCTCCTCACCGCTACTTGTCTTTGATAATACAATTAAAAGAGATAAAATGAGGTATGGAGATAAATTTGAGGTAGAAAAACCAATGATCTCTTTTGATTAACCATGTTTTTTTCCTTGGAAGAAAAATAAGTATAAACCTCATAATTGATTTTCTCGTAATTTCCTATGTGATGTTTAATGCGGGTTTCTATAAATTGGGTCACCAACCCATCATTGTTTGTTTTGGATTCTCCCATTCTTTGTCAACGGGCTATAATATTTTTGATAAAATAAATTGGGCAAATTACCTTCAGGTCCTTGTGTTATAGTTTTATCATTCGCAGGTCCCTGTGTTATAAAAATAGTGTGTGAGGTCCCTGTATTTTAAGAAATATTGGCCTGAGGTCCATGGTCACCGGATCAAAAATTTTCCCCAGCGGAGAGCCATCTAAAATTACCAAAATACCCCTAAACAAAAAAACCCACCTTCTTCAACCTTTAAACACCAAGAATATCTAATTAGAACACCAAGAACATCTAATTAAACCCAACAAAAACAACATCAACACAAACCTAATCAATCAAACCCAGAAATTCAATTAAATCCAACACCACCATCGGACCAACAATGCCACCGCAACACTTAATCCCAGACCGGCGACCAAAATCCTAAACCTAGATGACTTGATGACCGACGACGACTCCCCTTCGATGGTGGAAGCTCCGTTGAGGAGGCCAAGCTCCGTCCTCTCTTCTCTGATCTACTCGACTGCTCCAAATCATATCCCCAATCCTTCCTCTTCGTTTGCTCTCTTCGGTGAGACAGGAGTGGGATGTTGTGGCAGTGAGCAAGCTCGAATGCACTAGCCTGACCCAGACCGGTGACCAAAATCCTAAACCTAGATCTAGTAGCTGTGAGGTGGATTAGAGGACTGGTCGGCCGACAAAATCCCAAACCTGGATCCGATCTTCTCCGATCGCCTGTAGCTGTTAGCTGGAGATGAGGCACTAGTCGGGAGAGCCTTAAAAGGGAGGAAGGATAAGGGGAACTCGGAGGCGCGCATTTTTCCTTTTATGTTTTAGAATTTCCTCTGTTTCGATTGGAACTCGGAAAGATGATTGATAGTAGCTCGTGGAATCCGAGCTTCAAAGGGACTGAGATGGCCGTCACTTTGCCGGTACTGAGATGGGTCGAAGCAGATCTGAAATTTTCTTTTTTTGGTTTGGTTGTTCAATTGAAGATTGAGAATTTTGGGTTTGATTGATTAGGTTTGTGTTGATGTTATTTTTGTTAGGTTTAATTAGATGTTCTTGGTGTTCTAATTGGATATTCTTGGTGTTTAAAAGTTGAAGAAGGTGGGTTTTTTTTTGTTTTTTATTTAGCGGTATTTTGGTCATTTCAGATGGCTCTCCGCCAGAAAAAATCTTCAATCCGGTGACCAACGACCTCAGACCAATATTTCTTAAAACACAGGGACATCACACACTATTTCTATAACACAGGGACCTGCGAATGATAAAACTATAACACATGGACCTGAGGGTAATTTGCCCAAATAAATTTTAGGTAAAAAAATTAAATGGCAACAATAACTGTTTACGAACATAGTAAGATTCCCAAAGACACTAATTTTCTGACATTTTATTAGTATTAGTATTAGTATTCTCCCTCCTAAAAAGAATTAATTACTCTTAGCCCCTCTAATCCTATATAAATCACCTCCATGCCAGTATGCCTCCTCACTGCTACTTGTCTTTTATAATATAATTAAAAGAGAGAAAATGAGGTATGGTGATAAATTTGAGGTAGAAAAACCAATGATCTCTTTTGATTAACCATCTTTGTTTTCTTGGAAGAAAAACCAGTATCAACCCCGTAATTGATTTTCTCATAATTTCCTTTGTGATGTTTAATGCGGGCTTCTATAAATTGGGTCACCAACCCATCAATGTTTGTTTTGGATTCTCTCATTCTCTGCCAAAGGGCCATAATTTCCTATGTGATGTGATGCATAACAGTGTCGGGACTTATTCCCTTGATATCAGATATTTGCCACGCTATAGCCTTAATCCGTTTGTTGACGATTTCAAGCACCATCTCCTTTTGCTCCTTAGAGAGCTTGTTGGAGATGATAATGGGGAGTCCTCCTCCATCCTTCAAGAATGCATATCGTAAATAAGAGGGTAGCTCTTTCAACTCCAAGCTTGGAGCCTTAATGAGGGAAGGTGGAGTACGATACTTTAAATCAAGCTCCAAATCCTCATGTAGACCTTTTTTATCAGCTTCTCCCTCGAACTCTTCCAGGTCATCCTCCTCTTGTTCTCTATGAATTTCTTCATCCATTCTATCTTCAATCCTCAATATGCTCTCCTTGCCAAACTCGAGGACACATTCCTCCACGACATCAACCTTCATGCACACGTCTTCATTAAGAGGGCGCATTGCATTGGACATTTTGAACTCTACTTTCTCCTCCCCTATTCGGAGGACCAATCTTCCATCATGCACATCCACCAAGGCACGCACCGTGTTGAGAAACGGTCGGCTAAGGATTAGTGGACAACTCTTGTCCTCATCAAAATCCAGCACCACAAAGTCCACAGGGAAGATAAACTTATCAATCTTCAGCAAGACATCCTCCACGACCCCGAATAGCTTCTTTATGGTTTGGAGATGCATAGATGTGGGTTTCACCTCACACAATCCAAGCCTCCTCAAAATAGATAAAGGCATTAAGTTAATGCTAGCGCCTAAATCACACAAACACTTAGGAAACTCAACGTCACCAAAAAAATAAGGAATAGTGAAACTCCCCAGATCTTTTAACTTTGTCGGGAGATCTTTGGAGATGAGAGAGCTACACTTCGCCGTGAGGGCTACCATCTCTCCATCTTCCCACTTCCGCTTCTTTGTGATGAGTTCCTTCAAAAACTTGGAGTAGAGAGGAACTTGATCCAACATCTCTAGAATAGAGATACTAATTTGGACATTTTTCATCTTCTCCATAAAGCCGAGAAATTTGTCGTCCATCACGTTCTTCTTCTTAACTCTTTGAGGAAATGGTAGAGGAGGGATCTTTGGTGGTGGTGGCACATACTCCTCTTCCTCCTCAATCTCAACAAAAGGACTTTTCTCTTTCTCCACCTCTTTGTTCTCCTCGGCATTCTTCTCTTTTTTATTGGCCTCCACATAGTTTCCTCTTGATTTCGGGCTCGTCTCTTGAGAAATGATTTCCTTGCCACTCCTCAAGGTAATTGCACTCACATTTGCTCAAGGATTAGCCTCCGTGGAGCTTGGAAGAGAATCAGACTCTCTATGGGTACTTGCATTTGCTATTTGTCCAAGTTGCCTCTCCATATTATGCATTGCGGTTGCTTAACCCTTGAGAATTTGTTCTAAGTTATTTTGCCTTGAGCCTTGTTGATTTATGGCGGCCAAAATTTATCCTTGTTGGCTAACTACTCCTCCAACTTCTTGCATGAATTTGTCCATCTTTGAGAACTTCTCCTCAATAGTTTCCATCCGATCCATCAAAGAAAAACGTGGTTGAAAACCCGAAGGAGGCCCTTGAGGTGCATTACGAAGAGGAGGTCCCTTATCCGGGACAATCGCCATGTTATCTCCACTACTTCCTCCCATCCAAGAGAAGTTAGGGTGATTTCTCCACCCGGGATTGTACGCAGAGGAATATGGGTTTCCAATCCTATTTGCTCCTTGCCCTTGGCCACCAATAAAATTCACTTCCTCCGTAGTAGAGCCCAGCATCGCACACTCTTGGTTCTCATGGCCAACATTGGCACAAACTTAACAATTTGTTTGCACGGCCGTCACACTGATTTTGTTCAAGCTTAGATCATTCACCTTCTTTGTCAACAAAGCCAATTGAGCTTGAATAGAGGAGGCAATGTCAATATCAATAACTTCTACTTGCTCCTTACTCGATTGCCTCGCTCTCTCATTGGCCATTAGAATGTTTGTAGCCGCCAACTCCTTCAAGATATGGTGGGCATCATCCCTATCCTTTCTCAAGAAGGATCTATTGGAGGCGGATCAACTGTGCCCCTTGTTGAGGATCCAAGGCCGAAGTAAAAAATTTGGAGTAAAGATTCCTCTGTTAAGTTATGGTGTGGGCATCTCCTTTGCAATCCCTTGAATCTCTCCCAAGCTTCACTCAAAGACTCATTCTCAAATTTGAAAATTGTTAATCTCCTTTACGAGCCTATTCGTCTTTGAGAAGGGAAAGTACTTTTCAAGGAAGGCATTAGCTAGCTCCTCCCACGTGGCTATCGATGTCCCAACCAATTGCTTGTGCCAAATCTTGGCCTTTTCCTTCAAAGTAAGTGGCAACCTAAGCTTCACGGCATCATCGGAAGCTCTATTATACCTAAAGGTGTCGACTATCTCCAAAAAGTTAGCAATATGGTCGTTGGGATCTTCATTCGGCAACCCATAGAATTGGACCGAAGTTTGGAGCATGTGTATCACGGCCGGCTTGATCTCGAAATTGTTAGCCTGGACATTTGATGAGTGTGAAAACACTCTATCATCTATGTATGTTTTAGTGTTGATTTTCCGTTGTTTCTAGTGTTGTTGTGTGTTATTTATCATTGTATTTGTATATATCGTACTTTGAACGTTTTAGAGTAGTTCTTGTGATTTTCCTTAAGTTTCGTTCATGTTTATTTCTAGGAGGCTTTGTGGTGATGCGGGGAGGATATTGGTGCAGTTTGGAGCGTGTCAAAGGCGATCGGATCAGCCTTGAAGAATGGTGCACGATCGGGACGGTGACGACATTGAGCAGACTGACCTCAAGTGACTTAAATGAAGATAACTTTTGCATACAAAGTCCAATGGAGACGAGTGAGGCGGTTCTAGAAAGAAGACATCCGTGGCTACAAATTTTTTTCTTTGGTCTTCTTCAAATTCGAAGTCTAAGAGGGTCAAAAATGCACATGAAATCAAACTTTAAATCTGAGGACTCGCCTGACCGAAATCGGCCGAAATTCATGGCCCATTCCGGGACCATTCCGGAATTTGCCATGACGTTTCAGGGCTGCCATTTCAACCATCTTGGCTGGAATTCCACTACAAAACTCCCCATACTCCACTACTTTCCATTGTCCCCCACTACTTCCATTGTCTCCCACTATCTCCCATTTGATTCTCCACTATCTCCCACTCTTCCCCCACGACCTCCACCATTCACTCTCATCCTTTCCTATCCTCTCTCCCTGGAACCAGAGAAGAACGTGGCTGCCCTCTCTCTTCCAACCAAATCCGTGGCTCACCATTGAAGGAGAGGAGAAGAGGAAAAACGTGGCCAATCTAGAGAAGAACGTGGCTGCCCTCCCTCTTCCAACCAAATCCGTGGCTCACCATTGAAGGAGAGGAGAAGAGGAAAAACGTGGCCAATCTAGAGAAGAACGTGGCTGCCCTCCCTCTTCCAACCAAATCTGTGGCTCACCATTGAAGGAGAAGAGAAGAGGAAAAATGTGGCCAATCTAGAGAAGAAGGAGAGGAAGCCATTGTTGAAGCTTGTGTAGGGAACTTGAAGGAAGAATATTGGATGCTTGAAGACCATTTTGAGCTTTCTCTTACTCTATCTTTTAATGTTCTTGTTTTGCTTGCTTTCTTCAATGGATGTGTTGAGTTGTAAGATGAACATGTGTGAGTAGTTCATTTGTGGGTTAGGTGCCTTGATGGCATCTACCTAGCCTATGGTTTTGTGGGGTTAATATGTTAAGGTTTATGAACTAGTTAATGAGTTTATTGTTTAATCTTGCTTGATCGCCTTGATTATAAACTAAGTTAATTCTAATCACCGGGAGGGGTTAGGATTAACGGACCATTTAACTAGTTAACTAGTTGCCTATTGAAGAGGGATCTCTGTAGGTGGTTAGTTGTCCAAAGGGTGATGGCCATAATCGGTAGTTAGTTGGATTAGTTGGCTAATTAGTCGCGGGAGCGCGGTTGGTTCAACTAAGCCTAGTTAACGATCGATTTAGACTAATCAGTCGCGGGAGCATTGATTAGTTGCTTAAGAAACATCCGGTCCATAACACGAACTAAATAAATCCCATATGCCATTTGGTTATTTAGTTGTCATTGGCACCAAGCCCACTCTTTCCTTTATTGCTTAAATCTTCTTATAATTAGTCGTTGTAGTAACCAACTCGTGTTTGGAATTGACACCTCCATTTCTCATTGTCCTAAACTAGCGGTAAAGTCAAATTTGCGGACTAGCTTAGTCCTTGTGGGACGACAATCCCGTACTTACTCATTATTGCAAGAGGGGTGAAAATCCTTCCTTTCAATTGGCGCCGTTGCCGGGGATTAAGTACTAGACGCTTAATTTGGCTTACGAACTTGGATTGGGATATTTATTTTTTTGTTTACTTGGTTACTGTTACTTAGTGCCTTTGTTGTTTGTCTTACAAGGTACTTATTTGTCGCATGCGCTCAACTCGCTCAATAAACAATATTCCGATCGGAGTAGACGTTGACATTGGATACTTGGAAAGAGTATTGCGACAAGAGAGAAGGACACAAGCAAGGATGAATCAACAACCTCATGTGCAAGAAGCTCCATAAGGAGCTCCGCAAGGCGATGCGCAAGGAGTTGGAGTTCCTCGAAGGTCTCTCATGGACTATGCTAGGCCCACCTTGAGAGGGGCAATGTCTGGAGTTCCTAGGCCTGCTATTCAAGCTAACACCTTCGAGATCAAGCCAGCGGTGATTCACATGCTCCAAGCTTCAGTCCAATTCTATGGATTACCGAATGAAGATCCCAACGACCATATTGCTAATTTTCTGGAGATAGCTGACACCTTCAAGCATAATGGAGTGACCGACGATGTTGTGAAGCTGAGGTTGTTCCCATTTACCTTGAAGGACAAAGCAAAGATATCGTATAAGGATCTGGTTGGGACAACAATTACGACATGGGAGGAACTAGCTAATGCATTCCTTGACAAGTATTTTCCTTTCTCCAAGACAAATAGACTCTGTGAAGGAGATTAACAACTTCCAACAATTCGAGAATGAGTCGTTGAGTGAAGCTTGGGAGAGATTCAAGGGATTACAAAGGAGTTGTCCACACCACAATATACCAGAGGAGTCTTTACTCCAAACTTTCTACTTTGGACTTGGACCCTCTACAAGGGGGACGGTTGATGCTGCCTCTAATGGATCTTTTTTGAGAAGAGAGAGGGATGATGCCTACCACATCGTGGAAGAATTACCAGCTACAAACATCCTTATAGCAAATGAGAGAGGAAGACAACCTATTAGCCAGCAAAAGGGAGTGATTGATGTTGATGTTGCCTCCTCTATTCAAGCCCAATTGGCATTGTTGGCAAGAAAAGTGAACGATCTTAGCTTGAACAAAAGCAATGTGGCAGCTGTGAAAACAAATTGTCAAGTTTGTGGCCATATTGGCCATGAGATGAATGAGTGTGCCATGTTGGGCTCTTCTATAGAGCAAGTGAATTTTGTGGGTGGCCAAGGGCAAGGAGCAAATAGGATGGGAAACAACCCATATTCCTCTACCTACAATCAGGGGTGGAGAAATCACCCAAACTTCTCTTGGAAGGGAGGGAATAGTGGCGACAATATGGCGATGGTCCCTGATAAAGGACCTCCTCTTCGATATCAACCTCAAGGGCCCCCTCCGGGTTTCCAACCACGGGCGTTCTTGACAGATCGAATGGGCGCTATGGAGGAGAAGTTTGAGAAGATGGATAAGTTTATGCACGAAGTTGGAGGTGTGGTTAGCCAACAAAGCCAAATTTTGGCAGCCATACAACAACAAGGTGCACGATAGAACAACTTGGAGCAAATTCTCAAGGGACAAGCTACCGCGATGCATAATATGGAGACACAACTTGGAGAAATTGCAAAGGCGAGTTCCCATAGAGCTTCCGGCTCCCTGCCAAGCTCCACAGAAATAAATCCTCGAGGAAATGTGAATGCAATTTCTTTGAGGAGTGGTAAGGAAATAGCTTCTCAAGAGGCAACCCGGAAGAACAATGACGATCATATGGAAGCCAATGAGGAGGAGAAAGAAGTAGAGGTGGAAAAAGAGAAAAGTCCTTTTGCTGAGATTGAGGAAGAAGAGGAGTATGTGCCACCACCACCAAAGATCCCTCCTCTACCATTTCCTCAAAGAGTAAAAAAGAAGAACGTGATGGACGACAAATTTCTTGGCTTTATGGAGAAAATGAAAAACGTCCAGATTAGCGTCTCATTTCTGGAGATGCTGGATCAAGTTCCGCACTACTCCAAGTTTTTGAAGGAACTCATCACAAAGAAGAGGAAATGGGAAGATGGAGAGACGGTGGCCCTCACGGTGAAGTGTAGCTCTCTCATCTCAAAGGATCTCCCGACAAAGTTAAAAGACCCGGGGAGTTTCACTATTCCTTGTTTCGTTGGTGATGTTGAGTTTCCTAAGTGCCTATGTGATTTAGGCGCTAGCATTAACTTGATGCCTTTGTCTATTCTTAGGAAACTTGGCTTGTGTGAGGTGAAAGCCACTTCTATGCGTCTCCAATTGGCGGACCAAACCATAAAGAAGCCATTTGGGGTCGTGGAGGATGTCTTGTTAAAGGTTGATAAGTTTATCTTCCCCGTGGACTTTGTGGTGCTGGATTTTGATGAAGACAAGAGTTGTCCATTAATCCTTGGCCGGCCGTTTCTCAATACGGCACGTGCCTTGGTGGATGTGCATGATGGAAGATTGGTCCTCCAAATAGGGGAGGAGAAGGTAGCGTTCAAGATGTCCAACGCAATGCGCCACCCTCTTGATGAAGGCGTGTGCATGAAAGTTGATGTCATGAAGGAATGTGTCCTCGAGTTTGGCAAGGAGAGCATATCAAGAATTAAAGATGGAATGGAGGAAGAAATTAATGGAGAACAAGAAGAGGATGACTTGGAAGAGTTCGAGGGAGAAGATGATACAAAAAGTCTCCATGAGGATTTGGAGCTTGATTTGAAGTATCGTACTCCACCTTCTATCACCAAGGCTCCAAGCTTGGAGTTGAAAGAGTTACCCTCCCATTTGCAATATGCATTCTTAAAGGATGAAGGAAGACTTCCCATTATCATCTCCAACAAGCTCTCTAAGGAACAAGAGAAGAGGGTGCTTGAAATCATCAACAAACGGATTAAGGCCATGGCTTGGCAAATATCCGATATCAAGGGGATAAGTCCCGACATTGTTATGCATCACATCCATATGGAGGAGGGAGCCAAGCCGAGGGTGGACAGGCAAAGAAGATTGAATTCCAACATGAAAGAAGTTGTAAAGAAGGAGGTGATCAAGCTCCTCGAAGCTGGCATCATTTATCCCATCTCGGATAGTGAGTGGGTAAGCCCGATCCATTGTGTTCCAAAGAAAGGAGGAATGACTGTTGTGATCAATGATGAGGGTGAGCTCATTTCCATAAGAACTGTGACTGGATGGAGGGTATGCGTGGACTACCGAAAGTTGAATGATGCCACACGTAAGGATCATTTTCCTCTACCATTCATTGATCAAATATTGGAGAGAATTTCTGGGTATTCTCACTATTGCTTTTTGGATGGGTACTCGGGCTATAACCAAATTGCAATATACCCAAGAGATCAAGAGAAGACCTCTTTCACTTGTCCTTTTGGTATTTTTGCCTATCGACGAATGCCTTTTGGGTTGAGTTGTGCTCCTGCAACATTCCAACGATGCATGGAGGCCATCTTTTGGGGAATGAATGAGAAAATTATGGAGATCTTCATGGATGATTTCTCGGTATTTGGAGACTCCTTTGATAGCTGCTTGGCCAATTTGGATAAGGTCTTGGAAAGATGTGAAGAGAAGAACCTCGTTCTCAATTGGGAGAAATGTCATTTCATGGTAGATGAATGGATAGTTCTTGGGCATAAGATCTCCCGAGCTGGCATTGAGGTGGACAGAGCCAAGACGGAAGCAATCGAGAAGATGGAAGCACCGACTTCAGTTAAAGGAGTAAGAGCTTTTCTTGGCCATGCCGGTTTCTACCGAAGATTTATCAAGAATTTTTCTCTTATCGCGAAGCCGCTAACTAATTTGCTTGTGAAGGATGTACCCTTTGATTTTGATGAGCCATGCCTTCAAGCATTTGATACTTTGAAGAAAGCTCTTGTCACAGCTCCGATTATCTCTTCTCCGGATTGGACGCTACCATTTGAGATGATGTGTGATGCGAGCGATATTGCACTGGGATGTGTGCTTGGTCAAAAGAAGGAGGGGAAGCTTCATGTCATATACTATGCAAGTAGAGTGTTGGCGGGCGCCCAACTAAATTACACAACCACCGAGAAGGAGTTGCTTGCGGTCGTGTATGCATGTGACAAGTTTTGACCATATTTACTTGGGTCGAAGGTGATAATCTACACTGATCATGCGGCTTTGAGGTACCTATTCTCCAAACAAGATGCCAAGCCGCGACTTATCCGGTGGATTTTATTGCTCCAAGAATTTGACTTGTCCATCAAGGATAAGAAGGGTTCGGAAAATGTAGTCGCGGACCATCTTTCTCGACTAGAGAGAAGTGATGGAATGGAGACTCATGGAAAGATCAAAGAAGAGTTTCTGGATGAGGAGTTGATGCGCTTGAATAATGTGGAAGCACCTTGGTATGCAGATTTCGCCAACTTCCTAGTTGGAGGCATTATTCCTATGGATTTGAGCTATCCCCAACGCAAGAAATTCCTAAGGGATTCTCAACTCTATGTTTGGGATGAGCCTTACCTTGTTAAGAGGTGTAGTGATGGGTTGCTTCGACGGTGCATTGCGGATGAAGAAGTTAAGGATGTTTTGGAGCAATGCCATAGTACTCCATATTCAGGTCACTATAGAGCAACAAGAACCGCATCACGAGTCTTTGAATGCGGGTTTTATTGGCCCAATATATTTAAGGATGCTCGTTCTTTTATTGCTCAGTGCGATCGATGTCAAAGGACTGGAACTATCTCAAAGAGGAATGAGATGCCGCTATCTGGAATTCTGGAAGTGAAGCTCTTTGATGTTTGGGGGTTGGACTTCATGGGACCTTTCCCAACCTCTAATGGCAACAAGTATATCTTGGTAGGAGTGGACTACGTATCTAAGTGGGTGGAAGCTTGGGCATCACCGACCAATGATGCAAAGGTGGTCATTCACTTTATCAAAAAGCTCTTTTCAAGATTTGGAGTGCCAAGGGCTATCATAAGCGATGGGGGTTCACACTTTTGCAACCGACCATTTGAGATTTTATTGAAGAGGTACGGGGTCACACATAAGGTTGTTACACCTTATCACCCCCAAACAAGTGGGCAAGTCGAACTCTCTAACCGGGAACTGAAGAAGATCCTAGAAAAGACGGTTGGAGGAGCAAGAAAGGATTGGGCAAACAAGCTTGACGATGCCTTATGGGCATACCGAACGGCATTCAAAATGCCTATCGGGATGTCCCCATACAAACTTGTTTATGGCAAGGCGTGCCACCTCCCCGTAGAGCTAGAGCATCGAGCATTTTGGGCCATCAAGACCCTGAATTATGACTACAAGAAAGCCGATGAGCGAAGGGTATTGCAACTTGAAGAGCTGGACGAAATCTGCGACATGGCGTTTGAGAGCTCTAGGCTTTACAAGGAGAAGACGAAAAGATCACATGATGCCCACATCGTGAAGAAAGAGTTCAAGGAGGGTGATGAAGTGCTACTCTACAACTCCCGATTGAGACTTTTTCTGGGAAAGCTCAAGTCAAAATGGAGTGGCCCGTTCAAAGTTGTGAGGATTTTTCCATTCGGAGCCCTTGAATTAGAAAGAAGTGATGGAGGAGTCTTCAAGGTGAATGGCCAAAGGTGCAAGATTTACCTTGGTGGCAACATTGAACGACAAGCGGAAGTGCAATCCGTGACTCCACCGTCTAATGAATGAAAAAGGGGAGTAAAGTCAAGCTAACGACTATAACTTAGCATGTGTTTTGTATTGTCTTTATAGTTGTTCTAGTCTTTTATGTGTGTTCTTTTTATTTATGTGTTGTTCTTATTCCGGTATGTTTTGTTTTGAAGTGTTAGTTCATGCTTATGGGATATCTTTTAAATTTTGAAGGTCGTCTCAAGGATTCGTGGATACATCATGGATGATTGGAAACTCATCAGGGAACGGGCGGAAGCGGAGCCCCCGTTGTCGGCGGACGCCAGCCGACCCAGCGGCCGCCGGGTACCGTAAAACCCCCTTCCGTAAAAAGGCCATATCTTGGTGCTCGAGTCTCGGATTGAGGTGATTCTTCTTGCTATGGAAAGCTAAGAGATAGGCCGACAACTTTGTAGTTGATGACTTCTTCTAGTTCAGGGTGGAAGGAGTCTCAAATCCTTTCTAACTAAACCTATTAGAACTCTACCTCCTAAATCCTCACAATCCACGCAATTGATCGATGGAGCAAGGTTCCAGAGGTAATGCACACCATAAATGCCTAGAACAAATGAATGGAATGGGAACTTCAGCATCAAGGCTACTACATCCAGCAACTGGTGGAGCGATCCGGATACAACATCCCTCCACCACCCTCTCCACCTCAAGACTAAGGGGAGTTTCCTAGCACTTTATTTTTCTTTAGTTATTTTCATGTCTTTGTGATGTCTTGTTCTTCATGTTTGATTGATTCCCATGCTTAGTTCTTATTGCATTTGTTAATATAGGATAATTGTTTAGATGTCTATGTGCTCCCTACACCTTGAGGACAAGGTGTTCTTCAAGTGTGGGGGTGTGGTTCTACTTAGGAATCCTTTATGTGTTTAGATCTAGTTTTTTTTGATTAGGCAATGATTTGACATGAATTTTTCAAAATTTGACCCCCTTCAAAATTCTTTAACTTGTGTTAGAAGCATACCACACACCTAGTTAGGAAATAAACTCGAGCACAAGGCCTAAGAACTTGTAGAAACCTCACCCTCGGTTGTTTAAACTAGTGGTCTCACTATGTAGCTTAAACTAGAGGGTTGATGAGTGACCTTGTGAGGAACTTTGAGCCGAAGGAGGAGACAACCGTCTTCATTTATTCATGAGGTGCCTACATGAATTCGGGTGATCGAGGTATCCTACTAGTACCTGATATGGTCTTGGTTGTGTGGCGTTAGTGAATGACGGGGGCTAATCCTTTGAAATTGAGCCTAGAGCTTTAGAGCCAAGAACCTTTATATCCATTACTTTAACCCATTGAGCCTAGCCATTCTTTGATCATATTATATGTATACCAACTCTAAGCCTTATATCCACCATCTTCCCGGCCTTTGGTCATCCGATCCGAGGACACATAAGTTTATATTTTTTGGGTGATATGATATGTATTGGGCTTTGTTGGTAGCTTTATGGGTTACTTCATTGGGAATTTGGGTAATCGAGAGGCCATACAAAGAAGCCGAGTTTTTGCCTAGAAAATGCCAAGTTTGTGTTTGTATTTGTAGAAAGAAAAGAAAAAATAAAGAAAAAATAAAAATAAAAAAATGAAAAGAAAGAAAGAAAGAAAGAAAAGTGAAGGTTGAATAAGGCATTTATAATTGGCATAACTCGTGCTACACGGTCTTAGAAAATGGGTGAATTTTGGGAGTGTGCTTTAGCTACTTATAGTGAAGATGTTTAGAATAGACGAGAGACTAAAAAGCTTTGGCAACAAGTCCTCGGATTGGGTGGTTTAACTACTATCCATATATATTATCTCACCAATACCTTAGCCCCATTACAACCCGATTAAAAGCTCCCCGTTCACGAGCAACCACACGACTTTGAGATACTGTTGAGTAGGATGTAGGATACTTTGAAAGACATCGATCATGTATGCGAGAGATAGGAAGTTGGCTACTTACAAATCGTGAGCTAAAAATTTCTGAACCTCTGAGTGGTTAACTTTCTAGTGTCTTTTACATAGTGATAACACTTGGTTAAACCATCGAGTGGTGAGGTGTCTACCGGTTCTTACTCTTTGTGTTTGGGTTGATGTACTAGCTAGGTTGTGGGGTGGTCTTTTGATGCAAGTTTGAGATTTTGAGGGGAGTTAAATTGTGAATTTATCATGCCTAGTCTTGTCATTATCATGTTTTCTTTCTTATGTGATTGTGATTGTATGAGTATTGCTTGAGGACAAGCAATGATTCAAGTGTGGGAGTGTGATGAGTGTGAAAACACTCTATCATCTATGTATGTTTTAGTGTTGATTTTCCGTTGTTTCTAGTGTTGTTGTGTGTTATTTATCATTGTATTTGTATATATCGTACTTTGAACGTTTTAGTGTAGTTCTTGTGATTTTCCTTAAGTTTCGTTCATGTTTATTTCTAGGAGGCTTTGTGGTGATGCGGGGAGGATATTGTTGCAGTTTGGAGCGTGTCAAAGGCGATCGGATCAGCATTGAAGAATGGTGCACGATCGGGACGGCAACGACATTGAGCAGACTGACCTCAAGTGACTTAAATAAAGATAACTTTTGTATACGAAGTCTAATGGAGACGAGTGAGGGGGTTCTAGAAAGAAGACATCCGTGGCTACAACTTTGTTTCTTTGGTTTTCTTCAAATTCGAAGTCTAAGAGGGTCAAAAATGTACATGAAGTCAAACTTTAAATCTGAGGACTCGCCTGACCGAAATCGGCCGAAATTCATGGTCCGTTCCGGGACCATTCCGGAATTTGCCATGACGTTTCATTGTTGCCATTTCAACCATCTTGGCTGGAATTCCACTACAAAACTCCCCATACTCCACTACTTTCCATTGTCCCCCACTACATCCATTGTCTCCCACTATCTCCCATTTGATTCTCCACTATCTCCCACTCTTCCCCCACGACCTCCACCATTCACTCTCATCCTTTCCTATCCTCTCTCCCTGGAACCAGAAAAGAACGTGGCTGCCCTCCCTCTTTCAACCAAATCCGTGGCTCACTATTGAAGGAGAGGAGAAGAGGAAAAACGTGGCCAATCTAGAGAAGAACGTGGCTGCCCTCCCTCTTCCAACCAAATCCGTGGCTCACCATTGAAGGAGAGGAGAAGAGGAAAAACGTGGCCAATCTAGAGAATAACGTGGCTGCCCTCTCTCTTCCAACCAAATCCGTGGCTCACCATTGAAGGAGAGGAGAAGAGGAAAAACGTGGCCAATCTAGAGAAGAAGGAGAGGAAGCCATTGTTGAAGCTTGTGTAGGGAACTTGAAGGACGAATATTGGATGCTAGAAGACCATTTTGAGCTTTCTCTTACTCTATCTTTTAATGTTCTTGTTTTGCTTGTTTTCTTCAATGGATGTGTTGAGTTGTAAGATGAACATGTGTGAGTAGTTCATTTGTGGGTTAGGTGCCTTGATGGCATCTACCTAGCCTATGGTTTTGTGGGGTTAATATGTTAAGGTTTATGAACTAGTTAATGAGTTTATTGCTTAATCTTGCTTGATCTCCTTGATTATGAACTAAGTTAATTCTAATCACCGGGAGAGGTTAGGATTAACGGACCATTTAACTAGTTAACTAGTTGCCTATTGAAGAGGGATCTTTTTAGGTGGTTAGTTGTCCAAAGGGTGATGGTCATAATCGGTAGTTAGTTGGATTAGTTGGCTAATTAGTCGCAGGAGCGCGGTTGGTTCAACTAAGCCTAGTTAATGATCGATTTAGACTAATCAGTCGCGGGAGCATTGATTAGTTGCTTAAGAAACATCCGGTCCATAACACGAACTAAATAAACCCCATATGCCATTTGGTTATTTAGTTGTCATTGGCACCAAGCCCACTCTTTCCTTTATTGCTTAAATCTTCTTATAATTAGTCGTTGTAGTAACCAACTCGTGTTTGGAATTGACACCTCCATTTCTCATTGTCCTAAACTAGCGGTAAAGTCAAATTTGCGGACTAGCTTAGTCCTTGTGGGACGACAATCCCGTACTTACTCATTATTGCAAGAGGGGTGAAAATCCTTCCTTTCAACATTCGGCCTAGGGACTCCGGACATTGCCCCCCTTAAGGTGGGCCTAGAATAATCCATGAGAGTCCTTCAAGGAGCTCCATCTCCTTGCGCATCTCCGTGTGGCTCGTCCCTTGGATGAGCTTGTTGGTTCATCCTTGCTTGAATTCTTCTATCTTGTCACAATGTCCTTTCCAAATATCCAATGTCCACTTCTATTTTCACCGGAAGGTTGTTGGTGGAACGAGTTAGGGGCATGCGACAAACAAGTACCTTGCAAGACAAGCAGCAAAGGTACTAAGTAACCAAGTAAATAAAAAATAAATGTCCTAATCCAAGTTCGTAAGCCAAATTAAGTGTCTATCACCTAATCCCCGGCAACGGCGCCAATTGAAAGGAAAATTTTTTACACCCCTCTTGCAATAAAGAGTAAGTAAGGGATTGTCGTCCCACAAGGACTAAGTTCTAGGCCACAAATACGACTCCACCACTAGTTTAGGACTACAAGTAAAGGATATGTCAATTCCAAACACGAGTTGGTTACTACAACGACTAAACAAGAAGAAGATTTAAACAATAAAGGAAAGAGTGGGTTTGGTACCAATGACACCTAGATAACCAAATGGCCTATGGGATTTATTAAGTTCGTGTTATGGTCCGGGTGTTTCTAAAGCAACTGGTCAACGCTCTCGCCATTAATTAGGCTAAATTGCTCATTAATTAAGCTTAGTTGAACTAACTGCACTCCTGCGACTAATTAGCCACCTAATCCAACTAATTAGCAATTATAACTATCACCCTTTGGACAACTAACCACCTAATGAGATCCCTCATCAAAAGACAACTAATTAACTAGTTAAATGGTCTATTAATCCTAACCCCTCCTGATAATTAGTATTAATTACGTTTATAATCAAAGTAATCAAGCAAGATTAAGCATTAAACTCATTAACTAGTTCACAAACCTTAGCATTTTAACTCCACTAGATCATAGGCTAAGTAGATGCCATCAAGGTACCTAACCCACTAATCAACTACTCACACATATCAACTACACAACTAAACACATCTATTAAACAAAGCAAGTAAAGCATGAACATAAAAGAGAGGGTTAGAGAAAGCTCAAGATGATCTTCAAGCTTCCAAAAGTTTTTCTTTAAGTTCTCTACAAGCTCCAACAATGGTGAGCCAAGTTTCTCTTCCAAAAGAGAGAGAGAGTGGAGTTGGTGAGTATTTTTGGGAAAATATCTAAGTCTAAGGGTTCTAGGTTGGCTTGCAAAGAAAGCCAATGGCTATTTATACAAAAATTCCCAACTCAAACTAACTAAACTATTCCTAAACGCCAAGTAAAGCCATGGACAATCCCGAAATGGGCCCAAAATAGTTCATGAATTCCGGCCCATCTAGGCTAGGCAAGCTCTCAGATTTGAAACTTGACTTTGGATGTATTTTTCACCCTCTTAGACTCCAAATTTTAAGAAGACCATTAGAGACAAAGTTGTAGCCACGGATGTTTTCTTTTCAGAACCACCTCAATCGTCTCTATTGGACTTTGTATGCGAAAGTTATCTTCATTTGAGTCACTCAAGGTCAGTCTGCCCAATGTCGTCGCGATCCCGATCGTGCACCATTCTTCACAGCTGATCTAATTGCCTTTGACACGATCAAAGGTGCACCAATATCCTCCTCACATCTCCACAAAGTCTCCTAGCAATAAACACGAACGAAATACAATGAAAATTACAATAACTACACTAAAACATACAAAGCATGATATATGACACTACATCACTACATAACAAACAAAAATACTAGAAACAACGAAAAACCAACGCTAAAACATACATAGATGATAGAGTGTTTCCACACTCATCAATTAACCATCTTTGTTTTCTTGGAAGAAAAACCAATATCAACCCCGTAATTGATTTTCTCGTAATTTCCTATGTGATGTTTAATACGGACTTCTATAAATTGGGTCACCAACCCATCAGTGTTTATTTTGGATTCTCCCATTCTCTGTCAAAGGGCCATAATATTTTTGGTAAGATAAATTTTAGGTAAAAAATATTAAATAGCAACAATAGTTGTCTACGAACTTAGTAAGATTTCCAAAGACACTAATTTTCTGACATTCTATTATTATTAGTATTAGAATTAGTATTCTCCCTCTTAAAAAGAATTAATTACCCTCAGTCCCTCCAATCCTACATAAACCATCTCCATTCCAGTATGCCTCCTCACTGCTACTTGTCTTTGATAATACAATTAAAAGAGAAAAAATGAGGTTTGTGGTTCTGTTGATTCTGGGTGCTTTATTTCGTTCCACAAATGCTGACAGGTTGCCCATAAATTGTCTCCTTTGCTGCTTTACGGGACAATGTGGTGTAGTCCCCCAGGTGGTGGGAGTCCCCCAGGTGACGTGCCTGTCGCCGAGGGAGGTGCAGGTGGTGGAGCTGGAGAAGGTAGTATCGGAGCTGGAGCTGGAGCTGGAGCTGGAGCTGGAGCTGGAGGAGTTGCTGTCGGAGCTAGAGTTGGAGGACTTGGAACTAGTGCTGTCGGAGTTGGAGCCAGAGCGGGTGCACGTGGCGGCAAAGCTTGAGGATCGATCAATAGAGTGAAGCATTTGCTGTAGCTCTCTAATAATAATAAAAAAGAAGGCTTTTAGGCCTATTTAAAATATATAAAAAAACTCTTATGTTATGGCTCCTTCTTCGGTCAAATTCTATTCTCTTCGGTCAAATTCTATTCGAAGACAAATTTTTTAGTATCTTGGACAGTGCACAATGAGCTGATTAGGTTCCTTTTTCTCAAATTTCTCAAGGAAAATTATTGGTTATAATAGACGGAGTTGGTAACATGATTTCTCGCTTCTAATTATTATTAACTTATAGTACCGAGTTTAATGCCACCTTTTTTAAAATTCAAAAGAATTTGAACATAAATTAATCAATTTATTATATATCCTAATAGAAAAAACGATCGTTGGCTTTGTTAGGAGCAAATAGTATATATGACATTTTTAAATCCGAATTTGGGTGGTTCTACCGGGAATGAAATCCGAATTTGGGTTAATTAATTCCACCAAAAAAATTAACATATGCTAACGTTTGCATTTGTTTTCAACTACCAACTAAGTTAGATTAAGGTTATTTATTATGGGGACCATTTTGTAATTCCTTCAATGTCTGAATTTTCAAATAGATGAATATTTAACTAATTTAGATTAAAAGAGGGTTTGAATGGTGGTTAAATTCTCACAACAGTAATTTAATATTATATTATTATAAATGACTCGAATTCGAAATATTGGTTAAATTAGAATGAAGTGACTGGAGAGTTTAATCGGGTTTCGAATTTGTATCCTTGAAAATACATACATCCGTGTTAAGTATTTATCAGAAGAGATTTATCATAGAAAATTTCACATAATTCAATTATCGATTAGTGGTGCATATATAAAACAGTATGAACTAGTGAACCCCATAGTTCACAAATATTGTATCACGTGTGTGGAGGAAGATTATGACGGACGTAGTTCCACTCGCATATTTAAAGAAGGGAAAAGGCTTCGATTACTCTTCATAGCAAAATTAGCTTCTTGAAAGAGACCACTTAGGTGGTAGTTACTTGAGATATTTATGATACGCGTCAGAGTTTAATTAGCTTTAAAAAATAAAAAATAATAAAACAATTAAATAAATAATAAATATGTGAACTAGAAAATAAATAATTAAAAAGATATAATAGGCCGCTGCTAGCAGTAATTAATTGGATATAACGGAATGGGTCCCCATCTCATGAGAGGTGGTAGTAATTAATAATTGGATAATGTCATGGCTACTGGGTGCCGCCGCGCCGCGGGAGCTGCTTTCGCTGCTACGTACGAGATGAAGAAGGTACTAACCGACTTCTTCGGCGCCGACGACAACACTCCTAAGAGGTTCAAGTTCTTCGACATCGGATACATCGCGCCGGCCTCCTTCTGGTTGGCTTCGCCTTCGTCGCCGTTGTCTCGATCTTGACGTCCATAACTAGGTCCAGTTTCCGCAAGGCCAAGGGCAGGGGATTCTTTTATTTCCTCTAATTGTTATTTATTTCTCTATTTTTTTTGAATTGTTTATGTAATTCAAACTCGAAATAAAGAACTTTGTATCATTTAAATTAAATCGTAAAATTTGATTTTTTAATTTTGTATTGAATGTTGATGTGTAACATAGTAGATGTTTTGAATTTATTTAAAATTTATATGAAAATTAATTATGTGATTAAAATTTATTAAAAAATAGAACGTTAAATGGTCAAACCCTACAGACCCTGTAGACCCTGGATCTCTTGGAGAGTAAGGTATGATTCGAGAAATAAAAAATTTGTAGGGGCGAGGGTAGGATATGATTCCAATTCCAATTCCAAAATCTAAGGTATGTGTAGGGTCCGACCAATATCCTACCATATTCTACTCATTGTCATCCCTAGTTACGATTGAAATACTAAAGACCAATTAGTCTGTAAGACTGAAAAGTTCAGTCGGCATTTTGGAGGGCGTTAAATTAGGAGACAGCTATTTCTAACAAAATAAGATCTGCTCTTAGCTTTTCGGAGACACCAAGATCGCTTCAATCAGAGATTAGACGAAAAAGTTACAACCACAATACTGAAACTTGGTTGTTCTGAAATTTGATTACGAATTTGGATATTAAGCATGACGTCTTTGATGGCCATGAGGGAAAGGTTGTTGCGTATTGAAACCTTCGAAGTTGCTAATCGATAGACCTTTGGGAAGGCAATTTTAACAGTTTCCATATGGTTTCGTTATAACTATGGTGATTATAAATTATCTGATTATCTGGTTGATGATATTGAACTCTCGTTGAGTAAGTTTAATGCAGCACGATGTACCATGTTGGAATACTTTGGTGTAAATTGAAACAACCGTGCTTGAATCAACTTGATCTATGCAACACTTTATCCCGACTGTCTGAGAGGCCGAACAAACAACTAGTATGTAGTCGGCCGACACCACGGCCATCGAGCTTGTAAGGCCCACATTCGAGGAAAAGGAAGAGCCATTCCCGACACAAGTCCTATCAACAACTGAGACAATCATAAGTATTGTATCAAATACGAAAGGCATCCTAGGGCCTCCGCCGGCTAAGGGAATCTTTGGGCCTTCACCAGCAAACTGGGTTTGCTATTAGTCATAGCTTGATTTTAAACATATTTTTGACATCCTTACCCTCCAAATTTGGAGAAGTCATAAACTGTAAAATTTTAGATATATGTCTCAGTTTCACACAACAACTTGAATCGCCTCAATCAGTCGGAGTAAGAAGTTATGACTCCCGGACCGAAACCTGTCTAGCTACTTATAACTCGGTTAACTATTGACTTCAATTGTATTTTCGACATCCTTACACTCCAAATTTGAAGAAGTCATTATCTCCAAAGTTGTAGATAAAAGTCTCAGTTTCACACAGCAGCTTGAATCACCTCAATTGGACTCAGAAGTAAGAAGTTGTTGCTCCCCCAACCATAACCTTTCGAAAGATTCTTACCATCAAACCTTCTTCGCAATCGGACTCCGA
The DNA here is from genome assembly GCA_963995505.1 of Hypericum androsaemum. Classification (NCBI taxonomy): domain Eukaryota; kingdom Viridiplantae; phylum Streptophyta; class Magnoliopsida; order Malpighiales; family Hypericaceae; genus Hypericum; species Hypericum androsaemum. Next base: position 19,928,662 of record OZ023186.1, read on the forward strand.
CCTGCTCCTCGTCGTCGTCAGAGTCGTCCGGCAAGGAGGGCACTGTCATTGAGCTTGCCGTCGGCGACGAAGACTCTTGCCTTTTCGAGGAGGACATCGACAGCCAGTTTGGGGGAGAGTTAATGAGGGAGAGAAAAAAGGAAAGAGTAGAGAAAAAGAAAAAGTGGAAATGAGGCACGAAAGAGAGAGGAGAAAGATGGAGGGAAAACGCTAAAAGACAAAAATACTCCTAGTTAATTAAAACTGTCAGATCTCTAATGCAGATCTAGTCATCCAAATCAAGGGCCAAAATTAATCCCATTTCATACGAAAAAAGCCCCCTCTCTCCGTACTTAATCGAACGTTTTGAATTCTGGTCAAAATCTTGCAGCATTCATATCCGTGATTTAGAAACTTCCTATTTTTTTGTTTTGCTAAAGAGAATTATTAGTAGTAGCAATAGGGAATTGATATTAGGATATGGTGTCGCAACCTTACAAATATTACCATTTCGGACTTATTTTCTCCCTTTTCTTTTTGTCTGCCGAGATAATATAAACTAGAAAACATTATAGTTTAAATATTGCATCGCGTGGATCGGGAAGATGAGGAGGTACTTAGGTCCACAAGCATATTTCAAAAAGGGAAAAGCCTTCGATTAGCCTTCATACCAAAATTAGCTTGAAATAGACCACTTGCGGGGTAGTTTGTTGAGATATTTATGATCTCCTAATAGGCGTCGAGTTTACTTCGCTAAAAAACTAAACAATAATAAAATAAATAATAAATATGAGAACTAGAAAATAAAAAACTATAATTTAAGAATATTTTAGATTTAATTACTATAAATATAAAACACACGATTTCTAAATTTCATTTCAATAAAAAGATGTGGAGTTCACAATATATATGGGAGCAGCAAAATAATTTAGTCTCCGGTGCAACGGCACTCGAATTTAATGGTATAAATCCTATCATAATAAAGAAGATTCCTTATTTGGGTGATTTAGTGTCACACTTGGAAAATACAAGATTGTTCCTAAATTCTAAACCCCAAATTTCAAACCTCTAAAAAAGTGAGAGTAGTTACGATATTGTCTCGGCCTCAGCGACATCGTTCCGGATAGGCGGTTGGCTGTTCAATTCTCCGAATCTGCGGTTGGCGGTTCAATTTAGGTGCTGGGGTTTGGTAGTTTCGTTTTCTCCCTGGTGGTTGAAATTGGGAGATGGAAATAGGAGTGGGAGACAGAGAGAAATTGGGTTGAGGCCTGAGGGGTAATATGGGGAAAGAGCTGCTTTTTAAAGGCGGGGATTTTCTTAGGCGGTGGTGGGAAGTTAATTTCCTAAATTGTTTTTGGTTTGAGGGAAAGGTACACAGAGCTATTTCCGGCCCATTTAACTAAATTGTTTTGTTTTTCTTAGGTGGAGACTGTAGTACCGGTTAAGGTCTTGCGCTTTCTTCGTAATTGTTTTAAGCAAATCTCCATTTGGGCCGGTTAACCGAGTTTGGTACTGATTTCAACTTTAAACATTCGTCAATTTTTGGTACACCTTATATGCCATAAAGCCAAATGTTCTTTGACATTTTATTAATTCTCATATATCTTATATGTCGTCTAAACAATTATTATTTTTGACCAATATTATTAATTAGTATAAAATGATCACCATAAAATTAGAACACATTTATTAGTACTTAAGACCAAGCCCAGGAAGGCCCAAGCTGTACCCCTTCTTCTTTTCTCGGAAGTTCTCACCAAAAGTAATTTGATACATGAAATTAAAATTAACTTACGACCCCGAACCCCGGACACCCAAACCCCGGACACCCAGACCATGATCTCCGATCCCCAGATTACGAATATCCAGACTCTCGGACACCGACTCCCGGACCCCGAGCTTCCGACTCCGAGCTCCCGACTCCGAACCTCCGACCTTGGACCCCTAACCACTGACCTCAGAGTTTGGACCTCAGATCTCGACCCCCAACCGCCGGACCCCGACCCTGTACTTCGGACCCCAGACCTCGACACCGGACCCACAAGCCCCTTGACCCTAACACCCAGACCCTGCACTACGGACCCTGGACCTTGACACTGGACCCATAGGCCCTTGAACTCCGAACCCCGAACCCAAGGCCCTGACCCCTGGACCCCCGACCCCTCGATCCTGGACCCCCGACTCCCCCGACCCCGAACCACTAACTCCTAACCCCGAACTTCAAAAATCGAACCTCGACCTCCCGACCCCAGACCCCAAACAGCCAGACCCTCGACCTTGGACCCTGGACCCCGACACCGCACTTCAGACCTCGGACCCAGCCATCGAACCCCCGGACCTTGAGACCCTGAACTCCGGGCCCCCAAACGACTAGATCCTGACATCCCGACCCCCGACCCCCAACCCCAGACTTCGGACCCGACCTCCCCTCCCTCAGACCTCGGACCGCGAACATCGGACCCAGTGCTCTTGGACTCTGGATCGCGGACCCGCGGACCCTTGACCCCAGACCCCGGACGCTAGACCCCGACATCGAGACCCCAATTCCTGGACCCCGAACCCCCAGAACCCTGGGCCGCCCGACCACTGGACCCTGGACCCTAATCCCCGAACTCCGGACCCCCAGACCCTGGACACCTGGACCCCAGGACACTAGACCCCGAACCCTGACCCCAGACACCGAACTCCCGAACCCCCAAAGCCCAAACCCTAAACCACAAACATGAAAGCCCAAACCCCAAACCCTAAGTTTTGAAATAGAATAGTATTCGCATCGCGCGTGCGTTATTGCTAGTGGATATAATGGTAATGGGTTCCCAACTAGTATATATTCTCCCTTTTTCTGCAACAGGCCATAGCATTCAAGATAATTTTGAAGTAAAGATAATTATAAAAAAAGGGTAACCAGAGAGCATTTAGTAGGATTTCCAAGACAGTAATATTTCCATGCATAGAAAAACTTTTAATTAATATCGTAGGCAACCATAAACCTTCCATTTTAATTAATAATATTCTTTGCCTTAAATTATTTAGTTGCTCCTCCTCCTCTTCCAACTGTTGGGAAACACGAGGGCCCCAAACACCACACGAACAACACCGGAGCAAGATCTACGAACACAACGAGGAGATCGACCATAACTACGAATAAAGAAAACTCACAGTCAAACAAGAACAACAGATTTGGTCACCCGGTTCGATCTTAACCGATCTACGTCCGGAGGTGTACCAAGCCAGGAGATTTCACTATATCAAGCTCGATCTACACTTTGGAGCTTCACTTGCTCAACAATGGTGTTTCTCTCTCCTCTTCTCCCTCTGTCTCTCTCTACACAAGGAAGAAGATAAAGAAATAGTGACTGAGAGGTGGGTATTTATAGTGCCCACAGCCTAGGACTATTTGGTGTTGGCAGGGGCAAAATCGTCCACCAGAAATCACATTTCTGGACTCGGATGAATAGTGCCGAGTCAACATGTGGACAATGAAAAGTCAACATATGAACAGTAACTCTGTATATTCAATATGTGAACAGTAACTCCATACCCAATAATCTCCCACCTGGAGACAGACCTCAACACTTGTCACCATTCACTTAATGACCTCCTTCTCCTCTTCACTTCTTGGTACGCCGGGTCTCTTCTCTAGTTTACTAGACCCACTGAAGCCATGTTGAGCTTCAGCTTCTCTAAGGTAACCACCTTGGTCAACATATCAGCAGGATTCACTTTCCCGTCAATCTTTTCAAGTTGCAAGATCTTCCTCTCCAATAGACTTCGTATGCAGTGATACTTCAACTCAATGTGCTTTGTCCTTGAGTGGAATGCGGGATTCTTAGCCAAGTGTATCGCACTTTGGCTGTCACTGTGGAGCACACTTTCACTTTGCTCCTTGCCCAATTCTCCCAAGAAGTTTTGCAACCATACCATCTCTTTGCTTACTTCTGTCACAGCCACATACTCACTTTCTGCGGTTGACAAAGCCACAACCTTTTGCAACCTGGAAGCCCAAGATATCGCTGTCCCTCCCAGTGTGAACACATAACCACTTGTGCTCCTCTTGCCATCATGATCATTGGACCCCAAGTCTGCATCACAATAGCCTGTCAGCTTCACATCTTTGCCCTCAAAGCACAGGGCCTTCTTAGTAGTACCTCTCAAGTAACCAAGGATCCACTTCACTACGATCCAATGCTGCTCAACTGGATTGCTCATGAATCTGCTCACTACTCCCACCGCATGTGCTATGTCTGGCCTTGTGCAAATCATAGCATACATCAAGCTTCCGACTGCCGATGCATAAGGAGTCTTCTCCATTTGAGCCTTCTCTGCCTTACTCTTAGGCAAATCCTTCTTGGACAACTTAAAGTGCCCACCTAAAGGAGTCAACTTGGGGTTGGTCTTTTGCATGTTGAACCTCTTCAACACCTTCTCAATGTACTCAGCCTGTGAGAGAAACAGCTTCCCATCAGCCTTATTCCTCTCAATCCTCATCCCAAGGATTTGCTTAGCCTCCCCCAAGTCCTTCATGGCAAACCTCTCAGACAATTACTTCTTCACCTTGCTCACCTCCCGAGCACTGGCGCCTGCTATCAACATGTCATCAACATAAAGCAGAAGGATGATATAGCTATTGTCAAATCTCTTGAAATAGCAGCAATGATCCGCCTTACAGCGCACGAACTCAATCTCATGCATGAACCCATCAAACTTCTTGTACCACTGCCTTGGAGCTTGCTTCAAGCCATACAAGCTCTTCCTCAACCTGCACACAAGCTCACTTTTACCATCTGACAAGTATCCCTCTGGTTGTACCATGTAGATCTCTTTCTCTAGATCACCATGGAGAAATGCTGTCTTCACATCCATCTGCTCCAACATCAGATTTTCTGAAGCTACCATACTCAACACCATACGAATAGTGGTCAGCTTCACAACAGGAGTGAAAACATCAGTAAAATCTATACCATATTTCTGCTGAAATCCCTTCACAACCAGTCTTGCCTTGTAACGCTCGGTGCCATCCGCCTCTTGCTTAACTCTATATACCCACTTATTTTGCAGTGCCTTCTTGCCTTTAGGGAGTTGGACTAGTTCCCAAGTCCTGTTACTCCTCAATGACTTCATCTCGTCATCCATTGCAAGCTTCCACTTGTCCACTTGTCCACTCTTCTGAACCTCTGCAAAATCTTCTGGTTCTCCTCCATCAGTTAACAGGAGATAGAAATTAGCTGGCGAATACCTATCTGGAGACCCACATTGTCTTGTGGACCTCCTTACCGGAACCAATGGTGGTGGAGAACTTGGTTCCGCTTCCTCCTCGGCCACCTGGCCATCTTGTGCCCTTTTGCTCCCACCTGAGTTCGAGATGTCTAACTCGATCACCTCACTGCTAGAACCCACCTCGTCGGATACACTCCCCCTGTCCTTGTACAACACCTTCTCATTGAATATGACATCTCGGCTTCTAATAACTTTGCGGTTCTTCTCATCCCAAAACCTGAAACCAAAATTATCTCCACCATATCCAATGAATGTACACCTTTTGGACTTAGCATCCAGTTTGCTCCTATCACCTGCATCAATATGAACATATGACACACAACCAAATACTCGAAGGTAAGAAAGATCAACCTCCTTCCCACTCCAAGCCTCCTCCGGTATCCTATTATCTAAAGGAGTTGATGGTCCTCTATTGATCAAGAAAGCCGCGGTGTTTACTGCATCCGCCCAAAATATCTTTGGTAGGCCACACTTCAGTCTCATGGCCCTAGCTCTCTCATTGATTGTTCTGTTTATCCTCTCTGCGATGCCATTTTGCTAGGGGGTTCCAGCTACTGTCTTCTCCATGCGAATCCCATTTGCGGCACAATAATCCTTGAACTCTTGGAGCTCATACTCTCCGCCATTGTCAGATCTCAAACACTTCACATTGAGACCTGTCTCATTTTCTACAAGGGCTCTCCACTTCTTGAAGGCATCGAAGGCTTCAGACTTATGTTTCAAGAAGTACACCCACAACTTCCTCGTAGAATCATCAATAAAGGTCATGTAATACAACGAACCACCCAAGGATGCCACTGGTGCTGGTCCCCACAAATCACTGTGGACCAACTCAAGCTTCTGCTCCTTTGGAGATCTGCCAGCTCTTGAAAAACTCACTCTCTTCTGCTTTCCGAAAACACAATCCTCACAGAGTTCCACTTCCACTGTCTTGAGGCCTGGTAGCTTCCCCTTCGAGCATAGCACCCTCATTCCCTTCTCACTCATGTGGCCAAGGCGACTATGCCACAAATCTGCATCATCTGTTGCACCTGCAACATTAATGCTCTCATTGGTGTTCTTCGTCATATACAAAGTACCCTCCTTCAAACCTCGAGCCACCACCCTAGCTCCTTTGGTAATTTTCCATGTCTTGCAACCAAAGGTCACTGTATAACCTTCATCATCTAGTTGCCCCACGGATAGCAAATTCCTCTTCAACCCAGGAATATGCCTCACCCCTTTCAACAACAATAAAGATCCATTAGGAGTATTGATCCTAACATCTCCCATGCCCACAATTTTCAAAGGGTCATCATTCGCTAGATAGACTTTGCCATAATTACCTAGGACATACTTCTCCATCATCCCTGCATCGCTACAAGAATGAAATGATGCTCCCGAATCCAATACCCACTCCTCCAATGGACTGCTCACACTCAAGATCAACGCGTCCCCGTGATCTTCCGTTGTCGCATTTGCAGATTTTTCCTTCTTTGGCGCCGTGCATTGGTCTCTGAAATGACCATATTGTTCACAATTCCAACATTGCACCGAGCTCTTGTCCTTCTTCGGACCACCCTTCGATTTAGATCTTGACCTACCCCGGTCCTTCTTCCCCTTCCACTTATTCTCAGACCTTCCCCTGTTACCCATGCTCAAAGCTGAACTTGAGGCTACTCCGGATTCCTTTCTACGAATCTCCTCACTCATAATCAAATCCCTCACCTCATCTAGCTTGAGCGTTACTTTCCCCGCCGAGGCACTCACTGCCGTGACCGTGCCATTCCAACTATCGGGTAAAGAACTTAGTAAAATTAGGGCTTGTACCTCATCATCGAAGTCGATCTTAACCGAGCTCAATTGGGCTATCGTTGCATTGAACTCGTGAAGATGCTTGGTCACCATCGTACCTTCTGCCATCCGAAGGTTGAACAACTTCCTCATCAAGTGAACCTTGATGGCCGCCGATGGCTTCTCGTACATCTCGGATAACGTCTCCAACATCTCCTTCGTGGTCTTTGACTTTACTGTGTGCAAGGCCACGTTCCTAGACAAAGACAAGCGCACCACGCTCATCGCTTTCCGATCTAGGAGCTTCCACTCCTCTTCCTTCATGTCCTCAGGCTTCTTCCCATCAAGCGGCAAGTACAAATCTTTGCCATACAAGTAGTCCTCTACTTGCATCTTCCAGAAGCCATAGTCGGTGCCATCGAACTTCTCCACGGGCGATCTCACATCACCCATCGTGATTGCTCCCACCACGCCCTAAACCCGGGCTCTGATACCAATTGTTGGGAAACACGAGGGCCTCAAACACCACACGAACAACACCGGAGCAAGATCTACGAACACAACGAGGAGATCGACCACAACTACGAATGGAGAAAACTCACAGTCAAACAAGAACAACAGATTTGGTCACCCGGTTCGATCTTAACCGATCTACGTCCGGGGGCGTACCAAGCCAGGAGATTTCACTATATCAAGCTCGATCTACACTTTGGAGCTTCACTTGCTCAACAATGGTGTTTCTCTCTCCTCTTCTCTCTCTGTCTCTCTCTACACAAGGAAGAAGATAAAGAAATAGTGACTGAGAGGTGGGTATTTATAGTGCCCACAGCCTAGGACTATTTGGTGTCGGCAGGGGCAAAATCGTCCACCAGAAATCACATTTCTGGCCTCGGATGAATAGTGCCGAGTCGACATGTGGACAGTGAAAAGTCAACATATGAACAGTAACTTCGTATATTCAACATGTGAACAGTAACTCCGTATAGTACGAAGTCTCCATACCCAATACCAACTCTATATAAACGCCTCCTCCCTTGACCCCTCCTGGCCACTACTCGTATAGAAATAAGAGAGATTGTATCGGAGAAAATGAGGTCAAAGGTTATTGTTCTGTTTATTCTGTGTGCTTTACTGTGTTCTACTAATGCTAGTAGGGTACAACTGGCAAAAGGTGGCGGTGATCATGTGGGAGAAGAATATTTATTATGGTGCTTCATTGTAAAATGCGGTGGTGCCCTGCCTGCAGCCGGAGGAGCTGGAGCTGGAATAGGTGGCGGTCCGGACGGCGGTGGCAAATCTCAGGGTGCGTTCCTGGACAGGCTTGGAAGAACAGAACATGACAATAAAGAAGCATTTGCAGTAGTAGTGAACTGATAACTATGTTTATGTCTCGTAATCTCTGTTGTGTAATCGATATTATAAATAAAAAGGATTTTAACCAGTTTATGAAAGAAAGGGAAAAGTACACTTTATGTACCTATGGTTTCACCGATTTTACTTTCAGAACGTGTGGTTACAATTTGGTAATTCAGTCCATGTGCTTTAAAATCTTTGACAGTATACGGTCCACTCCGGATGACGGGGATAAAACGTCCACGTGGCTTGTCACACAGGCTAAAACGACATTGTTTTATTGCCACATAGCAAGGTGACTGGGTAAGTTGTTTGACTCGAACTTACTCGAAACGACGACATTTTATGGGCAAACTACCAAATTGATCCCAATTATTTTTATATTATTTTAAAAGGCCCCCATTTAAATATCGTCCAAATAACCCCACCTTCTCTCCCTCTCCCATTTCTTCATCATCTTCTTCTTCCACTATCTCTCTCTTTGCATCTGCTTCAAGCTGATCGGGACTCCGAACAACCACGTGCTGGCTGGAAGCAACTGCAGCGCGTTCCCCTCAACCGCCCCGACATCACCGGCGGAGAACCCCGCCACCAGATCCAGGATGCCGCCGCAGAGCCCCTGGAGCCGGACCAGCTCCCGGCTCAAATTCGAATTCTACTCCATCAACCGCCCGTTCTGCTCCACGATCTCCGCCTCGGTGGCTCTAGTACGTGTCGTATGAGCCGCCGCTCCTGCTGTGGCCGGAGACGAGGCCCTCGAGACCCTCTGCTCCTCCCCCGACGTCGACGGGGAGATAGCGAGGGCAAACTTCTTGCTGGTAGGGTTTCCTCTTTGATCGGTGAGGATGGTTGCGACCTACTTGAGAGAGAGAGATCGAAGCTTTGTCGTGGGCTGCCGCAGCCTGGTGAGGGCGATGTGGCTGAGAATTGCATTTTGCATCGACGGCGTCGTTTGGAAGCTGCACGTGTTTAAAGGGTTTTTATCTAGGATTTATTGTCTGGGCCTTTACTGAATGGGTTACGTGGGGTTAGTATTGGGGGTTGGTTAATTGGCATGAATCCCAAAAGAAAGGAGATGGATGGATGGAAGGAAGGAAGGAGAGAGATGGAGGTTAGGGATGAGGTTGGAGATGGAAGGGAGACTTTAAAATAATATAAATAATAATTGAGACTAATTTTATAAATTGCCTATAATGAGTCACCTTGTCACATGGACAATAAAACAACATTTTATTAGTCCACGTGGATGTTTTTATATCCGTTATGCAGAGTAAACCTTAAAGTACAAGGACTGAATTAACAAATTAAAATCACATGTTTTGAAAATAAAATCGGTAAAATTACTGGTAAATAAAGTGTACTTTTTCCCTAAAACAAACTCTACTGCACCCTTTTTTGTGTAATTTTTTTATCTCAAAATTCGATCAGTCAAACTCTCTTTAGACACAATTTTTTGAATATATATTTTACATTTCGAAAATTAAGTTTGGGAAAAAAAAAAGTTAACACAAAAGTCCTGCACCTCTAAAACCCTAAACCCTTCAATCCACGAACCTCCTCTTTCTTTCCCTCTCTCTCTCCTGCCTCCTCTCGCATCAAACCCACGACGAAAACCCATCAAGAGGGACATGAACACGTGGCGTCGTCATCGTCGGAGGAGGAGCAGGGGAGGACGAAGAAGACCCTCTGGCCCCCACCTCTACCCGGAGTCCGTGAGGAGTCTTCCCGATGTCCCAAAAGGGCCAGCTCCCGCCCCACCTCAACCTCCAGAAGACACGTGTCTCTGCCGCTCCGACGCCCCCACCCACGTAATTTTAACCTCCCTCCTTCTCTAAAGCTCCCGCCTTTTTTCCGCCCCCGTGCTTGCTTGCTTGCTGCCTGTACTGGGCTTGTGTCAATTTAGAGCTTCTCATTGCTTGCACGTTAGTTGGTAGTATTATTTGTTAGTATGAATTGCGGGTTTGAACCCTCGACCTCCTCGTTGATATGGAGAGGCTTCGCGTTCTCGAACAAGCTTTCGGGTATAGTCGTGGTGAATTCCATTGTTTGTTTGATTTGTTTTGATTGATGGTGTGGTGGTCCCTATCATGGTGCATTTCATCGTACATCTTGTTCAGTGTGTGGGTATGGGGGAGAGAGAGAGCTAAACATACTATTAACTTATTGAACTCTCAGCCTGAACTCGTTCCTAACATGTTTCTCCAAATCGAAGTGGTTAATGAAATTCATAGTAGTACATTTTCGAAACCTTAAATTTGTATATGAAGAAGCAACATATTCTCTCTTTCCTCTTGTTCTTGTTATTGGGAGCCTGGCTACATTGATTGTGCTGAATCAGTTTCTTTTTGTTTTCAGGTCATCTTTGCGGATTAGGAACTGCTTCTGCTAGCAACTAGTCCCAATGTTTCAGCTATCTCCTTACCCCACGATGATGGCGCTGCACACGTGCTTTGTTCTCCAATTGAAGAATCAAGGCTCTCCTACACCAAATAGGAAAAGTTGGTGTCAGCAAGCAACACTAGAGGTTTCTTCATACGGGGCTCATTCGCATTCCGTAAGCAAGGTGGGATTCTATTTCAAGGCTTATAATTTCTTTCCTCTGCAGTTGATCAAACAAACAAAAAATAGCAGAGTAGAATAAGAGAACTCATTGGAAAATGGACAGCAAGCATGGAGTGGTCTCTGCCTTTTGATCTCCTGTGGCTGGTCGGATCTATCTCTTCATCATTTACGCGGTTCCTCTTTTCTGATCCCTTCACAGGGCTGGCTCTTTCCTCCACTACTGGTGAATTACCATCCTTAATCAAAGGCAGCCACTTGGTTTCAAAATTGCTGCTTATTGGAGTCACCCCGCACTTAACGACTGCTGGATCATCCAACAAAACCATGCCTCCAGTGTCACTGTCCCGAAGATGCATCTCGGCAAAAAATTCGAAGGTGCCTCCGTCAAAATAGAATTGAGAGTTGCCCGAACGCTCACACCATAAGATTGTGTGCTCCGTTTGGTACGTAATTGTCCGACAGGGGCAATAAGAAGAAAAGGGTTGTCCAGACCTGGTTAGGCCCTCGCACCGAATTGTGAGAGTCCTCTCACATCCGTCAAAATCGGGCATAGAACCTACCACCACACAGAAAATGAATCCAAGAGGATGCAGCCTTCTACGGCAATTGATGTTGACTTGTAGAGAAGATCCTGTATTGGAGTACTTTAACCATTGAGGCACTTCATTCCCCGGTATGGTAACTCGTGATATAAACCTCTCTTGCTGATCCGGGTCCCAGTACTCATCGTACATCATGTTTAATAATGGATTCTGTTATGATCATAAAATTTTAGCGTGAGATTTTCAATGTGCAAGCCTATGTGCATGTGCCTAAGAGAGAGAGAGAGAGAGAGAGAGAGAGAGAGATGAACATACAATGATAAATCGAACTCTCCGCCAGAAATCGCTCCAGATTTTGTCCCTTGAATCTTTCTCCAAATTGAAGCAGTCATTGAACCTCATATGCAGATGACCATCATGTCCCGTATCAAACCCTTTGAAATCGAAGAGTGAAAGAAGTCGGTGATCAACTTTTTCTACTGACCTGGGAGTATACTTTTGCAAAGAAATGCAGTTAGATGCATCAAAGTATTTGATGTTTGGTGGAAGCTCTGGTATATAACTGAGATTCTTGCAATCGTTGACCCAAATGCTCCAGAGATTGGTAAGATACTTGATGTCTTCAGGTAAGCCCTTGAGGTTGCTTCCTTGCAAGTCAAGTATAGTGAGCGACGCTAAGCTTTTCAAAGAAGGTAGTGCATTGCCCTTGTACCTGCACACCATAATTCGGTGAGAGAGCTAAGGCCATATATGGACGTCGATAGCTTTTCTAACGGATTCCCTTCAGTGATGTGCATCTGCAGAGTCGACGACAGTTCCGAGGTTCCGTAGAGGTCAAGCTCTTTACAGCCGTCCAACCGAAAGTACATAAGCTGAGACGATTGTTGGATTGATGGAGGCAATACTTTTATATTTGTACAAGACAGGTTCAGATCAATCAGATTCGGTGGAAGCCGCGGAAGGGATCTGATTTTGGAGCAGCCTTGAAGCTTTAGTGTCTCGAGCTTTGTCAAGTGTGAGAATTCTGGAAACCTTGAAAGGCTACTGTTACCATCCATCCGAATGTCCTTGAGTTCCACCAGGTGTTGTATCGAGTCTGGAACGTCTTCCAAGTTTTCGCAACAGGATAGCCACAATGTCTCCAACTTAAATGCATTTCTCAAGTTAGGAAGAGTAGTCAACTTATTGGAGCATCGAAGGTTGACTAATTTCAAGCAAGGGAGGCACGGCTGCAACATGTTCAGAGTAGAATGACATCTTTTATGGTCAAAGTTGTCGGTAAGAGAAACATATGCATTGGCAAATCATAAGACATGAAACTAAACTAGGTTACCTCAGCTTCAGATGTCCAAAGTTGTGTCAGGTTGCTATTTGTCATGCGGAGTTCAACAAGATTATACGGATTGAACCGTGGAGGCAAAGATCGTGCCGGATATAGGTCCCATTCCAAGTAGCGCAATCGGTCGGGAAGATACTTGAGGCCTTCTGGAAGGGATATCCTGTTGTAATTTCTGGTAGCAGGATTGTGAAACCGGAGGATTCTTAGCCTTGTCATCTTCTCGAAGACTCGGGGCCTCAATTCGATATCTGCAGACATGGACAAGTCCAATGATATGACTTCAATCCCCCTTGTCTGTTCTTCCTCCTATAGCAGAAACAATTTGTATGGTAGATAGAAATCTCAAGGATTAAGAGAATCTGTTAGTTGGTATGGAAGACTCTCCGAACAAGAAACATAAAGGTAGCCAACGAGATCTCCAATTACTTGATCTTTTGACTGTAGATCTGTAATTTCCTTGCTCTTCTATAATCTGCTGGGTCTCCCTTCACGCCAAGCTATTTTTTGGCCCATTTGTTGTAGCAAGTCATGCATCCATATTCTGTGGTATGAGATGGTGATCAAAGCCTTGTCCACAAGACGAGCTAATCCGCTTGCAGCGTAAAATCCGCAAGCATCCAGAATACTTTCAACACGATCTTTATCCCAGCCCTTCATGAGACAAGCAATATCGAGAAATATGCTCTTCGTGGTATCGTCTAGTCCATCAAAGCTAGTCATCAGAATCTTCATGATCTGTAAGTCAGGGACATCACCTAGTTTGGCCAGCTCACTCTTCCATATGGCTATGTCCTTGTCGAATAGATTGCGTCCCAGGACCACGAGAGCCAACGGCAAGCCTTGTGTGTACTCAACAGCCTCTTTCATTAACTCCGACTGGTCCGATGTAGGTTGTCTTTGCTCAAGGATGTGAAGCTTAAGAAGTTGAAGGGATTGCTGGTTATTCAACTTCCGGACTTGGTACACTCTGTCGCACTCGTTCGTAAGAACTTGATGATCTCTGCTTACCACAATCATCTTACTCCCTGGACAGTAAAAGCTCAAATTTCCTATCAATTCTTGAAACTGGCTCGCGTCGCTTACGTCGTCAAGTATGACAAGAACCTTCTTTCTTCTAAGCTCCCTTTGGATGCTGTCCTGGAAGAAGAGAGGAGTCGGACCTTGGTTCGAATCGTCGTCCTTTCGGAGGAGTTGGGAGAGCAGGTGCCTGCGCAAGAGGTTCAGCTGGTGCTTTTCTGCAAAGTCGCTAACGTTCTCGACAAGGCAAGATGCATCAAAGTTGCTGGTGATGCGTTCATGTATTTTTCTAACAAGCATTGTCTTGCCTGAACCTCCCATACCCCATATTCCTAGACATTTCACTCCTGGTAAGGACAGCAACGATTCCACTTCTTCCACACGCTCAATTCCAATGAATTGCCTACCTGAATCATCCGAACAAAGTTGCCCTAGGACTGATTGTACGCGGTTTAGGAGCTTATCAACAATCTTCCCCTACGATCTGTACAAAGCCAACAAACAATCATCGGTTTGTCAGTTCAGTGGATATCTAAATACCACATAGTTTCAACCAAAAATACCAAGTTCGCTCTAGCACTCCATGATCTTTACCAGCTCGTCTAGACACCACCTCGAGTCGGCGTAGTTGGGAGAGAAGACGACTATTGAAATTTGAGACTCGGAGATGTTGTTGAATAGGGTGGGTGGGATCTCTTCGCCTCCTTTAAGCCCCTTGTCTGTGAATGCATCGATCCCATTCCTTCTCAGGGCCGACCTGAGGTGGCTGATGAAGTTATTCCGGGTATCTTTACCTCTAAAGTTTATAAACACATCGTGCTTTATCCGTGGAGGAGAACAGATAGCATTGGAAGCCATCGGTGATGATTCGGAGCCCAGCAAGTAATTAGCCATTCTGTTTGGTCTGCGTAGGAGTACATGTGCCCCAAGCTTACTCATTTATAACGGACAACTTTATTGGAAATTAGAATCCAAGCTTCCCAGTAATGGTGCGGTGTCCAGGGAAGAAGGAAAGAGAAAAGAAGTTGGAGAATTTTGGTTGTATTGACACTCACCAAATAATAAGTTGGTAAGTTTATTATATACAAAAAGAACATCCTAGAAAACTAGCCAAAAATATGTAACAAACTCTGATCAAAAGGGGATAAAGGAATCATTATAGTGGGGAGCATGCCCCCCTCGGATCAGGTGCGGATCAGGTGTCTTTTTTACTCTTAGTGGTTAAATATACACGACATCCAAGAAACAGCGTACCCAACCTCTTATCCACGCAACCATTGATCTTACGGTCATTAATTATTTTATATTATGATTGATGTCCGTTCAAGTGGCTTTTAATTTAATTAATTGGCGCCACGATTAATTAATATACAGTTAAGTGTATTTTAAATAATATACTTGTTTCGTCATGTCCTATTGAAATGTAGCGGGTCCCATGCCTTTCAATTCGCAGGTTCGTAGCCGGCTGTTAGAAAATGGATGAATGATGTTTAACATAAATATTTGTTATTACAATGGGAATTCACGGTACACCTGGCCATTATTAGAATCTGATTCGTGATTCGATTTGATTCGTTCTCAAATTGATTCGATTCGGTCACAATTCGATTTGTTCAAAATTTAATTCGAATTCGTCAATAGACAAATTGAATACGATTTAAGATTTCTACAATTCGTCAAACCGATAAATTGAATTCGATTTGAGTATCGAATTTGATTCAAGTCCAATTCGTGTAAATTTGATTAAAATTCGTCCATATTATGTAATTTTTTAAAGAAAGTATCAAGAAGTATTTATATTACTATCTAATTATGTCATCAAGTAGAACAAAAGATACGTAGGCAACTTAATTTGATACATTAAATGTAAGCCCAATCTTTAATTGATTTCTTTTTTTCAAAAAATGTTCAATATTAAACCTAAATTTTGAATTACATCAAAAAAAATGCGAAACTTTTGAATTTTTTTCAAAAAATATTACGAAAATTTTGAAAGTTTTCAAAAAATTTGGTAGTTTTTTAAACCTTTTTATTCAATATTAGAATTAACGAAATAATTTGAATTCAATTCAAATTCGATTCAAATTTGAAGAATCGTAATTAGTATTCGATTTGACTTTGGACGAATTGAATACGGTTTAAGGTTTTGATAAATTCGAATTCAAACCAGTTCCATTCGAATTTAACCCAATTCGAACTGTGGTCAGGTCAGGGTTCACATTGGGATAATAACAAAATTGGCATGGCTAATCATAAAAGGGCACTAATTGCTAGTATAGTGAATTTGTGGGCATGACTAATGTTTAACTCACCTTACTTACAATTAGCGTCACCGTAATCTCAAAGAAATGTCACATTTGAATCAAAGAACCATATTCAACTAAACCTAACTTTTCGGTTCTGCTAAAATTTACGTGGTTGGGTCCGGATCTCAATTTTTAATTTTAATTTTTTTCAATTCTCGTTCTCCTATTTAAAACTTAAAAATAATATCATTTTTAATAACTTAAAAAGGTTAAATTAATTTGTATTACTTGAATTTTGATATTTTTTAAATATATACATGTCATGTAAAAAACCAGTTTACTGGTTTATTTTTTGATATCAATTACTGGTAGGGTCCCTGCCATTTGAAAAAATATTTTGTCGTCCCTACTCTTTGATTTAATATTGATCTCGGGTCTCTGGCTTACGTGATCAATCATTTTTTAATTTTTTTGTCATAAAAATTACACATATACCCTTTAAAAAAAACTTACCCTCTTGACACTATAAGAACACTTCAATCTCTGTTAAAATTCAAAGCTGATTGCAGTGATGAAGAACATTTGAACTCAAGTTCAGGGCTCAAGAGAGCAAGCAACAAAAGGGCCCATTACTTATAAAGCCCAGACAACCCAAGAAAAGCCAGCTGGTTCGCACGAAGCACAATGATAATGCGCTGGCCACTAAGAGAGGCCCAGATTCCGTGCGAGGTCATTTTTCCCGTACCAAATGGGACGAGGGCAAAAAGGTCCTTTAAAGGACACGAGTGGCAATGGTGAGAGGGAGGGAAGGGACGGAATTGTGCGCACGTGGTCATAGCCCATTTGTTTTTTAAATCTTATCTTTATTCGTACATTATACTGAAAGAAAACAAACTGATATATTATTTAACTAATTATTTAATTTTTTATTACAAGTATTAATTAATATTATCGTAAGTGGGCATGCCATTTTACATAACAGGGCGTGCCATTTTACGTAACTAGGCATACCATTTAATCGTAATCGGACCTGCCATTTGATTAATTATTTAACTTATTATAAGTTTTATTAAATATTAACGTAGCATGCCATTTGACATAACGTGACATGCCATTTGACATAACGTGACATGCCATTTGACATAACCTGTGTATGCCATTTAGTATGACCTGGGCATACTATTGAACATAACCTGGGCTTGGAACTCGGACGACTACTAACTTCAAACGTATTTTCTACATCTTTCTACTATGAATTTGGAGAATCATAAACTACAAAGTTGACGTCTCAGCTTTGCACAACAACTTGAATCAAATCAATCGGACACCAGAGTAAAAATTTGTGGCTCCTAACTGAAATCAATCGGCCATAACTCGATCGGCTTTTGACTTCAAACAAAATTTCAATATTCTTTCACTCCAAATTTGGAAAAGTTATAAACTAAAAAGTTGTAGATATATGTCTCAGCTTCAAAAAGCAACTTGAATCAACTCAATCGGACTCTGGAGCAAAATTTTGTGGCTCCCAACCTAAATTAGTCTATCGTAACTTTTAACTTCAAACAAATATTTGACATCATTACACTCCAAATTTGAAAAAGTTATAAACTACAAAGTTGTAGATATATATCTCAGATTTGTACAACAATTTGAATCATCTCAATTGGACTCCGGAGTAAAAAGTTATGGCTCCGCAACCTGCCGACCGCTTAAAAAAATAAAATGGGGCTACATTGAAAAAAATAAGAGAACAAAAAAAACACAACCGAGTAATAAAAGCAAAGGAAAAAAAAATAGAGACCATTAATTGCTACTAAAAAGTACGTGAGGCAGTCATTCATTGATTGCACCAAAATAAAAATACTATGTACAAAATTGCCTCCGAATAATTATGGCCATCATTTTTACGCAATCCAAAGTGCACTAAGAGACAAAAAAAACAAGGGAATAATTATTCCCACCTGATCAGCACCTGATCCGAGGGGGGCTATGCTCCCCACTATAATGATTCCTTTATTCCCTTTTGATCAGAGTTTGTTACATATTTTTGGCTAGTTTTCTAGGATATTCTTTTTGTATATAAACTCTCCTTGTAGCCAATTATTTGGTAAGTGTCAATACAACCAAAATTCTCCTTCTTTTCTCTTTCTTCTTTCCTTCTTCCCTGGACACCATTACTGGGAAGCTTGGATTCTAATTTCCAATAATCTCAACCCAGAACTACCAAAAATAAAAACCAATCAATCGCCTTCAATTAAGATTAGAAAAGCGAACGAACATCCAATTTCAGGGACGAAATTAATAAAATCGAAGTGGAAACTCGAAGTCTCCTTGAGCATCTGGATAGAGATTTCAAGGATGACTCTTCCCTCATTCGAGAATTACACTTTATCCTTGCTTCTCAGATTGGGTTTCCTCGAGATTGATTGTTGAAGATTGGAATTAGGGTTCATCCCTGTTGAATCTCGCGATTCGTTAATTTAAGAGCGTTGAATAAGCCCCAGCTGAGTACAGACCTACTTAGGTGCTGGCCTTTGGTCGTGGATCCGGAAGCTATTCGTGTTGTTTTTAGTGTTACAAGTTTTTGACCAAATAAATAGGGTTTTAATCTACAATGAATCGTGACTTCCCCAGGAATAGTTTAGGTTTTTGTTAGTTTGTGCTTGTTTGTTTGTGTAATTGTTGGGTTTTTGTTAGTTTTATTAGGTTGGTCTTCTTGGATTTTGGTTTTTTTTTTTTTGGTAAAAGTTAGGGATGGCAGAAATACTCATACCCTAAGGGTTGGACCCTACCCTTATGTTATGGGTCTAGGGTATGTTGACTTTGACTGGGTCTAAGGTAGGGTATGGGTATGGGTCCATGTTTAGACGTAGGGTCTAGGGTAGGGTATGAATCCATAGCTAAACCCTGTAGGTCGGACCCTACCCTTACATTTTTACCCTATTTTAGACTCTACCCTAATTAGACCCTTGTTAGACCGTATTGATAATATATATAATATACTTTACGGTTAACTTTAACATATTTATTATGTTATTCCGCAACTAGCTTAGAAGATGTCGTGAATGATGGATCACTAGAAGCTGACATGCTATATATTTCTTTTGTTGAATTGTTTATGTACTTCAAACTCTAAAAAAAAACTTGGACTATTGAAATTAAATTGCAAAATTTGATGTTTCATCAATTTTCTATTGAATGTTGATGTGTAATGTAGTAGATGTCTTAAATTTATTTAAATTTTATATAAAAATTAAGTTTTGATTAAAAATTATCAAAATGCAGAACGTTAAAGGGTCGGACCCTGCAGACCCTGGGTCTCCAGGAGGGTAGGGTATGAATATAACAATAAAAAATTTGTAGGGTCGAGGGTAGGGTATGGGTCCATAAAAAAAAACTAGGGTATGGATAGGATCCTATCAATACCCTACCCATTGTCATCCCTAGTAAAAGTGTATATCGATCATTTCAATGAAAAAATATCGATGATGTCAGTTAAAGACCCGAGACCAACGTTGAAGACAAAATAGTAAAGATGGCAAAATATTTTTCAAATTGAAGGGACGGGACCCTAAAGTAATTATACTATATACCATATACCAAAGACTTTAGTGTAATTTGTCAAAAAAATCGGTGAATTTCTTTTAGTTATGAACCAAACTAAAACAAAAAAGGTTCATCACTAAAATCCTAAACCCTAAATTCTTGAATCCACAAACCTCTTCTCTCTCCCTCCTTCCTCCTTGCCCACAACTCAAACCCACAAGAAGCACCAAGATGAACATGACACGTGTCGTCGGAAGAGGAGGAGGAGAGGAAGAATACCCTCTGGCCCACCTCTACCCGGAGTCCGTGAGGAGTCTCCCCGATGTCCCAAAGGGCCAGCTCCCGCCCCACCTCAACCTCCAGAAGACACGTCTCGTCTGCCGTCCACCATGCACGTAATTCTAACCTCCCGCCTTCTCTAAAGTTCCCGCCTTTTTTTCGCCCCTCTGCTTGCTTGTTGCCTGTACTGGGCTTGTGTCAATTTAGAGCTTCTCATTGCTTGCACGTTAGTTGCTAGTATTATTTGTTAGTATGATATGCAGGTTTGAACCCTCGAGCTCCTCGTTGATATAGAGGGGATTCGTGAACTCGAATGCAAGCTTTTGGATATGGGGTCATGAATTCCATTGTTTGTTTTCTTTGGTTGGTGTGGTCAGTATGGAGCTTTGCTTGTTGGCGATCCACATAATTTAGCTGCAGCTTCTCCAAAAGTCCGGCCTTTTTCGCTCTCTGCTTGATGATTGTATTGGGGTTGTTTGAATTTAAAGCTCTTGTTTCTTCATTGTTTTCTTTTTCTCCTGTTTGCTAACTTTACATAGTCGTTAGTTTGTTACTATGTTGGGCGGGTTTGATTCTCCGACCTACTCGTTAATATGGAGGGGATTCACAAATTCGAATGCAAGCTTCTTGTTTTTTATTCTGTTTCAAATTCCATGGTTTCTTTCTTTTGTTCTGATGGTAGTTCATATGTTGCTTTTCCTGTAGTCTATGTTTCGCTTGTGGTCTGAGAGAGATGAAATGGTGCTTAGGCTATGGCTTTGTTAATCGGGAGCGTGGTGTGTGCATTTCTTGTGTGGTTTGACATGATAAGACAACAGGGAAGTAGGAGAATAGACTGTTGTGTTTCCTACTGCCCTGAAATTGTCCAGCTAACTGCGGGGCATGTGAGTTAGTTGGTTTTTTCCTGCTTATGTGCTAAACCCGTTGCCAATCAAGTCTCGTTGTTCTGCAGACTAATAATATAACCTACTCCGGTGCTTATGCATCAATGGAGGTCGACAATAGTGTAACTTTGAAAGATTTTCGAGATATACTTAAAGTCGAAGTGATCCGCCTCTCAAAGGAAGATATGGAGTTTGACAAGATTGGGATTGATGCATCAATTGCTAATCTTTTCGACGGATTCTCATATTTGAGGTTTGTAAGCTTTACTTGTTCCCAGGACTTAATTGTCCTGTTATACTGTTATACTCCCGGAGTTCTGTTCTTGTACTATCCAAACTGGGTTATGCATGTTGTCCTGCCTTAACTTAACCCCTAAGGGTTTTCATCAGTTTTTGCTAGAAAAGTGCATTTTGCCATCACAAGGTTTCTGGTTTTCTATAGCACATATGCTAAATTTTGCTGTATTGTTTTGACTGTCTTCAACCAGATCATGTGTTGGTTGTTTCATTTTTTGTTTAGGTTCCTACGATGAGTGTCTTCAACCGGATCATGTGTTGTTTGTTTCATTTTTTGTTTAGGTTCCTATGATGGTTATTGAGAAAGTACTCATTGCAAACAATACATCGGTTATTCAAGATGAAGTGATTTCTCATAGGTTGGGTCTCATTCCAATTAAAGCCGATCCAAGACAGTTTGAGTATCTTTCAGGCATGATCTTTTTAGTCCCTCATGCTTAAGTACCTTGGAAGAAGATACTGTTCTTCAAAGCATATGCTGTTTAATTTGCTCATTGCTTATCTTTGTAATCCTTTTGGCCATAGCAAATGATACGCCCAATGAAAAAAAACACTATCATCTTCAAACTCGTCGTACAGGCATGGTCTCCAGTCCTCTATAAGTGTCTTCTATGTCACAGAACACACACCCCTCGTTCTAATAAGCTAGTTCATTGATGTTGATGCTGCATTTTCTGTTCTAGTCTATTCTTCGAAATTGAAGTGGCTACTGAATGGTAGCGAGTTTCTAAAGGAATCCGAAAAACCTGATTCCAAGCCTAGTACCCATACTAAATTTAACTGCAGTCAAGACTCCGTGATAGAATTTTCAAGCAATCCAATTTGCCATATAGATGACAAGATAATACTTGCTAAATTGGGAGCTGGTCAAGTGAGACTTTATTGATTCTTGTTTGGTTTCTTTTCGGTCAAATTAGCCTTTCTTTATGCTTCATATTATAATGACCATCAGGCTATCCACTTGACCAATAGCTTGCAAAGATGAGTGAGTTAAAACTTCAAAAAGCTTAGAAGACATAAAGAGCTCTGCACATCTGCAGAAGGTACATTTGGCTTTATCTTTGAGCTTTTCTCTCAGCTTCATGAATCTCATTCTTGATATAATGACCATCAGGCCATCCACTTGACCAATAGCTTCCACTTTATGTGTCTTCAATGCTTGCACCATTCTCTTTGTATGTTACCATATAACTCTTCCCTAAAGCTATTATATCCTTTGCCTA
This sequence comes from Hypericum androsaemum, assembly GCA_963995505.1. Taxonomy (NCBI): domain Eukaryota; kingdom Viridiplantae; phylum Streptophyta; class Magnoliopsida; order Malpighiales; family Hypericaceae; genus Hypericum; species Hypericum androsaemum. The sequence goes on from OZ023186.1 coordinate 19,950,979, forward strand.
ATTGATACTTGCTGCAATCGACTTGGTTGATGCGAATTCAAAGTCGGGGGCTACATTGTTTATTCGACTTGCTCAATCACGGTTCCAAAGGTTAGTGGCTTGGGAATTCTCATTTTTTTAAGCCTCAGCATGCATGTTTATCCGTGAGCACTTGTTCCCTTGCAGAATGAAGCTGTCATAGACTATGCTCTCAAGAAAAGAGATGTTAAAGTTGTCCCGTGTGGACTTGATTTTGGAAAACCAGGGTAAACAGTTGATTCTTTTCACAAGTTTTTTTTCCAAGTTATTACGAGAGATGATACAGCGAGACCAATATCTATTCGAAGAAGGAATGATCCATCATTTCTGTATTACCAGATTTATCTGATCTAGGGAACATCGTTTTCATCTATCCTCATGTCCATAACTTGGACGGTTTTTTTCGTTGCAAAGGTACATTTCAATCTTTGTGCTTGTTCATGCATTAGCAGATTTTATTCTAGCCAAGTAACTACTACTATTCAATTTCCTTTTGACCGGTGTCCTCCATTATGCCATTGTGCAGCTTAAGAAAATGAGCAACTCAAAATCAACTGCGGAAACTACTGAGCCCATAGAATCAGTCGAACAGGTTCCCACACCGACTAAGAGCAAGAGCGAGAATATATCTGCAGACCGAGGGATGGAAAATGGTAGTACCAAAAATAGAAAGGACAAGGAACAGAGTACAAGAATCGGGAATCTTCCATCTGATGTCAATAAGGGGGAGAAAAGAAACTTGGGTTCTGTGACGGCTAGCAGAAGGAGTAAGAGAAGGAAATTTCCAGCAAGGGAGGAAATCTCTAAAGCAAGGTTGGTACCCTTTAGATAGATCTGTTTGTAACTATATCCTCGTATATCGTATTATTAATAGTCTATACCCCCTGGTATGATTTCTCAAATTGGTTAGTAATAGACTACTGGGGATGTCTGGTTGGGTCGCTGAACCATTTGTCTGGTGATCCGGCTGAACGGAAACTAATTTGTTGAGATTTGTTGCAGAGAGGAGAAGAGTGCTTTAAGAGAAGCAAAAAAGGCAGGAAAGAAGAGCACAACTGGGAAATGACGACATCTAACTTGCAACCCTCGATGAAGACAACTGCTACAAGATGTTACTTGAAGTTCGGAAAGTTTTGTAGCGTGTAGTTACCATTTGTCGAGATGTACATGTCACGAATCCAATTCGTTTGTTCAATTGTCAATCATAGTTGTACCAATAGAAGAAAATGAAGATTAATTGTAAGTGCCATTTCCATGGTTAACCTTTCAGAATCCTCAAGATGTTGCTACATTTAAATTGGTCAACATCTACTTGTTGGAAATTCCGGCCTTGCGGTTTCATAGCGGTTGGTAGATTGCAATAAAATGACAACGCCGGCGGCACCAGTCGAGCAAATCTGGAGAATCATAAAGAGTGTGACCCTGCCCTCTACAGACTGATTGTGGGCAGTCTTCAATACTTGGGTATTACACGCCCTGAAATCGCTTTTGTGGTTGGCCGAGTAGCCCAGGCGATGCATGCCCAACACCGGCAAGTTGGGCTCGAGTCGAGCGCATATTGCTACTTAAAAGGCATACTAGACTTTGGTCTTCAGCTGCGTTGGTTGGCAATTCATACACTATCCGGCTATAGTGATGCGGATTGGGCAAATGACTCTCTTTGATCGACGATCAACAATTGAATATGCGGTCTTACTTGGGCCAAATTTGATTTCTTGGGGTTTCCAGAAAGCAAAAATCGGTGTCTCCATTCTCTGCGAAGGCAGAATACTGAGCAGTTGCAATGGTTGCTTCCGAACTGATATGGCTGCAATCCTTATTACGGAAAAATCCGACTCCCTTGTCACTCTCCTCCTGGTATTTGGTATGACAACCTTGGTGCGACACACCTCTAAGCTAATCTGGTGTTTCATAGTCGCTCCAAACACATGGAGATCGACTTCCATTTGGTCGCTGACGTGCTTGCAAAGCCACTTCATCGTACACAGTTCCAGGAGCTCAGGCGCAAGCTAATGGTTGTTCCCCCTGACAGCTTGAGGGGGCGTAATGGCAAGTATCTACTGTTACTATAATATCTGGCTGTTGCAGTTACTCTCCCTGATCATCGCCTTCCTAAAATGATATCGCAATCATCTTCCCGGATCTCAGCCTTCCAGAATTGGTTGGCATTGGCTTGCCTGTCAATATTCAATGTGATCTGTAGGAAACCTGTATAAATGTGAATATCAATGAATGTGTGTGCAGAATTAATACCTTTACACCCTCCACTATTAACAGAATGAACTCTCAGCTTGAACTCGATCAAGATCTCGTACCTAACATGTTTCTCCAAATCGAAGCGGTTAATGAAATTCATAGCAGTACATTCGGATTTTCTTTCCTTCACAAACGGGTTCTTCCTCGACTATTAAAGGTAAGGATGTTATGTGAAAACTGGTTCTTACCAGAAAGGTATTTCATGCTGAGCTTTGTTTGAGGGTTGAATAGAAAGATCAAGCCTTTGGTTCGGAACCACGTGCTCGAGAGCTTGGTTGATGCGATGGAGATGGCTAAGTTTCACAAATTGACCTTGGAAGCAGGTTACAAGGACCTGAGTAATGTCATGACCTCTCAAGCTAGAAATGTTGAAGAGTTGAAGCTTGAGTTAATGGCAAAGAGTGGAGAAGCACAAATTGTTGATTCTGGGGTGGTGGAGAGGACCGAGAACCCTTCTGAGGAGAAGGCTAAATATGAAACTCTTAGCAGGGTAGTTGAAGTGGAAGTTGTAGAATGGTCATACATGGTCGATGTTGTTGCTGGTCATGAGATGCAATTAGTAGGTGCTGCCAAAGATATGGAGAGTGAAAATGGGAAGTTCGGTAGACATGGAATCAGATGCAGGGGCAGCCTTCTCTATTGAATTGGGTTTCAAGGTTAGTGTTAACAATATTATAAGTGAGCCATTAGATATCCAGGGGTCGCTGTTGTGAAATTTTAAGTGTGCAGATGGGAAGTTCGGTAGTTTTCATGCAAGGGATATGTTGTGGCATCTCTGGCTGGTTTCAGTTTCAAATACACATATTAATATGGTCCGAGGTAATCGGTCAGCTGAAGTTCGAGTCATTAAGGTTGCTGCCAATGATCACACTCTTTGGGAGAGGGTATTCAGCAAATCCATGAACACTCTCATGGGTTATGCTATATCCTGAAGACAAGTTCTTGGAACGGATGATAAGAAATGTATACACCGCGAGAAGCTTTTGTAGATTATACCCTGGGGAGCACGTATTATTGCAGATTTCCTGGAAAACTTCAAAGATGATCTGATTGTCAAGATCCCTCATATTATCGTGTCTACTGCTGCTGGATGTGTCGCCGTAGGAGCTAGTGCAGTTGCAAGCACAGTTTGTTTTAGCTCCCACGGGTGCTACGATGTTCGCTATTAAATATCAATTGATGATTGAAGAGTTGAACTTGATGGTTGAGTTTGTGAAGGAACGTGAAATCGCACAATTCCAACAGCGACTTCAAGAGCTATTGCACCTGTTTGAGGACTGGTCTCAGGAGCTCAATTCTCACGTTGTTGGCTGAAAGCCTCTTGACCATGCTTATGCAATTCAAAATGTGGTCATATCAATCATACAATGGTGATTTCCAAGCCTCAATAGTTGTAGATTCCCATTCTTACAAACAAAAAGGAATAGAGCCAGGCATTTGTAGATTTTCCTATCAATCATACAAAAGCCTCAACAGTTGACAACTTCGTTGATAAGAACGTGAGGGAACAAGATGATAATCTTAGTGTTTACAAAGGAAGGGTCATATCACTGTCTCCTTAGAGCCGAGCTACAATTGTTGGTATGCTACAAGTTCAAGTTCTCACGTATTGTTTAAGATGCAATATTTTTGGGTAAGTTATTCTTACTTTCAATTCGAGATTCTTTTGATTTAACTCTGATTTTACGTTTTGTTTTTGAAGTGTGATTGGTTGAGTTATGTGATTTTTGCTAAATAGATTGCTGTAAAAGGATTGTGCCGTGCCTTAGTGATTTTTGCTAATTAATTAGGCAATTGAGAATTTAGCGATGGCGTACTTTGGAAGCGTTGGGTTCTATTTTGTTGGTTGGATTATTTGATCATTGTTAAGTAAATTGACGTGCCTTAATTCTTTTGACGTGCTTTAATTGTTGGTTCGTAACTATTACGTGGATGACTGTGATGACCTTGAAATGTTATTGTGCAAATGAGAATTGATGAGTTGCGTACTGGTTATGCTTTGTTCAAAAGACCTATGATAAATTGAGGTTTTGTCAGTTCTATTTGAAACATGTAGGTCATGATAAGATTATTAATAAGTTTGGATCCATAAAAGCGAGAGATTATATAACTTAGGATTCTCTATTGCGAATGATATGATGGCTCTCATAAAAATGGGAATTATACTGTTGAGGACCCTGCCATTGGGGTGATTTGATGTCATAGCCTCATTAGAAAGGGTTTCGGAGTTCCTGTCTTCATTCATTGTTTGGTTGCATATAGAGTTGTCTTGTCATGGCTATTCATTATACCATAATTGTCGATTGTTGTTCATGTGTTATTGATTGTTTTGTGTTGTTCTGTTGTTTGAATCTATTTGGTTAAGATGATATTTAAATTGTGAACCGTTTTAAAAATGCTTGGGCTTGGTTTCGAGTTAGAAGTACGAAAAATTTATTGAGTAGCGAAATTCACCCAAATTCACAACGTTATTTTTCAGGAAACATGAAAGATGATTTCAGATTAGCAAATGGGTTGAGTTTGAGAATAAAAGTATGGATTTTAGGGGCCTTAAAAGATATTAGAATTGAGCCTTGCGCAACTCTAGTTGCATGATAGTTGTCTCGCCTCCGGATTGTGATATTGATTCTTGAGGTCAAGGACCTTTTGGAGGAGTGGGTATTGTTACGATACTAAATGTAGATACACGGATAACAGACGATAGGAACTTGGAAGTGGCACATTGGTGACGTGGCAATTATAATTAGACTATTCAATGACTCTTTTACGATTCAAGGAATCGGCGTGTGGAATTGAACGAGTTAAGCGCTTTGACCCTCTTTGATATTTGGCCGTGGTTCATCTTGCTTTTAGGAGTTTTGGGGAAATTTTGGCGTATAAATTTTGTGGAATTTTTGGTGTGTACTAGACAACGTTTATCATCGCTTAGCTCTGATAGCCTTTTATCTAGTACCTATGGAGGTGTATTTCTGTACAGCTTGGTGTAATACTTTAGTATTTTTCTGAGAAATAATATAACTTTTACCCTTAAAAAAAAATATATATATATATATATATATATAATGGGATTAACAAGGGGAAGAACTATTCAAAAACATTTGTAAAATTTACTCCTTTTCAATAATAACTTTCTTTCTCTTTCTATCTCTCTCGTTTCTGCTTCTACTTTACCTTTCTTCTCTATTTCTTGACAATTCTTGAATAGTTAGGAATCGGATCCTAACAGCTGTTTCGTTTTCAGGTCATCTTTGCAGAATAGGAACTGCTGCTGCTAGCAACTAGTCCCATTGTTACAGATCTCTCCTTCCCCGACGACGACGACGACGCTGCACACATGCTTTGTTCCCTAATTGAAGAATCAAGGCTCTCCTACACCAAGAAGGAAAGGTTGGTATTAGCAAGCAACACGATAGTTTCTTCATACGGGGCTCATTTGTGTTCTGTGAGCAATATGGAATTCTATTTCAAAATTTCTTTCCTCTGCATGTGATCAAACTAACACAAAATAGAATTACGGACATGATAAAGGAGAGTAGAATAAGAGACCTACCTGATTGGAAAATGGATAGCAAGCACAGAGTGGTCTCTGCCTTTTTTTGATCTCCTGTGGCTGGTCGGCTCTCCCTCTTCATCACTTCCTCGCTTCCTCTTCTCTGATCTCTTTACAAGGCTTTCTATGAAATTATCATCCTTAATCACAGGCAGCCACTTGGTTCCAAACTTACTGCTTATCGGAGTCACCCCACACTTCACGACTTCTGGATCATCTAACAAAACCATGCCTCCGGTGTCACTGTCTCGAATATACATCTCAGCAGAAAATTCGAAGGTGCCTCCATCAAAATAGATTTGAGAGTTTCCCGAACGCTCACACCATAAGATTGTGTGCTCCGTTTGGTATGTAATTGTCCGGCAGGGGCAATAAGAAGAAAAGGATTGTCCAGACCTGGTTAGGCCCTCGGACCGAATTGTGAGAGTCCTCTCACATCCGTCAAAATCGGGCATAGGACCTACCACCACGCAGAAAATGAATCCAAGAGGATGCAGCCTTCTACGGCGATTGATGTTGACTTGCAGAGAAGATCCTATCTTGGAGTACTTCAACCATTCTGGCACTTCATTCCCCGGTACGGTAACACGTGATATAAACCTCTCTTGCTGATCCGGGCCCCAGTACTCATCGTACATCATGTCTAATACTGGATTCTGTTATGATCATAAATTTTAGCATGAGATTTTCCATGTGCAAGTCTATGTGCGTGTGCCTAAGAGAGATAGAGAGAGAGATGAACATACAATGATAAATCGAACTCTCTGCCAGAAATCGCTCCAGATTTTGTTCCTTGCATCTTTCTCCAAATTGAAGCAGTCATTGAACCTCATATGCAGATGATGACCATCAAGTCCCGTACCAAACCCTTTGAAATCGAGGAGCGAAAGAAGCCGGTCATCATCTTCTTCTAATGACCTGGGAGTATACTTTTGCAACGAAATGCAGTTACATGCATCAAAGTATTTGATGCTTGGTGGAAGCTCTGGTATATAACTGAGACTCTTGCAATCGTTGACCTCGATGCTCCAGAGATTGGTAAGATACTTGATGTCTTTGGGTAAGCCCTTGAGGTTGCTTCCTTGCACGTAAAGTACAGTGAGCGACACTAAGCTTTTCAAAGAAGGTAGTGCATCGCCTTTGTACCCCGCACACCACAATTCGGTGAGAGAGCTTAGGCCATATATGGACGCTGGCAACTTTTTCAACGGATTCCCTTCAGTGATGTGCATCTGTAAAGTCGACGAAAGTTCTGGGGTTTCGTAAAGGTCAAGCTCTTCACAGCCGTCCAACCGTAAGAACTGAAGCTGAGACGATTGCTGGATTGATGGAGGCAATACTTTTATATTTGTATAAGACAGGTTCAGATCAATCAGATTCGGTGGAAGCCGTGGAAGGGATGTGATTTTGGAGCAGCCTTGAAGCTTTAGTGTCTCGAGATTTGTCAAGTGTGAGAATTCTGGAAACCTTGAAAGGCTACTGTTACCATCCATCCGAATGTCCTTGAGTTCCACCAGGTGTTGTATCGAGTCTGGAACATCTTCCAAGTTTTCGCAACAGGATAGCCACAATGTCTCCAACTTGAATGCGTTTCTCAAGTTAGGAAGAGTAGTCAACTTATTGGAGCACCGAAGGTTGACTAATTTCAAGCTCGGAAGGCACGGCTGCAACATGTTCAGAGTAAAATGACATCTTTTATGGTCAAAGTTGTCGAAAAGAGAAACATATACATTGGCAAAACATAAGACATGAATTCTAAACTAGGTTACCTCAGCTTCAGATGTCCAAAGTTGTGCCAGGTTGCTATTTGTCATGCGGAGTTCAACAAGATTATACGGATTGAACTGTGGAGGCAAAGATCGTGCCGGATATAGGTCCCATTCCAAGTACCGCAATCGGTCGGGAAGATACTTGAGGCCTTCTGGAAGGGATATCCTGTTGTAATTTCTGGTAACAGGATTGTGAAATCGGAGGATTCTTAGCCCTTTCATCTTCTCGAAGACTCGGGGCCTCAATTCGATATCTGCAGACGTGGACAAGTCCAATGATATGACTTCAATCCCCTTTGTCCATTCTTCCTCCTATAGCAGAAACAATTTGTTATCTGGTTAAAAATCAGCTAATGGTAGATAGAAATCTTAAGGAATAAGAGAATCTGTTAGCAGAAACAATAAACATAAGGCTGCCAACGTGATGTCCAATTACCTGATCTTTTGATAGTAGATCTGTAATTTCCTTGCTCTTCCATAATCTGCTGGGTCTCCCTTCACGCCAAGCTATTTTTTGGCCCATCTGTTGTAGCAAGTCATGCATCCATATTCTGTGGTATGAGATGGTGATCAAAGCCTTGTCCACAAGACGAGCTATTCTGCTTGCAGCGTAATATCCACAAGCATCCAAAATACTTTCAACACGATCTTTATTCCAGCCCTTCATCAGACAAGCAATATCGAGAAATATGCTCTTCGTGGTATCGTCTAGTCCATCAAAGCTAGTCATCAGAATCTTCATGATCTGTAAGTCAGGGACATCACCTAGTTTGGCCAGCTCACTCTTCCAAATGGCTATGTCCTTGTCGAATAGATTGCGGCCCAAGACCACGAGAGCCAACGGCAAGCCTTGTGTGTATTCAACAGCCTCTTTCATTAACTCCGACTGGTCCGATGTAGGTTGTCTTTGCTTAAGGATGTGAAGCTTAAGAAGTTGAAGGGATTGCCGGTTATTCAACTTCCGGACTTGGTACACTCTGTTGCACTCGTTCTTTAGAACTTGATGATCTCTGCTTACCGCAATCATCTTACTCCCTGGACCGTAAAAGCTCAAATTTCCTATCAATTCTTGCAACTGGCTCGCGTCGCTAATGTCGTCAAGTATGACAAGAACCTTCTTTCTTCTAAGCTCCCTTTGGATGCTGTCCTGGAAGAAGAGAGGAGTCGGACCTTGGTTCAGATCGTCGTCCTTTCGGAGGAGTTGGGAGAGCAGATGCCTGCGCAAGAGGTTCAGCTGGTGCTTTTCTGCAAACTCCCTAACGTTCTCGATAAGGCAACATGCATCGAAGTTGCTGGAGATGCTTTCATGTATTTTTCTAACAAGCATTGTCTTGCCTGAACCTCCCATCCCCCATATTCCTAGACATCTCACTCCTGGCAAGGACAGCAACGATTCCACTTCTTCCACACGCTCAATTCCAATGAATTGCATACCCGAATCATCCGAACAAAGTTGCCCTAGAACTGATTGTACGCGGTTTAGGAGCTTCTCAACAATCTTCCCCTCCGATCTGTTCAAAGCCAACAAACAATCATTGGTTAGTCGGTTCAGTAAATATCTAAATACCACATATTTTCAACCAAAAATACCAAGTTCGCTCTATCAATTAATTCAAGAGTGAATTTCTTATGGGCATATGCATCACAAGTATGGAACTATATACATCTCATTGCTATATTTATTTATTTTTTCATAAAAATTTGATGTGTTTTATGAGAGTAATATTTATTTATAGGTGAACGAAAACAAGACACTGATAAATAAATTCAATAGGGAGTTTGGACCTCTCATAAGATTCTCTTTGTACAAGTTAGCACGACATCGTTATCATAGAAGATTTTCATGGATTAACCTTATGATAATTCTTTTCTAATAAGCACTACTTTTCTGATAAATTATTATCTTTTGTTTATTTAGGCGATAGGTGCGTACGAGCACACATTGATGTAACAATAACAAGTGTAATTACTTGTTATTTTGTGATTATTTGTTTGGATAAATAAATTATACTTATTAAAAAAGTATTAACTTATGAGGTCAAATTGGACTAAAATGCAAGAATGACACAACTTTAAGACTTAAATTCTGAATCAGTAAATCTCAGTAAATTTTCTGAACCAGATTGGAATTTGCCACATGGGTGGACATAATATATTGCGGAGACTTTTCCCATATTTTACAAGATATTTAGCTTTTCAATTTGTTTATGAATAATACTTTACAAAATTAAGGTTTTGGTAAGTTTAAGGAATATGCTTACTTTAATATCCTATGGTTTATGGTTTCACGCAAAATTTCTAAGCTAGATACAGAAATACGCATAATTCATGGATGAGACCCTGCTCTTATCTAGTAGATTTATGGTAGGTTATTTTTGCTGGGTCGATAATAATAATATCCACAATGGTGACCTGGTCAAATGAGATTATTAAATAATTAATTAATTTCTCTTTTATTTACATACAACTTGACATAACCAAATATTTTTCTACCCACTGTGGTGACCGGTCCAAATAGGTTACCAAATAAATAATCAATTTCTCTCTCATATACTTTTTTTTACTAAATAAGAAAAAGAAAATTACGGAAGGGTATGAGAAAAGAGAAAAAGAAAAGAAAAACAAACTTGCACCGGTTTCAGGAGGACTACCGGCGTCGCCCCGCCGCCGGTGACCATGGCGGGGCACCCATCGGCTACGGAGGGGACTGGCCTCCTTCCTACGCCGTGCTTTTGGCCGGATTAGGCCGTTCAAGTGCGGGGCTCTTCTCCGCGACTTCCAAACCCTAGCCCTGCAGCTAGGGGTTCTACTCCACCAGCCACCGTTCTGGTGGCCTCTCCAGCAGTACCTTCTGGTTCCATGTGGACTCCGGTCCCCAATCGCCTCTCCTCGCTCCTCCTTTTCCGTGGCTCGTGGTCACCCTTCATAGGCACCACTTCCTGTCGGGGGGGACGACAAGGGTTTTGGCAGTTGCCGGCAATCCTGGGGCCTGCGAGTTTTCCTCTCGGGGCAGCGGGCAGCCTCCTTCCTGATGGGCCTTGTGCTTCCTCTTTATTGGGCCGAGAGTATTTCTTTTTATCCAGGCCCACTTCGATTGTTCTACATGGACGAAGGATCTGGTTTTGTATCTGGTGGGCCTTTCCATTTTGGGCCGAGGGAGTTTCTTTGAATCAGGTCCGCTTCGATGGATATGACTCCCACGAGTCACATGGGCGAAGGTTCTAGTTTAGGATCTATTCTTGACCACCCGACTTGTGGGTGTTCTCGAATAGAGTAGCTTGTTATGGCAGCGGATCACCTTCTATGGTTGCTCGTTTAGACCTTGGTTTCTCTCATCCACATATTATCTATTATCGATTTAAGTTTACATATAAATTGTAATAAATATACGACAATGATGCGCCCGTAATTATAATAAGGAAAAAATTACAACAAAGTAACGAAATTAATGTTACAAAATTTGCAATATAAAATATTTGATGGACTCTATTTATCTAAAATGTTAAAAGTTCGAACACTGTAGACTATGCAGTCTCTACAGATCCTGAGAGTAAGGTTATCGATCCGATTGTGAAAATTTTCTAGGATCGAGGGTATGGTGTGAGTCCTACTTACAAACAAAGACCCATTCATACCCACTCATCGCCATCCCTACTATCTACATCAGCGCCACACCATTTTCTTTGTTCTAGCTTAATCGAGAGGTCTCGAATTCGAGCCTTTCAAAATGAAATATGTTAAATAATTGTTCGGAGAGTTTTGCCACCTTTCAGAGTCTCACCTGGTTCAAATTTGGATTAGTTGGTCTAGTGATGTTCGGATATCAAATAGTATAAATACCATCGATAGAGAAAAATAGAGATAAAATGAGGAGAAGAAAAGGAAAACTGACGAGAGATAAAGTTGGGGGAAATATTAGTTTGTGAATTATATGTTAGTTTCTAGCCCTAACCAAGAATAGAATGGTAGCAGCACAAAAAAATTGTTAACAAATTTAAAAAAAAAATTGAATTCGTGAACCATCCAATTTAAATTCGAATTCTGCGGTTAACAAATCATACTTGAATTTTTCTTTGAACAAATCAAATACGCTTCACCTTTTTTCGGATTCGAATTGGACGGTTTAAAATTTGTGGCAAGGCTAACTAAATCTGTACAAAGTTCTCAACAATATTTAAAGAGCACACAAAATATTTTCGCGTCCGCCTTAACTTCCACCACACGGTTAGAAATTTCTGGTAGTAGTAAAACAATTGACGAAAAAATACTCACGTTTCCTTCGAATCCCAACCGGAGAGATTGGCTGCTTGCTTTAAAGCGAGTAGCCAACTGTCCACCTTATCGGCGTACTGAGCCTTTTGGATAAGTCTCCGGAAACCATCCGCGAAAGGGCCATCATCTTGCAAGTTCCGGACGTGAGTTGGCTCCACTCCCTGTAGGAACACGGGCAACACTGCCTGGCCGTGAGATGTCTTACACTCCATGATCTTTACGAGCTCGTCTAGACACCACCTCGAGTCGGCGTAGTTGGGAGAGAATACGACTATTGATATTTGAGACTCGGAGATGTTGTTGAATAGGGTGGGTGGGATCTCTTCGCCTCCTTTAAGCCCCTTGTCTGTGAATGCATCGATCCCATTCCTTCTCAGGGCCGACCTGAGGTGGCTGATGAAGTTATTCCGGGTATCTTTACCTCTAAAGTTTATAAACACATCGTGCTTTATCCGTGGAGGAGAACAGATAGCATTGGAAGCCATCGGTGATGATTCGGAGCCCAGCAAGTAATTAGCCATTCTGTTTGGTCTGCGTAGGAGTACATGTGCCCCAAGCTTACTCATTTATAACGGACAACTTTATTGGAAATTAGAATCCAAGCTTCCCAGTAATGGTGCGGTGTCCAGGGAAGAAGGAAAGAGAAAAGAAGTTGGAGAATTTTGGTTGTATTGACACTCACCAAATAATAAGTTGGTAAGTTTATTATATACAAAAAGAACATCCTAGAAAACTAGCCAAAAATATGTAACAAACTCTGATCAAAAGGGGATAAAGGAATCATTATAGTGGGGAGCATGCCCCCCTCGGATCAGGTGCGGATCAGGTGCTGATGAAGTTATTCCGGGTATCTTTACCTCTAAAGTTTATAAACGCATCGTACTTTATCCGTGGAGGAGAACAAATTGCATCCGTGGATGATTCAGAGCCCAACAAGTAATTAGCCATTCTGTTTGGTCTGCGTAAGAGTAGCTGTGCCCCAAGCTTACTTATTTATAACGGACAACTTTTGCATCTCAATTTAAAACTTTTTTCCACGAACCGGAAGAGATTAGATTAGTAGATAAATACCGGATAATATAAACCACAATAATAAAACTTAAACTCAATGAAGTATAGTATTTTTTCAGAAAAGTGTATTCAATGACCTAAAAGTCTTGCAGATCAGACAAATCCCGAGTGGTTAAATATTCTTTGGGCAAATTACCCTCGTGTCAATGGTCTTTATATCATAATTATTGGTAAGATTCTTATTATTTGAAAAATTATTTTGTCATCGCTGCTCTTTGATTTAATGTTGATCTCGGGTACGTGGCTGACGTCGGTGATTATTTTTTATTTTTGTAATTCAAATGACCTTTATACCCTTAGAGAAAAAAAATCTTATCTTTTTCAACCCTGGAAAATCAAGAAACCAAAAAAAAACTCAGATTTCAAGAAAACCCGTCAAGCAAAACAAACTCGAAGTCCAAAACTTTCCGAATCAAAAACCCAGTTTCAAGCCATACCATACGAGATTCTCTTCAACTAAGCAATTACATGAAGTCGAAAAGACAAACTTTATCAGCCAAACAACAACAAGACAAAGAGACAGAGAGGTGAAATCTAAGCTATTCGAGAGTCATTAATCATTTTATATTCAGAAAACTTCATTTTAATATTGTGTAGTATTACACTTGACAATTCTGTAGTTTAAAATGCATAAAATGAATCTAATTTATTTCAATTTTCATCAGCAAGAAGTACTAGACAGCTATGTCAAATTTTTTACTGATGACGTGTCCTGCCATTACACATCGTTATTGCAGATCTGTGGAAGAACCCATTTATCTTGTTCCGGATCGTCCTGTTTCCTCTTGTTGATATGAAGGAAGAAGAAGACGAGGAGGACGAAGCGAGATGGCGGTGGCGGTTGCGGTTCGTCGTTGAGGGCCTTGCGGTCGCCCTCGTGGAGGGTGAGGAGAGGCATGGAGGTAGGGTTGTTCTTCTGGCAGGCGTAGGAGGAGGACTTTCTAGAAGTGGAAGCTCACCGGTTGGCGAGGAATATCCGGCGACGTCGTCCTCCTAAAAAAATATTACCATAATTAGGGGGAAAAAACTTCTCGTACCAAAATTAGAAACGGAAAGGCATGAGAGGAAGTGGGGAGGGGTTGATGGGAAGCGAATCTTCCAGGGAATCCAAGGATCCCAATGAGCCGATACCCTTGGAGGAAACGCCGTCGTCCTCTTCCGCCTCCTCAGAATCATCGTCGGGAGCGTTGATAAAGGACGCCGAGATCGACAACAAACTGTTCTCCTCCTCTTCCTCGTCAACCCGCTTTATCGCCGCCTAGTCATCCGTTACGGTGAAGAAGAGCCCGCAAGGAGGCAGCCCGGCAACAAAGTTATCGAAGTAACAGATAATGGGCTCACGTCAAGTTAATATTAGGAATAGTGATGTACGGTCGAGAAGAGGTATCCTGAGGAGACCGAAATATGAGTTGCAATACTTGATCCCGATATTCTTTGTAAGAAGCATTTCTTGGATTAAGAAAGTTGGACTTTGCCGGTGTGGGGGGTGGGTTTGGGTTTCGAAAACGTGGCCTTCCACGATAATACAAAAGGTTGTGATGGCAAGATACATCATTTGTTGGAAGATGACATGTCTTATCAGATGGTCCGACAGCTAGAGACTATCCGAGCCTCTTGCTAATAAAAATTGAAATAATTGAATCTGTTTTATGTGTTTTAAATCACTGAATAATCAAGTGAGAATCTGTAATATCAGATGATACTAAAATAAATTTTGCGCTATTATGATTGCTATTTGAACGTGGCCTTTAATTTAAGTAATTGCCGACACGATTAATTAATATTATCAATTTACAACTTTTTTAACGGATAATTGGAAAGTGACAATAAATATTTATTAAAAGAGTTTAAATTAATCTACTTAACAAGCCACTCACTAGGTGGTATCAACTAAAAAAAATAAACGTACAACTCCATGGCATTGAATTCTTTTAGAAAAGAGTATTCAATGACTTGAATGTCGCGCAAATTGGAAAAATTTCGAGTGGTTAGCCGATTGAAAATTTTGGGAGTGAATTTGGTCCTAACCGTACAAATTATGTTAGGCCCATTCTGGAGATATTTTCAGCCTTTGGATGAATCCAAATAAAAATAGAATCTGATCGGGTGGACAACGTGAGGCAGGGTAATTTTGTCCATTTACCCTTATCCATCTCTCTCCTCCCTCACTTTTCAACGCACTCTCGAGACTTGAACGAGAGATTTAGTACTGCTGTCATTTCTTTGGATAAAAGGAGGTGTGCTTTTTTCGATGACTGGTAATCTTAGTATGGAGTTTGGACCATGTCTTCGACTAGCTGTCATCTAGTAACTTTTTCTATGTGCGAAGATAGCTTCAAGGTTGCTTTCTTTTTCTCCTGTGTGTGGAAGAATGTACAAGTGTATCAATGATATGCAAGTTGTATGAACATTAATTACTTTTCAATTAGCTGAGCTACTTGTTGCAGATTTGAAACCATACATTTTAAAGGCCAAAAATTAAAGAATATTATGCAGTGAGTGATTTGGTGAGCTTTTTTTTTCACCTTTTTGATGTTGCAGATTTATTGAACCAAATATAGGATTGTATTGGGATAGTATTAGGGATGATGAACCAAATGGATGGAGAAGTAGTTATTGCTATTTCATTTTTGTTTAATTTGTATGTTACAAATTATGTTTATATATCGAATAATTTATCATGTTATAATATAATAATTTATCATATTATCATATTTTATCATGATACAATAATTTATTACGATACAAGGCAACCACTCCATTATATTAAATAGTATGCCACATTTAATATAATTGTACGCCCGTTTATATTAAATAATTTGTCCGGTTATATCAAATCGTATGTCAAATTATACCTGAATGGTATGTCGTGTTATTAAATAATTAATTAAATTATATATTGATTAGTATGTCTATTATATTAAATAGTTTGCACGGTTATATCCAATGGTATGCTCATTTATATCCAATGGTATGTTCGGTTATTAAAAATAATTACAATAAGAAAGTTAGATAATTAATTAAATAATATTTTTATTAAAAAATAAATTTTAAGTAAAAAAGAATGAAAAGCGCGTGATACCACTAGAATAGGAAAATTATTTAATTAATTACCAACCCCACTCTCACTCCCACTCCCAAAAATGACACCCTTTCATCTTCCCTTTTTATTTTTTCTCATTCTGTCCCTGTCAAGATTGGTCTTAAATTCTTTGTTCGAGTTCCACATCTGGTTGGGAAAAATTCATTTATACATCTTCCAAGAAACTGCGTACCCAACCTTTTTTCCAGTCATGTTAGTACACCCATTGATCTTACAGTCAGTCATTAGTCATTTTATATTATGATTGTTGTCGGTTCAAGTGGCTTTTAATTTAACTAATTGTTGTCTGTAGTTCACCTAATCTTTAATTTAGTACTATCCATGTTAGTCAAGCCTCAATCCCGGATACTCTCTCAATGCAATATATGTGTGCAATGTTAAGAAATCTAATTTATTTATTTTAAAAGTTCTGATACTATTTAAGTTGTCATGCCCCAGAAATCGGGCATGCCAACTGCCTCGAAAGAAAACTACCTCGAACGGGCTACAATAACCATAATTCAAACTTTAAACAAAATTAAATCCACCATCCTTATTCCAATACTATGATAGTCTTTTTAAAAAGTAAAACCATATGGCGGTAAAATAAATGCATGCTTCGGCCTCACGTTATCTCTTGTCCTACATCCGATCCCGAGCCACACCTGACAAATCTAAAACAAGCAGCATTTTTGATAAATTATGCAACTCAGTAAGTCGTCTCTATTTCCTTCCTACTTGCATCCATATAACCAATATTAAATCAGATAAACTATTATAGGCATCACAAAATACGTCAAACAGATCTTGTAGTTCACAATTTAACGAGACATAACATTTGCAACAAGTAACGGACACTCAGGAGTACCACCTAATTTATGATGGGATCCCGCGAGTCACAGATAGGATACACCCTCTCCGCAGGCACATATTATTCCAAACATTCTCGCGGGTCACAGACAGTATATAACTTCTCTGCAGACACAGATACGTAGGAAGAATCACATCACAGACTAGGCCAGAAAGATCAGATTTTGAGACCAGAACAGATTTCTTTACAGAACAAATTTTAGATTAACAAATCAGAACAAGATTATCGAAATAGACTACAATAAACTAACACGAGTCACACAAGTCTTTAAGAATACTAACGCTTGTCCATGGTCACAGAATAATACTCGTGCGAGTCCTAAACTAACACTAACATATATCCTTGTCAGAATCAAGTTCGTGGATACGTATTAGGTTTATTCGGTGGACACTCAAATTAAGTTCCCAAAATTCTTAAAATAATTATAATATATCAAAAGTTCACGGTGTTCTTAAAATACCACTAACTTATATTTTGATCATGTTCAAGCGGATCAGAAATAATTTGATCTACCCGATCCCGAGCCACATCTGACAAATCTGAAACTAGCATTTTTGGTGAGTTACGCAACTCAGTAAACCGTCTCTATTCTCTTCCTACTCACATCCATATAACCAAATATTAAGTTAGATAAAATATAATAGGTATCACAAAATACGTCAAACAGATCTCATAGTTCAAGCTTTCAAAAATAATTGTTAGTAATTAATTAAATAATTTGATTGTTGTCGGTTCAAGTGCTATTAAAAAATAATTTTTAAGTTAAAAAGAATGAAAAGCGCGTAATACCACTTGAATAAGAAAATTATTTAATTAATTACCTACTCCCACTCCCACTTCCAAAAGTGACATGCTTTTATCTCCCCTTTTTATTTTTTCCCATTTTACTCCTATCCAAATTGGTCATGAATTCTTTGTTCTAGAACCAAATCTGATCCCGAAAAATTCATTTATACATCTTTGAAGAAACCAGCGTGCGCGCTTTCAAAAGAGGAAAAGCATACCCAACCTTTTTTCCACAGTTATGTTAGTACACCCATTGATCTTACAGTCAGTCATTAGTCATTTTATGTTATGATTGTTGTCGGTTCAAGTGGCTGTTAATTTAATTAATTGTTGTCGGTCAATTAATATACAATTAAATGTGTTATAAATAATATACTTGTTTGTCTTGTCCAATTGAAATATAGCGGGTCCCATGTCTTTCAATTCGCAGGTTCGTAGCCGGCTCCTAGAAAATAGAAGACTAATGTTTAACATAAATATTTGTTATTACAATTGGAATCCAGGGTTCACATTGGCATGATAACAAAATTGGCATGGCTAATCATTAAAGGACGCTAATTGCGAGTACAGTAAGTTTATTAAGTTTATTGGGATGATTGATGTTTAAGTCACAGAACTTGCAATTAGCGTGGCTGTAATCTCAAAGAAATGTCACTTTTGAAACAAAGAACCATATTCAACTAATTCTAACTTTTCGGTTCTGCTACAAAATTACGTGGTTGCTTCCGGATTGCAAATTTTAATTTGTTTCAATTCTTGTTTCATTCTCCAATTTAAAAATAAAAAATATTATGATTTTGAACAGGAAAAATTGCCCTCCTGTCATAGTGTTTAACAAAATATTCAGTTTGGTCCTTACTATTTTCAATAACTTACATTCTTTTTCCTAATTTAAAATAATGCACATCTCAAGATCCCTCGCTGATATTATTGGTCAACATATTTTCTTAATGACCATTTTACCCTTCCAAAAAGAGGGAAAAAAAACTCCCATCTCCTTTTTACCCTTCCAAACTTTTCAATTTTGGGCCAACAAATGTTTCAATCTCCGGCCACGATGGTAGATCCAAGCTGTTGCCAGAAGCGGGGCCCACGACCAACTTCTTCCCTCAAACCGCGACCAAGTCTGACTTAGTCCCGACGTTCTTCATCCCGACCTCAGCCGTTCCCGATCAACATCTTCTCCGGTAACCGATGAGGAGCTGCTGGAAACGGGCCGGGACTGGGTCATCTCTTGATCATCTCCTCCTCCTAACCGCCGTCGTCACCCTCCCTGGGTCATCTCTTTAACGTTGAGATGAAATTTTTTTTTGAGGTGTTCTTTTCCACCATGATTTTTTCTAAATTTTATCATGTTAAGATTTAACTGAGACTCTTAGTCGCAATCTTGCAAGAGAAGATAATTCGCTAATAAATTATAAATATAATTATAACTAAATAATTTTTACTTATCAAAAAATAAGAGTTTGGATTGGGTACGGAGTGAAAAAATTATTCCGAACGGCTTGGAGTGAAGAGGAGACCGTGCTGGTATGCGCAGTTATGTAATACTGGCATGCTCAGTTATTTAGTCATGTTTATGATACTGGCGCACGTGGCTTTTTTTATTTTGGTCCTCGCAATTTTACATTTTTGCAAAAAAGATCTACTGGCATGTGCAGTTATGTGATACTAGCATGCACAGTTATGTCATAATGCCATTTGTTTCAGGCCTGTATTTGTGCATATTTTTTTATTTTGGTCCTCGTATTTTAACATTTTTGTAAAAAAAAATCCGCGTGTCTTCATTCCGAACGGTTCGGAATCTGGACATTCTGTGCCCAATCCAACCCCAAAAGATAATACCTTAAAAAAATTCTTGAATGTCACGCAGATCGGACAAACCCCAAGTTGTTAGCCGATTAAAAAAAATTCCTTTATACAATCTTCCAAGAAACAGCGTACCCAACCTCTTATCCACACTGTCCCTCATAAGTCAAAACCTCTTACCCACACTTTCCTTTAAAAAAACCTCGTATCCACACTCCCATTGATCTTATTATAGTCATTAGTCATTTTATTTTATGATTGCGGTCCGTTCAAGTGGCTTTTAATTTAATTAATTGCTGCCGATCAATTAATATACAGTTAAATGTGTTATAAATAATATACTTGTTTGTCATGTCCTACTGAAATGTAGCGGGTCCCATGCCTTTCAATTCGCAGGTTCATAATCGGCTGGTAGAAAATGGAAGACTGATGTTTAACATAAATATTTGTTATTACAATGGGAATCCAGGGTTCACATTGGCACAAAAAATTAATGTCATGTACTTCAATTCGGTCCACATAATACCTTACTTTCTCTAGCTTTTGTTAAAAAATTCAAGGAAACAATAATGCAAACAATAGAAACGAGAGATTACGTAGTTCAACCAATTTCTCACGTTTACGAAAAGAAGGAGTATTTTATTGATGAGTTTCTAGCCACAAAACTATATATGAACTAGGGTAATCTACCTTTATATATTAGACAAATCTTTGTATATCACGAAACCTGTCTAGATCATCTAGGAGTCTAAAACTGAGTTCGAAACAAAACTGGAAATTTTTCCAAGGAGCCAGGACCCTGGCGGGTGCCGGGAACCCTTTCTCGCCCGCAGCCCTGGCTGGCGCCAGGGACCTGGAGGGCGCCATCCCTCCTGCCAAAATTTTAATTTCCCTCTTTCTCACCACTTCTCAACAAGTTTCGCTCTGCTAATGGGAATCTTGATCAAGTAAAGGAAGCGAAGCTGTGGCTTTTGGAGCGGAAGGGAAGATGATAAGTTTTCACTTTACTTGGGCTCAGATTCGATTTGAAACTGCCTTTTTCCAGGCCGTGTAGATTTAAGGGTGCGCCGGTTGCAAAATTGTAAAGTATCCAACTAGGAAATGGGATCCGAAACCAACCGCACCAAAAATAAGGAAAGGAGGCAGTTATGGAAAGAAATAAACTCATAACCGCAATTCCTTATCAAGATTCTAATTCAAAAAGAGCAAATCACGCTACCAAAATCTTCAATTGCAATTCCTTATACTAATTATTTAATTTTTTTGTTATAAATATTATTAAATATTCATGCCATTTTGACGTAATCGGTCATGTCATTTTGTCATAACAGGGCATATCATGTTTACTTAATTTTATCAAATATCTCGAGCTTTATATTTTTTTATTAAAATTAGTTAATGCAAAATACGTATAATACTGGAATTGGTATACGATGGTGAAGGAAATTAGAGTATTATTTAATTAATTATTAAATTTTTATTTTACGTATTATTAATTATTAACTGAGCATACCATTTTCTCATACCTGGACATTCCATTTTTGAATAATCGGCATGTCATTTTGACATAACATGGCATAAGATTCAAATACATATTTCGCCAACTGGAAGGACATCTGAAGTGAGAAAAAAAAGAAGGGCAATTTGCGAGGGACATGAGAGGTGTATTTTTCCAAACTAGGAGGACGAATATATGTTATTGAAAATAATAAGGACTAAACCAGGGTGTTTCGTTAAATAGCAGAGATCGAAGGGTGAGTAAACAAGGACGAATATATGTTATTCGCTGAAAATCATGTTGACCGATGACATCAACAGTGAGTCCGCCAGAGACTCGAGAGGTGCATTTTTCTAAACTAAAAAAATGAATGTATGTTATTGAAAATAATATAGACTAAACCGGATACTTCGTTAAACACCAGAGACTAGAGGACAATTTAAAAAAAAAATACTTTGTACTTCACAAAATAGAACAATTTAAACCTTGAAATTAACTTTGGAGACACCTCACTGTCGTAAATGTTGATTGCATCATCATAAAATGATTTATTTTAATTATGTTCTTTAAAAAAATCAACAAGTTTTCCTCTTCGACCACAGCCAACTCCTCTCTGGAACTCGAGCATATCAAGACAGTCAATCCAACGATGTCAGCGAAAGAGGAACGTCTTGGACTTAAAATGTTTTATTTTAAGGGAAAATTACTCTCGGCCACCTGGGGTTTGCCTAAATTACTATTTCAACTTATCATATTTTGAAACCCACATTTTGGCTCCCTAGTTTGCCATCATTGAACTCTAAGGCTCCTCGCTGATGTCATCATTCATTTTTTTATTTTTTAATCAAGGAAATTAATATTATACCCTTCACTAAAAAAATGCATCTTCTTCCCCGACCATTCCGTTCGCCGGCAAATGCACCAATGTCGTCGTCACCGTCACTCACGGCTTCAGCCTTCCCCAAGGTCACAACCTCGTCATCAGAATCTCATCCCTAATCCATTTGAAGTTCTCGTCGTCGTCGTCAGTCTGTGGCGATGGAGACAGTGAGTCATCCTCGGAGCTGACTTCGAATACTAACCGACCACTAATCCTCGAAGCCCAGGCCAAAAAATTGACCACTAATCAGTCCTCATCTCCTCCCTTCTTAAAAAAAATCAACCATAACTGACAATCGAGAAGGAAAATCATCAGTTGTGGTCGCCGATAGTGGTCATTGAAGCTGAAGCGGGGTTGGAGTCACTCGCGGTTGGGGTTTTCATCTGTTGTGGTCGTCACAATCATAGGATTCTATTTTTTGGTTAGAGTCGCTCGCGGTGGGATATTCCGAGGACGAGGTTGTGACCCTCGGGGAGGCTGAAGCCGTGAGTGATGGTTATGATGGTGTTGGTACGTTTGCCGACGAACGGAATGGTTGGGGAAGAAGATGCATTTTTTATTGAAGGGTATAATAGTAATTTCCTTGATTAAAAAAAAAATAAATAAATGATGACATCAGCGAGGGGCCTTAGAGTTCAATAATGGAAAACTAGGGAGCCAAAATGTGGGTTTCAAAATATGAGAGGTTGAAATAGTGATTTAGGCAAACCCCAGCCCTTTATTTTAATTATTTCCTAAATCCCAATATAGCATATCTGACACTACTTTGATGGCTCCAATCCAGACAAAGAGTTTCTTATTCATACTATTTTGTATCATGTCGGGGAACGATTGTTTTGGTACAACTTTATATCGGATCAAGACAACTAGGACTTAGTTATGTACCTTGAGACCATTAGGAATTTGTGGAATGGCATTTTGACCCTATTATTGTAATTTCGGGGCAGTAGTACCCAATTTGGATGATCCTATGTACAGATTGGGGTCAAAATGTCCCAGCAGCACTAATCTAATAAGAGCACATTAGACAAAAATGATGGTACATCAGATTTTTTCTTGATGTGTTGTTAATCTTGCATGATGTGTTGTAATCAGGCAAATTACAACGACACCATATGTCACCTATGAAGGAGAGAATGAGGTTTGTATGGAAGAAAATGTAGATCTCCGTTATGTTGGAATGAAGTTGGTGAGAAACAACTATTGGGCAATGACTTGGTATAAGAAACTAATGAGAAGATACAGTTGATTCAAAAAAGGTTGGAAACAGCCCAGAGTCAGAAAAAATTATACTCAGATAAGAGACGAAAGGATATCGAGTTTGATGTGCGATTACATATTTTTCTCAAAGTGTCACCTATGAAGGGGAGAATGAGGTTTGGAAGAAGAGGCAAACTCAGTCCAAGATATATTGGCCCGTTTGGGATTTTGGAACGAGTCAGACCAGTGGTATATCGATTAGTTTTGCCACCCTCTTTGTCACATATTCATCCAATGTTCCATGTCTCCATGCTTAAGCGATACTTGCATAATCCTACTCATGTTTTGGAGCCACAAGTAGTAGAGATTAGTGGAGATTTGACATATCAGGAGAATGCAATAAGAATTTTGGATAGTGAAATTAGAAAGCTTTGGAATAGAGAACTTCCGATGGTAAAGGTTGAATAGGCAAATCGTTCCTTGGCTGAAGTAACTTGGGAAATGGAGGAAGTGTTGAAAACCAAATATCCACGCCTATTTGTATGACAAGTAAGTAAGTCTTCCGTTAAGCAAATTCGGGGACCAAATTTTATAAGGAGGGGAGACTGTGATACCCTTACCATCTACCAAATTTAATAGAACATAATAAGGTTAGTTTTAGAAGGGTTTAGGTGTAGTCTGTCGTTGTTTGGTAAAATAGGTGTTTTTTCGCATTCAGACTCAAAATGAGGTGATTCTAATTCATGTGGATTGATAATCTGGCAGACATAGCAAAAACTTAAGTTGATCTAAAATGAGTTTGATTCTGTCGGTATTGAAAAGTTTTGAGAAAATAATTTCTTACGTGACTTTATTTGGATAAGGCTCATTTTGGGACTTATTAGCACAAGTTAAGAAGTTTAGAAATGATTTTGAAAGCATGAAAAGTTATAGGATTAAAAGTAAAAATTAAGTTGCAAGTTGGCTGATGGTAAAACATGGTAAGGTGACTAAACTACTTGGCATGTATATAAAAATAAATTTCCTTTGGACAAGAGATTAGGCATGAAACACTTAACCATTTAGAAGAAAAGACAAAGGAGAAAGGACTAGGAGAAAAGGGGAAACCGAAGGAAAAAGAAGAGGAAAGAAAAGGGATCAAATTTGAACAACTTGGAAGCATAGGTAAGTAGTTATGTCAAATTTTACTTAATTTGAGTAGAAATCCTTTTTCACCTTGTAGAAGCTAATTGGTAATTAGACCAAGTTTGTAGGGATCTAAATAAGGTAGGATAGGATGAGTTTAAGATAGGATTCAGATATATAAAAGTTAGAAGAGAAACTGAACGTCAAGGGTGTAGTTTTGTGAACTATGGCTGCGTTTGTTTCCATGGCTTGGACATGACAGGACAATGATTTTTGTCCAAGTCGATGTTTGGCGGAAAATGGATGGGGCAAAATTATAAGTTTGCCCCAGCCCACTCCCGATTTCTTGTCCCATCTATTTCCATGGGACAGAAAATTCTGTCTAAAGACAGAAATCTCTTGTGATATGTTACGACCATATTACCCTAAATTTTTTTCTTTTTTATTTCTTCACTAATTTTAATCAAATTAAAACTAATCATTTACACAAATATATAATTTTTTGGTCTTATATAAAAATTTGTTTAATTCAGATTCAAATATTTCAATATTTGTACACGTAATTAAATTTTCTAGATTTTATATTTTGGATACAAATTCATATAAAGATATAAAATATTTAATTCACTTGGGTGATTGCTGCCTGTAGTTGTGTCTTCGTGAATTAGGCTTGCTTTATATTCCTTTGCAATTGTATGGACTTAGTCCTAGAATGGAATAAATATATACTTTCCAAAAAATGGTTAATTCAGATATTTGATTAATACATATATAATTATTATGATAGTATTTTAATGAGGCCTTCGTATAAGAGAATTAATCACACGACTCTGTTGTACACTGTATATGTACTAATAGTTCTTAATAATACTTATATCTTTACAAAAACATAAATATTTGTCAAAATATATGATGATAAATTAAAAATATTCGTAACATAACTACGATGATCCAAATTTGTAAGATTTTTTTTGAAGGGTTTTGTATTGATATTGGTTTTTTATGCAAGAATTTTATTTTGTGGTACACTAATTTTTTATGTAACTGCGATGATCGATTTTATTCAGATTAATGAATATTCTCTTTTGTTGTGATAAAGGGTAATTTTATCTTTAACAAAATTTTAGACTGAAGTGTTACACGCACCAAACATAGAACTGGATTAAATATTGAACTAGCACTGAAGTTACCAAACATAGGACAGGACAGCTAGAACAAACAGTTATGTCCCGTACTGTCCTGTCCTATATCTCTAGTTCTGTCTAGAAGACGTTACAAACGTACCCTATAACTTAAATTTTGGGGTCGCCTTGTATGAATGTAAAACTAAGAATTGAACAAACGAATTTTTATGGTAAAGAGGCTGGTAATAATAGTGACCGGTTGTTCTTTTGACTAGTTAACCGACATTTCGACAGGTCGCCTTTTGAATTCCGTAGATAGAAGCAAAATGGAAAGAGAAAAAGAAAAATTTGAGTGCCACAAGTTGCAAAATGAAGCACGGAGCTTATCTTTGAATGATTTGAGCGACCATTATTTAGTAAGTGGATATTCTTTATAAAATGTGTTTAGTTAACTAGACATGGTTGATATGTTTGACTTGGTGTACTTTTGAATAGTTTGAGATACGATCTTAAGTTTGGTTTATTCTATATACAATACTTGAATTTGTTTTTGGATTATTTGTCTATTTGGGTTGTTTTTGCCAATTTGTGGTTCAGGATTGTTTTTATATGTATTTGGATGTGCGATCAATATATTTTGGTGAATGTGTATTATGTGATTTTAGAATATTTGGTACGTTGTTTGTGTGATGGCGGATGATGAGGTCCACCCATGACCAATCAGGGATGTTGGCATATTTGCATATATATTGAGAATACATTAGTTATGTATATGATTTGATACGTTTGGCTGACATGGTTAGTTTATGATGGGGCCTTTAATATATGGCATCCTCGTGTCAGTGTGGAAGCAACACTATCTAGGCTTATCAAAAATTCATCCAATTTGTGATGTGTGTTATGTTATGTGTTATATTTGTTATGTGATTACTTTGATGACCTTCTTTGTGAAGTTATGTTTTGTTGTCTTAAATTTATGTTATAGGTATCTGTTGGATTTGTTAGGGATGGATGGTTGGTTAAATATATTTTACTTATAATAGGGGAAGAGTTTTGAGTGGTTGTTTGCATCTGGAGAAGCTTTTCTACCAGAGTTCAGCCTGTTGTCTTTCATCTCGGGCTAAATTTGAAGATCTCCAGATGGTCTTTGCCTTTTGTAGTCTAGGTCGCTCCATTCTACATATTTATTGGTCTTTTGATATATGACCTTAGATTAATATTAATATGTAATATTTGTGTAAATTAGTTTATGTTATAAAAGGATAAATTTGAAGATATATACTCCAACTTTTGACTTATGCCTATTGAGTTTTGAGTAATGACAAATATGATGACAAATTTTTTTAATGGTTTGCTTAATGAGAATGATGTATTATGACAAAAAGGATAAATTTGATAATATATACTCCAACTATTTGAAGAAACAATATTGTCAAAAATGTTTTGACGGTTCGGTTAATGAAAATGATGTATTATGTTTTGAGGCTTGCAAGGTCTCCTGTTTGCCAACTTTACATCCTATGGTTAGTTGTTAGTTTTGTTACAATGTTGGGCAGGTTTGAACCTCCGACCTCATCGTTATTGTGGAGAGGGTTCACAAATTCGAATGCACGCTTCCTTTTTATATTTTTTTCAAATTCCATGGTTTCTTTCTTTTATTTTGGGGGTAGTTCATATCCTGTTGACTTTAGTAGTCAGTGGTTTGCTTGTGGTATGAGAAAGATAGGAAGGAAGGGAAGTGAAGGGGGGAGGTGTGGGCGTGGATGTTGTGATAAAATGGTGCTTAGACTATGGCTTTGTTAATTGAGAATGTGGTGTGTTCATTTCTTGTATGGTTTGACATGTGAAGACAACAGGGTAGGTGTTGGAATTATAAGAGTACGAACCTCTAAGATAGTAGTAGCAGAAGTTAAAATTTTTACAAACACGAACCTGATTTTGGCAGTATAACATAAAACATAAGAGTATATTTAGAGAATTCTTACAAGACGTTGTAGATTGAATCCTCTACTATTGTATCCACGTAGTTCTCGTCTACGAAGTCCTTGACAGTTGAAACCTTCGAGAATTCGTTAGGAGAATTCTTTACCAAAAGAAGTAGAGAAATTGATTTTGGTATCTAGGTTTTGTTTCATGTATTTCATGTATATAAAAACCTAGATGTCCATGTATATATATAGAGGAAATTTCCTATCCATGTATATATATAGAGGAAATTTCCTTAGGCCATAAGTTATAAGACTTTAGAAGCCATCAACTTTGACCTCTAATTTTGGACTTTGAAGCCCAATCTCGTATGGGCCTTGAAGCCCAATTTCATATTTCCTTGACCAAGTCAAAACATGTCCAACATTTTACTATATATATACTATTTAATTAAATCTAATCTAATTAAATAATTATAATACTATCTAATTAAATAATAATATTTCTCCATAGATTAAATATTCTTGATCAAATCAATATTTAATCTAACCAACTTCAATTCATAAATTAAGACTACATGTTGTGTGACCCCTAGGCCCTCATATATCAAGCGATTAGTTGAACTAATGGTCTTGGTCGAACCCTAGACAATAAACTGGACAATCTCAACATATGAGGTACGTTGCGAGGATACTGCAACTACCTGTATTGCGAAGCTCATAGTGATACGGTCCTTTCATTCACAAATACTCAATTAAGTCTAGAATATGATTAAAGTATCTATTCAAACAACTTAATCATATTATCTCATTCTACTAATTGATCATATTGTCACTTTTAGACATCATTCCAAAAGTGACGTGCATTGGCCAATGACTAACGATCCAATTAGTTATGAGAAGACAAGTATTCTCTCCAAGTCTATTTGAGGAATGAATCCTATTCTTGGCTCAACTACCACGCACATACACTTTGTGATGTACCCATCACATGCCATATCTACCCCGTCAGGAGTGCAAGCGTTGGTCATGGTCAAAGCCTATCACTCCGTACATGTCGTGCGTATTGACCACAAGTCGGAGGACTATTACACTACTCCGCAAACTGATATTCCTATAGACACGTAAATAGAATACACCAAACAGTTTTTTGATCGGGCATGCCAATACTCTCCAAAGTATCTGTGCATCCATCATGAAATACCTAATATCTCGTAGTTGTGAGAACCACTACATCCTCTAAGAATATGATGCAAATCACACACCAATCTCAATCGCATCATCGATATCCCATTCTCGATGATCATTGATTGTGGCTATATTAGAACTATGTTCATAGTCATCTGAGATCTCACATCCTCAATGACAACATTAGTTCATGGGAACACTAACATGAATATATGCAAACAATCAAATAATATATTCAATAAGTGTAATGCCGTGTATTATAAATCAATAATACGAAATAAATGAATGTGATCAAGTACAATGTCCTTACTAGGATTGTCTCTAGGACATATATACTAACAGTAAGAGGAGAGTAGACTGCTGTGTTTCCTGCAGCCCTGCAATTGTTCAGCTAACTGCGGGGCATGGGAGCTAGTTGGTTTTTTCCTGCATATATTTTAGGAATAAGTTCATTTTAGTACCCTATAGTTTTACCCATTTTGCCTAGAGTACCATGTGGTTTCAAATGGGTATTTTAGTACCCTGTGGTTGACATCAATTTTTCGGGCAGGTCCAGGGTAGCTGCCCACCCAAACCCGCCTGAAACGATGTCATTTTTGAAATGACGTGGAAGACACGTGGCAACATGGTGGCTTAAGTTAAAGCCAACGTGTACTATGGCAAATTACCTAATTAGTCCCAAATTACTTTAATTTTTTCAAAAAATATCCCACTTAAATATTAATTAAATAACTCTCTCTCCTCCTCCCCCTTCATCTTCAACCTCTAGTTTCTCCTCAACTTCTTCAAAGCACCATCTCTCACTCCAGCAATACTAACATCAACATCAACACCCAATTCAATTTGTTTAAAAGGGATCTCGACGTCATTCCACGTGCTCTCCCTCCCGCTGACGCCCTCCGCTCCCCTCACCTAGCTTGCCACCTTCGGTACTGCCGACGGTGTCTATGACCTCACCTGGTCGGAGTCCCACGACTCCCCCCGCCCGAAACCCCGTCCGCTCCCTCCAAGAGCACACCCGCAAGGCCCACTCCGTGGACTACAACCCGACCCAACGCGACTCATTCCTCACCACGTCGTGGGTCCGTGGATTACAAACCCCACACCGCCGGTACATTTGGTATGGCCAGAAGAGTCTTCTCCCACCTCGTGAAGAGCAACGACACCGTGTATGACGAGGGCCTCTTCTTCTTCAAGCATTGTTGTTTGGGTTGTTCGTTCTCGGCCATGATTTGGTAATTAATTGGGTTGTTCGTTCTCGTCGATGAGTTCAATCATTTTGGGCGGCAGGATCGGGTTGCTCCCCAAATCATCGAAAGTCACTTTTCTAGGTAAGTGCTATATGCGTGAGTTGTCTATCCTTAACCCCACCCTCGATTGTAGAGTCATCGCTGGAAACCATCAAGTTGGAGGCTGTCGTCGCCGGGCCTGGGAGCTTTGAAAACTTACAACCTCATCCTCGACCTCCCACCCGCACCCCGTGAATCGATTCACACAGTTTCAAGCTCGAGATGGAGGGAGAGTGAGGTAAGGATTATTGTGTGAGCTGCTTCAATTGATTCCCCCATTGAAAATGGTGCGAGGTTGTTGTTTTGATTTGGAGCTCTCTCCGAGCTTGCAAGTGGCAAATTCGCTGGGGACAACTTGGCAAGTGCTTAATTGATTAATGGGTTTACTAGGTTTGAAGGTTTGCTGGTAAGTGCTTAATTAAATACTGGGTTTGAAGTTTTGCTTGGTTGCAATCAGCGACAACATGTAAGAGGAGGAAAACGATATGATTTTAAATAAATTGGGATCGTATATGTAATTTACCATAATACACGTCAACTTTTAACAAGACTACTCTATTACCACATGTCTTCCACGTCGTCTCAAAATGACATCGTTTCGGGCGAGTTTGGACAAGTAGCTATCCTGGACCTGCCCGAAAAATAGGTGGTCAACCACAGGGTACTAAAATACCAATTTAGAACCACATGGTACTCCAGACAAAACGGGTGAAACTACAAGGTACTAAAATGAACTTATCCCTATATTTTATACCTGTTTCCAATCGAGTCTCTATGTTTTGCAGACTAATAATACAACCTACTCCGGGGCTTATGCATCGATAGGGGTTGACAATAGTGTAACTTTGCAAGATTTTCGAGATATATTTAGGGTTGAAGTGATCCACCTCTCAAAGGAAGATATGGAGTTTGATATGATGGAATGATGCATCAATCGCTAATGCTTTTCTACGGATTCTCATATCTGAGGTTTTTAATCCTTACCTGTTCCCAGGGCTTATTTGAACTGTCATGCTCCCAGAGTTACTGATCAAACCGGGTTCTGCATGTTGTCCTGCCTTTCCCCCTGAGAGTTCTCATCAGTTTTTGCTAGAAAAGTACATATTGCCATCACAGGTTTCTGGATTTTCTATATAGCACACATGCTAAAATTTTCTGTTTTTACTGTCTTCAACCAGATCATGTCTTGGTTGTTTCATTTTTTGTTTATGTTCCTACGATGGCTATTGAGAAAATACTCATTGCAAACAATACATCTGTTATTCAAGATGAAGTGCTTTCTGTTTGGTTGGGTCTCATTCCAATTAAAGCTGACCCAAGACAGTTTGAATATCTTTCAGGTATGATCTCTTTAGTCCCTCATACCTTGGAAGGAGATACTGTTCTTCAAAGCATAGGTTGCTTAATTTGCTCATGGCTTATCTTTTTAATCCTTTTTGGCTGTAGCAAATGATACGCCCAATGAACAAAAACACTGTCGTCTTCAAACTCCACTTTCGTTGTACAAAGAATGATTCTCGTCATACAGGTATGGTCTCTCTACTCCTTTATCAGTGTCTTTTCTGTCATAGAACACACCCCTCGTTCTTAGAAGCTAGTTCATTGATGTTGATGCATCTTATGTTGCAGTCTATTTTTCAGAATTGAAGTGCTACCGAATGCACTTCTAAAGGAATCCGAAAAACCTAACTCCAAGCCTAGTACCTATACTAAATTTAACTGCAGTTAGGATTCCGTGATAGTATTTTCAACCAATCCAATTTGCCCTACAGATGACAAGAATACTTGCTAAATTGGGAGCTGGTCAAGTGAGACTTTATTGATTATTGTTTGGTTTATTTTCAGTCAAATTAGCCTTTCTTTATGCTTCATATTATAATGACCATCAGGCTATGCACTTGACCAATAGCTTGCAAAGACGAGTCAGTTAAAACCTCAAAAAGCTTAGAAGACATAAAGAGTTCTACACATCCGCAGAATCTCATTCGTGATATAATGACCATCAGGCCATCCACTTGACCAATAGCTTGCACTTTATGTGTCATCAATTCTTGCACCATTCTCTTTGTACGTTACCATATAACCCTTCCCTAGAGCTGTTGCATCCTTTGCCTATAGCAATTGTTACTTGCTGCAGTCGACTTGGTTAATGCAAATTCAAAGTCTGGGGGCTACATTGTTTATTCGACTTGCTCAATCACGGTTCTAGGGGTTAGTACACTTGGGAATTCTGGTTTTCTTTAAGCCTCGGCATGCATGTTTATCCATGAGCACTTGTTCTCTTGCAGAATGAAGCTGTCATAGACTATGCTCTCAAGAAAAGAGATGTTAAAGTTGTCCCGTGTGGACTTGATTTTGGAAAACCAGATGTCACTGCATTTAAATTCGTCAACATCAGCTTGCAGAAGGATCCTTCATATTTGTGGTTAATTCTGCAGATGGGGAATCCTAAACAGGAGCACGGAGTAAATGAACGAGGGAATTGAAGTCTCCAAGAAGTAATATGTAAAAGGAAGATGGTGAGACTTCAGGTGAATTAACAGCTAATCTAACATATAAAGATTCATCTAAAACAAATGGAGAGGTATGCTAATCTTAATATCCAACAGAAGAGAGCAAGATGATCGATAATGATCGTAATCTAACGATCCTAATCTCTCAAGACTGCTACTATAATCTGCAGAAAATCATCTCAAACTTTTTTTTAATAAGTAAAACCAAATGAAATATAAAGATTCGTCTGAAACTTAACTAGCACTTCTTGGTCAAACCAAATGAAATACACGTCAATTGGTTCAGTTCAGATCTCAAATTCTAAGAATTTTGGTTTTCGATTCTCTGACATAATAACAAAAAAAAAACCGAATCATAATGTTAAATGTATACTTAATTTTTTAGATTTTTTAAAATATAATTACAATGTTAAGAAACCTTTTGAAGTTGCTGTGGTGGTTTATATTTTTAGTTCTACAAAAAAATTTATTTTATTTTAAACTTTATATTTACTAACTTATTTTAAAAAATATAACTACTGATTTTTAAATTTTCACATTAATTAGATTCTTTTTATTCTAAATCAGATCGAACCAGATACTTAAGTCCGATTAAATTGATCTCTCCCTTACTTTTGTTCAATTTAGTTCCTTATAGTGCAGGTCTGCAATTTAAAGCAGGAAAGTCAGCTGGAGCAATAAATACGTATATGTAACATTTTTGATAGGTTACGTATATGTAATTTGAGGGGTGGTTACGTATATGTAATTATTTGTTTGTTATCGTGATATAATCGGGTAAGGAGAGGTTGCTGCTCTCTGTTATTCAACGCGGCCAAAATATCAATTAAAAGAAGTCCAGTTAGAACAAAATGGCATTTGGTCCAAGATACAAATAAGAAGATTTGAGGAAAATTCAGGTTTAAATTCATGCAAAGTATATTGGTGTAAACATTTAACCATAGAATTTTATTGCTTTGTGGTTTAAAAACTTATCAATAAAAAATGTATCTATGTCCGTAGATGTAGGCCATTTGCTTAACAACGTAATCTATTGTATCGTTGTTGCATTCTTGTTTCCTTGTATTTCTAACATATCCAATAGAAATTATGAACATGTGATTATATGGAAAAAGAAAAATCCAACTAAAAATATTCAATATTCAATATGTACAAAGGTACATTAACCCTAGGTTTATTGCTTTGACACTTGAAAATTTATCAATAAAAAATATTTTTTGTTGGAAAAGTGTTAGTAGTAAACTATGGTTTGGTATATATATCGTAAATAATATAATAGAGAAAAGTAAGAATATGCTTATAGCCACACTTTGAGAAAATTGTATAGTATCATCTTTTTCATGGTAAGGGATTTCAGATTGAATCCTGAACGAGGTCACAACAGGTCATATGTCTTACACTTTTATTACCTGTCCATATACTTTAGACTTTTAAGGGTACGAAAATTTTTAACGTACAACGCCCAATCACCATGAACAATATGGTAAGATAAATTGGGTCACCAACCTGTCAGTGTTTGTTTTGGATTCTCCCATTCTCTGCAATAGGGCCATAATATTTATGGTAAGATAAATTTTAGGTAAAAAATATTAAATGGTAACAATAACGGTTTACGAACATAGTAAGGTTCCCAAAGACACTAATTTTCTGACATTCTATTATTATTAGTATTAGTATTAGTATTAGTATTCTACCTCGGAAAAAGAATTAATTACTCAGCCCCTCCAAGCCTATATAAACTACCTCCATTCCAGTATGTCTCCTCACCACTACTTGTCTTTGATAATACAATTAAAAGAGAGAAAATGAGGTATGGAGAAAAATTTGAGGTAGAAAAATAAATGATCTCTTTTGATAACCATCTTTGTTTCCTTGGAAGAAAAATGAGTATCAACCCCGTAAATGATTTTCTCGTAATTTCCTATGTGATGTTTAATGATGGCTTCTATAAATTGGGTCACCAATCTATGAGTGTTTGTTTTGGATTCTCCCCCAAAGGGCCATAATATTTTTGGTAAGATAAATTTTAGGTAAAAATATTAAATGGCAACAATAGCTATTTATGAACATAGTAAGATTTCCAAAAATATTAATTTTTTTACATTCTATTATTGTTAGTATTAGCATTAGCATTAGTATTCTCCCTCCTAAAAAAATTAATTACTCTCAGCCTCTCCAACCCTATATAAACCACCTCCATGCCAGTATGCCTCCTCACCGCTACTTGTCTTTGATAATACAATTAAAAGAGAGAAAATGAGATATGGAGATAAATTTGAGGTAGAAAAGTCAATGATCTTTTCTTATTAACCATCGTTTTTCCCTTGGAAGAAAAGCAAGTATCAATCCCATAATTGATATTCTCGTAATTTCCTATATGATGTTTAATGCGGACTTCTATAATTTGGGTCACCAACCCATCAGTGTTTGTTTTGGATTCTACCATTCTCTGCCATAGGGCCATACTATTTTTGGTAAGATAAATTTAAGGTAAAAAAATATTAAATGGCAACAATAGCAGGTTTACAAACATAGTAATATTTCCAAAGACACAAATTTTCTAACATTCTATTATTATTTGTTAGTATTAGTAATCTACCTCCTAAAAAGAATTAATTACTCTCAGCCCCTCTAACCCTATATAAACTACCTCCATGCCAGTATGCCTCCTCACCACTACTTGTTTTTTATAATACAATTAAAAGAGAGAAAATGAGGTATGGAGATAAATTTGAGGTAGAAAAACCAATGATCTCTTTTTATTAACCATCTTTATTTCCTTAGAAGAAAAATAAGTATCAACCCCATAATTGATTTTCTCGTAATTTTCTATATGATGTTTAATGCGGGCTTCTATAAATTGGATAACCAACCCATTAGTGTTTATTTTGGATTTCTCCCATTCTCTGCCAAAGGGCCATAATATTTTTGGTAAGATAAATTTTAGGTAAAAAATATTAAATGGCAACAATAGCTGTTTACGAAAATAGTAAGACTCCCAAATACACTAGTTTTCTGACATTCTATTATTATTAGTATTAGTATTAATATTCTCCCTCCTAAAAAGAATTAATTACTCTCAGCCCCTCCAACCCTATATAAACTACCTTTATGCCAGTATGCCTCCTTACTGCTACTCGTCTTTGATAATACAATTAAAAGGGAGAAAATGAGGTATGGAGATAAAATTTGAGGTAGAAAAACCAATAGTCTCATTTGATTAACCATCTTTTTTTCCTTGGACGAAAAACAAGTATCAACCCCGTAATTGATTTTCTCATAATTTCATATGTGATGTTTAATGCGGGCTTCTATAAATTGGGTCATCAACCCATTAGTGTTTGTTTTGGATTCTCCCATTCTCTACCATAGGGTCATAATATTTCTCCAATTCTCTGCCACAGGGTCATAATATTTATGTTAAGATAAATTTTAGGTAAAAAATATTAAATGGCAACAATAGCGTTTTACGAACATAGTAAGATTCCCAAAGACATTAATTTTTTGACATTCTATTAGTATTAGTATTAGTATTAGTATTCTGCCTCGTAAAAAGAATTAATTACTCTCAGCCCCTCCAACCCTATATAAACCACCTTCATGCCAGTATGCCTCCTCAACGCTTCTTATCTTTAATAATACAATTAAAAGAGAGAAAATGAGGTATGGAGATAAATTTGATGTAGAAAAATCAGTGATCTCTTTTGATTAACCATCTTTGTTTCCTTGGAAGAAAAACAAGTATCTTCGTTTCCTATGTGATGTTTAATGCTAGCTTCTATAAATTGGGTAACCAACCCATCAGTGTTTGTTTTTTATTCTCCCATTCTCTGCCAAAGGGCCATAATAATTTTTGACAAGATAAATTTTAGGTAAAAAAATATTAAATGGCAACAATAGCTGTTTACGAACATAGAAAGACTCCCAAAGACACTAATTTTTTGTCATTCTATTATTATTAGTATTAGTATTAGTATTCTCCCTCTTAAAAAGAATTAATTACTCTCGGCCCCTCCAACCCTATATAAACTACCTTCATGCCAGAATGCCTCCTCACTGCTACTTGTCTTTGATAGTACAATTAAAAGAGAGAAAATGAGGTTTGTGGTTCTGTTGATTCTGGGTGCTTTATTTGGTTCCACTAATGTTGACAGATTGCCCGTAAATTGTCTTCTTTGCTGCTTTACCGGACAATGTGGTGGGAGTCCCCCAGGTGACGTGCCTGTAGCCGAGGGAGGTGCATGTGGTGGAGCTTGAGAAGGTAGTGTCGGAGCTGGAGCTGGAGGAATTGCTGTCGGAGCTAGAGTTGGAGGACTTGAAACTAGTGCTGTCGGAGTTGGAGCCGGAGCGGGTGCACATGGTGGAGCGGGCACCGGTGGTGGCAAAGCTTGAGGATCGATCAGTAGAGTGAAGCATTTGCTGTAGCTCTCTAATGTAATTTCACTACTTTAGATAATAATAAAAAAGAAGGCTTTTAGGCCTATTTAAAATATAAAAAAATCTTATGTTATGGCTCCTTCTTCGGTCAAATTCTATTCGGAGACAAATTTTTTAGGATCTTGGACAGTGCACAATGAGCTGATTAGGTTCCTTTTTCTCAAATTTCTCAAGGAAAATTATTGGTGATAATAGACGGTGTTGGTAGTACGTAACATGATTTCTCGCTTCTAATTATTATTAACTAATAGTACCGAGTTTAATGCCACCTTTTTTAAATTCTAAAAAATTTAAACATAAATTAGTCAATTTATTATATATCCGAACAGTACAACCAAAAAACGATCGTTGGCTTTGTTCGGAGCAAATAGTAGATATGATATTTTTAAATCCGAATTTGGGTGGTTCTACCGGGAATGAAATCCGAATTTGGGTTAATTAATTCTACCAAAAAAATTAACATATGCTAACGTTTGTATTTGTTTTCAACTACCAAGTAAGTTAGATTAAGTACTAAGTTGGTCAAATTTAACTAAAATCATCATCGCCTTCAAGTGGGAGCAAAATAACACGTCCATCAACTTCACGATGTCTTGAGTGTGTTATTCGGGTTCTGAGCAAAATAGACGATAATCGTACAGAAAATTGTAAGGTTATTTATTATGGGGACCATTTTGTAATTCCTTCAATGTCTAAATTTTCAAATAGATGAATACTTAACTAATTCGGATTAAAATCGGGTTTGAATGGTGGTTAAATTCTGACAACAATAATTTAATATTATATTGTTATCAATGACTCGAATTCGAAATACGGTGGTTAAATTAAAATGAAGTTGGTGGAGAATTTAATCGGGTTTCGAATTTGTGTCGTTGGAAACACATACATCAGTGTTAAGTATTTGTCGGAAGAGATTTATCGTCTATAAAAAAATTTCACATAATTCAATTACCAATTAGTCGGTGCATATATTAAACTGTATGAACTAGTGAACTATGTTCACAAATATTGTATCACGTGTGTGGAGGAGGATTATGACGGACGTAGTTCCACTCGCATATTTAAAGAAGGGAAAAGGCTTCGATTACTCTTCATAGCAAAATTAAGCTTCTTGAAAGAGACCACTTAGGTGGTAGGTTGTTGAGATATTTATGATACGCGTCAGAGTTTAATTAACTTAAAAAAACAATAATAAAATATTGAAATAAATAATAAATATGTGAACTAGAAAATAAATAATTCAAAAGATATAATAGGCCGCTGCTAGTAGTAATTAATTGGATATAACGGAATGGGTCCCCCACTCATGAGAGGTGGCAGTAATTAATAATTGGATAATGTCATGGCTACTGGGTGCCGCCGCGCCGCGGGAGCTGCTTTCGCTGCTACGTACAAGATGAAGAAGGTACTCGAGCAACTAACCGACTTCTTCGGCGCCGACGACAACACTCCTAAGAGGTTCAAGTTCTTCGACATCGGATACATCGCCGCCGGCCTCCTTCTGGTTGGCTTCGGCTTCGGCTTCGTCGCCGTTTTCTCGATCTTGACGTCCATAACTAGGTCCAGTTCCGGCAAGGCCAAAGGCAGGGGATTCTTCTATTTCCTCTAATTGTTATTTATTTCATTATTTATTTCTGTAATTTTCTTTTGTTGAATTGTTTATGTATTTCAAACTCGAAATAAAGAACCTTGTACCATTTAAATTAAATTGTAAAATTTGATATTTTTTTAATTTTGTATTGAATGTTGATGCCTAACATAGTAGATGTCTGTTGGAGCACAAAAATTATATGTCGAGTTTTTGACGTAGGTGGTTGCTTCCGGGTTTGCACGATTTGGTCCGAAGTGATTGGTGGTCAGGTGGGGCCGCTCGACACATTTAGAGGGTCTAAGCGGCTGATGGATCCCGCCTTGATGAGGCCCGGGCGGTAAGGAGAGGCCGGGCGATAAGAAGAGGTCCGCTAGCTCGGGCGGGAGGAGAATCCCGCCTAGGGCCTGAGCGGAATGAGCCCACTTGGAGGAGCTGTCGGTAAGCAAGGCGATGGAGCTCATGGGCAGTAAGGCCAGCCTCGGGCCTAAGGGCGGTAAGGCTTGCCTTTCATCTCGGATTTTGTAAGCGGAAAGCCCGCTTAGAGGGCCCGGGCGGTAGGACTGATCCCGTTTTGGGGATCCGGATTGGCTCGCTGATTTTGCCTTAGGGGCCTAGTCGATGATTCCATGTTCGAAGGCGGGAAGGCTCGGTATACATGAAGCCTTTTTGTTCCGTGTAGGCAGGAGACTTGGGCCCGTTTTGGAGTTCGCTTTGGGCCTAAAGGCGATAAGCTATTTAGACATGACGGGCTTGAAACGGAATTTTGCACGGAAGGTTCGAGAAGAACGGGTTGACTTATATTTTCCTAAGTAGAGCCGGGATTTTCGAGATTCCAATAAGATTTTGGGACACAGTTGCTTGGGCGACACGACCGGTATATTCCTAATCGAAGACGAGATCTATTCGTTTGAGGAAGACAGTTTAGATTTTCCTATTCTAAGCCGGGTTGATTTGGAAACGAGATATTCACTCGGGACGGGATTTCTTGCACGGGAAGGATGGAGCTAGGTCAGGACGTGCTATATAAAGAGAGCTCGGGTACTGGAGAAGGACATCAACCAATACAACACAACAATTACTCTACTATCTTTATCATTTTTCTTAGTACGTAGCCTAGCATAGCCGGTAGCCTAGCATAGCTTTAGACCGACCTTGGAACGACCACTTCGGATTCGTCACGGGTTACTTGTTCTCTTTTCGCCGCAACATATTTTTGGCACGCCTGGTGGGACTAAGAAGGGCGTCTGAGAAGGCGGTCTACTCTTGTTCAATCAGCATGACAAAGAACGTTGCTTCGCAAGCCAAGTCCAAGAAGGCGGCATCACTCACCTCTCAACCAACCGTTGGGAGGAATCAATCCAAAGGCGTCGTCATCAGGGATGCACCACCACCTCTTCAGCCACCCGCTGGGGGGAATCAGTCCGACGGCGCTGTCATCAGAGATCCACCACCATCCTCTGAAGGGAACACATCCAACACGGTTCCTTACAACGAGCCGGCCCTGTCTAACTTCCAGACAAGCAACGGGAAGAGCCCATCCAATCAGTGTTAGGAAATAACCCACTTTCCCGTGGACCCAAACAACGCAGCGAACAAGACAGGAGCAAGATCTACGAAAAACAAGAACAACAGATTTGGTAACCCGGTTCGATCTTAACCGATCTACATCCGGGGGCGTACCAAGCCAGGAGATTTCACTATATCAAGCTCGATCTACACTTTGGAGCTACGCAGGCTCAACAATGGTAGTTTCTCTCTCCTCTTCTCTCTCTCTCTCTCTAGAAAACGTCTCTCTGTCTGCCAGGAAGAAGAAGAAAACAGTGACGGAGGAGCGGGGTATTTATAGTGCCAATAAACCTAGGAACCAAAAATACACACGCAGGGGCATTTTTGTCCACATGTGCTACGCCCCCCCGCGGTGTCCGAAGTCTCCATACCCAACAATCAGACCTCCCACGAGGATCCAGTCCTTCCCGTTATCCAGGTGACTACCGGAAGGAACTACACCAACTCGGCCCCCTCCAAGGAGCCGGTTGATCAAACTTTCGTCACGGAGGAGAAGTTTGAATCCTTCACAACCCGCTTTGATCAAACGATGAAGGACCACAACGAAGCAATCAGACGTGTGTTTCAATACATGTGTGACAAAGATAGTGCACGTGCCAACGAATACATCTAGCGTGCACACCCAGAGCCAAGGACGGCGGAGGTTCGATACCAAGGGATGGACGGAGGTACCGGATCAGCTATACCTGTTCACCAGAAAATCGAGCAACAGGGGTTCGGCTTTCCCCAGGGTAATTTTGTCCAAGTGGCACCGGGAATGTTCGGCTCCAACTTTCAAAACGGAGTCCCTGTAACCCCAGTTATGGGAACGTAAGGAGTTAATCACTCGGGTTACCACGAGTCGGCCCCTACTCAGGACCGATCGTACCCACCCAGAATAGTAATTGACCCGAGCTCTGGAGGCATTCTGATAGGTCTTTTGGTTGACCCGAGGGGCCCTAATCATATGCCAATCCCTCAAGCCATGTACCCCAACCTGACTCCTCCGGGCATGCATCACTATATGCCGACTTTTCAGAGCATGTATCACCATCCGGCTCTTGGAGTGTATCAACATTCCTTACCAGTCCCTCAAGTTGCACATCCAAATTCGGCCTATCAGACAATACACCACGTCCCTGTGGCAACCCCTCAGGTGGTACACCACAACCCTATTCCAACTCCTCAGGTTGGACGCCGTGGACGGGTGGAGCTAGACGAGGAAGACATGCTGCAACCCGTCAATCGCCAACTAGCCTTTGGTGCTGCACAGGCCCGACCAAACTGACGACAGCCCCAACCCGAGGAGCACAAAGACCTGAGCCCACGACTATATCTCGAAGAGCAACCGGTAGTCGAATTCAACCAAGATGTCCAGCATGACGGGGAGAGAGATCGTCACAGAGAGTACATGGCCGAGTTACTAAGAGATATGGGAGTCGAGACAAGGAATGCCCCTCGTCCTAGGTTCGTCAAGCCTTACCCAGCGAACCTTGATCAACACCCTTTTTCGCAGGGGTATCGAGTTTTGGAGTTCACCAAGTTTTCGGGCGAGCAGAACCAGTCGACGGTGGAACACATTACTCGCTTCGTCATCCAATGTGGGGAGACCGCAACCCATGGGGGATGGCTTCTACGCCAATTCCCTATGACTTTGACCAAGACGGCCTTCGCTTGGTATATTGGACTACCGCCGGGTTCGGTGCGTGATTGGCCCGATATGGAACAAAACTTTCATGACCAGTTCTACAGAGCGGAGCCAACAATAACCATATCGGATTTTGCACATATGCAACAACTCGAAGGCGAGTCTGTGGAGAAGTTCATAATGCATTTCCGGAAGGCAAAGAGCAAATGTCCAACCAACTTGTCAGAGTCTGATCTGGCCGCTCTAGCCATGCAAGGGCTTACCTTCCGCCTTCGAAAGAAACTTGGGGTCGGAAGGTTCAGGGACCTCTCTGAGTTGGCCCAGAAGGCCACCATGGCACAGCAGCTGATCTACGAGAAGGATAGAAGGGCCTCCTCCTCGAAAGGTACTTACCATCGCTAAGATCCTACACTTGAGATCGACCAACTTGATGGTGGACGTGATCTCGAGGTAGAAGAGATGGTGGCTGAGTTTAAGAAGGGCAAGCCATACGAGGGCGAAAGCTTGGTCCACAAGACGATGATGATCCCCAACAAGTTCACCCGTCCTAGGAACTCGCCTCAACAGAGCAAGGGCTTCAACGAGGTCGGCTGAGAGTACTCGTTCGATGTCACAAAGGCCGATGAGATTTTTGATAATCTCCTCAAGAACGGCCAGATCGTGTTACCATCCGGACACAAGATCCTCGATGAGAAGGAGATGAAGGGGATAAAGTACTGCAAGTGGCATGTGAGCAAGTCACACAACACGGCCAATTGTGTGGTGTTCCGCAACCAAGTGCAACAAGCGATCAAGGACGGACGTCTGAGGTTCCCCAAAGAACAACCCTCGGCACCTTTCGCCATATCCATCAATATGGTGAGAATGGCAAGGGACCAGAATGAGGAGGAAGATCCCAAGAATGCCCGACGATCACCCCTCAACAACCTCAGGAAGAAGCTCGGGGGGCATGAACGTCAAGAACCTTCCCGAGACTTGAGAGAGAAACTCGGGGGGCATGGGCGCCAAGAACCCTCTCGAGATCTAAGGGATAGACTCGGGAGAAATGAACGACGAGAATACCACCGGGACCAGAGGGATGGACTTGGGAGACACGGACAGCAAGGATCTCCTAAACACGAAAGGCGAGAGCAGCCGAGTGAGTCCATGAGATAACTTAGGGCGCACCAACT
Organism: Hypericum androsaemum; assembly: GCA_963995505.1. Classification (NCBI taxonomy): domain Eukaryota; kingdom Viridiplantae; phylum Streptophyta; class Magnoliopsida; order Malpighiales; family Hypericaceae; genus Hypericum; species Hypericum androsaemum. The sequence goes on from OZ023186.1 coordinate 19,993,598, forward strand.
ACTGTAGGAGCTCAAGGAGACACTCGAAGGGAAAGAACTTCCAAGAGGCCCGGAGGAGAGTCCCGAGAGGCGAGAATGCCCGAGAGACGTAAATGAAAGACTCGGAGGACAGGGCAGACAGAGAGACGTAAAAAAAAGACTCAGGGGGCAAGGTGGACAGCTTCGCCACCCTCACATCAAAGTAGATCTCCGAGATGGCACTGAGCATCAGGGAGGTGTGTTCCACCGATTAGGAGAGAAGAGGTGTGCACCGAGACCACTTACACCTGAAACCCATACTCATACTCAAAAGCGTCGCCTTGAAAGGAAGATTCAGGTCGAGAAGCAAGTTACTCAAAATCTGGAGAAGATGTTAGCCGAGCGTAAGGCTCGACTCAAAGAGCAAGAAGCTTTCCTAGCTCTTCCCAAAATTCCACATTGTGCGGCTTCTAGACAAAGTCGGTTCATGGAGATCGACGCCCCAAGGCCCGACATAGGAAAAGCACTGATGAGAGAGGTCGATGGCAAGGACCAGACGCCTATGAAAGACTTTGGTGATGAAACGAAGTTATCAACACAAAGATCCGACAAGGGGAAAGCTCCAATGAAGGAATTAAGTTGATCGAGGATGTCGGCAACACTCATCAAGGCAGAGAGGCACATCGACTTTGGTGGAGAACGAAAGCTAAATAAGGTGTGTGTACCAAAGATGGAATGTGAGGTCTGCCCCAAAGATAACTTCTCACAAAAGGGGCGAACCACTCCACAAAAGGAAGTCATGGTTGACCTGGACGCAGGAGTGGCGAGGTTTGGATCCTTCGAGAAGTTGAGTCTCAACGACACCTCGAGTCGGAATGAGGGATCAAGTCGGGATGATAGCACTAGCGAGGATAAGAAGGTCAGCAACCCTCTCAAAGAGAAAAAGGCCGTACATCCAGCCTGCGTTATGATAGAGAATTATGAGAAGTTGAGACTACACGGTCTCCCCGACCATAACGAAGAAGAGTTATTAGATTTAGATGACCTTATTGGGGATGGTGATGATCTCATGCTGGACGGCGAAGACGACGAACCGCCAAGTCCTAGTAACGAGAGAGAGTACCTGGCATGGCAGATGAGGCATTTTGTTCATGAAGATGAGATGGGCGAGAAGGTAGAGCTGGAGGATAGCGCGAGTGAGGATGACCTTAATGAAGATAACCAAGACCTACCAGTCAATATGGTCTTCACCCTCCCGGCCATGTTCGGACCAAAGGAGAATCAACCTAGTTACCTGGAAGGGGATGTGATTGAAGGAGATCTCGGAGAGTACGAGATCGGAGAGAAGTCCATGGCGGTGCCTATAATTGAAGACTTCAGTAATAGTGTTACTATTGCAAAACCCACCATCAACATGAGTAGGCACCTCAACCCGTTGTACATCACGGCTCATATCTTCGGGAAGCCGGTTGGAAGGATTCTGGTGGACAATGGGGCTACCGTCAATATCATTCCCCAGTCGTTACTCCGGAGGCTAAACAAGGAGAGGGAGCGGTTGATTCTGACTGACATGGTCATGATGGACTTCGGGGGAAAGAGTACACGACCACTTGGAATGCTCGCAGTCGAAGTTAGTATCGGTTCTATGAGTAGGGAGGTCGCATTCTTTGTCATAGACGCGAAGACTTCCTATAACTGCTTGTTGGGACGAGATTGGATTCACTCGACTCAAGTTATCCCGTCTTCCCTTCATCAGTTCCTCATCCAATAGAAGCCGGATGGCAAGGTAGAGTTGGTGGCTGCCAACACCAATCCCTTCACCTTGAATACCAATAATGTGGAAGCGGCCTTTTATGATGGCTCCATGGTACCGACATCGATGACATGGAGCAACGAAGATGGCCGCATTGCCGGGATCGCATGCTCGGTCAAAAGGGAGGTTCCTTAAACCCAATGACCAGTTACAGCTGTACTCGGGGGGCAACCACTTAGGCTTGCCTTTCGAGAGTAATCCAACTATTGAGGAGATGGCAAGGCGGATGGAGGTCTACGCCTTGTCGCAATATGAACCGGCCAAGTACGTCTTCGAGGGTGACGGCCAAGACCCCCTGGAACTATTAAGGATGAGTGATCTTCACCCGGCACCAAGTAAGCTCGATGATACCAAGGCGGAGGTGAAGGATCCCTTAAAGGAGATAATTCTCCAATCTGAGAAAGGAGGCCGGCCCGTGTTCATCAGTGAGCGGCTTTCCAAAGACTTCGAGAAGGACTTGGTCGAGCTGTTGACGGAGTACCAAGATTGTTTTGCTTGGGACTATGACGAGATACCAGGCCTGGATAGAACCCTTATAGAGCATCAACTCTCTATAAGATCGGGTTTCCGGCCTTACCAGCAACCGATGAGGAGAATGATGCCTAAAGTAGTAGAGAAAGTCAAGTTATAGATAGATAGTCTCTTAGACGCCGGCTTCATTCGAAAAGCCGACTATGTGGAGTGGCTATCCAATATTGTACCCATTGTCAAGAAGAATGGAAAAATTCGAGTTTGCATTGACTTTAGAGATTTAAACTCTGCGACTCCAAAAGATGAATATCAAATGCCTATCGCCAATATGTTGGTTGACGCTGCAGCCGGACATGAAGTGCTGAGCTTCATGGACGGTCATTCAGGTTATAATCAAATTTATCTCATAGAGGATGATGTTCATAAGACGGCGTTCAGATTTCTGGGGTCTATCGGGATCTTCGAATGGGTAGTTATGCCTTTTGGACTCAAAAATGCCAGAGCTACTTACCAAAAGGGGATGCACCTGATCTTTCCGGACTTCATCGACAAGTTCGTGAAAGTGTATATCGACGATGTGGTGGTCAAGTCCCATGATCACACCCAGCACTTGGGGCACTTACGGGCGTCATTTGAGAGGATGCGCAAATACAAACTCAAGATGAATCCGTTGAAGTGTGCGTTCGGAGTCTCTGCAGGGAACTTCTTGGGTTTCCTTGTCCACAGGCGGGGCATCGAGATCGACGAGAATAAGACCAGGGCGATTCAACAAGCCCAACCTCCTCGAAATAAGAAAGAGTTACAACGCTTCCTCGGCCAAGTGAATTTCTTGCACCGGTTTATATCTAACACAGCGGGTCGGACACGATTAATTGCTAACTGGCTCAAATTAAAGGGAGGCGAATTCCAATGGGAGGACAAGCACCAGCAAGCCTTCGACGAGCTCAAGGAGTATTTATCCTCATCCCCTGTAGTCACTCCACCGGCCCCGAACCGACCGTTGTTACTTTATATATCGGCCGCCCAAGGTTTAATTGGGTGTCTACTTGCTCAAGAGGATAACAATGGGTAGGAGCAAGCTATCTACTACTTGAGTCGATCTCTCTTAGGAGCGGAGACATGGTACTCATCTATTGAAAAGTTGTGCCTTTGTCTTTTCTTTGCTTGTAGGAAGTTGAGGTATTGCCTCTTACCTACAGAGGTGAGAGCGGTAGCCCAGACCGATGTTATCAAGCATTTACTCGCCGGACCTATCATGAGAGGGAGACTTGGCAAGTGGGCATTGGCCTTGGTGGAGTTCAACTTAACGTTCGTGCCTCAGCGAGCGGTAAAAGGGCAAGCGTTGGCTAAATTCTTGGCTGACCACCCGTGTATTGACGTGACTGCTGATACTTTGGTAGATTTTGGGTTGGTAGCAAAGAAACCATGGACGCTCTGGTTCGACGGCTCCCGCACCAACAAGTCTGCCAGGGCTGGAATTGTGATCAAATCTCCGACTGGTATCAAGACGAAAGCTTCCTTCCTACTTAATTTTCCTTGCATCAACAATCGAGCCGAGTACGAGGCTTTGATATTGGGGCTATTTATTTTAAAGGACCTTGGTGCTGAGACCATCTGGGTGCTTGGTGATTCAATGTTGGTAGTCAAGCAAGTGGTGCGTGAATTCAAGTGCGAACGAGAGGGCTTCCAAGCATATTGTGATGCGGCCCGATTGCTATTACGGAGTTTTGAAGATGCGGTTATCGGATTCATGGATCGCACTAAAAATATGGAGGCCAACAAGTTAGCACAGACCGGGTCCGATTTCCGTGCATTCACCAAATTCAACTCCGTACCGGTGAAGGTCAGGTCGACCTCGGCATTAGAGGAGCTTAATCCGACGGTTGAGATTGCTTTGTTACAACTTGACCGAGACTGGCGGTAGGAATACATCGACTACCTCAAGGACCCAAGCTCTTACTCCGACAAGGCTTTGAAGATAAGGGCTCTTCGTTTCGAGCTCATCAATGACACCCTCTATCGAAGGACCATCGATGGGTTACTTCTGGTTTGCCCAAGTCCACAAGAAGCTATGCTAGCCATGACAGAGGTCCATGAAGGCATATGTGGAGCACACCAATCAGGTATCAAGATGAGATGGTTGATGCATCGTCACGGCTACTTTTGGCCGGGTATGGCAAATGACTGCATCAATTATGCGAAGGGGTGTCAAGAATGCCAAAGACATGGACAAGTTCAACACTCGTCGGCTGATACTTTTCATCCCGTAGTGAAGCCTTGGCCATTTTGGGGTTGGGCAGTTGATATTATCGGGAAGATCCATCCCGCTCCTACCAAGGGTCACGCCTTTATCATAGTAACCACTGATTATTTTTCAAAGTGGGTGGAGGCAGTCCCAATGAAGGTTGTGAATCAAGAGACGGTGATCCAGTTCTTTAAAGAACACATCATCCATAGGTTCGGGTTACCGGAGACGATCACGACTGACCAAGCTACTATGTTCACCGGAGATGAGATCCAAAAGTTTGCTAGAGACATGGGCTTCCGAATCACCCACTCGACGCCTTATTATGCTCAAGGAAACGGTCAAGCAGAAGCTACCAATAAGGTATTAAAAGTATGCATAGAGAAGATGGTGAGAGAACGACCCAGAAAGTGGCATCTCGCTCTATCAGAGGTGTTGTGGGCGTTCCGCACTACAAAGAAGGGGGTCACTGGAACAACACCGTTCGCTCTTACTTATGGACACGATGATATGATACCATTGGAAATGATGGTCCGATCCTTGAGGAGGGCCGAGCAGGCAAATCTCTCTCGGCTTGATTATGACTCGGCCATATTGGCTGAGCTTGAAGATCTTCCGGAAGAAAGGCTAAGGACATTAGACGCGATCGTCCAGCATAAGAAGATTGTAGAGAAAGCCTACAACAAGCGGGTCCGAGAAAAGCATTTCGAGAGAGGAGATCTAGTGTGGAAGGTTATTCTCCCACTGGGACACAAAGACCCTGAGCTCGGGAAGTGGTCGCCTAATTGGGAAGGACCATTCGAGGTGCATGACGTCTTATGGAATGGCTCCTACTGACTTGCTGAGGTGAATGGTGGGGTTCATGAGCGCCCGATAAATGGACTTTACTTGAAGAAATACCACCACAGTATGTGGGAAGGCGTGGATGATCGGTTATTTGAAGACTATGCCCGAACTTATGATCGGGAGATATAGCTTGACCAGTAGCAGATTTGTAGTAGGATCTCACGATTATAATCTTTTCGGTTTTTCTGTTGAAACCGGTCATTAAGGTAACTTGACGATGTACCCGGCTAGTCCAAAGCTAATGAAGAAATTCAATGAAGGTTAAGTTACTTCATCGGCCTCCTCAAAGGCCAATGAAATCTCGTAATCAAGTCTAGCATACAGTCTCAATAGGACCGGGCATACATACATCAAAGCTAGATAAATAATAAATACGATGGTCCAAAAAGATCCCTAGCGCAAAAGGCTAGTCAAGCTGACGGGATCGGGGAGCTCTAAAAGGTCAAGCTTACCGGTCACCCTCCGGCGGGGCGGCACCAGCATCAGGTTCGGAAAGGTAGGAGATCGTCTCATCTACTAGCTCTCGAGCGGCATTGATGAAACTTTGGTCATTGGCATAGGTGTTTCTCTCATGCCATAATAGTGCGTCAGCAAGTTCGGACTCGTCTTTGGCGCTCTTGAAGATGGTCATCCCGTATTCCATGTTGGCTTGATGACAGGCTATTCTCCTCTCTCTCATACGGGCAAGATCGTCTCGTGATTCCTGGTGCTCAGAGTCGGCTTTGATCAAGCTCTCCTGAAGGCAAGCGATCTCAGCTCGAATTCGGTTTGTCGTCTCAGCACGAGTGGCGACTGTTCGCGCGGCTTCAAATTCCTCAACCTTAACCAGCTTGAACTCGGCGACCCTTGATGCCATATCGTTCTGAGTCTCCGTGAAGGTTTTAGTGTGGGTTTCTGCATTCTGCTCCATACAATGAATGGAGTCGACGTACCTTTGGCCCCTTTGATACCTGAAAAAAGCAAGTGTTAGAAGCGGACAAGGTTCAGCTAAGGTGGTTGGGAAAGAACGAGTATGAAGGAGCTTACCAATGGATAGCATGGGAAAAGTCAGCACATAGCTTACGGATGGGAGCAAGTTGATTCCCGGTGGATGGCCCATGGTTCGTCAAGTACTCAAGAGCGTCATATGCATAGGCTAGAGGCTTTGGTAGCATAGTGCTTATCGTCTGGTTCTTGAGATCGCAAAGGTAACATATCAGGTTGGCTTTTCGCTTGTCCTTTTTAGTGTTAGCACGTGCGAGTATCGGGACTTCAGGCACCAAAGTGGGGATGACCGGAGGATTGGTCAACTCGTCTATAGCGAACCCAATGCTCTCGTAGAAAGCCTAGCATGGAGTGCCATATGTGACCCAAGGAGCGATGAATTGTATGGAAAAATAAAGTTGGAAAAGACACGTACAAGTTCAGAGGTGTCAATCAGAGATGTGGGCAGAGGTGGAACAACGGTAGGTGTCAGTGGTCCAGCCGTAGGAAGCGGTGCGACGGTTGAAGGCGTTGGAGGATGCACGACATCTAAGGTGGTCTGATAGTGCGTAATGGTCATAGATGTGGAGGCATGCATGGCCTCATATGTGGGATAAGGATCATCCCGAGGAGCAAGACGTGTCGAGCCTGGCACCTGCTCAATCTCGGTCATCTCGGCGTAGGAAATGTCAGCGGCTGAAGAACATGCTGCTGGAGGCAAAGGCGTATAACCAGGGGAGTAAACAGGATCAAGCATTGCTTGGAACTGGACTTTATTGTCTAAAGGTGCGGGAGTCATAATGCTAGTGGGGCGACTTTGACGCAGAGGATTTCTTCTGAGCCTTGAAGTAGAGATGACACGGGTGGACTCATGGTCCGTAGTAGGGTCGATTCGTACGGGAGATGCCTCAGGTGATGAATCCTGAAATGATGAGAACAGACTTTAGGAAAATTTGATTCATACCGAGTGAGTTCCTGAAGTTAATCTTTACCTTTTCGGATGATGAAGAAGAAGGGTATCCTACAAGTCTGGCCGGAGGAGAGGAAGCTCGAAGGATGTCATCTATACAGCAAGAGAAGGATGTTTGAAATCGCCATGTAAGGAACGTGGCGGTTGTGAGAGTCAGGAGACTTACCATCTTTTGGTAGGCCGGAGTCATCGACTTTGGAAGAATATGTCGAAGCACCCGCCCGGTCGCTTCCGGCTGAATGATCGACCTTTTGTTTCTTCTTCGGAGGGGCTTTTCCCGACCTTGAAATAGGGCATGCCGTAGGGGGTGTGACTTTGACGAAAGTAAAGGTCTCGGCTAGTTGCTTGTCATTAGCCTTCCAATACGTGAGTGTCGCCCACCAAGTCGCAAAGGCGGGAGTACGACCGGAAGAGAAGTTGAAGTTGCTTATTGTACTTCGCTGTAAAAGGTAGCTGCTTACCTCGAGGGAAAGCTCCACCTTTTCCCACTAGTATGAACCTCGGTCGGCTCGGTGTCCGTGAAAAAGGTAGGTGGTCGGGAATGGTACTCCTTGGACAAGACCGAGTTGCTCAGTAGTGAAATGGAGATTATATAGTTCTACAACCATTCTTCCGGTAGAGCCTCCACTAATAAGATCTCAAGTTGTGAGTATGTTCCTTCAGGCATCAGCGCTTTAAGTCACGTCAGAAAACTCGAGGAAGCTAGGATGACATGTTTCCTAAAGAAGCGGGAAAGCTTGGTTGCCACCGTGGTCCTTGTTGAGGGCTCGGAAAGAGGGACGAAGACCTTTTGTGGATTTTCTTACCCGGGCCTGAAGAAGGTGGTGGTTGTAGCTGGGTAATGACCCGTCGTATGTGGGAAGTGAGGGCGTCAGCTCGGGGAAGTAAGCCAAGCACCACATGACAGCTATCCATAAGGGACCGTTGGCGGTAAAGGTCTTCTTCAATCGGTAGGTGTTCACGTATACTGCCATCTGATCGTAGAGGTGGGAGAGGACAAATTGTCCCATCGCCATCTTCCGTCCTTCAGCGAGTGCAGCGGCTAAGTTGAAGAATTCATTCGATACACGTTTGGAGGATGGGCAAGTGATGTAACGAGTGATCCAAAGAAGTAGGAAGGCTGTATGTTCGTCCTTACGGTGAAACTCATCGCCGGGCATATAGTCAGGATCACTCTCTCCAGGGACAGTACCGGGATGGAGTTCTTTTCGAGGGTCTTCATCGTCTAGTCGATAGGCATCGGCATAGGCGGGAAAGCCATTCGCTGTTGGCCTCTTGGCATCATGCCAGATCCGGGCGTTTGTATCGATCACTGGGATGGATGGAAGGATTGGTTCACCATCGGGGTGAAGACCGAAGAGGGCAGCCATGTTGTATAGTGTGATGGTCTTCATTCCTGCAAGATGAAGTAAGACGGGTGAGAAGTTTGATGTAGGCGGTAAAGGAATCGTCTATATTGAACGTAGCTTACCGGAGCGGAAGAGAAACACGTTGGCGCTTGGACACCAGTAGAGAAGTAAGGTGCCGAGTAGTGGGCGATATGGCTCGAGTTTGTGAGTGCAAAGGGACAAGAGTGAGGCGATGCCGGTTTGGTCCCATAATGGATGATGGAATTTTTTCAAGACGGCATGCCAGGTCTCAAATTCTTTGAATGGTGTAGGCCATCCACGGTATCCTCTACTATTGTTCCAAAAGTATAAGTTGATGGGAGCACCTTGGAAGAGAGGCACGTCACGGTAGTAGACCGGAAGGGTGGTTCCAAAGGACTCAACGTTAGTGACCATGGGTCCAAGTACCCGGTTCTCTTTGTCTTTGGAAATGTCACCGACCGAGTAGCTTTTTCCAAGCGTCGATGTGATGAGTATGTCGGCGGAGAGTTGCTCTTCTTTTGCTACGTCGGGAGGTATCGGCATGGTCGTCCTATCATCACAAAATAAGCAAAGGTGAGCAAATAGTGGTATCACGCAAGAGCAATATGACGGTTTGTTCATCCACCCAACCGTTCTAGGCGAACCGAACGTCCGACCTTGGTCCTCCGTCCGTCCGGGCGGTATGTGTTTCCCGCCTTGGTCCTCCATCCGCCCGGGCGGTATATGCTTACCGCCTTGGGCCAAGCACGGAGGGCGAACATGTGGGACGTCGGTATGGCAAAACCCGCGAGCCCGAGTCTGCTTAGGCAGGACAAGTCAAGCTCGTTTTGGGTGCAAGCGGGAAGCATTGGACCATTGGTGGTTCATGACGGAAAGGTAAAACTTGCATAGTACATTCTCCTAAGTCAAGGTCTAAGCTATGGGAGTATTCTAAATTCAAAAGCCAAGGCAAAAAGTGCAAAATGGTGGGTTTAGCATTTTTACAAACACTTGGTGTGCAAGATTCAAAACTTGGAATCATACCCTAAAGGAGGGTTCGGGATGAGCCAAAAAGATGTCAAGAAGATGCGAGCTCCCAAAAAATGGAAAGCAACTCCAATCCCAAGTAAAGGTCCTCCTACGACGTATAAAAGTTTGACCAAAGTGAGCTACTTTCATGTATTTCCTTTACAAACATAATGAAGGAAGAGAAGAAGACTTACTTTGAAGATGAGGAAGAAGATTAAGCACAACTTAGCAACTTTGGAGATAAAGATGAGGGATTAAAGTCCTAACTAAAGTTGTTAAGAGAAGGGGAATGGAGGCCAAGCTTTGATTTCCATGGAGGAGTTTGAAAGAGAGGATGGTAAAAGTGTGTAGGGAAGGAGAGGCTCGGTCAAAAGTGCCTTGGGTCATTTATTACCAAGTCAAAGGTGGGAGTTTGAAATTCAAAGGACTCAAGTTTGACCAAAACTTGGAAATTTGGAGGGAAACACATTAACACTTCTCGATTGGTTATCTCGAAGTATTAATGTGCAGGGGGCATTGTTGGAGCACAAAAATTATATGTTGGGTTTTTGACGTAGGTGGTTGCTTCCGAGTTTGCACGATTTGGTCCGAAGTGATTGGTGGTCAGGTGGGGCCGCTCGACATATTTAGAGGGTCTAAGCGGCTGATGGATCCCGCCTTGATGAGGCACAAGCGGTAAGGAGAGGCCGGGCGATAAGAAGAGGTCTGCTAGCTCGGGCGGGAGGAGAATCCCGCCTAGGGCCTGAGCGAAATGAGCCCACTTGGAGGAGCTGGCGATAAGCAAGGCGATGGAGCTCATGGGCGGTAAGGCCCGCCTCGGGCCTAAGGGCGGTAAGGCTTGTCTTTCATCTCGGATTTTGTAAGCGGGAAGCCCACTTAGAGGGCCCGGGCAGTAGGACTGATCCCATTTTGGGGATCCGGATTGGCTCGCTGATTTTGCCTTAGGGGCCTAGTCGATGATTCCAAGTTCGAAGGCGGGAAGGCTTGGTATACATGAAGCCTTTTTGTTCCGTGTAGGCGGGAGACTTGGGCCCATTTTGGAGTTCGCTTTGGGCCTAAAGGCGATAAGCTATTTAGGCATGACGGGCTTGAAATAGAATTTTGCACGGAAGGTTCGAGAAGACCGGGTTGACTTATATTTTTCTAAGTAGAGCCAGAATTTTCGAGATTCTAATAAGATTTTGGGACACAGTTTCTTGGGCGACACGACCGGTATATTCCTAATCGAAGACGAGATCTATTCGTTTGAGGAAGATGGTTTAGATTTTCCTATTCTAAGCCGGGTTGATTTGGAAACGAGATATTCACTCGGGATGGGATTTCTTGCACGGGAAGGATGGAGCTAGGTCAGGACGTGCTATATAAACAGAGCTCGGGTACTGGAGAAGGACATCAACCAACACAACACAACAATTACTCTACTATCTTTATCGTTTTTCTTAGTACGTAGCCTAGCATAGCCGGTAGCCTAGCATAGCTTTAGACCGACCTTGGAACGACCACTCCGGATTCGTCTCGGGTTACTTGTTCTCTTTTCCCCGCAACAATGTCTTAAATTTATTTAAAATTTATATGGAAATTAATTATGTGATTAAAAATTATAAAAAATGTTAAAAGGTCGAATCCTATAGACCCTGTAGACCTTGGGTCTCTTGGACGGTAGGGTATGAGTCAAACAATAAAATATTTGTAGGGTCGAGAGTAGGGTATGGATCCAACTCCAAAATCTAAGGTATGGGTAGGGTCATGTCAATACCCTACTCTACTCATTGCTATCCCTAGTTACGATCGAAATACTAAAGACCTATTTGTCTGTACGATTGAAAAGTTCAGTCGCTTTGGAGGGCATTTTGGTCTTTTTCCCAGCCAAAATAGGAGACAGCTATTTCTAACAAAATAAGATCTGTCTCTTAGCTTTCCGGAGACACCAAGATCACTTCAATCAGAGATTGGACGAAAAAGTTACAACCACAATACTGAAACTTGGTCGTTCTAAAATTTGATTATGAAATTGGATATTAAGCATGACGTCTTTGATGGCCATGAGGGAAAGGTTGTTGCATATTGTAACCTTCGAAGTTGCTAATCGAGAGACCCTTGGGAAGGCAATTTTTGCAGTTTTCAGATAATTTCGTTATAACTATGGTGGTTATAAATTATCTGATTATCTGGTTGATGATATTGAAACTCTCGTCGAGTAAGTTTAATGCAGCACAATGTACCATGTTGGAATACTTTGGTGTAAATATGTTGAAGCGGGTTACAACATAACTTCGTGGCGCAAATTAATGGAATACATCAAATACATGATTTTAGTTGATGGTGTGGCCCCTATCATGGTGCATTTCATCGTACATCTTGTTTAGTGTGTGTGTGTGTGTGTGAGAGAGAGAGAGAGAGAGAGAGAGAGAGAGTTAAAAATACTATTAACGGATTGAACTCTCAACCTGAACTTGCAACAGATCTCGTTCCTAACAGGTTTCTCCAAATCGAAGTGGTTAATGAAATTCATAACAGTACATTTTCTTGCAAGGCCCACATTCAAGGAAAAGGAAGAGTCATTGCCGACACAAGTTCCATCAGAAATCGAGACAATCATAAGTATTGTATCAAATACGAAAGGCATCCTATGGCCTCTTCTTGCTAAGGGAATCTTTGGGTCTTCACTAGCAAACTGAGTATGTCATTAGTCATAGCTTGACTTCAAACGTATTTTGACGTCCTTACTCTCCAAATTTGGAGAAGTTATAAACTGCAAAAATTTTAGATATATGTCTTAGTTTCGCACAATAACTTGAATCGCCTCAATCGGACTTTGGAGTAAGAAGTTTTGACTCCCTGACCAAAACCTGTCTAGCTACATATAACTCGGTTAACTCTTGACTTCAAATGTACATTCGACATTCTTACACTCTAAATTTGGAGAAGTTATTATCTTCAAAGTTGTAGATAAAAGTCTCAGTTTTGCACAGTAACTTGAATCACCTCAATTGAACTCAAGAATAAGAAGTTGTTGCTTCCCAACCAGAACCTGACGAAAGCTTCTTACCGTCGAACCTTCTTAACAATCAGACTCCGACCTGCTCCTCGTCATTGTCAGAGTCGTCCGCCAAGGAGGGCACTGTCGTTGAGCTCGCCGTCGACAATGAAGACTCCTAACCAGTTTGGGGGAGAGTTAATGGGGGAGAGAAAAAGAAAAAGTGGAAATGAGGCACGAAAGAGGGAGGAGAAAGGCGGAGAAAGAGAACGCTAAAAAACAAAAATACTCATAGTTAATTAAAACCGTCAGATCTCTAATGCAGACTTAGTCATCCAAATCAAGGGTCAAAATTAATCTCATTTCATACGGAAAAAATCCACTCTCTCCGTACTTAATCCAATGTCTCGAATTCTGGTCAAAATCTTGCAGCATTCATATCCGTGATTTAGAAACTTCCTATTTTTTGTTTTGCTAAAGAGAATTATTAGTAGTAGCAATAGGGAATTGATATTAGGATATGGTGTCGCAACCTTACGAATATTACCATTTCGGACTTATTTTCTCCCTTTTCTTTTTGTCTGCCGAGATAATATAAACTAGAAAACATTATAGTTTAAATATTGCATCACGTGGATGGGGAAGATGAGGAGGTACGTAGGTCCACAAGCATATTTCAGAAAGGGAAAGGCCTTCGATTAGTCTTCATACCAAAATTAGCTTGAAATAGACCACTTTACGGGGTAGTTTGTTGAGATATTTATGATCTCCAAAAACTAAACAATAATAAAATAAATAATAAATATGAGAACTAGAAAATAAAAAATTATCATTTAAGAATATTTTAGATTTAATTACTACAAATATAAAACACACGATTTCCAAATTTCATTTCAATAAAAAGAGGTGGAGTTCACAATATATATGGGAGCAGCAAAATAATTTAGTCTCCGGGGCAACGGTACTCGAATTTAATGGTATAAATGGATATAATGGAAATGGGTCCCCAACTAGTATAGATTCCCCCTTTTTCTGCAACAGGCCATAGTATTCGGTAAGATAATTTTGAAGTGAAAATAATTATAAAAAAAGGGGTAACCAGAAAGCATTTAGTAGGATTTACAAGACAGTAATATTTCCCTACATAGAAAAACTTTTAATTAATATCGTAGCCAATCATAAACCTTCCATTTTAATTAATAATATTCTTTGCCTTAAATTATTTAGTTGCTCCTCCGCCTCCAACTCTATATAAACCCTTAACCCCTCCTGGCCACTGCTCGTATAGAAATAAGAGAGAGATTACATAGGAGAAAATGAGGTCAGGGGTTAGTGTTCTGTTTATTCTGTGTGCTTTACTGTGTTCTAGTAATGCTATAGGGTACAATTGGAAAAATGTGGCGGCGTTCATGTGGGAGAAGAACATTTATCATGGTGCTTCATTGTGAAATGCGGTGGTGGAGGAGCTGGAGCTGGAATAGGTGGCGGTCCGGATGGCGGTGGCAAACTTTAGGATGCGTTTGGTAGCTCTCCTAAACAGGCTTGGAAAAATAAAACAGAACAGAACTAGTAGAGTGATAATAAAGAAGCATTTGCAGTAGTAGTGAACTGATGACTACGTTTATGTCTCGTAATCTCTGTTATGTAATCGATATTATAAATAAAAAAGGATTTTAAGCCACCAGTTTGTAAAAGAAACTCTACTGCACCCTTTTTTTTTGGTGTAATCCTTAATCTGGAAATTAGATCAGTCAAACTCTATTTAGACACAATTTTTTGAATATATATTTTACATTTCGAAAATTAAGTTTGGAAAAAAAATCGTTAATACAAAAGTCCTGTACCTCTAAAACCCTAAACCCTTGAATCCACAAACCTCCTCTCTTTCTCTTTCTATCTCTCTCCTGTCTCCTCTTGCATCGAACCCACAACTCAAAATTAACAGAGCACCCACAAGAAGCAGCAAGAGGAACATGACACGTGTCGTCGGAGGAGCAGGAGCAGGGGAGGAGGAAGAAGACCCTCTCACCCACCTCTACTCGGAGTCTGTGAGGCGCCACACCAACTTCTCCCCCCCACGTTCCAAAGGGCCAGCTCCCGCCCCACCTCAACCTCCAGAAGACACGTGTCCTCTGCCGCCCCGATCTACGTAATTCTAACCTCCCTCCTCCTCTAAAGCTCCCGCCTTTTTTCCGCCCATCTGCTTTCTTGCTTGTTGCCTGTACTGGGCTTGCGTCAATTTGGAGCTTCTCATAGCTTCCACATTTGTTGGTAGTATTGTTAGTATGATATGCGGGTTTCAACCCTCGACTTCCTTGTTGATATGGAAAGGCTTCGTGATCTTGGGTATAGTCGTCGTGAATTCAATTGGCTGTTTCATTTGTTTTGATGGTGTGGTCCCTATCATGGTGCATTTCATCGTACATCTTGTTTAGTGTGTGTGTGAGAGAGAGAGAGTTAAAAATACTATTAACGGATTGAACTCTCAGCCTGAACTTGCAACAGATCTCGTTCCTAACAGGTTTCTCCAAATCGAAGTGGTTAATGAAATTCATAGCAGTACATTTTCTTGCAAGGTCCACATTCGAGAAAAAGGAAGAGTCATTCACGGCACAAGTCTCATCAGAAACTGAGACAATCCTAAGTGTCGTATCAAATACGAAAAGCATCTTATGGCCTCTGCCGGCTAAAGAAATTTTTGGGCCTTCACCAACAAACTAGACCTGCTATTTATTCATAACCGGGTATGCCATTTAATCGTAACTGACCATGCCATTTAATCATAATTAGGCCTGTCATTTGATTAATTATTTAATTTATTATAAATTTTATTAAATATTAATCGGACATATCATTTAGACATAGGAGAGCATGCCCATTAGTTATAGTTGGGCATGCAATTTAATCGTAACTAAGCATATCATTTTATCGTAGCCATTAGTCGTTGCTTGATTGCAAACGTATTTTTGACATTCTTACACTCCAAATTTGGAGAAGTTATAAACTATAAATTTTAGATGTATGGGTCTCAGCTTCGCACAGCAACTTGAATCGCCTCAATCAGACTTCAGAGTAAGAAGTTGTGGATCCCCAACTGAAACCTATCTAGCCACTTGTAACTCGGTTGACTCTTGACATCAAACATACTTTCGACATCTTTACACTCCAAATTTGGAGAAGTCATAAGCTACAAAGTTGTAGATATACATTTCAGCTTCGCACAATAATTTGAATCACTTCAATTAAACTTTGGAGTAAGAAGTTGTTGCTCCCCAACCAAAATCTGTCGACAGCTTCTCACTGTCGCCCCTTTTTCACAATCGAACTCCGACCTACTCCTCATCGGCGTCCAAGTGGTGGTTGACGTCAGAATCATCCAGCGAGGAGGGCGGTGTTGTTGAGCTCGCCTCGACGACGAAGACTCTTGTCTTTTCGAGGATCACGTTGCCAGCCAGGTTGAGGTAGAGAGAATGAGTAAGAGGAAAAAGGAAGAGGAAAGAGAAAGAAAAAGTAGGAATGAGGCATGAAAGAGGGAAGACAAAGGGGAGAGAGAACCCTAAAAGATAAAAATACCCTTAAGTAATTAAAATCGTTAGATCTCTGATGCGGAGTTAGTCATCCAAATCAATGGTCAAAATTTAATCCCATTTCGTACGGGAAAAACTCCCTCACTCCGTACTTAATCCAACGTCCTGAATTTTGGTCAAAATCTTGCAGCATTCATATCCATGATTTAGAAACTTCTTATTTTTTTGTTTTGCTAAAATTGTAGCAATAGAAAATTGATATTAGGATATGGTGTTGCAATCTTATGAATATTGGGTTCAGATTCAGTGGGGACAAGGCTTGTCCCCACTGAATGGTATTGGTTTCAATCTACTCCGATATTGGTATCTTTTTTCTCAGATATTGGTATCCTGCTTCTATATTATTGGTATCCTTATACTCTAATATTGGTATAGTTCTTATCTAATATTGATATATTTCATCTATGATATTGGTATCCTTCTACACTGATTTAAAAATATTTTATCTTACATTATAAGTGAACAGGTATACCATTTGAATGGTATTGGTTTTATTCTTCTCGGATATTGGTATCATTCTTCTCGGATATTGATATCCTGCTTCTATATTATTGGTATCCTTATACTATGATATTGGTATAGTTCTTATCTAATATTGGTATCTTTCATCTATGATATTGATATCCTTTACACAGATTTAGAAATATTTTATCTTACATTATAAGTGAACAGGTATACTATTTGAATGGTATTGGTTTCATTCTTCTCGAATAGAAATATCTTTGTTCTAGGATATTGATATTGTGCTTCTATATTATTGGTATCCTTATATTCTGATATTGGTATAGTTCTTATCGTGCTTCTATATTAACAAAAATTTGGAGTTCAATTCTTAGAATCGAAATGTTGTCTATGCAGCATTAGCAATGCTACGTAGACCAAGATGCTAAAAAATTGATTAACAGAAAATATTGGCTGGTTTTAGGATCAAATGAATCACAAAAAGGAGCGTCGGAATCATAATCCTCGCATAATCGAAATTGTCTCAGTTCCTTTGAAACAGAATGTAAAAACACGGGCAATTCCCTTCCTCTCTATAATTTAATTCAATAAAACAATATATATATATATATATATATATATTTAGAGATCAAGTGGATCCTAAAGCAGCGAAGCAACCACCTTTCATCATCTGTTTGAACTCCTTGAAATCGACCATCCCGTCCCCGTCCACGTCCACCTTCATTAACAGCTGTTACGATCTTCGGTGTGACGTAAACGTAAGGTTTTCAATTCTTGAAGTTACATAATTGTAAGAAAATGAAGTGTAGAGAAGAGAAAACAGATAAGAAATGGAAGAGAAAGTAGTAGATTAGGATAATTTGATATTCAACATTGATGCCCTGCCTTGTACATACTTGTGTCCATTTTATACTAGGACAATATGGTTAAAAGGAAAACTACTATGACCGTCTAAGATCCGAAATTGTGGAAACAATTTAAATCTCAAAAAAAAAAAAAAGAAACTACCCACTACACCACTACGTCCACTACAACCACCACTAATACACAAACTAACTACAACTATTACAAGTAGTTGGTCCCTGTCCAGTAACCACCAATTGAGTATCGTGACATTCGCCCGCTGTTGAACAAATTCTTGTCCTCAAGAATTCAAATCAGAGATGGAAGGAAATTGCACACGAACACCAATGGTAAATTCTTCGACTTGCCGCAACAGAGATCCGGAAACCACTAGCTCCCGAAATCGCTCAACTATTGCAATCTTGGATAGAATCATAATTATAATAACCAACATAGTAGATAGTTGAAATATACGAAGAAGATTTGTAAGAAGGGATGAAGGAAAGGAGGGAGGGACAGAATTAGAGAGGAGAAAGAATTAGAAGGGAAAGAAGTTGAAGATGAGAAGGGAGAGAAAGAAGATGAATAATAGAGGGTAAGAAGAAGAAGTAGAAAGAAGAAAGAATTGGAAAGAGATAGCAATAGAAGATAAGAGGGTAAGAAGAAGAAATAGAAGAGAGATTAGAGAAAAAGAAAGAATTAGAAAGAGATAGCAGTAGAAGATAAGAGAGAAAGAAAAGGAGAGGTATATGATGAAGAAGAAGAAGAGAAAGAAGAAGGGAAGAGAAGAAACTTCAATTTTCTCGTACTGATCCTCCATCATCTTCCACCGAGCGTCCATTGCTCTGATACCATTGTTACAATCTTCGGTGTGACGTAAGGTTTTCAATTCTTGAAGTTACATAATTATAAGAAAATGAAGTGTAGAGAAGAGATAAGAGATAAGAAATGGAAGAGAAAGTAGTAGATTAGGATAATTTGATATTCAACATTGATGTCCTGCCTTGTACATACTTGTGTCCATTTTACACTAGGATAATATGGTTAAAAGGGAAACTACCTGCTACACCACTACGTCCACTACAACCACCACTAATACACAAACTAACTACAACTATTACAAGTAGTTGGTCCATGTCCAGTAACCACCAATTGAGTATCGTGACAGAGAGGAAGAGAAAGGCTATTTTTTTGGAAAATCGTGAGATAAAGATAAGAAATGGTTGTAATTTGGTAGAATTCTAATGGGGTGTGCTTGGATAAAAATTCAAAAATATCACTGGCGAATTCTGGCCATCAGATCAATAAAAAAAGAATTTGATCAAATTTAAGGGCTCAAATTTAGTCCATACCATAGGGAAGATTTTTATGTTGTCTCCACTACTGAATCTAAGGGCACGAATATTACTACAATTCGGGTCAAGATTTAATGGGGACAAGGGTCGTCCCCACCGAAGAGAATCAAAAAGGGATCAAAGGATAATCTAGTTAATAAAAAGATAATTATGGACAATAATTTAAAACTACTATTAACAAATCCAAATTACAAATTAGGGATAATACAATTATAAAAAAAATTGCCTTAAATCATGTAACACGTAACCCAAAAAAAGTCACGAACCCTAATATTGGTTTCCTTCTACTCTGATATTGGTATCCTTCTATTTTGATATTGGTTTCTTTCTACTGTGATATTGATTTCTTTCTGCTCTTATATTGGTATCATTCTCCTCTGGTATAGATTTTCTTATACTCTGATATTGGTTACCTTCTCCTCTGATATTAATTTTCTTCTGTTCTGATATTGGTATCCTTCATTATGACACTCTAATGCTCGGTTCACTAAGGAAGGCAGCAGTAAAAATAAAAATTAGTAGATCATATCAATATCACTTTACTCGAATGCATACCAATATGATTGAATATGCATACCAATTACAATAGTCACATACCAGTGAAATAAAATATGTACACCAAATGCACCTCATAGGGCAACCAATATCACTTAACAAACACACAATACATACCAATAAGATTGCATGTACATACCAATTTCCATATAGTTACATACCAATGTAGAGTAGAAGAGAAACTAACCAAACAAAATGTATACCAATTTTACATCGCATGGTTACCAATATTAGTTCACATGTGTACCATTGCCATTTTTTAAACAAATGAATATGAATCCTTGTATATATAGAGATTAGAAAGCAAATATACAAAGGCTGAAGAACGAAATTGGTATACAATATAATTAGTATTGGTACATTCGTACCGATGTAATATATACAGTCGTAATTAACAAGAAATTTGTACAATAACGTGACGAACACGAACGAAAAACAACTTATTACATCCCATCTGCTTAAACGTATTCACAAATTACAAATCCAGAAAAGAAACAAAGAACTCCCTCCTCTCTTCAATGCACCTCTTAACAAAGAAATTTCTCTCAGCCGAAGGGAAACACAGGTCATCCTTATACTAAAATCTAAACAACTTCTAATAGAGAAACTTAGAAACTAACAAACAAAGACAAAGTAGACTTGTACATATGGATCATGCACGTTTAAGCTAGGGAAGGCATGTACTATCTTCTAGAGGAGGAAACGAAGCTCCGTATTTACAACAGCCAAAATGGCAGCCCAAGCGAAGGAAGGCTTAACCAGGTCCCCGACGATAGGGTTCACTCCTTTGAACTGCCTATAGCACCAACCATGGCCCCAATCATCCTCGAACAGACGACCAACCCGAGCCACGGCGCTGCCAGGTGGAAGCTGCCCTCGGCCCAGACCAGCCATGTCGAGAGGCCCATTAGGAAGGCGGATCCCAAGGAGGCCACGTGGAGGACCCACAGCGGCGAAAAAAGAAGGCCGAGGAGGAGGTGGAGATGGCCTCGTACTAGCGGGTGCGTGAGGAACCGAAGAGATAGATGGTGAGGGAGAGAGGGAGGGCTACGACTATGGCGAGAGACCTAAGCCCACTTTTGCTTGTGGATTGGTCTCATCGTGGTTGGCCGCTAAAAGAGAGGAAGGTGGTTTATTTTAGGGTTTGGGTTATTGTGTCAAATACAAAGTTTACCCGTGTAAGTAAGTTCATTAAATTTGACTATTAGATCTGTAAAGTATTTTTTTTAAATCGTATCTAACGGCCCAAATCTAGTCCATACTATGGGGACACATTTTTTATAGTCCCCACTAAATCCAAAGCCAATTCGAACTTATTTTCTCCCTCTTTTTGTCTGCCGAGATCATATTTATCATCTCCATCTTTCACTCACTGCTTTATTCTTAAACTCTCAAAGAATTAATACCAGGGACAAATAAGAAAGAAGCCAAGAAATCAAGTTCTGGGATAAGTAAAAAATATCTCAAAGGGGACACAACACATTGTGTGTTGTGGGGTTAAACTAATTTTAAATAATATCAAAGAAGAAACAGCACAGCAGAGTACAAGAGAAGGGCTCTTTGTGCAAAAGAAGCTAATTAGAAATGGTGGGGAATGGAGGTTGAAGATGGTATTCTTGGATGAGCTTGGTCGCAATGAGATTTTTAAATGGTGGGGACATTGGGGAGAGTAGAGGAAAGAGACAATGAGATTTTTAATATTTTCAATTTTAATGAAAATGTTATATCATATTTATTAATTTTAAATAATTTTATATTGCGATCTTATGCTGACGTGTCAAAAATAATTTTATATTAGAGTTTTAATTGACCCATTTTGTAAAGTACAAGATATTATTCACATCAGTTTAGATTCTAATTGTTCTTTTGTACAAGTATAAGGGTTAAATGACCTTTATTCCTTGTTTTGTTAGTACTTAGTACCTGGTATTCAAATTATTGTATTTTAAACATCTTGATATTCGAATAATGATTGAATCCATTAATTTATATTTGAAACGAGCAATATATCTTAATTGAGACTTTGCTTTTTATTAACACTGTGTATTTTTATACAGATAAAAGTACTTTATTTTGTTAAAGGTCACTCGTGAACAATCAACCGTATATGATCAGTGAATCAAAAGAATTAAAAATATCTAATAATGAGATACTCCTCTTGTTCTATTTCTTAGAGACCAAAAAAATTTAAAAACTGATTTTAACCAAGATTTTTCACCTTAATTGTTAGCTCTTTAATACGTGGGACGGTTTAAATATTTAAACTTGGATAAGAGGGAAATAATTTTTTCAAACCTCATGTCGTTCGGTTGCTGGCCCGACTCATGTATGTTCGAATAGCAAAAATTTTGAAATGTAAGAAAGGTATCCCGATAAATAACCTTTCAAAAATTTTCCATATAAAATTTTTCAAGTTTCGGCAAGGTTTTGTGAGGGAAAGACTAATTAATTTACAGAGTAACGTACTTCCTTTGAGTGGAATATATAACAAACTACCTTAATTACTCTACCACTAATTACTTAGTGTCCAAAATACATTATGGCAAGTCTTTTAATAAAATGTTGCTAGTAACTACGACTGTTTAAAAAAAATCAAAATTTTTAGATACCTATTAAATTTATTAATCAAAATTTGAGTTGAGTATATGATTAATATAAGACCACAAAATTCTCCAAAATTTAACATAGTTGTAAAATACCCAATTTTTAGACCTCAAATTAAATTAGAACAATTTCTCACCAAACCAATTGATAAATTGCATTATAAGTAGGAAATACCGAAATAGTCCATAACCCATACCATTTACCACATCACACCATATCAACGATGAACATATCCGATGATATGGCACAAGCACACAAAAAGGATTCATTTTTCCTTTAATTATTATCCTTTATTGTAGTCTTTAATTATATATATCCTTATAATACATATTTGAATTCGCGAAAGAATTATTCTACTTAGCTAGGTCTCGAGTTCTAACAATTTAGAACACAACAAATTTGCCACCTAGGAAAAAAAAAATAAGTCCCAAAGTATTGTTCACAATCTTTCCATCTAAATCCAAGAGGAAAACATGGAAGGAAAAGATTCCTCCTATACTTGCTCCTCGTCAGTAATTGCAAGAAGGAATCCATCTTGCATCTCAAAAACAGGGTATAAAAACAGGGGAGACCCACTTTTTTATTAGATATGTTCCATTTCATAAGAGGGAAGAAGAAGAAGAAGAAGAGATAATCATCATATGAGGAGCCATTCAATTATTTGTCCTTTGCTTGTTTCAATCTCTCTGTTCTCTCTTTTCCTGCCATCAACTTTTGCCACCCAAAAGGTAAAAGAGAAAAGAAAAAAAAAACCACTCCTCTGTTTATTTTGCTCAGCTTTCCTCTGTTTTTATTTTCTCTCCTGATCATTGGAGGGTCCTCTCCAATGGATCAGGGAACGCACTGGGTTCTCACTAAACATAGGAGAGTCGAACTGGGTTTTTTTCACGTAAATCTTAGATTTCTAACTCTTTGATTGTTGTCTAGTCTTATGTAGTGTACTTGGGAGGACATTTGCACAATGGAGAGCCAACGTTGTCTGAGATTGAAGCCATTACCAATTCACATTATGACTTGCTTGCATCAGTCACCCAAAGGTACTTCGAACTCGATACTTGTTGTTAGGTTAGATCAACCTCTCATATGATCTATTATAATTGCACTGCTTTTTTCTGTCATGTTGGTTTTATAGTGAATTGAAGCCAGAGGACAAGATCTTCTACTCGTACACCCACAACATCAATGGCTTCGCTGCTGTGCTCGAAGAAGAAGAAGCAGAAGCACTCAGAAGTCAGTGAATTTATTCTCTCATAATTCGAATTGCGTTTAAAAGGAGAGCACACATTTATTTGTCCTTTTTTTTTAATCTTTGTTTCATCTGCAGGGCACCCGGATGTTGTTTCGGTGTTCTTAAATAAAGCAAGTAATCTGCACACGACAAGGTCATGGGAATTTCTTGGATTGGAAAAGGACGGAGAGGTGCCCACCTTGGAACCTCGCTAATTATTGCCAAGATGTCATTATTGCAAACCTCGACACCGGTGAGTATAGTAATAGTATGGTCTGTATTTATTCCAATTTAGTATTCTTTTGCATGGTAACGTCAAACATGTCGATCGACTAGGTCGTTCAAAATTCAATTCTTGGATAGACAAATATTCGTCCACTTTTGTGATCTGTTGAATTCGAACATAGAATTGTCAGCTATCTTTTCTGGTGTAATGATTCAATGTGAACCTTTTTCTCCCCATCCTTAACAATCAACAGTTGGTTCTAATTAATTAGGGGTGTGGCCGGAATCAAAGAGTTTTAGTGATGAAGGTATGGGTCCAATCCCGAAGAGGTGGCGTGGAATTTGTCAGACCGGTGAAGCCAAGAATGTGGTCCGTTGTAACAAGTAATATAATTTTTCTATTAAGCTAATTAATCCTTACATTATTCAATTCTCGAGGAACTATCTTTTTTTTCCGTACCTGTATTAATTACTATAAAAAGGTGCAATGGAGATGGTGCATTACCTTTTTGACTTTGTGGCTTTTCACATCATTATCATTCTTCGAACTCGAGACCAGCTAAGATAGTCCATAATCTATTGATCTACGTGCGCTCAGTGGTACTACTACTCATACCAGTGACTTGATGCTCAACTAAAGAGCTTGATTAGAAGTTGATGATTTTTTCATGACATAATCTTACTTATTATTGAATGATTCCTACTAAATCTGTTATAGTAATATTCACCTTGTGTAATAAATTATTTGATCCTTAGGAAGTTAATAGGAGCAAGGTACTTCAACAAAGGGCACGCTGCAGCTATCGAGAGAGTGCTCAACTCCACCTTCCAGTCAGCGAGGGACACTCAAGGATACGGATCACACACCTTATCCACCGCAGCTGGCAGGTTTGTCCCATCTGTCAATGTCTTGGGGAACGGCAATGGCACCGCAAAGGGAGGGTCCCCGATGGCCCGCGTGGCAGCTTACAAGGTCTGTTGGCCCCCCGAGTGGGCGTGTTATGCCGCGGACGTCCTAGCCGGATTTGAGGCCGCTATAAGTGATGGAGTTGATGTTCTTTCGATGTCGCTCGGTATTAATGATCCTGAGGAATACACGAATGATTCGACAGCTATCGGTGCCTTCCACGCAGTGCAGAAGGGCATTGTGGTTGTTGCCTCTGCTGGGAATGCAGGGCCAGGTCCTCGTACTGTGTTAAATGTTGCCCCTTGGTTCCTGACGGTCGGTGCTAGCACCATGGACCGCGAATTCACAAACTGGGTCGGACTTGGTAACAGGAAGCATCTGAAGGTACTTTGACTTGCAGTAATCCTTGTCTGAAACTTGAGATTGAAAACGGAGATTGTAACATTAACTGTCTTCTTCTCTAATGACGTTGTTCTTATTGCCAGGGGACTAGCTTGTCGAAGGGAGGCTTGCCTGAACAGAAGTTCTATCCTCTGATACTTGGGTCAGATGCAAAGCTTCATGTTCAGTCTGCTTCTTCTGCGTGAGTTGGCTATACGATCTCAAATTCAAAAACAATATTAGACAGTAGATGTGAATATTCATGTCCTGAACCTGGTTGAACTTTGGCAGATTGCTTTGCAAAGAGGGAACGCTTGATCCTAACAAAGTAAAGGGGAAGATCGTGGTCTGCCTTCGAGGTGACAACGGAAGAGTGGATAAGGGAGATCAGGCCCTTCGCGCTGGTGCGGTTGGGATGATCCTAGCCAACAACAAGACGAATGGCGATGAAGTCCTACCTGATGCTCATGTCCTTCCAGCTGCACATGTTACCTATACCGATGGTCAAGCTGTGTTCTCCTACGCCAACTCCACAAAGTAAAGTGAACTCTACCCCATCTCGTTCACTGGTACTATCCCCTTCAATGTTCGATACTTCAAGCCTTGTATGTTTCTTAATGTAACTAACAGGAACCCTGTGGCGACTATGACCAATGTGAGGACATATTTCGGAATAAAGCCATCCCCTTTGATGGCCTCCTTCTCATCTAGAGGACCTAATCTTCTTGACAAATCTATCCTTAAGGTGGTTCATTTCCGGAATTACTTGTTGGTTCTCTTGCTAGCAATATTCTGTCAGAGTTGCAGCATATTCAGTTGGTTTTTTTTAAAGGAAAATGCATTAACTTGTCGAGTGTAACTTGCTACAGCCTGATGTTACTGCACCTGGAGTCAATGTGATCGCGGCTTACAGTTTAGCAGTATCACCAACCAACGAAGACTTTGACAATCGTCGAATTCCTTACAATTCGGATTCGGGGACTTCAATGTCTTGTCCTCATGTTGCCGGGATTGCCGGCCTCATCAAAGCCGTGCACCCTGACTGGAGTCCTGCTGCAATTAAATCAGCAATTATGACATCTGGTACTACTGAACCATTCAAACTCGTTATGTCATGATCAACCAAATTCTTCGTTTTAATTCGCTTATCGCATCTTCCATTTGCAGCAACGACAACAGATAACAAAGATGAGCCATTGCTTGAATCATGGTTCCAGCGTGCAACCCCTTTCGCGTACGGCTCAGGCCACGTCCGTCCTAACCAAGCAGTGGATCCAGGCCTAATCTATGATCTTCGTGTCAATGACTACTTGAACTACTTATGTACGAGGGGCTACAATCAAACTCTACTCATCAAATTCTATCCTAAACCGTACTCGTGCCCCAAGTCCTTCAGTCTAGCGGACTTCAACTACCCTTCAATTACAGTCCCCGACCTCAACATCTCGACAACCGTCACTAGAACGGTCAAGAACGTCGGCCAGCCGGTCACGTACCATGTTAAGGTGGAGCAGCCGACCGGAGTATCGGTTACGGTGGAGCCTAGTAGCTTGGAGTTCAAGAAAACAGGTGAAGAGAAGACATTCAAGGTAACCATCAAAGCAAAAACGAAGAATGAGCCTAAAGATTACGTATTTGGAGGGTTGACTTGGACAGATGGGAAGCATTATGTTACGAGTCCATTAGTGGTGAAGCATTTATAGGAAGGCTTATGCTTCGATCATTTCGTATCATACATTATTACTCTTGACGACGAAAATAAATGAAATTTCAATGGCTTTTTCTTCCCTTTCGTCTTGGTCTAACAAGAGTTAAATCAAGTTGCTAGCGGTCGACTCGAATGACTATTGTATGAGTGTAACAAATGTGGTTACCCGTCTATTTTTGGTCGACAAAACCATATAGAATTCGAATGAACTGACTATATGGATCGATCAAGGTCAGACCACAAAGCAAAATGAAACTTTTCTTATCGAGTTTATCGCAATTAATGTTTGAGCCCTACTTACTTCAAACCAAGTTTTCACTCCTCATTTATACCTTTAGAGCAAGTGCTCATTGGTATATCACGAACACTATTGTAGATAAAACTTGGAAAAAGATTAAATGATAAGAACCAACTTTTGAGGAAAAAACATTAAGATAACTGAACAAGTTCTTGGTATGTCTCAGTGGCCATTAGATTGGTATCCTGACAACAGCTCAGAAACAATTTGCCAAAACCGTGAGATTGTGCAACTCTGTTACTAAAAGGCTCGTTCCAAAGTGATTAGCTAATGAAAATTTTGTTACAATTTAAGGGCCTGCATTACTGCGTTTACTTTAATGACAATAATCAATTCGTTCCCATATTTAATACTTCTACATTATTAACCATCCAAACTTGATGTATTTTGACTAATTTAGAACATAAACTATTACCGAAATTGTCTATAAACTTCTCAGAAAAAATTTCTGTAAAATTTTCAATACTGTCCATTTGATATTTGATATTCAAACTCATCCTATTTAGAGTGACTTTATCAGGAATTAAACCAAATCGAAGTTGGGAAAATGCATATATGCTAATGTTGGCATGTGTTTTCAAGGACCAACTGGCTAGATTAAGTACCAAGTTGGTCCAGGTTAATTAAAATCACCATCACCTTCAAGTGGTAGAAAAGGAAATACGTCCATGAAATTGATACCAAAGTCACATGTCATATCAATAATTGAATATTGCTTCATGTGGTTAAGGAAGATGAGGAGGTACACACGCATATTTAAAAAAGGGAAAAGCCTTCCATTACTCTTCATCACAAAATTAGCTTGAAATAGCCACTTATGGGGTAGTTTACATCTTTATGATCACCTAATACACGTAGAGTTTAATTAGCTAGCTAAAATACTAAACAATAATGAAATAACTAATAAATATTAGCACTATAAATAAAAGCTATCTTAAATTTAAATTCATTTAAGAATATCTTAGATTTAAGCCTTATAAATGTGAAAGACACAATTTCTAAATTTTATTTCAATCAATAGATCAGATGCTGACAGTGTAACAAAAATATATTGGTAATGGGTATACATCAAAATTCAATCTCAATTCAATCTCCGGCACAACAATACTGCAATCAAAGTACCATAATTCATAAAATAAACCTCTGCAATGCATAGCTAGCTATAATTGGATATAATGGGTTTACAACTCACGAGATTTGTGCAACACACAGCTGGCCATAGCATTTAGTAAGATAATTTTGAAGTAAAAACAAATAAATAATTAAAACGGTAACCAAGAAAGGCAACCAAGACACTGATTTTTTTTAGCTGTATTTTTGTCGACCTTGATTAATATAGCCAAGCAATAGAATTGTTTTAACTATAAATTCGGCACTGATCAGGAAGGCTAAAAAGACTTTACTACAAGCTAATCTATGCAGCTTACCTCCCTTTGGATAGAGGGGCAATAAAGATGATAGACGCTATGGTAGCCAAAAAATATATGTTTTTAGTTGTGTTACACTTGACGTTATTTATATGTTTTTGTTGATATCAAATATATTTAGATATCTGTTAGGTAAATTCGTATATGCCGATGTTATGAATTGCGACATATTGTAACAATTATTTATCGAACTCGATATATACATTAATTGCTCAGCCACGGTTTGTCTTCTCTGTATTATTTGTTAGTGTAAATACCAAGAGCATTTCCATTCTACTTATTAAATTTTGGACTTGGGATTATGAAGAAGGAGGAGGTTGGACGAAACGGTCCCAGAAATAATCGGTGATTGTAATAACTCGTGGATTACTTATTTGCTTAATTTCTCTTGACCGTCTTGCGCTCAAATTTGGACAAATTAAGACATTTTCGTGTTGTTATTTGGTGGAATTTGACACTGACATTAACATTTGTAACATGGGGCGGAGAAGAACTTTATAGTCGTAATTGGCGATACTTTTTCTTGATACAATTTTTTTCAAATAAAATTTTATCAAGATTTTGAAGAGGCCTAGGACTTGATGTAAATTTCTTCTTCGTCTATGGTCTCCGGTCACAGCCACGGGTTTTTTGTGATAAAATCGAACCTAGCTTTTCTTTTGGAGATTTTTTTGGGTATGAAAGTGTGCTTACTCCACCGCAGATGCTGGATTTGTCTTTCGCTGTAGTTCCACCGCCCTTCGACTCTTCCTTTGGAAGGAGAGATTTTGTAGTGGAACTTTTTCTGTTTTGTTTTTAGTTTGAGTTTGTTTAGAGGGAGAAGGATTTAGAGAGTGAAGTGTTTTCTAGGGCAATAATTTTATGTATCTAATCCCAAAATCCTGATTTAATTAATGTAAATATTTATTTTTTTTGTTTAACACTCGTAAACGAATTAGTCTTAACTAATGATTTTCTTGTTTCTGACAATTTAGCTTAGTTTTATATCGTCAAAATCCTGTTGTCATTGATTTTTTCGTAACCAAGTAATTTCCTATGTGATGTTTAATGCGGGCTTCTATGATTGGGTCACCAACCCATCAGAGGTTGTTTTGGATCCTCCCATTCTCTGCAATAGGCCATAGCATTTTTGGTAAGATAGTTTTGAAGTAGAAACAATTAAATAATAAAAAAATGGCAACAATAATTGTCCAAGAACTTAGTAAGATTCCATTATTATAAGTATTAGTATTAGTATTAGTATTCTCCCTCCTCAAAATTAATTACTCTCACCCCCTCCAGCCCTATATATAAACCTTCTTGCTACACCGCTACTTGTCTTTCATAATACAATTAAAAGAGTGAAAATGAGGTCAGAGGTTCTTGTGGTTCTCTTGGATCTGGGTGCTTCACTTGGTTCCACTAATGCTTCCAGGGTGCCCGAAAATTGTCTCCTTTGCTGCATTACCGGAAAATGTGGTGGGAGTCTAGGTGGTGGTGGCAGCTCCGGCTCCAGCTCTGACAGCACCTTTTCCAGCTAAAGGGACCCGAGTGGGTGCCCGTGGCACAGTTGGTGGTGCCATACCTGTAGCTGGAGGAGGTACTGTCGGAGCTGGAGCTGGAGCTGGAAGTGCTGTCGGAGCTGGTGCACGTGGTGGAGCAGGTGGCGGTACAACTTGAGGATCGATCTGTAGAGCGAGAATAATAATGCATTTGCTGTATCAGTAGTAAGCGTTTGCAATTGGGGTAAGGATTTGACCTTCTCTCTAATGTAATTCACTATTATTATAGATATATATTTAAAAAAAGGCCTTTAGGCCAATATTTTAAATAAAATTGTTACGTGATGATCAAGCTTAAGCCTATAGCTCCTCCTTCGGTCAAATTCTACTCGGAGACGACTTTTTAGTATCTTGGTCAGTGCAAAGAGAATGTACAATGAGCTGATTTCTCAAGGAAAATAAACCGGCGTAGATGGATTGGTGATAATAGATGGAGTTGGTAGCGCTTAACAATAGTACGAGTTTGAGTTTTTGATGTCACCATTTAAAATTTCTTAAGAACTTGAAAATAATTTCCGAATAGTATAACCGAAAAAACTAGGGATAATTAACGGCGGCGGAGACGAAGCAACGAAAGCGACGCCGTTTTCCTCCAGCTGGCCTCCACCCCAACCAAACCCTCCTCCTCCTCCTCCTCCAAACCTAAGAAACTTCTGAGCTTCGCGGACGACAAAGAAGAGAAGGGCGACCCCGGGCCGATGGCCTGGAACGTGTTCAAGTTCTGTACGGCTGCCTCGTCGCCCTTGCCGTCTTAATCCCAGCCTTTTGTACTCCGGCCGTCGTTTTGACCAATTCCAGCCTTTTATTTTTAATTTTCTGTTTTCCTTTTTATTTGGTTGCTCGCCAGCTGGAACTGAACAACGGACCCTTTTTAGATCTCAGGGGTGATCTTGTGGAATTTTGGTAACAACGGACCCGTTTCATTGTTGTGAAGAGAAGAAGACGACGACGGTGGCGGATGAATTTTTAATTTTAGTGGGTGTTGGTTGTGTTTAATTAATTGGGTGTTGGTTGTGATTAATTTGATGTTCATATAGTGTTTTTGGTTGAAGGTTAGTTGGAGGTTGAAGATGCATTTTTTTTAAGGGTAGAAATGTCATTCTCATGACAAAAAAATAAAAAAGATTGTTGACGTCTGAGAGTATAATAAAACCGAACCTCGGGTAGTTTTTAATCGATTATCGAAAGATAGGAAGTGAGATGCGAATATGCTAAATACCAGACAGTTATTATCCCAAAAAATTATTGTTCGTTTTGTTCGGAATAAATAGTAGATATGACATTTTTAAATTATCAATTAGATCGTTTTCAAACTTGCTGAGAGAAAGATGATAAAAATGTATCTTAATTTACTTATATTAAAATTGTAACATTTTCCATGATTTTACAGAAATATATTAGATCACGACAAAATAAAAAAAAACCCATGGTATTCATTCTCCCTTTAGAAGTAATTATTTGAACTAAAACGTTGCACGGGGTAGTCTAGTTGGTTCATCTTTTTTTAAATGGTGCTTTTGTTTCTTTGGTGATTCAATAATGTACAAAATGAACTAAATTTCTTTATGGAAATCTAAATAAAAAAAGGTTCCTAGACCCTCAAAAATAAAATAAAAAAGTCCTCCACCTCTAAAACCCTTGAATCCACAAACCCCTCTCTCTCTCTCATCAAACCCACAACTCAAAGTTAACAGAGTACCCGCAAACATGACACGTGTCATCGTCGAGAGGAGGAAAGGAGGAAGACCCTTTGGCCCACCTCTACCCGGAGTCCGTGAGGCATCTACCCGATGTCCCGAAGGGGGATTTGATTCAGTAGGGACAAGACATGTCCCCACTGAAATGGATCAACTAATTTTGGTTATAGACACGGTTTTTTATGAATGTTAGATTTTTAGATACAATTTTTAATGAAATTTGATGGTCCAAATAAAATCTTTCCCGTAGGGACGACTTTTATGTTGTCCCCACTCAATCCAAAACCCCCGAAGGGTCCCGCTCCACCTCAACCTCCACAAGACATGTGTCGTTTGCCGCCCCGACGTCCCCATCCACTTAATTCTCACCTCCCGCACTCTCTAAAGTTCCCGCCTTTTTTTCGCCCCTCTGATTGATTGCTTGTTGCATGTACTGGACCTCTGTCAATTTAGAGCTTCTCATAGCTTGCTCCTTAGTTGGTAGTATTGTTAGTGTATCAACGATCAGGGACTTTGACAAGCGTCGGATTCCTTACAATTCAGATTCAGGGACTTCAATGTCTTGTCATCATCTTGTCAGAATTGCCGGCCTCATCAAAACTATGCATCCTGAGTGGAGTCCTGTTGTAATTAAATCAGCAATTATGATTTTTGGTACCATTGAACCATTCAAACTCGTCTGTCATGATTATGGTTTTAAAAAACGCAGTCCGACCGGTTGGACCGTGAAACAGGCACAAGACCGAGTCATTTTTAGGCTTTTGACCGGGTCTGTATTAACCGGACTAAATTTGGTCGGACCGGCCGATTTTGAGGTCTATCCTAACCGGTCGAACTCGGTTAGTACAAAAATGGGCGAAATTGACTCTTTTTTTTGTAGTTTTCGAGGAAAAAAATTGATTTGACAAATTTATAAAGTAATAAATAAATAAATAAAAGTAGATTTATAGAGTGGAGAGATAAAAAATTAAGTTTTCTTTTTTTGTATGGAAAATAAGTATATTTTAACCTACATATATATATTATTTAAAATATTTAAAAATTAAAAAATTTGGTCTGACCGGTAGTTCAATCGGTCCGACCGAACGACCCGGAGGACGGAAAAAATCCCGGGTCGGCCTCCGGGTCGTTTTTTAAAACCATGGTCATGATCAACAAAATTCTTCGTTCTAATTCACTTATCGCATCTTCCATTAGCAACAAGGACAAAGGATAACAAAAATGTGTCATTGCTTGATTCATTGTTCCAGCGTGCAAACCCTTTCGCGTACGGCTCAGGTCATGTCCGTCCCACCCGAGTAGTAGATCCAGACCTAATCTATTATCTTGGTGTCAACGACTACTTGAACTACTTATGTTCGAGGGGCTATAACCAAACCCTACTCATCAAATTCTATACAAAATCGTACTCGTGCCCCAAGTCGTTCAGCCTTTTTGGACTTCAACTACCCGTCAATCACAGTCCTTTGATCTCAAAATCCCGACGATAGTCACTAGAACGGTCAAGAATGTAGGCAAGACACCAGTTTTCTAATAAAGTGTTAAATCTCGGTCTCAATTTTCACATAAAGTGATATTTTTGAATAAGTATATATTTCCAACTAATCCTCAAGTTTTCCAAAAATTGTACCGAAGTCCATGACACGCAGGTGCTACGTAGGCGGTCAATTTTCAGATTGGTACCTTAAGGTTTTGCGCGTGCGCAAATTTGCCCGCGTGGTTAGGCAAAATTTAATTTAGTCCCGCTGGTTCTAAATTAATTACATTAAAGTCCAACAGATTATGATTTTCAATAAAATCACAATTAATACGATTTTTAACCAAATAAATTACATAATTACTTGAATTAAAATATCATATCATCATCAAAACATGGTTTCAACCATGCTCTGATACCAATTGACAGATTTAACACGTAATTAATGAGTAATTACATGTTAAATCTGATAAATTAATAAACTAATTCGTTAATAATAAATCACGTACTTGTTGAAGCAAGAGGTCCACAGGTTCGGGTCCACAATGTCTTCGTGCTAGTCGAATTACGATCACGTTTTAAAGGATTCGTAATTGATTTTCACGAGATTCCCTCTATAGAAAATCTGATCAAAACTCAGGGACTATTCCAGAAATTTTCCTTTCTTATTGAGTGGTTGTGGGCAAACTTTTATTTTGGTTCAACCGGATTTTCCTTTTTATAGAGAAATCCGGCACACCAGAATGCGACACGTGGCACTACTAGGTCGCATGTCTGCCACGTGGCCTTTCGGACCGCATGTCTGCCACGTGGCATGTGACGTGGTGTTTCAGGCCGCATGTCCGCCACGTCAGCGTGCCACGCGGGCAGCCAACTTTGGCGGCAACTGCGTCAGCGCCACGTCACGCTGGCGTGGCATCGACCTGGTCAACGCGGGTTGACCGGCCCATCCAACCCAACTTATGGGCCTGGGCCCAATCAGGCACAATAATAATTGCCTGATTGGGCCTTTTAGGTCCAACAGTTACTAAGACGACTAATACATGTCCGAATCGGACAACACATTTAACAACGAGTCACCTTCGAAAGTTTTCCATATAAAAGAATTTCATGTTTTGGCAAGTTTTTGTGAGAGGAAGACTAATTAACTTATAGGGTAACCTCCTGTTTTAGCGTAATATATAACAACCTACCTTAATTAATATAGCACTAATTAACTAGTTTCCAAAATACATTATGGCAAGTCTTTTAATAAAATTTGGCTAATAACTACGAGTGTCTAAATTTTTTTTTTGTTGAAAACTACTCTTGGTACTCATTAAATCAATTAATCAAAATTTGAGTTTAGTATATAATTGCATAACATAACAAAATTCTCCAAATTTTAACAAAGTTGTAAAATTCCCAGATCTCAAATTAAATTAGGACAAGTTTTCACCGTGATCAAAATTTGAGTTTATTATTTTTATTGTTATATTTAATTATATATCCTTGTAACACCTAAAAATCCCAACAAACATTTATATCAATCGACGAAAAATTCACCCAAAATTCACTTATATTTTGGGTACCTCGTCAGTACCTCGTCGATTAGTAGAAAAAATAACATCCAAAAGATATTCCGTGCATATTTCCATTTATCCAAGAGGAAAACATGGAAGGAAACGATTCCTCCTATACTTGCACCACGTCAGTTATTGCAACTAGGAAGCCGTCTTTCCAATAAAAAAAAGTAGGAAGCCATCTTGCTTCCCAAAAGCAGGGTATAAAAACAGGGGAGACCCACCTCACAGTCAGAGTCAATTTTTTTATTAGAAAAATAGGAAGGAATGGAGAATCAGATGAGGAGCCATTCAATTATTTGTCCTTTACTGGTTTCAATCTCTATGTTCTCTCTTTTCCTACCACCAACGTTTGCCACCCAAAAGGTAAAGAGAGCAGAAAAGTACACAAACTACCATCTCCCCTGTTTCTTTTGCTCTGTTTTCTCCTGTTTATCCTCTGTTTTTATTCTCTCCTGATCATGGAAGCCCTTCTCCAATGGTTCAGGGAACGCACCATCTAACTAAACATAGGAAACTCCAACTGGGTTTCCACGTAAATCTTATATTTCTCGGCCTTTTGTTCGTGTCTAACTCTTTGATTGTCGTGTAGTCTTATGTAGTGTACTTGGGGTCACATTCACACCAAGGACATCCAACATTGTCTGAGATTGAAGCCATTACCAATTCGCATTATGACATGCTTGGATCAGTCACCCAAAGGTAATCCAACGAGTTGAAAAATTCCATCCGCTGAGCCCATGTTTAGAACTCGATACTTCTTGTTAACCTTGAAGTCGATACTTGTTGCTTTTATAGTAAAGTGAAGCCAGAGGACAAAATCTTCTACTCCTACACCAACATCATCAATGGTTTCGCTGCTGTCCTCGAACAAGAAGAAGCAGAAGCACTCAGAAGTCAGTGAAATTAATTAATTCTCTTCTCATAATCTCAATTGCATTAAAAAGGAGAACACTTGCACAATCATTGGCATTTATTTGTTTTTTTTTTTTGGATTCATCTACAGAGCACCCAGATGTAGTTTCGGTGTTCTTAAATAAAGCAAAGAATCTGCACACGACAAGATCATGGGAATTTCTTGGATTGGAAAAGGACGGAGAGGTGCCCACCTCTTCTCCTTGGAACCTTGCTAATTATGGCCAAGACGTCATTATTGCAAACCTCGACACCGGTAAGTACAGTATTATTTCAATCTTCTGGGATTATCTTTGCTATTACTTGTTAGCATCTTTTTTTCATGGCAACGTCAAACACGTGGATCCACTAGGTTGTTCAAAATTAACGTAATTCAAGTCGTGGATAGACGATCTATCTAATTCGAACATATAATTTTTGGCTTTCTTTTAGGGTGTAAAGAATCAATGTGCACATATAGTGGTAGGGTCAACGGGAATATTCTCATCATCCTTAACAATCAAAATTTGGCTCTAATATTAGGGGTGTGGCCGGAATCAAAGAGTTTTAGTGATGAAGGGATGGGTCCAATACCAAAGAGATGGCGTGGAATTTGTGAGAGCGGTGAAGCCAAGGATGGGGCCCGTTGTAACAGGTAATATAATTTTGTTTGAAGTCCAATTTGATACCATGTGGTTTTGCAATTTGACACACCACTATTTTATAGTCTTAAATTCTCTTATCAGGTACATGTGATTTAACCTGATTAACGACTAAGTGACACCCTATCCCGTGTTTCATGTAACGTCATTAATTTTATCCACGTATCATACAACATTACTAATTTTATTCATGTATCATACCAGTTCGCTAATTTTGATAGAAAGATGAACAAACTCGGTAGCATTTGGATTCACATCTAAACTAAGAGGAGATTGGCGGTGTCCAAACTGGGGCCAATATTATGTCAGCCGAATAAAATCTGTGATGCGGAATGACACATGGATAAAATTAATGATGTGGCATGACACGCGAGATAATTCAAGTGACTAGGATTAACGAGTTCACTTGTTTGTCAGTTAGGTAAAACCGCATGTACCTCTAGTCAAAAAATTTAAAATCACAAGGTAGTATTATGTGAAAATGCAAAATTACGGGGTAACAAAGTGACTTTAACCTATAATTTTCCTATTACTTATATAAAAAAATTCCTATTAAGCTAATTAACTCCTTTTTTTTCTGTGCTCATTTTTCGAACTCGAGACCAGGTAAGATAATCTATAATTTATTGATTTACGTGCTATCGTCGCTACTGCTCATACGAGCGACTTGAGATGCTCAACTAAAGAGGCTGATTAGAAGTTGATGATTTTTTCATGACATGATCTTACTTATTATTGAACGGTTCCTACTGATCTATTATAGTAATATTTAATTTGTGTTATCTTACTTAATATTGAATGATTCCTACTAAATCTGTAATAGTAATATACTCACTCACCTTGTGTAATAAATTAATTGATCCTTGGGAAGCTAATAGGAGCAAGGTACTTCAACAAAGGGTACGGTGCAGCTATCGGAAGAGTGCTCAACTCCACCTTTCAGACAGCGCGGGACACAGAAGGACATGGATCACACACCTTGTCCACTGCAGCCGGAAGGTTCGTCCCATCTGTCAATGTCTTCGGCAACGGCAATGGCACCGCAAAGGGAGGATCCCCGATGGCCTGCGTGGCGGCTTACAAGGTCTGCTGGCCCCCTGTCGGCGGGGTCGGAGGGTGTTACGAAGCAGACGTTCTGGCCGGATTTGAGGCTGCTATAAGTGATGGAGTTGATGTTCTTTCGATGTCCCTCGGTATTAGTGATCCTGAGGAATACATGAACGATTCAACAGCTATCGGTGCCTTCCACGCAGTGCAGAAGGGCATTGTGGTTGTTGCCTCTGCTGGGAATGCAGGGCCAGGTCCTAGTACTGTGTTTAATGTTGCCCCTTGGTTCCTGACGGTCGGTGCTAGCACCATGGACCGCGAATTCACAAACTGGGTCGGACTTGGTAACAGGAAGCATGTGAAGGTACTTTGATCGGACCGAGAATTGTAACAGTAACTCTCTTCTCTAATGGCTTTCTTCTTATTGCCAGGGGACCAGCTTGTCAAAGGGAGGCTTGCCTAAACAGAAGTTCTATCCTCTGATACTCGGGTCAGATGCAAAGCTTGATGATCAGTCTGCTTCTTCTGCGTGAGTTGGCTATATATACGATCTCAAATTCAAAAACAATATTAGACAGTAGATGTGAATGATCGTTCATGGCCTGAACCTGGTTGAACTTTGGCTAGATTGCTTTGCAAAGAGGGAACGCTCGATCCTAACAAGGCAAAGGGGAAGATTGTGGTCTGCCTTCGAGGCGACAACGCAAGAGTGGATAAGGGAGAGCAGGCCCTTCGCGTTGGTGCTGTTGGGATGATCCTGGCCAACAACAAGACGGATGGCGATGAAGTCCTAGCTGATGCTCATGTCCTTCCAGCTGCACATGTAACCTATACCGATGGTCAAGCTGTGTTCTCCTACGCCAACTCCACAAAGTAGAATGAATCATATCCCATCTCGTGCATTGGTACCATCCCCTTCAAGGTTCGTTACTTCAAGCCTTATATGTTTCTTAATGTAACTAACAGGAACCCCATGGCGATTCTGACCAATGTGAGGACATATCTCGGAACAAAGCCATCTCCTTTTATGGCCTCCTTTTCATCTAGAGGGCCTAATCTTCTTGACAAATCTATCCTCAAGGTTCATTCCAAAATTACTTGTTGGTTCTCTTGCTCCAAGTATTATAACAGATTTGGTTTTTGTAAAGGAAAACACATTGACTTGTCAAGTGTTCATTGATCCGATGCAGCCTGATGTTACTGCACCTGGACTCAATGTGATTGCGGCTTTCAGTTTAGCAGTATCACCAATCGACGAAGACTTTGACAAGCGTCGGATTCCTTACAATTCAGATTCGGGGACTTCAATGTCTTGTCCTCATGTTGCCGGGATTGCTGGCCTCATCAAAGCTATGCACCCTGACTGGAGTCCTGCTGCAATTAAATCAGCAATTATGACTTCTGGTACCATTCAAACTCGTTTGTAATGATCAACCACATTCTTCGTTCTGATTCGCTTATCGCATGTTCCATTTGCAGCAAGGACAAGAGACAACAAACATGAGCCATTGCTTGATTCATCGCTCCAGCGTGCAACCCCTTTCGCGTACGGCTCAGGCCACGTCCGTCCCACCCGAGCAGTGGATCCAGGCCTAATCTACGATCTTGGTGTCAACGACTACTTGAACTACTTGTGTACGAGGGGCTACAACCAAACTCTACTCACCAAATTCTATTCAAAATCGTTCTCGTGCTCCAAGTCCTTCAGCCTGACAGACTTCAACTACCCTTCAATCACAGTCCCCAACCTCAACATCTCGTCGACCGTCACTAGAAAGGTCAAGAACGTCGGCCAGCCGGCCACGTACCGTGTTAAGGTGAAGCAGCCCGCCGGAGTAACGGTTATGGTGGAGCCTAGCAGCTTGGAGTTCAAGAAAACAGGTGAAGAGAAGACGTTCAAGGTAATCATCGAAGCAAAAACCAAGAATGAGCCTAAAGATTACGTATTTGGAGGGTTGACTTGGACGGATGGGAAACATTATGTTAGGAGTCCATTAGTGGTGAAACATTTATAGGAAGGCTTAGGCTCCCATCATTTCGTATCATACATTATTCTTCACAGCAAAAATAAAATGCAATTTCAACGACTTTCTCTCTTCTTTCGTCTTGGTCTAACAATCAAGTTGTTAGCGGTCGACTCGAACGACTATTGTTTGAGTGTAACAAATTATTATTTGTTACAATAATTTCATCAAATAATAAATCACCCATCTATTATTTTTAACCATCTAGTGATCCTTAAGGTTTGCCGACTAAAACCGTCTATTATTGTATGAGTACAACAAATGTGGTTACCCACCCGTCTCATCCCTTCCCTCGAGGTAGAGTAGTAATAAAGAAGCATCTGCAGTAGCGGTGATGACGATTTTTTTGTCTTATAATTATGGTTTTAAAAAACGCGGTCCAACCGGTGGTTCGACTGGTTGGACCGCAAAACTGACATAAGATCGGGTCATTTTTAGGCTTTTGCCCGGGGTCTGTACTAACCGGACCAAATCTGGTCGGACCGGCCAATTTTGAGGTCCATCCTGACCGGTCGAACCAGGTTAGTACAAAAATGGGCGAAATTGACTTTTTTTTTGTAGTTTTCGAGGAAAAAAATTGATTTTACAAATTTATAAAGTAATAAATAAAAGTAGATTTATAGAGTGGAAAGATAAAAAATTAAGTCTATTTTTTAATGAAAAATAAGTATATTTTAACCTACATATATATATATTATTTAAAATATTTAAAAATAAAAATTTTTTGGTCCGACCGGCCGACCCAGAGGACGGGAGAAATCTTGGGTCGACCTCCGGGTCGTTTTTTAAAACCATGCTTATAATCTGTTATGTAACTCCCATATAATAAATAAAAAAGCTTTTAAGCGATCTTTTAATTAAAAATCCTTTTTTTCTTTTTTGTAATCCTTAATCTCGAAATTCGATCAGTCTAATAACTCCATTTAGAGACAATTTTTTGAATATATTATTTACATTCCTAAAATAAAATTTGAACCAAAACTCTAAAACCCTAACTAAACCCTTCTTCTCTATCTCTCTCTCCCCTGCCTCCTCCTCCTCCTCCTCCTCCTCTCGCATCAAACCCTCAACGAAAATCCATCAAGAGGGACATGACACGTGGCGTCATCGGAGGAGGAGCAGAGGAGGAGGAGGAAGACCCTTTGGCCCACCTCTACGTATTTGAGGCGCCTCCCCGAGGTCCCCAAGGGCCAGCACCCGCCCCACCTAAACCTCCAGAAGACACGTGTCATCCACGTAATTCTAACCTCCCGCCTTCTCTAAAGTTCCCACCTTTTTCCCGCCCCTCTGCTTGCTTTCTTCCTGTACTTGGCTTGTGTCAATTTAGATCTTCTCATTGCTTGCACGTTAGTTGGTAGTATTGTTAGTAAGATATGCGGGTTTGAACCCTCGACCTCCTCGTGAACTCGGATGCAAGGTAAGGTTTCGGGTATGGGGTCTTGAATTGCATTGTTGGTTTCGTTTGTTTTGATTGGTGTGGTCCATATGGAGCTTTGCTTGTTGCCCCATCCACGTAATTTCGAACCTCCGACCTCCTCGCTAATATGGAGGGGATTCACAAATTCGAATGCAAGCTTCCTGTTTTTTTTATTGTGTTTCAAATTCCATGGCTTCTTTCTTTCTTTTGTTTTGATGGTAGTTCGTATGTAGCTTTTCGGGTCGACTTCAGTAGCCCGTGTTTCGCTTGTGGTCTGATAAAGATGGGAAGAAGGGGGTGACGAAATGATGCTTAGGTTGTGGCTTTGTTAATCGGGAATGTGGTGTGTGCATTTCTTGTGTGGTTTGACACACTGTTGTTTCCTACTTCCCTGAAATTGTCCAGCTAACTGCGGGGCATGTGAGCTAGTTGGTTTTTCCTGTTTATGTGCTAAACCCATTGCCAATCAACTCTCATTGTTTTGCAGACTAATAATATAATCTACTCCGGTGCTTATGCATCAATGGGGGTTGACAATAGTGTAACTTTGAAAATTTCCGAGATATATTTAAAGTCAAAGTTATCTGCCTCTCAAAGGAAGATATGGAGTCTCATATCTGAGGTTTGTAAGCTTTACCTGTTCCCAGGTCTTAATTGACCTGTCATACTGTTATACATCCGGAGTTCTGTTCTTGTACTGTCCAAACCGGGTTCTGCATGTTGTCCTGCCTTAACCTCTAAGGGTTCTCATCAATTTTTGCTAGAAAAGTGCATTTTCCCATCACAAGGTTTCTGGTTTTTCTATAGCACATATGCTAAATTTTGCTACTTTGTTTTGACCGTCTTCAACCGGATCATGTGTTGGTAGTTTCATTTTTTGTTTAGGTTCCTACTATGGCTATTTAGAAAGTACTCACTGCAAACAATACATCCGTTATTCCAGATGAAGTGCTTTCCCAGAGGTTGCGTCTCATTCCAATTAAAGCCGATCCAAGACAGTTTGAATATCTTTCTGGTATGACATCTTTAGTCCCTCATGCTTGAGTACCTTGAAAGAGTATACTGTTCTTCAAAGCATAGGCTGCTTAATTTGCTCATTGCTCGCCTTTTTTAATCCTTTTGGCCACAGCAAATGATACGCCCAATGAAAAAAAAAACACTATCGTCTTCAAACTCCAGGTCCGGTGTACAAAGGAAGATTCTCGTCGTACAGGTGTGGGTCTCCAGTCCTTTATTAGTGTCTTCTATGTCACAAAACACACACCCCTTGTTCTAAGAAGCTGGTTCATTGATGTTGATGCTGCATTTTCTGTTGCAGTCTGTTCTTCAGAATTGAAGTGGCTACCAACACTTAAGAACTCATCCATGACTTATTTTTCATAGTTAGGTTCAAACCTGGTGAATTACTTTACTTTTAGAGCACTTTCACCAAAATCCTTTTACTGGTTAGACCTATGGTACTCATTGAATCCACAACTAATCTTCCTTTTCCTCCTCACTCATACTGGCTTGGTAACAGAGTATAGAGCTGCATAATCAACTAGATTTTGTCAGATATTTCTTGTTGTGCCAACTTGTCCCTTAGATTTTTCTGATTAAGTTCATCAATTACATGACAGGAAATTGAGTTAGAAGCTCATGCTGTTAAAGGAATCGGTAAGACACATGCAAAATGCTCACCTGTCGCCACTGCTTGGTACCGAATGCATCCAGAAGTAAGAGTTTACCATCTATTTACTGCTTATATCCGAACAAGTTCTTCACCCCCGCCTTCTCCTTTGTACTTGCGTTTACTTTACTGACTTCAATTCCTCCATCCCTGTGCAGGTTATATTGTTGGAAGATGTTGAAGATGGGCTAGCAGAAGAACTTGTGAAAAAATGCCCGGTTAATGTATTTGATATCGAAGATATTGGCAATGGTGAAGTGATAATTTTTCTTCCTTCCAACTCTTCTATTTATTCATGATGGATGCGTGATTAGCGGTATATTGAATAACTTAAGAATGATCCCTAGCTTTCTGCCAGTGGTTGCTAAAATTCTCTGAACTTTTTATCAGCATTTTTCTCTTGCTAGCCTTGTGTTCACGATATCACTCGAAATGTGCTTTTAATTGCACTACTAGGATGATATAGCTGATAAACTATAATTATTGAGCAGGTAGGAAGAAGGCCACGGTAGCTCGGCCAAGAGCATGCACACTTTGCAGGGAATGCATCAGAGGAGAATCTTGGGACAAACGCGTGGCACTGAGGCGAATAAAGGACCATTTCATTTGTAAGTGATATGTTGCATAGTTCCTAGTTCCGTCATTAA
The DNA here is from genome assembly GCA_963995505.1 of Hypericum androsaemum. Lineage (NCBI taxonomy): Eukaryota > Viridiplantae > Streptophyta > Magnoliopsida > Malpighiales > Hypericaceae > Hypericum > Hypericum androsaemum. Next base: position 20,036,436 of record OZ023186.1, read on the forward strand.
CATCTACAAGAGGTTTAGTTAATTTGCTTTTTCTCGTCTGTTAAAGTGGTTGTATGCTCGGGGATAGATTGATCCTGATTTTAGCCGTGTTCCTCGTGACAGTCACCATTGAATCAACTGGAGCATTACCACCTGAAGACTTGTTTACTGAGACGGTAAAGATTTTGATAGACAAATGCGAGAGAGTAATCACAGAGCTCTCTTGACCTGCTTCCAGATTTTTCTCCTCCTGCGGCGACGCTCACAAAGACAGAGCTTTCGCTGTCGAATCCTCGATATGAATCAAGGCAAAGAACTCCTCAGTCCTTCAAAGTCCACGCATTTTTCTGTGTATCCTGGTACAGTGCTGAGCTTTCTCAACATAGAATAGAGAATGGTCATGGTAGGTTTATTTATGCATGAAGGAGAAAAGACGGATTTCTCCTCCGCGGGTTATTCTCATGCTTTGTATGAATCATTTATCCTCCACTCCTTCAATGCACTCAAAGCTGTCTGCTTGTAGAGTTCCATGTATCAATGAGACGAAAATCACATTGGTTTCCTTGATTTTGGAAAGTGAAATGATGGCTGGCTTTTAGCATGCACGTATATTGTATCTATAAACTGTATTTATACCAACCAACAAGCATTCGAGTTCTTCCCAACGAAACATTAGAAGAATCTGAATTAATCGGTCCAGTATGGTATGTGTACCAAAGAGCCTTGAGCTTTTACATGTTCTTTTATCAAGCAATTAACATGGGTGCGGCCTAGCCATGTCAGGACAAGAGAATCTTGGTTTGGTCTGATATTTTCACGAGCCTATGAACTAAATAAATCATCTCTAGTTTGGTTCCTATCCTTTGTCTGCTCCTTTTAGTGGCCATTAATTAATTTCGGATATGATTTTTGAATAATGACAAACTTTTTTTAACAAATACTTAATATTGATGTATTCTTAAAGAAGTTCAAATTTTTTTAATTAATCCAGAGCACTCTGTGCGAATTGATTTAAGGGTTTGTTTATCATCTTTTCCGCATTCAGTATGAACAAGTTAAGAGAATATCTTGTCCTACTTCGACCAAAAAATATAGAAGCTCCTGTGAATTCTGACCATGTATCAAATTGATTAATTGTGGAAATTCGGTGACCAATTAGCTCATCTACGAATAGGAATGCTGTTTTTCATTTGACCTGTGAAATCTTTTGCCATATTTCACCAATCAAGCCACACTATTATCAGGTAACAGCTGATGAATCGAAACTGACCATTAACATATAATATGCTCACAACAGGTTATCGATCCACATCCTTTTACAGTGAATTAGAAGATATTTGTAACAGTGGATCATTATAAATTAATCAAATATCTTGAATTCGAATTAGATACGGTTCGAATGTGGGTTAAGGAGGACCTATGTGAAGACATCGGTCCTATAAATAAAGGTTTTGATAAGTGAAGGAAGACCTAATATTTTGGAAATGAAAGAGGGTTGGCTAGCATTTAAAGGGTCAAATGCGACAGGAAAATTAGATCAGGTATCTGGCGAATCTGGCCAGAGCAAGTTGCTGGAAAGACTCCAATATAAAAGTTGGTAATGCATTTAAGAATTTGGGTGTTACGAGAATCTCAAATGGCACAATGTCACAGGTTTCAACATTGTATCGGTAAGGTGTTGACAAATGAGAATTTAAATTCGTCAAGTGTAATGTAATCATCGTGTAAAATTTATTTTTCAAAAAAAATTAAACATTGTATCGGTAAGGTAAATATATTTGAATCACGAGTAATAACCAGGGATCCAGTAATATTGCAAATTGATTAATTTAAATTTAAATCAAATCAGATAAAAACTAACTAATCTAAATTTAAGTTGGCTAAAAGATGAAAAAAACAACGAAATCCAAGACGGTTGAAAGTAAACCTTGTCCCAAAGTGGATCTTTACAATTTGTAAGCTGCACTGTGTGATTCTCATCATACCATTACATAATCATCAAACTCATTTTCATAATAAGTAGTAATATTTGACGTATTGATTTTTCAATGAAAAGTATGAGAAAGAAAATGAAACATGTACTGCCACAAAATTGAGACTCTTCAGTAAAACGTTAACATTTTGGTATACTAAATCTTCAATACCTTGATGTTTTTAAACAAAATTGTACTTGGATTGTAGTCGAATGGTTAGAACACCTTTGTATCCCGATTCGAACTATTTGTTTTTTCAAATTCGTCTCACAATTACGATTTTGAATTCCAATTTTTTAATATAATTTCTTCAATTTCTTTTGGTCAAGAATTCGTCTTCAAATTTCAATCCCAAATCCCGTGAATTATTTAGGATGATCTCAAAATCCCGAACTCAAATGCATACCCCTAAATAGAAGTTTCTAAAACTACTTGTAAAACTAATAAATGTTATTAAGAATAAATAGTTTGGCAGCTTTTTATATGGTCTTATTCAAATTTAAATTAATATACTTATTGAGCATCTTAACGGTTAAAGATATGAACCAAAACAAGAACTAATAGTTAATGGAGACATAAAAATGAAAAAAAGAAAGGAAAATAAAAGAAAATGTCAAAGGACCACTGCCCAAGAGGGTTAGGCACGAGGGGGGATTCTAGTGGTCAATATGAGAGAGTAGAAGCCCCAAATGGCAAATATTAAATTAAGGTCCAGCATGTGAGAGAAACAGCCTGGAGCCTCACGGGCCCCACATGACCAATAAAAGGAAACCTCACTTTTATTTTATTAGCTTTTCATTTCTTAAATGAGGAAAAATATTAAAATATTTGGAAAAAAACCCATCAAACCAAGAGTAGAGAGTAGTTTTATGTTTTGAAAGGTAGTTTTATTCATCATTAAGTACATCAGAAAAGAAACTACCTGTAATATAAACTCTTGCACGACCCTCTTGGCAGGAATTCGGATTACGGGTAGTTTTTTTCTGATGTACTTGTATTTACTTCTCGTATTTATATAGGGGTTTGACCCCACCTTTTCCACCCAAAAAAATATGAAGGATATAAATAGACACTTAACTCGAAAGAGAGTTATTCTAACTTAACAAAATCTCAAGTTTGAGTCCTTAGAAATGTAAGTTGGGAGAGCTTTACCATCTTTCAAAGTTCATATATAACTCGAGTTTGAATTAGTCGGATCAGTGATACCTAGTGATATAACAAAAATTAAGAAAAATATAACAAAAAATCTAGATTAATTGCTGACGAATTGTTTTACTTGTATTAACATCTTAATCATCTTTTGTGATCTGATCTCATTTGAATGTTCTATCTAATTGGCACCTTAAATGTGAGGGGAAGGGTGCAGGATTTACCCGGTATGAGATATTACATGTTTGAGGACATTTAGATTTTTTCGGAGTGAAGGGTCATGATTTTGGTCGCCCATTTCCCCGTCATCAAGTCACCAATTTCCTTGACCTTTCGGCATTGTGCAGGTGTCACAAGGTTTTCACCTAAACCTTAAACCCTGTGTGAGATATCACATTGTTTGAGGACATTTAGATGTTGTCGGGGTAAAAGATAGGGAGCTTCGGTCGCCGGTTTCCTTGTCCATCACCAATTACTTTAACTTGTGGCATTGGACAAGTGTCACGAAGATTTTTTATTCTCCGCTCTACCAGCTGAGCTACCCCGATTGTTTTCAAGGAGTTACCTTTCTCACTTCACATTTCGAAATGTTACTGAGTTGAACCTAAATTACTTGGTTTCGAAACTAGATAATATAGACAAAAAAAAAGGAAACATATTTAGTTCCTGAAAACTGGATCATGTCTACTAAAACTAAAAAAAGAGTGTATTTACTAGGTAAAACTTAAAAGAAGATTGAAAAGCCAAAGACAAAATAAAGGATCACTTTGACTCTTTCCCTCTCTCCCATTGTAGACCCAATTTCACAGACAAACTCTCTCTCTCTCCCCCCACACATTTCAGGTCAGGGAGAGGGGACCTCTCTCTCTCTCTCTGAGAAACACATATTGGCTTTCCCTTTTATCTCTCTCTACAATGTTACAAGTGAGAGTCCCCAGATAGATCAGTCAGTGCTCCTCCCTCCCTCTCTCTCTAAGCCCCACACTGGTAAAGAAAAAAAAGCAATAAAATTAAAACCATTATTTCAAAGATTCGATCTTTCAAGCTCGAAAAAGCTAAAGTTGCGATCTTTCGTCCACTCCCAATCAAGGGTACCCTCTCCTCTTCTCTTTTCTCTTCTGGGCTTCCTTTTCTGTTCAACTTTCGATTGGCCCCAGTATTTGCCTTTGTATTTTAGCATCTGTGTCTTTGGGGTGCCTCTCTGGATCCATTTGTTTAGGTCATTGCCAATGGAAATTTGTGTTTTGGGTTCCCTTTAAGGTGCATTAGGTTGGGTTCTTGTCCAAGTAGCCAACTTTAATTGGGGTGCCCTCTAAATTCTCTAATTGGGGTTTTTGAGATCTTTTTTTACCATTGCCTTTACATGAGTAGCTTTTGTATGGCCCTTGAAAGGATGTGCTTTGGTTTACTTTTGAGGTTTCAGTAGCTTTTTAGCTCTGATCCGTGGAGATGTGTTATTGCTAAACTTTTCTTGGTCTCAAGCGTAAGTTGAACCACATTTGACATTATTCGGGATTGATTCGTCGATGATTGATGTCCATCTGCTCTGCTCTGCTCTGATGTGTTTTGATCGTTTGTTTAGGGCAATCGGTTCGAGTGTTCGATGAGTTTAGCTTGGTCGGGCTATGAAGGGAAACTGCTCGGGGCTGCGTGATCGTGGAGTTGTATGATCCTGTATTGCATAACTGATTTGTAGTCCTTCGATGGCCTCGAAACCTAGTCCCCGAACTTCCCCAGACAAACAAAGGAAACTCCAAAGAGAAGGAAATTCAAACAGGCCTGTGCCTTTGCAGATCCAAAAGTCGAGCAACTCAGCACCAGTTTCACCCAGAAAAGTTCTGCAGAGTGCATCTCAACAGATTGATGGGGTTACAATGGAGGGCAGGAAAGCGCCGATTGCTCAAAATCTGGATAATTTCAAGGCACTGACTGGTAAAGTTGCTTCTGGATTGTTGTTGGATAATTCAAAGCAAGGTGTGGCTCGTGGAGGCCATGAGGTGAGTGAGTTGAGGGATTCTAGGGAAGCCGATATTGACGATGAAAAAAAGCGGTCAGAGAATGGAGGTGTCAGTCCAGCATCTGCAAAGGTTAGCAATGGGAGTGGCAGCCTCGGAAAAACCAGCGGAAGTGGCAAAGTTAGCGAACAGACTGATTTTGCTGAGAGTGGGAAGAACAGCATGTACAGATCGAGTGCGGGTAGTGATTTGAGCGATGAAAGTACTTGTAGCAGCTTAAGCAACAGCGTCAGCAAACCGCACAAGACGCAGGATGTGAGATGGGAAGCCATACAGGCTGTGCGAGCAAAGGAAGGTGTCTTGGGTGTCAGCCATTTTAGGCTGCTCAAAAGGTTGGGGTGTGGGGATATTGGAAGTGTCTATCTATCTGAGTTGAGTGGAACAAACTGTTACTTTGCAATGAAAGTCATGGACAAAGCATCTTTAGCGGGTCGTAAGAAACTTCTTCGAGCTCAAACAGAGAGAGAGATACTCCAGTCCCTGGATCATCCATTTCTGCCCACTTTATACACCCATTTTGAGACAGACAAATTCTCATGCCTGGTTATGGAGTTTTGTCCAGGAGGTGACCTTCACACACTCCGGCAAAAGCAGCCAGGAAAACATTTTTCTGAACGAGCAGTAAAGTGTGTAACCCCTCTTTCTTATGATCCTTAGAGTTTTATGCTATTTGGTTCTCTAATCTATCCTGCATTCATTTCCAGTGCTATTTGTATTTGCGGTGCTTTGATTGCTAAGTTTTTCTTCTGACTTGTTTTGTGGAAGATCTTAGTGCACGTCTGATGTGATTATGAACTCTTGTCGAACTGCAGCGCCTTTCCAAATGAAAAAAATGACTGCTTGAATTTGGGTCATTTGTACAAAAGAGGGAGCTAGTCGTGTTGTTTGCCTGATTGATATCCATACCAATTTTATGCATAATCAAGTTTGTAGTTACCAGTTGATAATATTGATTAATACGAAGAGTATACATTGGATTACTGGTTGAGGATGATAGAGATATAATCCGAGTATGGAGCTAATGACTGCTCCCCCGAAGGTATTCTTCGTGGGGAAAGCTAGTCATGAAAGTTTAGCTGTTGTATTTTCTTGCTCGTGTTTCTGTTAGGGGTCACTGTGAAATACAGAAAAGATATTATATTCCGTGGTTTGCGATTTTGTGGGATTAATTAGAGTAGCTTCTTGTTGCATATGACAAGCATCTGCTGAATTGTTCACATTCCATGTGCAGGTTCTATGTGGCAGAGGTTCTTCTTGCGCTGGAATATCTTCACATGCTTGGGATCATATACCGCGATCTGAAGCCTGAAAATGTTCTTGTCCGTGAAGATGGACACATAATGCTTTCAGACTTTGACCTTTCTCTTCGATGTACTGTGAGCCCGACGTTAGTCAAGTCATCCGCACCCGAGGGTGATGCCTTGCGGAAGAACCCAGCTTATTGTGTTCAACCTGCCTGCATTCAGCCATCTTGCATCCAGCCGGTATGCGTGGCCCCTACCACATGTTTCTCTCCTCGGATGTTTCTTGGCAAGTCCAAGAAAGATAGGAAACCGAAGAATGAGACCGGGAACCAGGTCGGTCCGTTGCCAGAGCTCGTTGCAGAGCCAACCGATGCTCGATCCATGTCCTTTGTGGGTACACACGAGTACTTGGCACCAGAAATTATCAAAGGTGAGGGGCATGGCAGTGCTGTTGATTGGTGGACCTTTGGGATCTTCCTCTACGAGTTGCTCTTTGGTAAAACTCCCTTCAAAGGGTCAGGGAACAGGGCCACCTTGTTCAATGTGGTTGGTCAGCCATTGAGGTTCCCGGAGTCGCCGGTCGTGAGCTTCTCAGCCAGGGATCTTATCAGAGGCTTGCTGGTGAAGGAGCCACAACACAGGCTGGCTTATAAAAGAGGTGCAACAGAGATCAAGCAGCACCCTTTCTTCGAAGGCGTAAACTGGGCACTGATCCGCTGCGCTAGCCCGCCCGAGATCCCAAAACCAATGGAATACGATCGGATACAAGCCCCGTCAGCATTGACTAGCAGCAAACCGACGGCTGCTGCTGCTGCGACCGCGACTTCCTATCAGAATAACTATCTGGAGTTTGATTTCTTCTAGTTTTCTTTCAAATTTTCTTCCCCTCTAATTCGGGAAAAGTGTAGAGTTTGTAGACACTTTGGGATTGTTTCTTGTGAAATTGTTAGGCCTTTCTTTTTGCCTGTTGATTGTAGCCATAATGAGCCAACCAACCACAAAATATTACAATGTGAACAGACTGGTGGTTTTTATGTTGTACTAAAGCAAATCATCTACCACCAACAATCACTTCCTTTAACACCGACAGACCGGTTTTACAATGTGATGAGTAGGGATGGCAATGGGTAGGGTCGGGTAGGGTATTGGTAGGGCCCAAACCCTACCCCGTGGATCTTAGGGTCTATGGGTCTTGGGTAGAGTTTGGGTTTGGATCTATAGATTTAGATAGGGTCTGGGTCTGGATAGGGTCTATATAAACCCAGACCCAGACCATACCCATAGACCTACTAATTAGACCCTACCCTAGTTAGACCCTAATTAGATCCTACTTAGATCCATATTTATTATATTGCTAAGATAATTATAATACAGCCGCAAAAAGAATAAGCGCACACAAAAAAAAAACCTAATATAATACTATTTTTTAATTTAAAATTTCAAATATTATATGACTAATTAAGTAATTAAACTTTTTGGTTAGACATAGAAGCTACCGAGAAGAGTTAGATTACAAGAGCAAGAAGATGATCGAGAAAACGTGTTCAAAAGTCACTTGAAAATTTAGAAAGAAATTATTTTGAAGTTGAAACTTTATATTATACAAGAACACTTATAAGTTTTAGTTTCTTATTGACGAGGTAGTCGTATGTGTTTCATTTTATGTTGAACCAGTTAGTTTATAGTTTACCCTCAACTTTAATTTGAGATTATTATTTTATTACATAGACTTTGATTTTTTTTATTTGGATTATATTGAAATAATAAAAGTATCTTGTAAAGTAATTATCAAAAAGATAGAATGTTAAAGGGTCGGACCCTACAGACCCTATAAACCATGGGTCTCCTGAAGGATAGGGTATGGGTCTAACAATAAAAATTTGTAGGGTCGAGGGTAGAGTATGGGTCTAACTCCAAAAACTAAGATATAGATTGGGTCCTACCAATATCCTACCCGACCCTACCCATTGACATCCCTAACTTTCTTTTGTTTTTATCCTAGTCAAAGTTATCCAAATTCAGTTTCTATCTCTCTTTTATTCTATCCCTTGCTGCCTACTTAATTATATTAGTTTATTATTGGGTGTAATTTTATCTAAGCCACTTTGGCGGCCAAGTTCTTTTTATTTTTATAAATAAGATTAAGTTTCCGCAAGTTTCTATAACTTGCCACGTTCACATGATCACATCTTTCGGGACCGGATTCCGTCCTGGAACCCCGTTTCCAGGACTGTCATGGATCCCATTTTGGTCGAACTATTTTATCATAATTGAACGAACCATTTCATCATAATTGGACAAACCGTTTCATCATAACTGGACGAACCAGCGCGTATTTCGGGACAGTCCATTCGGCCCATTTGGCGAACTTCGGGCGAACCATTCCATCTTAACTGGGCGAACCATTGTATCATAGCTGAGCGAACCATTACATCATAACTAAGCGAACCAGTACGTGTTCCGAAACAATCGGGACCGCTTCGAGCGACCTATTGCATCATAACTGGGCGACCCATTGTATCATAACTGAGCAAACCAATGTATCATAACTTGATAACTGAGCGAACCAGTGCGTATTCCAGGACGGTGCTGGACAAAAATACACGTCCAGGACCAAATCCGGTGCCACATCTTTTGTCTCTCTTTTTTTAATCTTATCACATCTTAATATTTAATATCTCAAATTTAATTCGTGACGGATTATATTTAACCACATTTCTAAAATTTCTGGATGATCAATTTGCCACCTCTTACACATTACCTTGCCACCTCTTATTTAAACTTGCCACTGCCACTTTTTTTTAATTTACTTCTCACCCTTATCAAGTTTTGGTATTTAAATATTCTCTAGTCCTAGTTTTGCTTAGTGTCAATTTTCTAATCTTTCCACGTTATTCCCCTTTTTTCCACTTCAAACTTATCACTTCTTTTTCTTCACAGTAATTACTGCATTGAACTAAACCACCTCATGTTTCACCTTAATTAAATATAGTTAAATTGCTTTCATAGCAATTGCATAAAATGCCAAAGTTTAGTAAATCGTATTCAATTAACGAAAACTGGTTTTTATTTTATTTTATTCTTTTCAATATTAATGTCATGTCTAAATTTGATATGTGGTAAATAAATTCAATTCATAGGACCCGGGTATTACAGCAGCGCTCCAAGGACGCGAAGAAGGTGCAGAAGTTGTTCTTGCCGCAGCCGCTCACGGTCGTCGCCTCCATCGCTCCAGGGACGCGAAGAAGGTGCAACAGCTGTTCCTGCCGCCGCCGCTCACGGTCGTCGCCTGCATTGCTCTGGGAACCTTTTCTTTTTTGATTGAGAGTGAGATTGAGGCGGTTTTTCTTTTTCGATTGCTGTGGTCGCTTTGGTTGCTTCGATTAGTAAGTTTTTTGGATCTCGTCGCCCTCGAGTAATCATCGGAATTAGTGTTCAACGAAAAAATACCAGAGTAAATACACAGGAATCCGAAAGTATAATAAAACTAAATTATGGAAATATTTTAATTTATTTTAAAAATATAAAAAGTGAGAGTCGAATATGCCAAACACCATGTTTATCCTAAATTTTTTTTACCTAAGTTGTCTGTGTTGGCTGCCGACTAAATTTTCAGTGCAATAAATAATTGGATCCTTATCTATATAATTTCTTGTCACGCCTCATTAAATTGCTCGAACCAATACCATTAATTATTGATTATTGAGTCGGATCACACATCTTGTCCAATTTATGGGCGTGACCTCTCAATATCCATCTTAATTTATATCACCACGTTATCTAATTGAAAATTATCGCGGAGGTAGATTTACATAACAATTGTAAATGATAGAGTTTGAACTCTCATTATCTATTAATTTAAATATGGTTTGTGTGACTAAACTAAATGTCATTTGGCACACAGAATTGAAAGATTAATAATATTCTAAAGAATTCGGGGGTGTCCTAAAGGATATTTTTTTAAGATGGAGATTTTATTATAAATATAAGTGAATATTTTTAACCAATTAATTAATGAATTGGTGATACATGTTCAACTTGACCCTTGTACATACTATACTAAAATAAAGTGAGTGTTGAATCCTCTTGCACTAAGAGTATTAGGATGTAGTCGTGATCTTACTATAATTCTACTATAACAAAATTTAGTAGAAAAATCACGTCAGCGAAAAAACACCCGATAACATTGCGAATACTTAATTCAACAAACTGAAAAAACCTATAATATTTACAAATATACCAGACCTAGAGCATATCTTAAAATATATGATTTGGTCAATCTTGAGTAGCTTTTAAACTTGGGTCCCAACCATAGAAGCGAGCACTTCCTCACAAAATCCCACTTCAGCTGAGATGGCCATCTCTCTACTACCTTGCTCTTCTACTAAACTTTCAGCTCCATGCCCACTGAGAAGAAGTGGCTCTTCTTCTTCTTCTCCTCCATCCGCTGCTCGTTTGCCCGGAAGCTCTCCGATCTTGCCACCGATTAAACTTCAGTTCTCAAATGTTAGGCCCTATGGGCATGTCGACAAGCTTAAAGCCATGCCAATCCAGGTAAAACAACCATCCATGAGGATTTGGAAATAGTTAAAAAATAACTGTTTTTTTTTTCTATTGAATCAATCATGTATTAGTAATGCTATATAGATGCTCTTTCCTAACGTAGTTTTTCCAACTAAGTTTTACCATGGTAAATTTTTGCAAAACTACGGCTGCAACCTGGTACTATTTGCATAAGCGATTCAACGCTCTTTTTATTTTTACTTTGTATATGTTCCTTTGTTTTTGTTTGTACAATAATTAAAGTTTTACCTCTTCAAAAAAAAAATAGCAAATAACAAGCTAGGTATAACCGTCGGAGTCCCACCTTCTGCCCGATAGAAGGCGAGCGTTGACAATTTTGTATATTCTTATCAAACTGTTGTATATTTTGCATATCCTTGTAAAGTGGCTTATTTATTAATACAATTTATTTTTAAAAGGGTGTAAAAAATGTATCGACTTATCTTCGTTAAATATTAATTGGATACGAACATTTTAAATCATAATTTGTCTGAGGTTCTTGATATTACTAGGATCCTGGCCAAGATGAATCGAATAGATTCGATACAGAAATCAAGAAAACGCCTGGTTTCATCGATGTATTATGGAGATTCACCAGGCCCTTCTTTTTACTTGGACCAAGTGTAAGCTACGTGTAAGTTGTAATTATTTATCGACGTATAAAGCAATATTATAATGCCAATTATGATCTCCATGAATATGATGATTCACAATTCATTAATAAAATCACCCATTCACTAACTTGGATTCTTTTACAGCTTATTTGAAATTAATTGTTTAGAGAAAAATATTTTATTTTCGTAGTCAAAGTAAATGAAATTTTTTACTCTCAAGTCTCTTAGATTTCAACACTTAGTATCTCTTGGTTTTCAGAAATGATATTGTACTCTCCCGTGTTTAGTTTTACAATATTTTTAAATCCTTTGGTAACATCATCAGTTAATTTATTATTATTTAACTTTGAAATTATTTTTATACACTTGCACCTTATCTCCGGCCAATTAAAACCTTCTTCGATCGTCTTCTAGGCGAGCATCAATCTCCGGTCGTCTTCTCCGATAAACCCCGCCACTCCATTGAACACCAACTATCGTCAAACAACACCCACGTTCCCAAGGTCGAATCAACTTCAACATCCCACAAGTAGTCGACCGTACCTTTCTCCTCCCTCTTCATTTACACAGTCAACTCTCCCTTCAATCAGTCCTCACAGTCAAGCTCACCGTAACCATCAGGTTAGAAACTCCAGTCAGTCTATACCTTAAATCAGTCCTTCGAAATTAAATTATTAGGGTTCCTATATGCATTGTCGGCTCTGGGCGTTGTGATAGAGTGGGAGAGGGGGATTTCCGGCGTCCGAAGCCCTCACGCAGCTGAGTCACGTGCTCATTTCGTTGGGCTGGCGTCAGTGTTCAGCATCTCGCCGTCGCCTCCCTCCTTGTTGTCTCTCTCATTCTCGCCTGGGTTTCGACAACAAAGAGGCTCATCGACCTCCGGCCCCGACACGACCTCCGCCTCCATCGACGCCGACCCATGCTCCCACGACCTCAATGGCGGTGCTTTCCAGCGCCGGTGGTGGTGACAGGACAAGGCAGTCGGAGGGAGAAGGGTAGAAGAGAGAAATTTAAATTATTTATTTATTTTTAAAGGGTATTTAAGTAATTACAATGGCAAAATTAAAAAAACTAGTAGATGACGTCAATGAGAGACCCCATAGTATAATAAATAGAGGGACTACAAGATCATTTTTTGAAAATCGAGGGACGCTAGAGGTAGGATGTTGGAACCCCAGGGACCTAAGAGTATTTTATCCTTTATTTTAATTTTATATTTGGAACCAAAAGTATAATTTTGATATTAATTTATATCTCTTTTGAAAAAGCATGTTGAAGTAAGATTTTAATAAAAAATTACTCACAGTCCTTTTTAGTTCAACGAATACTATCGTTTTGGAAAGAAATTTAATTTCCGAACTACTAATGAAAGTGAAACCGTTTACTTTCTAAAATTGGTTCCAAACAAATAGATCAAATAGAAATTTATTTTCGGGTTTCTAGAAAAGCTATTAAGCAAAATTTCGAGTTGAAATTTAGTGAATGAAATTGATTCTATTGTAAAAGTTGTAGTGCTCAAATCTAAATTACCATGTCGTGTTTAAAACAGCTCTGTTCTGGCAAGAGCATGGATCGAGAACCCGCATCCATTAGGATGGTCTCAAGTACTGAAGGCATTCGGCAGTCTGGTTGCAATAATGGCTGCCGTTTCCTATAATTCTGCCATTAATCAACTGTTTGACCTCGAAATTGACAGGTTAATTCTCTCGCATATATTTAGTTCGTGCTTTCTTCGTGAATAATATTTTTTTTATAGAAATACCCTGCCTAAATATATTCATCAACCTAAGTCGAGAAATCGTTGAACAAAAGACCTCGTAATTCCGAGGGCGGATATCGCACCCAATAAAACAAACCAAGTCTCTCCCTAGATCGAGTCATAATCTAATTGGCCACTTCATTTGCCCTTCGCAGAGTATAGCCGAGGGTACATAAAGGGGCTTGCCTAATAGACCTAACAACTAACAAAGCCTAATTCTCAACCCGCCAATCTATCGACCTAGAAAAACCATTGACAAAATCAACGGCCACTTTACAATCAGATAGGATATGGACCGGAGAACTAAGGTAGCTAGACAACACTAAATTGACGGACAATTGGATTGCCATCAACTCCGCCTCCAGAGCAGAGAGCGAAAGTGTTCTTAGATCTTGACCATTAATGACATGGCATGAGTGCCAGCAGAGAGTTTAGCTCGCATCCAAGCATCGTCACAATTGATGAGCAGGGACTCTGGTTGAGGAGGTTGCCAATGCGGGAGCTGGGTAACTTCAACATTGGAAGTATGTGGGGGTCCTTAAGCAGAAAGCAATTCCTTTCAGCCATGATAGGCCTTCTTGTAGGTCTGCTACAGAGAACTCATTACGTGATTTCCACACCTGCCAACATATGAAGACCGCTAGTGAGAATAGCTCTATATGCTGAGCAGCCGAGAGGGTCAAAATAATATAGGTCAGCTAAGTTTTGAAACACGAAATCATTCAGAAGTAAACATTGAAGCCCAACAAGCTAGCAAACCAAGTTGTCCTGGTATGAGGACAATAAAACATCATATGGACAACACATTTAGAATCGATATTACGCAACATACAAACATTATTACTTCCTAGGTTTCTTTTAAACAACACTATAGCAGTAGACAAGGAGTTAGTAGCCAATCTCCACAAAAAATTCTTAAGCTTAAGAGGCACATCAGCCTGCCAAACAGCCTTCCAAAATGATCTATCTCAAGTTCCTGCATCAGAAGAAGAAAGAATATTAGCAATGTCAAGAAGAGTCAAATAGCCAAGCTTACCAGAGTAGTTTCCATCATTCGCTTTAGTCCATATCCTTCTATCTGCAACATGGAGTTGTGGATGCTTCAGATTGAGGATAGCATCCCTTTCCTACAGAGTAAACAGATTAGAAAGCAAATTATAATCCCAAGAGTTGGACACAGAGTCAATCAAATCCTTAACAACATAAACATGGCACAGATCAGGTTTCGCAGAGGAAACACTTTTATGAAGCAAAGCAGGGACCCATTGGTATGTCCAGGGATTGATAGAACAACCATCGCCAACCTTTTAAATCATGTCGACCTTAACAATTTCTTTTCCAAAATGGAGGCTATGCCACATCCAAGAACCTCTTCTTCCTTTAGCAGCCTGCAAGAAGTCGGTTCTAGGAAAATACAAGCCTTTTAAGATTTTAGCACATAAGAGATCCGAATTGTTAAGGATCCTCCAAGCTTGTTTACCAAGTAGGGCATTGTTAAGCAGTTCAATCTCTCTGAATCCTAGCCCATGTTTAAATTTAGGCTGAGCCACCTTATTCCACTTCAACCAGTGAATTCCTTTCCTTTCCTATCCACTCCTTTTTCCACCAGAATCTTGCGAGAATGTCTTTAAGCTTATAGCTGAAAGACTTAAGGAATTTAACACATTGCATAGTATAGATGGAAATAAAGGATAATATAGCCTTAATCATCTTTCCTCTGCCCGCCATGGACAACATTTTTGCTTCAAAGATTGAGCCTATATGCATCACTCTATCTTCGCGAATACTATCCGATATTAGAATAGTCATTATGTTAATCTTAGAGACTTCAGAGCACTTCTCTCGATGATTCTTTTTGTGCGCTATATCACAATCGTTTAAAATGTATATTTTACTATAATAAAAGAGACCTCCTTTTTTGGTGGTTTGGTGCTACACCATGAAAATGTCAAAAACTACTCCTGAACTCTAAACCCTAAACCCTAAAACCCTAAACCCTGAAACTCTAAACTCCTAAACACTAAATTTGAAACCCGAACCCCAAAAAGCTGAACCACAAACCCCGAACCCCAAAATATCAAACCCCAAACCCCGAACCCCAAAATCCCAAAACTCTAAACTCCGAACCCCAAATCCAAAATCCCAAACCCAAACCCTAATACCCTAAAACTCAACCCCCTAACCCCAAAAGCCTAAAATGACAAACTCCAAACCCTGAAATCCCTAATCCCAAAATGCCAAATGCCAAAACTCCCAAACCCCAAACCCAAAACCCCAAAATTCTAAAATCCCAAAATCCCAAACCCCTAAACCCCAAACCATAAACCCCTAAACCCCAAAATGCCAAACTCCAAAACTCCAAACCCTAAACCTGAAAATCAAAAACCTCAACCGTGAACCCTGAACCCAAAATCCTAAACATTGACCCTAACACCCTAAAATGTTGAGGTGTCATACAACTGTCCACAATAATGTATTCATCCATAGGATCCCATTGAATTGACTAGACAATCTTGAGATGCCGTATAAGATGATACGCAAGTTATTTTCGATATGTATGCATTTTGCATGTACGACCAACAAAACACCAGGACAAAAAATAAAAATATCGGTATTTATCTGCTTGAGCATGTCTCCAGTAATGTGCAGTTGCACATTGCACATTGCCTATTCAAGAGGTGTTTCAAGCATGAACACTAAGATGTTAGTTAATAGAAGTGATGTTGCTGAAAAAATTAAAACATTTACAAAAAAAGTCGTGTACAAAGAAATTCTTATGGCATCTTAGGTAAATAAAAAAAAAGTGTAATTAAATATGTAAGAGAACATCTTATTCATGTACATTAAAAAAAATAAACGGTATATTTTGCGGATTTTGAAACAGAACGGCACTCGTATCGCGCGTTCATCTTTGCTAGTTATAATAGATTTAATAGTATTAACTGGTTAAGACTTGCAATACACACACTATCGATATTTTTTAAAAGGCAAATGTATTAATAATTGCCATGGTATATACAATCAACTTAGTGTGGTATTCCTCCTGTCATGGAGCCAAACAGGGTTGACCGCCGCCTCGTCAAAACACTATCGATATTCTTTGGAGGAATGCCGATAAATTTTCAATGAAATAATTAAACTATGTTGTTAAATCACAAAAAATAGAGTTATTTTTCTCTTTATTTTTTTTAAACAGTCAAATTTCATTTCTAAAATCTTATCCATGCGGAAATACAATAAACACCCGAGGAGCAAACAGTTGCACAAGGGAAGCAAATGAATTACAACTAATCTCAATAATGGGTAGTCAAGAAAAAACGTCAATAAGAAGAAATGATAACCCCACGAACTACTACCGAAAAATCCAGTGTAAAAAATCTTTGTTTTTGAAAAGTATATGGTATTATTAATCCCAAAAGTATTCAAAAAAGAACAAGGAGCAGTGATTGCAAGGCAAGCAACCAGCCAACTCGAGTTCATACTAGTTTCAAAATTTCTCCAGACAACACCAGTGTAAAAATCTGTGTCACGGAAAAAGTGTGCCCGAGCGTTATGCGCCGTGTACGCACCTAAGACTACCCACATCAGCAACCCATCCAATCCAGGTCACGGAATAAATTATTAATTTCTCTCTCTTCCATACCCAATTCCTACCCAATCCAATCCACTTACATATTTTCTACCCACATCAGCAACCCAGTTCACAGAATAAATTATTAATTTCACTCTCATCCACATATTATCTACTCTGATTTATTTAGATTAAAATTATATATTACAAAAATAATTATATTTTCAATAACACGATTAAATATTATGATTAAGTCATAAAATTATAAAAGCAAAAATTGAAATACTAAATTAGATAAAAATAATTTAAGGTACAAATGATAAATTACGAATATGAAGTTTTCATATTACAAATACAGGAATTTCAAATTACATAATTAATTATCGTTTCCAAATTTTTGCCAAAATATGCTCAATTATATCACTTTTCAAAGCGTTATGAGCTTCTCTATTGCGAAGTTGTTCTCTAGCAGTCATGTAGGTGGATAGATTTCCGATGCGTTCAGTAGAGAACTCAAAAATTTCTTCATTGTCATCTTCATTACAGAATTCAGCCGGATCATGATAACGGAGATATGTGTCTCGTTCATCCTCTACTATCATATTGTGCAATATGATGCAAGCCTTCATAATTCTTCCCATTAACTCATTGTCCCAAAGAAGGCATGGACGTCGAATGAATGCAAAATGAGCTTGTAGAACTCCAAATGTGCGTTCCACTTCCTTCCTAGCAGCCTCTTGATGTTCAGCAAATAATTTGTGCTTTAAGGTTGAAGGAGATGTAATGGACTTGACAAAAGCAGCCCATGTGGGATATATTCCATCAGTGAGATAATATGTCATATCATATTGTCGATTGTTGACGACATAACTCACTTTTGGTGCTCTACCTTCCAAGACATCACTAAAAACAGGAGATCGTTCCAGTACATTAATATCATTGAGAGTACCTGGTGTTCCAAAGAAAGCATGCCATATCCATAAGTCATATGATGCAACTGCTTCCAGAATTATTGTAGCCTTTCCACTTCGTCCTGCATATTGCCCAGCCCATGCATTGGGACAATTTTTCTATTCCCAGTGCATACAATCAATACTACCTATCATACCTGGGAATCCACGTTGTTCCCCAACGTAGAGTAGTCTTGCCAAATCTTGTGCGTTGGGCCTTCTCAGGTACTCATTTCCAAAGCAGAAAACTACACCATCTACGAACTTAATGAGGGCTTGCCGTGTTGTAGATGCACCCATTCTCAGGTATTCATCAACGACATCAGTTGATGTTCCATAAGCTAACACTCTTATGGCTCCGGTATATTTATGCATGCCTGTCAGACCAAGGGTACCTGCAGCATTTGTACGTTGTTGAAAATATACGTCATTGGCACTAACCGCCTCCACAATGCGAAAGAATAATGATCTTTGCATCCGAAACCTTCTCCGGAAGACCTCAGCTGAATACGTTGGCTCGTCACCAAAATAGTCATTCATCAAATGCTCCTCACCAACTCTTCGTTCCCTATTGACATATCGCCTTCGCCTTGCCGGCGGTGGATCTCCAAGGATCAGACTAGGATTGACTACGAACGCATCTTCAAGTAAGTGATCAATTCGTCGATTCTGTTCTCTTCTTCGTGCTTTTCATTCATCAACAACTCTAGTGAATGCATCATTATCACTTGAATCTGAATCTGATATATTTTCACTGTGAGACATTTGTGAAGAGAATTATGGGTATGGGTTGGATTTAAGTTTGTGATGGTCACCAATATATATAGAATAGATACGAGACAAATTATCATAATTGTGGGTGTGGGTGTGGGTGGATGACAAAGGTGAAGTGACAAATTATATTAATTGTGGGTGTGGGTGTGGGTGTGGGTGGATGACAAAGGTGAAGTGACAACACAATAGGTACGAGACAAATTACATTAATTGTGGGTGTGGGTAGGGGTGAGCAAATGGACCGAAAACCGTCAAACCGAACCAAACCAGACCGAAAAAACCAGACTGGACCATACCAAAAAGAAAAACGGTCCAGTCCGGTTCACATTATATAAGAAATTCAGTTTTCCGGTCCGGTCCGGTCTGGTCCAGATCTGGGTTTTGTCCGGTCTGGAACTCATCCTTTGTGTATTTTTTCTCGGCCCGGTCCGATTTTAGACCGAACTGAAATGTCTGGTTCGGTTCTGGTTTGAACTAGAGTAGAATCCGGTCCGGTCCGGTTTGCGATATCCCAAAAAATTCTGTTTTGGTTCGGTCTGGGTTTTCTCGGTTCGGTCTGGTTCGGTCACTATGCTCACCCCTAGGTGTGGGTGTGGGTGGATGACAAAGGTGAAGTGACAACACAATAGGTACGAGACAAATTACATTAATTGTGGGTGTGGGTGTGGGTGGATGACAAAGGTGAAGTGACAACACAATAGGTACGAGACAAATTACATTAATTGTGGGTGTGGGTGTGGGTGTGGGTGGATGACAAAGGTGAAGTGACAACACAATAGGTACGAGACAAATTACATTAATTGAAGAACATATTATAAGAAATGAAGAACAAATTACAATAATTGAAGAACAAATTAGAAGAAATGAAGAACAGATTACAACTAATCAGTTTCCAAACAATCGAGCTATTAGACAACTCTTTAACTCTTCATCTTCTGGGAATAAATGCTGTTTTGAAATCAAAGCAGTCAACATGATTTTATCCAACTCCTTATTCTTCCTGGCCTCCCTTTTTTTCCTCCAGTTGTTGTTGCATCTCCAATGTCTTCATCAAAATTTCATTTTCATTATCTCTGGTTATTCTCATCTCACGAAGTTCTGCTGCAACATCATTAGATGCTTTACCTTTTCTTTTCCTTTTTTTGGCAGCATCTCTGCCCATACAGCGGGAAAGTGTTGCAGACCTGGTGATTGGATCTTCTGAGTTAGATGAGATTGAATAATCCCCTTCTTCGGTATTCTTTGACCTCTTCGAGCTCCCAGCACTTTCTATTTCTTCCTCCTCGTTCTGCGGAGGAAAATTTGTTGCAGCGCGATCTCCTTCTTCAATTTGCCATTTGGGAGATTTACACATAACTTCATTAAAAACAACAAGGTCAATAAATTTTTTTCCACCTTTTTTTTCATAAAGTGCTTGAGCTTCGGCCTCAACATCTGCCTCGCTCATGCCGCTCCGTTTCCTTTTCAGTGCTTCTCGGTAGACACCGACCCACCTTGTTGCATTTTCATTAAGTCGTTTATAACGACCTTTTATTGCTGGCACATTTCTTGCATGGATCTCTTCCGGTTTTTCTGCTTGAGCTTCATGGTACAAATCACTCACTCGAGACCATAGCGAGGCACTCTTCTGATTTTTTCCAATAACACTATCTTCGCTACAGAAGATGTAAGCTGACATTAGGGCAATGTCTTCTTTGACACCCCAATTAATTAGTGCAGGCTTTTTAGTTTTAACCTGGCTAGCTCCATCGAAGGATAAGTGTTGTGGAATATTTTGGGGGGGTTGGTGTCGGAACGATGGCATTTGGGAAAGATTTGGCAAAAATTGAGAGGTATAAAATGGTGGAGAGTTCGAATACTCTCCAGAATTTAGATAAGATGAAGGATTATAAGATCCGAATGAGTGATA
Source organism: Hypericum androsaemum (assembly GCA_963995505.1). Classification (NCBI taxonomy): domain Eukaryota; kingdom Viridiplantae; phylum Streptophyta; class Magnoliopsida; order Malpighiales; family Hypericaceae; genus Hypericum; species Hypericum androsaemum. The sequence continues at coordinate 20,056,936 of OZ023186.1, forward strand.
ATTTGAAAAATTAGGATCATTTGGATCCATAATAGAAATAATATAATATAGATAATTTATAAGAAGAGATTATGTAGTGAAAGAAGAGAGAATTTTAGATGGTATATGAAAATATGTTAACATTGGACTCTATTTATAGAGATACAAACAAAATTTAATAATTTTTAAATTATTTTTTAAATTTATTACTAAAGATAAGCTAACCACAAAAATTTTATCCGAATAAATCTATTTTTACGAATAATATTATGCCAAGTGAAAATAACTAGATAGTTAGATTATTGAAAAAAAAATGGCCAACCAATCCGCTCGGGAGCGGGATTGGCTGGCCAATCCGCTCGGCCGAGCGGGATTGGCTTCTAATCAATTTTTTTATAGTAAAATAATAGCCGAGCGCTCGGCGCTCGGCATTGCTGTACGTGGTCTAAGCAACACCCTAGAATTATTTTCCTCTTTATTTTATATTTATATATTTTTTGTCAGGATTAACAAACCCGATCTACCGATAGCATCTGGTGATTTGTCTGTACAAGTGTCATGGTTGCTAGCGGCAAGTTATGCGGCGGTCGGATTTACCATCGCCGGAGTGATAAATTATCGTCCCTACACTTATGCTCTTTTAAGTGTATACTAGTTGGGAACGTTATATTCTGCCCCACCATTTAGCATGAAGAAATCTTTTCTGGGAGCCTTCGTCATCAATACCTTGGTATGTAATCAAATCTTTATTATCTTGTTTTCGGACTCGATTACATGTCTAGTAACTTTTCGAAAAGTTTTGATTCATCCATTGATGAATCCATGGGTCAATTATGTTTACTTATTGTCCTTCATTATTATTATTATTATTATTTTAAGATGGGGGGATGTTTTGGAACTTTGATATCCATTTCGGCTACGAGCGCCACCTTAGGGCTTCCATTTGGGTTAAGGTAATTTCACTTCCATTATTTTTATATATATTTCTGCTGTTTTAATCAGACAATATATAAGAAACATTTTGCAACGCCTGTACCCATCGTGATATTATTCGAGTCTAATCACGCTTAGTTTTAGAATTTTTTCATAATATTTGTGAGAAAAAGAAAGTGTATTTTGGTACTATGGATGGAACAATCAAATCACTTAAATTTTTAATATGTTTTGAACGAGTATTATATGTTGCAGACCAATATATTTAAAATATGATCTTTAGTTCTAGTTTATCCAATTGGACCCAGAAATTGATCATTCAATTCAGTATTCATACAATACTATTTAACTCAATATATTTTTTCAGTGTTAGAACTGATCATATCACAATATTGTATAATTCAATATTCTCAGTATTAGCACTTGATTTTTTCCTTCCCGTAATTTAATATATTGATGGTAAAAATTTTCCATAATTATAGTCCATATCAAGGTTGTCAAAATTGGGATCCCACTAAAGATCATTCGGGCATAAAAAAAGTGTAGATCGTAGAATCGTAACACGGATCGTAAGATCCACCAAATAGACAAAATTATAGAAATAACTAAGATTAATAATCTTTTCATAAACTTTTATCTAATGACCAATTTTTTTCCATAAATTTACACACAAAAATCTCACTTCAATACATTTTTAATGGTAATACACTATGTATCTATAGATTACATAATGTGATTGACGAGCAATAAATAAAATAAAATAAATATCAAAATTGATTTAAAAAAAATAAGTGGCAAAAAATTGGTAGGATAAAAAATATGGGCAAATTACCCTCACATCCATGTACTTTGGTCAGCCTCCCCCTAGGGTCCCTGGATTTTGGAAAATGATTGTCCCGTCCCTAAGTTTTGATGATAATAGACTCTCGGGTCCCTAGAACCGGAATATTCCATATTCTCTGGCGAACCCCCACTTAAAAAGACAAAACTACCCCTCACACTTAATTTTTTTTAAACCCTCCTTCTCATCCCCTTCATCTTCTTCAACTCCCCTCTTCTTAAACTCACAGAAATCAAAATCAAAATCTACCTCCTCTACGGCCCCTCCGGCACCGGTAAATCCACGTTCGTCGCCGCCATGGCCAACTTCCTCCGGTATGACGTCTACGAGGTCGACCTCACGCGCGTCGCCGACGACGCCGACCTCAAGCTCCTCCTCCTCGAGACCAGGTTCTGGGCGGTTATCCTCATCGAGGACCTAGACCGGTTCATCTCCAACCACGAGATGAGGGCGCCGGCGGGGACTAGAGTTACCCTGGCGGGGGTACTGAGCTTCATGGACGGGATCCTGAGCTGCTGTGCGGAGGAGAGGGTGATGGTGTTCACAATGAATAGCAAGGACCACGTGGACCCGACGCTGCTCCGACCGGGCCGGATCGACGTCCACATCCACTTCCCGTTGTGCAATTTTTTAGCCTTCAAGACGATGGCGAGCAGTTACCTCGGGGTCAAGGACCACAAGCTATTCCCCCAGGTGGAGGAGATCTTCCTCGCCGGCGCCGCCCTAACTCTGGCGGAGATCGGCGAGCTCATGATCGCCAACCGCTCCTCCCCGAGCTGCGCTCTCAAGTCTTTCATCAACGCGCTCCAGACCGAAGGCGAGTCTCGGTCATGCCGGAGGAAGCCGTTGCCGCCGGTTCACGACCCCGACGACCACTCCGGGATCTTCTCCCGGGACGGGGTCAACGCGATGGGGAAGGACATTAAGGTATAAACTCTCTTTATTTCTATTTTATTATTTCTTTCGATTTTTTTCACCTTCATCTTCTCAACGAGTCGGGGTACGAGTTTTTGGTCAGAGTATGGGTCGGGTTTGTGTGGAGGGGAAGATGGCTTGATTTTTTTGTTATTTATTTTTTTGTCTCTAGGTTAATTTTGATTTCTGTGAGTTGAAGAAGAGGGGAGTTGAAGAAGATGAAGGGGATGAGAAGGAGGGTTTTAAAAAAAAATTAAGTGTGAGGGGTAGTTTTGTCTTTTTAAGTGGGGGTTCGCCGGAGAATATGGAATATTCTGGTTCTAGGGACCCGAGAGTTTATTATCATCAAAACTTAGGGACGGGACAATCATTTTCCAAAATTCAGGGACCCTAGGGGGAGGCTGACCAAAGTACAAGGATGTGAGGCTAATTTGCCCTAAAAATATAGATTTAAATAACTCTAAAACTATTAATCTCAGAGATATTAATTAATAGAAATTTGATTATTAATTTCTGGGCTCAACAATAATCGTGTCATTTTAAGCATTTTAGTCAATCAATAGTTATCCGAATAATATATATTATTAAAATATTAAACGAAGGATAACCTCTTATCCTTCTCTCTCCCCTGGAAGCGTTGAGAAACATTCATCGCTCCAACTCGGATCTCAGGATCTTAAGAGTTAACTCGTAGATCTCAGGATCTTAGGAGTTATCACTCAGATCCCACAGATCCTGCTCGACTCCGGATCTTGTACAGGCTCTGACTCGTTTTGCCCATGGTGAATCGTAAAATCCTAAGATTCCAGGAGTTAACTCTAGATCCTAACAACCTTGGTCCATATATAGCAAATTGACCTGTTGATACGTGGATAAAATTACGCTCACATTAATGGCTAAAATAAATAAAAATTACCTACGATCATGGGAACGTTATATTTTCCATTAATAATAATTGTCTACAATCATGAGATCGTAATATTTTAATTACCTATGATCATGTGATCATAATATTCTCTTTTGATGATAATGAAGATTATAAATATAAGATAATTTCGAAGTCCCTAAGCTCACTCACACATTAGCATACCAACTTCAACTTGGAGTGAGAGCAAGAGCTTAGAAGAACCATGGTCGCCGGAGCCGGATGTCGCCGGAAAATGCAACAATGGTGGGAGGTAATTCGATCCTTTTCACTTCCGCTTTTACGTGTTCAAGTTGTCTAGAACACATTATTGTACATGATCTGAATATGTTCTTGACAACATGAACACGTAAAAACGGAAGAAAAAAAGATCGAGTTACCTCTCGCCATTGTTGCATTTTCCGGCGACCTTCGTCTCCTGCTCCGGTGAGTTTTCTTGGTTCTTTCAAGCTCTTGCTCTCACTCCAAGAATATATTCATTCAAATATTAATCTTTCAATTTTTTTCACTCTTTTGACGATTACTTTTTTTTTCGGTTACCTACATACACCTATTTTGACCATAATTTATATTGTCTTTGCAGTTTTCCAGTGTTATTCCTCATGATCTTCGCGACAACGAATTGCGCAGCGATTGCCATTCTAAAAGATTTGTCTGATGTTGAAGGTGATCGAAAGGGAGTCTTTCTAACGTTTAGTTGATAAATGTTTACAAGTTTCACCTATTCTATTTAATAATAATGTATACACCAGTATGAGTTATCCTGGTTGTTAAGGTCTTGCTTTCAAACTTAATTAAATAACTATTGTTTAAGTAGGGTGTGATAATAATCGAGACATGTCGCGGGATTCAACAGATTTGTTGATTCGACTTTTCTTTTGTTTAAAGATATAATGTACCGACTATTCCAGTAGCCATTGGCGTTAGAAATGCTGCTCTCATCGCCTTTGTGATCCTATTGCTGAATTATATTGGTGCCATCTTGACGCCTATCTTCATGCCCCAAGTAAAATTATTCCTTTGTAATTTTATTTTATTAACTTTAGTGAATCCTAAAAAAGGAGTGCTAATTTTGGTCAAAATAAAAAAAATGTCGTGGTTTGAAAAGAAATTATTAAAGTCTACTGAAAAATCCCACAAATTTATAAACTTGAACTCTTGTTTCTATAACAGGTATTCCGACCCAGTGTTGTGATACCCTCGTTTACTATTCTAGGGTTATGCTTAATTTTCCAGGTACGTATTTTCGAGAATGTATTCGATCAAATTAACTATTCATGAATATAAAAAAATATTGAGTGGACTAGATGATTCAACGTACTGATTTTGATTCTTGATTCTTCTCTCAGATCTGGAAGTTAATAAGGGTAAATTACAAAAAGGTACGTCTTTTTTATATCCATGGCTTGAGAAATTGCATCAATATATATTTATATAGTATAAGGTTTCATTCTACGTATACTATCTCAATTCAGATAAAATACTCTTGAATCTATATGATTAGTCATATTATATTCTATTTTGCCCTTTTTTTAAATACGTTAGTTTTTTCATGAATTTGGATCTTCTCCAGTTTTTTTTGGATATAAATCTCTGAATCATAAATAATTTAAAAATCAAAATAAAATCAAAATTTTAAGAAATAAAATAATAGAAAATTGCAAAAATAAAGTAACAGTCTAGTAGTAGAATATAACAAATCACAAAGTCTATTGAGATTATCACTTTGTTAGTTAAATAAATGATAAAAATATTTATATCGTCTTAAGATTTTGGGTCGGATATGAAAATCGAAAAAAATATTATCTTCATTAACTTTAGATACTTTGGAATATTCCAATTTCAATGGTCACCCTTTAGTTGCCTCACATAAAGGGGAAAAAAGTAAATATGGATATGACTTATGAGTTTTATCTTTTTTTCGAGATAGTTAAATAAATGAATTCGTTGACTTTGCAGGAAGCAAGTTACGACTTCTACCAGTTTCAATACAAACTAACGTTTCTGGCGTACGTCATATTTCCTTTTATCTAGAGGATGCCAGGAGAAAAATTTCTGAGTTTTATGTGTTAAATATTTGATAAAAATAATTTGTTATTTTTATTCGTTCTACTAGACTTAAATGTATATTAGTTGGCACAGTAAATGTGTGATATCAACCAAAAAGTCTACGTGAATAATGTGCACATATGTGACATGTAACAATATTTCTTTTGTTAAAAAATCCTTGTCATTTACATACTTTTTTGGGCAATAATGTTATTTATGTTCTTTAATAGCCGGTTATAGATCACTTTGTTGATGTTAGCCTTTTGGAGAAATTTCAATATTAATTAGAGATGAGAGAGGATGAAGAATCAAAATGGTGCATGCTTTGAAGGCCCAGACTCGGTCTGTATTAGGCCCAGCAGGACTGTTCGGACCATGCAAAAAAGGTCTGCGCGTTTAGTGGCATTGTTGTATGAAACCTGAGTGGAATATTCAGTTAGTTTGAGTGAAGAGCGTTGAAAATATTTCGAGAGTTGATCAGATTCCCAATAAATTCAACAATTCAACAGTCTTTTTATTTTTACTTTGTATATGTTTCTTTGGTTTTTTGCATGATCAATCTTATGTATTGGGATGGAGGATTTTTATCTCCTTTGGGGGTTCTTGTATCCGGGATGGAGGGTTCATTTTGTATATATTAGTTACAGTATTAATAAAATAACTTCACTTATCAAAAAAAAAATTGGATATGTTCCTTTGTTTGTATAATAATAAAATTTTTACCTCTTCGCCAAAAAAGACTTAGCAAATAACAAGTTAGGTACCATCGTCGAAGTCCCTCGAGCGACGACAATTTTGTATATCTTTTTTTATAAGACAATTTTGTATATCTTTTTTTATAAGACAATTTTGTATATCCTTAGCAAACTTAGCAAACCTCTGTTGTATATTTTGTATATCCTTTGTGAAGAGGCCAATCTATTAATACAAATTATTTATAAAAAAATTGTAAAAAATCTGTCAGCTTATCTCCATTAAATTTTAAATTGGATACCAATATGTTAAATCATAATTTGTCTGAGGTGCGTGTTATTAGTAGGATCCTGGCCAAGATGAATTGAATAGATTCGATACAGAAATCTAGAAAAGCCTCGTCACATCGAAGTATTATGGAGATTCACCAGGCCCTTCATTTTACTTGGAGCAAGTGTTAATTACCTGTAAGTCGTAATTATTTATCAACTTATAAAGCAATATTTTAATGCCAGTTATGATCTTCATGAATATGATGCTTCAGAATTCATTAATAAAATCACCCATTTAATAACTTGGATTCTTTTACAGCTTATTTGAAGTCTAGAGAAAAAAAAGTATTTTATTTTCGTAGTCAAAGTAAATGAAATTTATTTCAATTTTATGTTTGGAACCAAAAGTATAATTTTGATATTAATTTATACCTCTTTTTAAAAAGCAGGTTGAAGTGAGATTTTAATATAAAAATACTCATAGTCCTTCAACGAATACTATCATTTTGGAAAGAAATTTAGTTTCCGAAGTATAAATCAGATTAGAATTCATTTCCGAGTTTTAAGCTATTAAGGAAAGTTTCGAATTCAAATTTGGTAAATAAAATTAATTATATTACAAGAGTCGTAATGTTCAAATTTAAATTAATCGGACAGTTATGTTGTTGCAAGAGCATGAATCGAGAAGCCGCATCCACTGGGATGGTACTTGAAGGCATTGGACTGTCTGGTTGCTATAATGGCTTCCGTTTCCTATAATTCCGCCGTTAATCAACTGTTTGACCTCGAACTCGACTGGTAAATTCTCTCGCATATATTTAGTTCGTGCTTTCTTCGTAATACTACCTAATATTTTTAATAGCCATTATGTTAATCTTAGAGACTTCATAGTACTTCTCCCTCAATAATTCATTTTGTGCGCTATATCACGGTGGTTTAAAATGTATACTTTGGGAACATTATATTCTGTACCATTTAGCATGAAAGAAATCTTTTCTGCGAGTCTTCGCTATCAATATCTTGGTATGTAACCACAACTTTATTATTATTATTTGGTATGTCCCACGACGCTGCTCTTGTGCTTTTTTGTTCGGACTCTATTCTCAAGGCACTCCAGTCAAGTCTATCTCCTCTTCTCCAACTACTCTACGGTGCTCTTTCTCCCGTCCCCGGTCAACCCTTACGGGCACCGCGTCACGGGTCTCAGGCGGTTATTGATGCAATCGGGATTGATAGCACTTCTTTGTTGAACGAGGGTGTGGCTGCTCTTGGTGGTTCCTCTTCAATCCAAAGCTCTGCATCCTATGCGGATTGTGCTCGGAAACCCATCGGGGTTTGGACCTGCTCAGGTAATTTCATTAAACCTATCATCACTAATGATCAAGCTATGGTCGAACTGAGCCCCAAAAGATCTGCTTTTTTGAAAAGTTTGGTGATCGTGCTTTGATTGGGCGGCTAATCATGCCAAAGGGCTCGAAGCCTTGTTCATCCTATGACCTTCACTGTTCGGTTGTGAATTGTTGAAAAATCCAGAGTTGCAGGATGCTCCCACTTGGATTAGGGTATTTCAGGTTCTAGTTCTTGACTGAGCAAGATAGGAATACGGCTTGGTCTTCTTCGACTTGGAAGTTGCCACAGGGGTGCCTCTACTTGCAGCCTTGGACTCCATGGTTTAAGCCTACTCGGGTTGTCTCGACGGTGGCCAAAGTTTGGGTGCAACTTGAAGGCCTAGGGTGGTAGCATGTGGCTACAGATATTGTGTTCGGTTTGGTTGTAGCTATAGACAAGCCTATCCGCTTGGATTCTAGTGCACTAAATAGGTTTAATGACGCTATCATTAGAGTCCTTGTCGAAGTTGATATGTCAAAGCCCTTACGGAAAAAGATCTTGCTAAAATTAGAGAATGGAAGTTACATGGTTGATGTGGTGTATAAATACTTGCCTAGTTTATGTGACCACTGTCAGGTTTTTGGGCATGGTCATGCAGTGTGTAGAAAGCTACTTCCTAAGAAAATTGGCTCGGGTGTTTACACTCATAGCGAGATTGCCAAGGACAAGAAGAAGGTGTTAGGCTTGATAGAAATGGGCACAATGATGGTCCAAGCGCATCCTCGAACGTATGGAAGTAAAAGGAGGCATATGTAGGTGTTGGTCTTTATGCTGGAGATGTGCTACCTCATGCCATTGTTGGGGTTGCCTTTCCCCCTTCCTGTGAAGAAGTTTAGGTGAGTGCTTTGCTTGCCCTTGTCATAGTCTTGGAAAAGGAGAGTCATATTATTGTAGGTGAGCCCAATTTTGGTGTGAACTCTTAGGTTGACTGCTCACACATTTTTTAGGCCTTACTAGAGGAAGGCGAGATTGTACAGGAAGCAAAGGAGAATAGGGATGGCAAGATAGTTGATTTTGTTCATATTGAGAAGCAAGTTTGCGTGGACGACGAGACAGACACCAACATGACCGCAGGCGTGGAGACGTCTTGTCTTGTGCTTGCCGAGGATGTCAATAGAGGAATTTCTACTCATGTTGCTAGCCGGGAAGTACAAGATATAGTCCCTAGTGAAGTTGTGGATGTTGCCAACAGGAACTCCGAGCATGACGTGGGCACTAGTCTAGCCATAAATGTGGTTACGATTGAGACCAACAATGCCTTTGATGCCCTATGTGATAAGGAACAGGACGAAGCCGTTGGCGATTCAGCTGCTCAAAACGTGGAAAGTGGTGCCACGTTTTTCAAAACGTAATAGAAAGTCAACTGCCAAGGCTTTATCTTTCTCAATCACCAAGAAGGCTTCAATTCAAAGTGAAACAGTGCTCTTAAGAAGTCTTTTCACTCAGGCAAATCAGACAATTAGATCTCTCTCCCTCGCCACCAAAAAAGGATCAAGCACAGTTTTTAATAGAAAGGGATGCTGCTTCACGAGAAGTAACTGCCCAAATTGGTGTTGACTAGGATGGTGAGCTCACCACGGTGATAAATGTTATCAAGCAGGCTGCTGTGATGCCCAACGATCTTGGGGTGCCTTCTCCTAAATGAACCCTTTGAGGGGATTCCGGATTTGTAATCCACCGGATGGATACTAATCTTCTGAATATTGCGAGATTGTTTATACAATTGACTTTCTGTTCGATTGCACATGTAATCTTGACTTTCGTGCTTAGGTGGATTCCATGGGGATTCTTGTTTCAGGTTGTAAATCCATGTCAACCTTTATTTCTGTAAATATTTATCGCATTCTTAATACAATCTACTTATTAAAAAATATATATAAATATGAATGACTACCTGTAACTTTTCGGAAGTTTTTATCCATCCATGGATGAATTCTGTTTACATATTTCTCTCATCATCATCATCATGATTATGATTATTATTGTTATTTTTTTTAAGATGGGAGGATGCGTTGGAACTTTGATATCCATTTCGGCTGCGAGCGCCACCTTAGCGCTTCCATTTGGGTTAAGGTTATTTCACTTCCACTATTTTTACATAATTTCTGTTGTTTTAATCAAACAATATATAAGAAATATTTTATAACGTCGTGAAACTATTCAGGATCAAGTACGTTTAATCTTTGAATTTTCTCATCGTATTTGTGAGAAGAGAATGTGCACTTTAATGATATGAATAAAACAATCAAATTATTTAAATATTTTTTAATATATCTTGAACGAAGTATTATATTTCGCGAACTAATATATTTGAAACTATGCTCTATAGTCCTAGTTTATCCAATTGGACCAAAAAATTGGTCATTCAATTCAGTATTCATACGATACAATTTAACTCAATATATTTTTAAAGTGTTTTTTTAGTAATTTTTTACACCAATACACTTGTTAGTATTTGAACCATAAATCTCCTTAAATTTGACGACGCCTTCTGTCATTAGTCTACTGATTTTGAACATAAAAATAGCAACCTTACGAACCGCCTGAAATTTGGTCATACCGGCCGATTTGTTTTAAAAAATTACCCGAAAAAATTTAATTCATAAAGTTGAACAAAAAATAAAAAAAATTCACGTTTAGCGAATTGTCTGTTTCCAAGGCACTTCTTCCCAAGATGGCAGCTTTTTTAAATTAATATATGGATAAAAGAGTTTTGATTTGACTAGTAATCTGATCGGTCGAACTAGGTGAAATATGACCAGGAAAAATGAATAGATCGTTTTTCGGGTTGTTTTTTAAACCTTTATTAGAACTGATCATATCATAATATTGTATAATTCAATATTTTCAGTATTAGCACTTGATTTTTTCAATTTAAATATTCATTCAAATATTTAGCTTTTAATTTTTCTCTCTCTTTTGACGATTACTTTTTTTGGTTTACCCACGTACACCTATTTTGACCATAATTTTTAATGGTTCACTATGATCTTCGCGACAACGAATTGCGCAGCTGTTGCCATTTTAAAAGATTTGTCTGACGTTGAAGGTGAGTCTTTTTTTAACCTTTAGTTAGTTAATGTTTACACGTTTCACCTATTCTATTTAATAATAATTATACACCAATATGAGTTATCCAGGTGAACCTAACGAAAGAAAAAATACATTGACGAAGAACCATTGTTTAAATAGGATATAACGATATTCGAGAAATGTCATGATTTTCAACAGATTTATTGACGTGACTTTTTTTTATTTACAGAAATAATGTGCCGACTATTCCAGTAGCCATTGGCGTCAGAAATGCTGCTGTCGTTACCTTTGTGATCCTATTGCTGAATTATATGGGTGCCATCTTGACGCCTATCTTCATGACCCAAGTAAAATTATTCCTTTGTAGTTTTATTTTATTAACTTTAGTGAATCCCAAAACAAGTGTGCTAATTTCGGTCAAAATAAAAATAAAAACGTCGTGGCTTGAAAAGTAATTATTTAAAGTCTACTGAAAAATCCCACAAATTAGTAAACTTGAACTCTTGTTTTTATGACAGGTATTCCGACGCAGTGTTATGATACCCGCATTTACTATTCTAGCGTTAAGCTTAATTTTCCAGGTTCGTATTTTTTTAGTATGTATTTGATCAATATAATCATTTTTGAACATGAAAAAATATCGAGTGGACTAGATCGTATATTAATTTTGATACTTCTCGCAGATCTGGAAGTTAATAACGGCAGATTACAAGAAGGTACGTCCTTTTCATATCTATGGCTTGAAAATTTGCACTGGTCACGTTTTAGTTGCCTCACATAAAGGAAAAAAAAGGTAAATATGGATATGAATTTATCTTTATTCGATATCGTTAACTAAATGAATGGGTTGACTTTGTAGGAAGCAAGTTACGACTTCTACCAATTTCAATACAAACTACTGCTTCTGGTGTACGTCATATTTCCTTTTAGAGTAAATTATTCTCAGGTCCCTAATTTATAGTTTTATTACTCATAGGTCCCTAACTTTCGAAAAGAGTGTATGAGGTCCCTGCTTTTTAGAGAAATGTTGATCTTGGATCCCTGGCTGACGTCAGCACTCGATTTTTCATTTTTTAAATAGAAATGATCAAAATACCCTTAAACAAAAAATTAAAAAATCTTACATTCTTCAAGTTTGAAACACCATTGATGAACACCAAGAACACCATTGATGAACACCAAGAACTCCATATCTTGAAATAAACCAAAATCAAATTACAACAAGCTCCTAAAGCGAGTACTCTTCCATGTGAGCTTCCCTAGAACGTAGCTAGAAGAGGGATTCTGGCGACGAAACAGCTTCTGATTATAGCGAGAAGAGGGGAAACCCAAATCGATTCAAGAAACTAGTCTTCGTCTATGACCTCCCTCCCATGTTCAACTCCGACAGGCTGTGCAATGATCGCTGCTCCTCCCACCTCTTCGCGGTCGAGGTGGCCATCCGCAATGCCCTAGCAAACGACCACGTGTTCAGGACGATAGACCCCTACGAGGCCGACTTCTTCTTCGTCCCTGTCTACGTGTTAATGGGTTTCCCTCCATCTGTCATGCAAAGTCCCTCCTCTCCTCTGCCGTCGACCTCGTCTCCTCCTCGTTCCCCTTCTGAAACCGCTCCTCTGGCTCCAACCACCTCTGCGTCACCTCCCACGACTACGCCGTATGCTTCCACTTCACAGCCCGTACAAAACCCAAATCGATTCAAGAAAACCCTAATATCCAAATTGATTATTGAAAATCACAAATCGAAGGTGCTTGGCTATAGAGAGGAAAAGGGTAGATTACTAGGTTTGGTAGCTAGGATTTTTTGGTCCGGTTGAAATTCATTTGATTACTCGGTTGGTGTTCATGAATTTCTGGGTCGAAGTGTTCTTGGTGTTCAAAGGTTGAGGATGATGCATTTTTTAATTTTTTCAAGGGTATTTTGGTCATTTTCATGCCAAAAAAAATGAAAAATTAAGTGCTGACGTCAGCCAGGGACCCGAGACCAATATTTTTCTAAAAAGCAGGGACCTCGTACACTATTTCCGAAAACCAAGGACCTGCAAAAAATAAAACTATAAACTAAGGACCTGAGAATAATTTGCCCTTTCTTTTATCTAGAGGATGCCAGGAAAGATTTCAAGTTTTACGTGCCAAATGTTTGTTAGAATTATACACTTTTATTCATCCTACTAGATTTGAATGTATATTAATCAGCATAATAATTATGCGGTATAAATTGAAAATTTTTATATGAATAATGTGCACCATAAGTGACATGTAACAACATTTCTTTTCTTTCGAAAATCCTTGTTATTTACATACTTTTTGGGGTAATAATCAAGTTTTTTCAGACCACAAAATGGGGTGAACGGTGTACCGACTTTGCACATAAAAAAGGCAACCTAAATAAATCGTCCAAAATCTGGTTAGATCAAACAGTTAGTTCAAAAAAATGAACCAAAAATTTACGGTTGGTAAGGCTGAAAAAAAAAAAAAAAATTTTCCCCTCCCCATCTCTAATTCTCTCTCCCTGAACCAAAAACGCAAAAAGTAAAAAATCTTCCCCAATCCCCCCCATCTCTCTCTTTCTGGAAGCCAAACAAAGAACCACCCTAAATTAGATTTTCCCCAATCGTGATTTGCCGATTTCTGAAAGGATTAACCTACGGTCCCGACGACAGTTTCTGACGCCCAGTTTCCCCGATTGCTTGCTGCTTCGATTAAGGAGACGTTTTGCTTGCTGTTTCTGTAAAATTCGAGTCCAAGTGAGTGGAAGGATATTCAAACCCGGTTTTTGCTTGATGTTTCTCCGCCGCCTTGGAATTTTTGCTTGATATTCAAACTCGAGTCCAAGTAATTTTTTTGGGCTGTTATCCTCACTTTTGGCATTTGTTCTTTACTGGGTTTTCTTTGTTTAGTTGATGGAGTGAGGAAGGTTTAAGGGGGAACAAGTGTGAAGAGGTGGGGATGAGATCTGGCGTTGTGAAGATGGGTTTATTTTATTGTGAGATATTTTTGTTTCCATTAGAGAGAGAATTTTTTTTTTGGGGAAGGGTGATCTTTTTTTTAGACCAAGGGGAAGGGTGATCGTAGGTATAGAGGGTAGGTTAATAAATGGTATTAAAAATATATTTTTTAAAATAAAAAACTATCAGTTCAACCGGCGTTCCAAGCGGTCGAACCGATTGAAATGTGACCCGAAAGGCAAAGTGGGTTGCTCTCGGGTTGTTTTTAAGAACTTTGGTAATAATGTTATTTCTGTTCTTTAATAGCTGTTTAAAGATATCTTGTTGATGCTAGCCTTTTGGAGAAATTTCAACATTAATAAGAGACGAAAGAGGATGACGACAAAATGGTGCCGGTTTTGATTATGTAATGTAAAATTATGTGAAAGATTATGTAAATTTTAAATACAATTATATTTTTACATTCAGCTTAAAATATTTTTAAAAATAGATCGACTAATTTTTACGCTTATAATCAGGTCTAACTATTTGCCACTAGCAATTTTTCGATGTGATAAACTAAAAAGTTTATGGGCTGGTAATGTTTTCACACACTTATAAAAAATTAGTAATTGAAATTGTACTTTCAAGAAAAGTTTTGATACCACTTTGAAGTTTTGCTCCGAGAAGAAAGAAACTAGGAGAGTTCAACCCTCGTCAATTGCCAGCCCATGGGCCCCAGCCAGCCCAAACCGGGAAATCTCTAAAGATGGGAAATTCTTCGTTCATGAAAGCATTTGGAGGATACTGCAATGGAGCTTAGGAATATTCCGGAAAAAATATTTATACAATAGGAAGAGGATGCATCAGATTTCCTAAAAGTATTATGGAAGTTGCTATTGCATATTTGGTGTCCACAGTTGGATTGGGTGATGCGACTAATAGAGTGAGCAGCATTATTGAGAGTGCGATCTGGACTATCAGGTGAGAGGAAGACGTGTGTGGTTTTAAGCATACGGTTGAAATTCACTAGGGTGGATACTTGAGCATTTTTGGTATTTTACCTGAAATCAAACAATGGTACAATATATAAGATACAATGATACTTCAGAATCACACAATAGTGCAACATGCGACAAATAGTGGTACTTTAACTTCAGACAATGGTACAACATACAATGATATAATATGCGACATACGATGGTATATCATGCGACATATAATGGTACTTCGACGTCCGATTATTGTGCAACATTGTTTAAAATGTAAATTTTCAAAATTGCCACTATATAATCACTGATATTACAAACTTACCATCAAGCGCTGTTCATTTCATGCTGTGCGTATTATACTGCTGGGCCCAGCAACATTGGACCCACATTTAGCGTAAGTGACTAGTGTTAGAGAATTGAAATTTTAATCCATTGATGAGGTTGGCTAGCATAAAGGTGTGTTGGGGTTGAGTCTAAGAGATTAATTAGAATGAGAAATCTAATTAAATATATCTCTTAGGAACTTTGAGGTAATTATAGTGTGGATCACACCAGTTAATTTTGGGTGTCTATGAGATCAATGTGAAACTCGTTGAGAAAGTTTCGTAACGATAAATGACACTTGCGAAAAATCAATTCTCGGTGTGAATGAAAATTGGTTTTGAAGTTATATGGGTTTTACTGGTCGTTATGAATTCGAGATTTATGACTCAAATATCCGCTCATTTATTGACCATGGGGTCTCAAAATTCACCTATAAAATGAGACCTCCTCTTCTCATTCGAGACACGCAACCAAAACTCACATAGAGTTTTATACTCTCCTCTCCCCCTAGATTATTGCATTTCATTCTTTCATAGTGTCGGAGTTCTGCAATCTCCAAAGATCCACAAGGTGTTCAATAGTGCTTCCTATTGATCACGTGATTGTGTGTTGCACCTTGGGCACTTGCTTACCCTTGAGGCCTGAAGCGATATAGGCGAGTAATATGAGCATAAGGACACACGGCTTATTGTGACTTCATCCAGGATTAAATCCGAAGTTCGTGACGATCAAAGAGGAACATTCCATCCGAAGAATCCGATCTCAAAAGAGGTGATATTCCTATAGTTTGGTCAAAACATGATTGTGAATATTTTCTACTATTTTTTTTAATATTGTCCAAATACGTTTCCTATGTATGCTATTTTTATAGGGTTATGTCCAACTACTACATGATAACAATAATAATAACTAGATATAATTTCTAACAAGTGCTTAATTGAACACCAGGTATAACCATTTATTGGAGCTTACACAAATTTCACATATAAAAACATTAAAATTGCCCTCAGAGACTAGAACCCACTTTGATGAACTGCGGATTTCAATGGATTCCCCAAGCACTAAGAAGATAAAATCACGAATCATGAGATTGAAAATGCCACCCAGGAAATAAAGCTTTCACATCCTATCCCAATTTAATTTATTCATTTGTTCGCATCACTTACTCGTCGTTCTGCATTACCATATCTTATTTAAAAAATAGGTCTCTTGATAATATTGTTTTTATACATAATTCGTACAAAAAATTCTTTAAAAAAATTCAAATCTCATAATCAACTTCGTTGCGTAATTATGTCTTAGATTAGATAACATGGAAACCGAATTTTTCTTTCTTGGATTTACTAATTTACATACTATTAATAAGAAAGAGGACCCACACAATATCATATTGCTATTGCTGTCCTCGATTCGGTGGGCGGTGGTGACCCATAATTTATTCCAAAAATCACGGAATTTTTAATTAAAAGGAAAAAAAGTGAAACATGCTACGTTTCAAAAGGAAAAAGCTTTAAAGGAAACTATATAGAGTAAAACAAAGTCAACATTGTGGACCTACAGCCGCTTCCAAATAAATAGTGGCAACAGTCTCTATTCAAACATTTTTTTAGGGGAAATATTTATTAGATCAGACAATATAACTTTAAGCCGGATAAATGTTTTTAAAATGTGGTAAAATTATTATAACAAATATATGACATCAATGTAAATTAGTTATAAAGTTTTGTCTCTGACACTTAATTATGCCTAATATTATGGAAATACACCTCTATAAGTTTTATCATCTCATATAGTTTACTGTTTGGTGGGAAAAGAATAATAATTGCTGAAAATTTATAGTAGTGTATACCACAGCCACCTTAATAGATCATATTCCAACTTTTCATTTCATTATCTCCCCGTCTTTTGTATGGGTTGGGAATAACTTTCTTCTTCACTAAATTTGACCTGGGCATGTGTTGGGAGTGGATTGAGCACGGAGTGAAGGAATCGATTCCGTACGGTTTGGAGTGAAAGGGGATCGCAGTGGCAAGCGTAGTTATGTGATAATGGCAAGTGCAGTTATGTGATAATGGCAAGCGCAGTTATGTGATAATGGCATGTGTATTTTTGACAGTGGCAAGTCCCCGTTGATGATAATGGCGCGCGTGGTTTTTTTCATTTTGGTCCCCCATATTTTAGCATTTTTGCAAAAAGGTCACACTGGCATGCGCAGTTATGTGATAGTGGCATGCACAGTTATGTGATATTGGCATGCACAGTTGTGTGATAATGGCATTTGTATCCGGCCTGCGTTTGTGCGTGGTTTTTTTCATTTTGGTTCCCGTATTTTAGCGCGTTTGCAAAAAAGTCCCCGCGTGTCTTCATTCCGAACGGTTCGGAATCTGAGCATTCCGTGCCCAATCCAGACCCGGCATGTGTTACCCATCTTTCTTTTCCGTAACTTGTGATTCCCCTCCCACTATAGCCATAATTCATAATTTGCATCAGACTTTCGGTTAAATACAACAATTTCGTTTAACAGGCCGTCCAGACTCGAAACGACTTAGTCGAATGTAGGATTCAACAGCTAGATGAGCACCGCACATCGCGTGGTGTTCGATACGCCCTGATAGTTCTTAAAAATTTGAAAAAGAAATTCGATAAAGTACGAGTAAACGGCTGGCGTAACTATAATTCCTCCTCTTTCTTTAAACTTTTTTAAAAAAGGCATCGACGTGTGTTTTATGATTCGACCCAAATAAATTAAAAGGGGGACACGTATAAAATTAGGAGGTGTCCTTCGAAACATGCCTCCTAGCTTTGATTTAATACATCTATTTCTCATTTTTGGAGGTCAAACAAGCCATCGAAAATGACCCATTTACAAGAATAGTGAGATTGAAGATTCTAGGTGGAAAGATTTTTTTTATCTGCCGTTTCAAAATGAACAAATTTCATTTTGATTTGATTTGGTATTGTTTTGTATAGCATGTACATGTGTCTAACTTGGCATATGCATTGAATGGTTTTTTTCTTCTTCTGTAGACTCGGTTGTTATATTCTAAAAATCATAATTATTGGTGGCATTGAAAGGTGAGATTTCGGTATTATTCCAAAACTTCTTGGGTTGGGGTTGTGGATCAAGAGGTGAAAAAAATATTTATCGAAATAATTAGGTACCATAAGTTCAGGATCGGTAGAAAATTTTGGAATTTGCACCGTCCATTTGATATTCTAAGTATTCCAGAATTTATGAGATCATTTTTTATTTGAAAATTAATTTTGGGTTTCTCTATCGATCCCATCCTAAAAGTTATGAAATATAGAAAATTCATGATTCGGATACTACAGATATCCAGCCCTATTTATTAGCCAATATGCCATTATTAACAGAATCGATACCATAATGTACGGAAACTATGTATAGTCTACAAACTTAAATGCAATATCAACCTGTTATTATATCCTAGTTAGTGTAATAAATAATCCAGAGTGGACTAGATCCCTATAAATTAGCAATATATGCTCTAATTAAACTCTTAGATCTCGAGCTCAAATAAGTGGATCAATATTCTTAGCCAATTGTTAAAGAAGTCAACAAATGAACAAGATCCCAGCCATTCTCTTTGGACTTCTTGTATCACGCTATAATAACTATGAGATGGCCGCGCCCATACACGTGAAGTTGTGTTTTTTTAGGGATGTGTTAGTCTGTTAGATCAACCAAATTTTTTTAGTTTGAGTCATACGAATACAACAAAACTAAAATTATTAAGGAGAATTTTGTTATCTTTTTTAGTAACCGGCTAAATTCAAATCTGAATAGTTTTAAAATACTTGAAAGCTCCATTTAAAAGCTAAAACAACTTGATGCAAAAACAAAAAAAAAGTGTGTTGGGTGTTATGGGCTTTCGGGTTCAATCAATTGGGAACGCAGTCACGGATCATTGTTAAATATTTGATATAAGAGTTTCAACACTTCTCACCCAACTTGAGTCTGAATTAGTTAGTTCAGCGAGTCGAATACCAAATGCTATAACCAAAAAACAATTTGATGCAATGTGGGCACAGAGATCGCGGGTGGATTGGCTACGAGAAGGAGATCGAAATACAAATTTTTTTTACCAGAAAGCGAGAAATCGGGGCGTACGGAATAGAATTCTAGAACTGGATGGACCAAATAGACAGAAGATTAGGGGTTGGGCAGCGCTGGAGCAGCTTTTTCGGAGTTTTTATACTAACTTATTTTTCTCTGATATTGTTGAGCAGGTTTCTGAAGTGACAGATTTGGTGACGCCGCAGGTGACGGATGAGATGAACAGGCAAATAGGAGCGCTCTACACAGAGAAGGAGGTCCACACTGCTCTATTTGAGATGTATCCTACGAAGGTCCCTGGTCCAGATGGCATGCCTCTCCTATTTTTTCAGAAGCACTGGACCACTGTTGGCCCTTCGGTAACCCAAACCTCTCTTGATGTTCTTAATAATGGTGTCGATCCCTCTTTTTTGAATGATACGATAATTGCTTTGATCCCAAAAGTTAAACGTCCCTCTAATTACTCAGAGTTTTACCCTATTAGCCTGTGTAATGTAGTGATGAAGGTAGTAACTAAAGCAATTACTAACAGGTTAAAAGGCTATCTGCATGATATCATTCATAAAAATCAAGGAGCGTTTGTGCCTGGTAGATTAATTACGGATAATGCTATCATTGCTTTTGAGTCCTACTACTACCTAAAAAAGAAGACTTTGGGTAGACAGGGTTGGTGTGCTTTAAAATTAGATATGATGAAAGCGTATGATAGGATAGAGTGGCCTTTTCTAGAGAGGATGTTATATGCTATGGGTTTCCAGTCTTCTGTCACTAACCTTATCATAAGATGTGTGCACACAGTCAGATATGCAGTGCAGGTTAATGGACAGGTGGAAGAATTTTTCACACCGGGATGAGGGCTACGTCAGGGAGATCCACTATCTCAGTACCTATTCTTGATTTGTGCAAAGGGTTTGGCGGCACTAATACGGCATGTTGAGATGTTCGGGCAGATTCACGGATTACGAGTGGCATGAGAGGCCCCTGCTATTACTCACCTCATTTTTGCAGATGACTCTCTTCTATTCGCCAAAGTAACAGAGGAGGAGCTTAGATATATTCTCACACTACTGGATATTTATTCTCGAGCTTCGGGACAGAAAGTGAATCTTCAGAAGAGCTCAGTATTTTTCAGCCGCAATTTGAGTGAGGGGGTTCAAGGAAGGTTAGGCTCCATCTTGGGTATGCGGAGAAGTGAAGAGAGGGACACATATCTGGGGCTACCGACTATGGTGGGGCGTTCGAAGAGGCAAATTTTCTCCTCAATTGAAGACAGGATCATTGCAAAGATTGGGAGCTGGAAAGAGCAGTATTTATCGCGTGCAGGGAGAGAGACACTCATAAAATCTGTCTTACTATAAATACCATCTTATGTCATGAGCTGTTTCCGTCTTCCTGAAGAGACTTATGACCGAATTGAACGGAAGTTGTGTGCATTCTATTGGGTAGTAGGGAGGGACAACGAAAAATGCATTGGCGCAGTTGGATTCGAATGTGTCGATCTAAGGCGGATGGTGGGCTTAGTTTCAGGAGACTTCAAAGTTCTAACAGGGCTATGTTGGCAAAGCAGGCATGTCGTTTGTTAAAAGTGCCAGACTCATTACCTGCAAAAGTCCTGAAAGTATGATATTATCCTCGGGGGGAGATTCTTACAGCATCTTTAGGGTACAGGCCAAGCTACACGCGGAGGAGCGTTCTAAAGGGAGTGAATTTATTAGCTCCTAACATAGAGTGGAGGATGGGTGATGGCAACAAGGTTCGCATATGGGACCACCGCTGGCTGCCAGGGTCTGAGTTGGGTCACCCGCGATATTCTTATCTCGGATATGATGCTTATCAATTCGTGTCAGAGTTATTAGTGGATGGGACAAATGAGTGGAATAGAGAGTTGTTATCTACCTAGTTCAGGGAGGAGGACGAGGCACAGATCCTAGCCTTACCGGTCAGCACGCGCCTCCCGGATGATATTTTTCGATGGAAACATAATAGGGATGGGGATTATACTGTCCGATCAGGTTACTTCATTGATCTCCAAGAGTGGTGGCAAGGTTCAGAGTTGGTTCACATTCAGACCCATGCTAGAGAGATGTGGCAGCGCGTATGGAATCTTATGTGTCCGCCTCGGGTTAGGTCATTCCTATGGCATTTACTAGATGAAAATTTATCACTTCGTACTAATATTGCAAGGCGTGGTATTCAATTGGATACAAGCTGCCCTCTTTATACCAGGAATGAAGAATCAGCTGCCCATCTCTTCTTTGAATGCTCGGCAGCGGTACAGTTATGGTCTGTGGGGGAAATTGATATTCGACTTCTCCATGGACTTACTTTGGCCCAAATTCTCACTAGGCTATTTGAGACGACTGACAGGGAAGAGCAAGGTAGGAGAGGGGCTTGGCTGTGGGGAATATGGAAGGTGCAAAATGAGGTCGTGTTTCGAAATGCAACTTTGGAGAGGGTGCAAGGTGCTCTCGAGATGGTCGATCGGCTGTGGAGGGATTATGTGGCTGCCATTGACTCGGTACCCTCTCCATGGCTAAGGCCAACAGAGCTATGGCACCCTCCAGAAGTGGGATGGTTTAAAATTAATACGGATGCTGGGATTGCTCGATCAGGAGAGGCGTAAGTTGGTGTGATTGTTAGAGATGACAGGGGACAGTTTGTGGCTGGGTTTTGTCTGGAGATTCCACAGTCTGACTCACCCTACTTTGCTTGAAGCCCGAGGGATGCTAGTTGGAGTCGAACTTGGCCAGGCACTTGGGCTAAGGTACTTTGTTTTAGAATCTGACTGTTTACCTTTAGTGCAGGCTCTGAACAAACAGGTGGTCGATAGAAGTGATTTTGGCTCTACTTGTGGAGGACTGTAAAGTGGGTGGTCGAGGCTTTCTTGGCCACTGTTTCTCATTCGCCAGGCAGGAAGCAAACCAGGCGGCTCATATTCTCGCAAAGTTGGAAGGGGAGAGACAATATCAATTCTTCTCTTTTCCACCTCAGTACATATGCGACGCCATTGCTGAAGATCAAAGGAGAGGCTGTGAAGACGTGACAGACTCCTAAGGGGTGGGGTGGGGTGGGGTGGGGTGGGGTGGGTTGGGTAGCGATAGGCGGGCATGGGGGTTTCTATTTGTGCCATGGGTAT